>CM076461.1:21419063-22019063 GCA_038419695.1 Scomberomorus guttatus
GACTAGGGGTGCAGACAGCACAGATTGCCTGATTTTGGACGAGGCCTCCAGCACCAAATTGTGATTCACTCTCTGGAGATAAGGAAGGACTCTCTGGCTGTCTGTTTGTCTGGGATCTTCAATGTGACAGACAGATGAGTCATAACTGTGTCCCAGAGCTGACAGGCTGTTGAGACGAAAAAGAGGAGATGTGGAACAAGAGGTTGGACAAGAGGGGAGGACGGGGGGGGGGGGGGACGCCCGTCTGCTTCTTGCTATAGGCAAGTCAAAGAGAAAATGAAGTGAAAATTAATTTTTCACCCCGTCATGTTATTCATGTATCCTAATACACGATATTTCATGCCTAAAAATCACTTTTTTCACTTTTCCTTACTTCTTGGAAGACATGATGCTTTTTTAGTTGTTACATCACATATCAGTGGATGTACATGAAAATTCAAACCAATAACCCCATCAAATCCTTTTGAATGATCCCTTCTGTCCCTCCAGTCTTTCAATTTCACTTCCAGTGTCCATCAAATGCAACACCAGTAACGAAATACATTTCACCTCTTCCTGTTTCTCCTTTCTTATATAGTATTATACAGTATGTGGACATAATTCCTTGTATATATGTGCCTGTGGAAATACTCATATCCTTTACTCAGCAATACCACACTGTAAAAACTCTAATTTTTTGTCTTTTTGTTGTTTTTTTGTAAGAACTGGGCAGCAGGACAGGCACCTCAGGTTTCTGCAGGTATAGGTCCACCATGCACCAGAACAAGAGACTAGCACTATAGGTAGTTTAATCTAATACAGTACATTGTATTTTACAGTATATACTGATTATATGTTTTGTATGTTAAATTTTAAAAGCAGTAAATCCAGCTGTCAGATAAATGTAATTGAGTGTAACGTAGAATATTTCCCTCTGAAATGCAGTGGGGTGGAAGTAAAAAGTAGCAGAAAATGAAAAGTAGAAGTATAAGCATGTAAAGTATAAGTACCTCAAAATTGTTCTTGAGTACAGTGTAGTAAAATAGTAAATGTACTTTGTTACTTTCCATATCTGTATATATGTTTCAGTGCTTCTTTGAAACTAAATGTCCCTGATTTGACAGTCCTGAAGAACATCTGAAGGGAACATGCTTCTAATTGTTATGCCTGTCTGCCTTTTTTCAGCCTCAAGGCCTATTATACTACATACACATACTGCATGTACTGTACCACTACTATATCTCAGTTTTAGCCTCATTTGATTTCATAACCATTGTTTGGGACGTTTACCTCGTTATGTCTGCGTCGAGCATGGGGCGGCTTTTCTGCATGAGCGTGCATTGGTGTGAATGTGATTATGTGCACTCGTGTGTGTCTGCTGTTAGTAATCTCGGCGGAAATGTGAGTGTGTGTGTGTGTGTGTGTGTGTTTCTCTTCAGCCCCAGGGCGAGCCGCAGCGAGGTGTCCCCCAAGGCCTCTCCCTCTTCCTCACATGCCGCACCCCCCCATTTCCCCTGTCTAGCTACCTCTCCTCCTCCACCTCCCCCCGTCACCCCTCCTTTTGCCCTCTTTAGCCACGACACTTTGAATCAAGCAGAAATTAATGCAGATGATGCATTCACTGTCTCATTGTCTCCTTCATTCTGTGGATGGATATCGAGATGACAGCGACATTGGGGAAACTACTGACGTAAAGCTTTTAGCGATGCTGCAGGGTGTTTATGTACAGTATGTGTAAATGCAAAGATGTGTGTGTGTGTGTGTTGTAAGTGTGTGTGTGTGTGTGTGTATGAGAGAGAGAGAGACATATTATATGTGAGCAAGTTTGCCTTTTTGTGGGCCTGTGTGAGAGCCTTGTATATGAAACTGTGTGTATGAGTGTGCATGTGTGTATGTGCTTGTGTGTGTGTGTGTGTGTGTGTATGACGATGTTCAATCCTTCCTTCACGTGTTTGTGTCGTCTCTGTGTGTGTACCCATGTGCATGTGTCACATTGTAATCCACCACCTGGCGAGAGCAGAAAGGGGTTATGGGTAATATGCGAACTGCTGTTTGATTGATGAGCCAATCAGAGCGGCACAAAGGATTTCATTAACAATAGACACCCTGCCACAAATCAGCAATCATCCACACATACTCACGTATCAACACTTATCAGCGTACACACACACACACACACATCCAACAAACACGCTTACAGTCACTTATCGACACTTGCAAGTGCGTCAGCCTGTACCCCACCCACTCGTCCACACCCACACTGAGAGAGTGTGTGTGTGTGTGTGTGTGTGTGACATAAGTAACACAGTGTTATCACAAAGTCAGCAGTAATATTGTGGCCATTTCATCAGGACCGGCTGAGAGCAACGGGAATGCATATGGGTCACCGGTTTGCTTTTGAGAAAAGAAAAAAACACGGACGGCGAAACAAAACCAAGTGTGTGTTCATTCTTCCTGCGCGCATTTGGCCTGTTTCTCAATCACTGTGCTTTTGATGAAGAGTGGGGCTACTTGACGACGGGGGGAGAAAAAAAAAAGAGAAACTCAGCTGGCAGAATTACTTTTTTTTAAAAAAGTAAATTAGTTTTTATGCCCCGTGAGCCCTTTGCTCCGTTTTGATCTCCTCGCTTTTTAAAGAAGGGGGACACAGCTGCTCAAACACACACACACACGCGCGCAAATACACACACGCAACAACACACAGAGCATGGTAATGGGCTATACTTTCTCATTAGGGTGACAGGGGTGTTATTTTTGTGTGTGTGTGTGCGTGTGTTCAGTGTGTGTGTTTGTTGGGGTGCTTCGTTATTATTGATTGCAATAATAAGATATGTGGACGCACAGATTATTTGCATCCCTGAGCAGAGTTATTGTTATCGTGGGGGATGATGTGATTATGATGGTCATATCCACACTGCCTGGGGCAAGACGCTGTCTGACTGCCTACACGTGTGTGTGTGTGTGTGTGTGTGTGTAGGTGTGCGTGTGTGACTGTGTGTGCAAGGGAGAGAGAGAGAAAGCGTGTGCATCTGTGTGTGCATCTGTGTGCGCCCTGCCATCTCCATAGCATGTCTATGTCTAATTGGCTCGGGCTGATTCCACCCCTGGAATCCATTTTACACGGTTTCCAAGGTGACAGCATCCGTTGTCTCCATCGTCGAGTAGACAGAAACATGTCAACTGGCACATGTATGAGCGTGCGCGCGCACACACACAAATGGGAACAGTGGCAAACGTGCAGGAGCCCCAATCCCTGTTAATTAGCTCCATCTATTAGCAGCAAATCCACTAATTAAAGCCGAGCCAAGACACGACCCAAAGAAAGCTATCTACATAAGCCATATGGAGGGCTAAATGTGGAAGGGACCCAGTAATGACAACATGCATACACACACAAACACACACACAATGGTACTTTATGTATCAAGGAAGGTCAACGGAAACCCTTGGCTGTTTTTATCTGCCAACCCTTCACAGAGCTGAAGAATATCACGGGTAAACTGCTTCTCAGAGGCGGCTGAATAGATGTCATACAGAGGTGTTTAGTGCCATAGCCTTGATTCAGCTTGTCATGGTGAAACGCCACAGCACACCATGAAAGCCAGAGCAGAGATAGAGACAAAAAAGAGTGAATACAATTAATAAATGTTTTCTAAAAAAGCCTTTTTACACAAATAGCAAAGCTTCAAGGCCGCTGAGGGAGGCTCGGTAAATGCTCGTCTCATTTATTTTTATCTGCCATCTCTTTTGAAAGGAAAATAACCTCATGTAGTTGCGTGCCGAAAAGTAGCTATTGGTGAAAAGGTGAACTCAGTGTGAAAAGGAAAGGTACGGTTTTGCATTTAAGTTGGGTTCTTTTTGCTTTTGTTCGCAGGGGGAGTGGAGAGGTTTCTGAGTTGGCTTTTAAGGTGTCGCGCTGCGATTGAAATCCTGATGTTGATAAATGGAACGGAGGCCTGCTGTGAAGCTCTTCTGTCCCCAGACCCTCCCTCTCTCCCTCCCTCCCTCCCTATCCACCTTCAATGGAGACACAAGATGAATGAGAACGAACCGGGAAAATAGCAGAACACAACAGGAGTGATCAAAAATGTTATGTGCGAGGAAGATGATGAAACAAGAAAGACGGGACTGACAGGTAGGCAGTGTGCGACAGAAAAGTATGTGCAAATATTAATTCTCTTTCAACAGATCTGACATCAGGATGATACAGTTCAACTTAGTTCCAATGCAAATCAACTTGTGAATTTTTACTTGAATGAATTCTCCTCTAAAAGTGTATCTAAAGTGCATTATAACCACACTGTGATTGTCTTATAATTATCATAATCACATCATGATCTAATAAACATCATCTGCAAAAATTAGAGGCTTGAATACTTTATGGTGCAAACTGAATAATTAACAACATACCATTAACTCAAATGTAATTTTCTGACGCACTCTGCAAGTTTTTCTTTGCTTTTAATAGGCTCACAAATCTATTTGTGATGCATTCAAACGCACTTCAGGCAAAGTGTGAACATGCTGTTTACCAAATAAACATTTTTAAACCTAATAATTGACTAAGCGTGTCATTAAGATGGATATTTTATGCAGCATCAGGTAACGAGGAGATTCTAAGAGGGAAAAATGGATGCAGAGGAAAAATGGAAAAAGGAGAAAGCTAATGCTGGGGGGTTGGGGGGGGGGGGGCGGAGGGGGCGGTTGTGGCGGGGTGTTGCCACCCAGCGGTTTGCTGCATGAAAGCACATTCAGGTGTCAATCTCCTGGAGGAATTAGAAGGCTCTGCTGGATGCCACTTATTTCTACCCTCAGCACGCTCCGTCTCTCCCTCTCTTTCTCCCTCTGTTAACCGAGTGATCAGCGCTGCATTAGTGTCGGAATCACAGCGCCGCATTTCTCTCTCTCAATCAAAATGGCTTTAATAGCCACTGCACTTACTATAACTATATTTATGAATCAAAACTATTACACTCAATAATAAATACCTTACCAGGGAGTATGTTTGTTGGGTTTTTTTTAGTAGTGTGACTGATGTGATCCCTGCTACCACTGGGGGGGGGGGGGGGGGGGTCCATAGTGGAGCATACATAGAAAACAAACTGTATATATAGAGGATTCTCACTTCAAGAGGGAAGTTAAACTCTTCCTAACACTTCTTCAAGAGTGTTCTGGAGTGAGATGTTGCACCAGGAGATTTGAAGTTTCTAGGTTACAAGGCAAGTCAGGCTGAAAGTGCTGATATGAAAATCTAATTAAAGCTGCACTAATACATTTTTCTATATTAACAATGGGAAAAAAAATCACTACCTGTAATGAAAGGAGTCACTCGTAGTGATAAACCCACAGATAATTATCACCCGACTCTGCAGTTTCCCTCACCTCTACAAAGTGTTTTAGCATCATTCAGCTCATTGTTTTGGTTTTACGGCCCACGTCTACACAGGAGGCGACCGGCGAAGTGTATTTTTACACTTTCAGTCTGTTTTCTTCTGTTTTAGATGATGTTTGGTCTGGTGATGTACCTGCCAAACACCAAACAGCAGACAAAGTTAGCAACTAGCTGCTGAACATAATGGAGCAGCTAAAGAGTTGGATATTTCCCTTCCGGAGTTGGTAGAGACCAAAACAGAGCTAAAAGTGCAGTGAGTATTGGACTACATAAATGCTAATGTTGCTGTTGAATGGATGCTGTTTTATTGCACCACCCCCAAGTGGCCCAAAAATAATAATTTAGTCAAGTAACCAACTTAAAAAGCACATTAAGTACATCAAAAAAGCTAATTACAGTAATAAAAGTGACTTTTTTTTAACACCATCGCAAATTACTCTTAGTTACAGGCTGCTGTTATGTAATATTATGACATATATTAATATTATGAAATATCATGCTTTCACCCTGTTAAGACAGAGCCTGACATAACTGTTATGTTGACTGACTAATCAGTGTAATATTTTTAGCTTTGTGGGCGAGTGTCAGAGCAACAGGCCCGATTGCTGTTCCAGTCCTCCTACAGATCAAGCACTGGCCTTCTGGGTGACAACAAAGTGATGCTGAATTCAAATCAGCCTCTTCCCCCTCTCCTCTTTTATCTGCCAGGCGGCCTGAAGATCCATCACCGTAGGACACCAAAACGTTTTTCTCAGCCCATTTTCCTCCTCGGTGTATCTCCACTTTAGTTGTCAGCTGGAGAAGGAGCGATATAAAGAACAGTCTGGCAGATTATAGGGAAGGATTGCAGATGGAAGCCCCGACGCCCTCCACCTTTCCCCCACCGCGCGCCTTTTCTCCACCGAGTCGAGCCTAATGAATGTTGCGAATCTTTCTGGGTCTCTACTTAAATTGTTTATCATGCAGCCTCGCGCTCGCCACTCTGTCTAATGGGCTGTGTATAGGTGGCACTTATATGGTCCACAACATTCAACACTATTGAACGTGACCCTGTCTTTCATAAGGGAGCTGGCCTCCAAGCAGTCACTCCGCTGAAAAGGAGGCTACAGGTATGCGCCGCTGTCTGTGTCCTTCTCCACGCCTTTTCCATTCTTTACACTCCATTGCTTTTGCCCTCCCTTCTCCTTTCACCAGACACAGCGGCACTCAGTCTCTCTCCCCTCAAATCACCGTCTCCATCTATGAGGGGGGTAAAAATCAATACAACACCAAACAATGGCTTATAGGCCTAAGGGTGCAGTGTGCAGAAAGGTCACTGCTATACATTATGTATGGTGGCCAGCTAATGGTCAGTGTGCTCGCAGACAAATGGACTGTAAGCATCTCCCCTGTGTGATGATCGCACAGGGGAGATGCTTACACACGCGCGCACACAAACACACACACACACACACACACACACACACAAGCACTAATACAAAGCCGCAGAAGCACACCTATGGGCAGAATGGATGTAAACAAGTACATGTAAGCACCAGCATATAAATATGTTCAAAGGCCGCGCACACACACACACATACTGCTACATTCATACAATATATAGTGCCTGAAATGAGCACACGTTCATTCACACACACGTTCACAGAAGCACAAACACACAGAAATGCACAAATACACACACACAGACACACACACACATACTCTCTCACACCTTTCATAATTTATCCATCACTCTGGTCCACAGAGGTGGTTCAGAGAGCAGAACCCAAGCTACTGTATATCTTTTATATCACTTGTGAAGATCTACTGCTTTGTAAAGTTTTGTCCTTGCACCTGTTTCATTCTGAGTCACAGGTGTGTTTTTCTACATCATGTTTTGAATGTATTTGCAATTTGACCTCTTTTATTCCCAATGCCACATTATTGTTATTTTCTGTTAAAGGATAAGGCTGGTGTTATTTTATATTTTCACCGTAAAGCTGCCAGTTACATTTAGTCTTTTTTTGTGAATTAAACAAACAAGATGTAACGTGTTAATTAACAAGCTTTAGAGTTGCTGGTAGGCGGCTTTGGTTACCTTCAGACAGAGGCTCGCTGTTTCTGCCTGTTTCCAGTCTTTATGCTAACCTAAGCTAACCAGCTGCTGGCTGTAATTTCATATTTACCGTCCAGACATGGGAACCTAACTCTTGGCAAGAGCGCAATTAAGCATATTTCCAAAAATGTTTCAGTATTCCTTTAAAAACAGGTCACACATTTTTTAGACTCAGTATTTTGCTATTCCTTTTACTATTTACAGTGGCAGATTAATATGCATTTGGTGTTCTACTGTAGCAGGATGGTGTATTGTCTCAAAACAAACTACAGTGCCCACGTTCATGTTAATGAAGGAACATGTCACCCAGTGCAACAGTGTGACTCACTGATGTGTTTTTAATAGATTTTAGACAATAGAGCTCTATGGCACAGAGGAATAAGTGATATCAGGCTTTAGATAGACAGACAACACTTGCTTTTGGTCTTTTCATGCATTTTGTTGTCAATTAGAAAAATATAGAATACCGCCTAACCATCAGATTTCAATTTATTCCTCAAGTAAGTTTTATTAAGATTATTATTTTACTTTAATGGCTGTTTAATTAATTACTGCAACATAATTCAGACTGCATCATTCATATAAATAAATCTCATTTTGTCTTGTCAGCCACAGAGATTCAAAGGACTTATCACTTTATCCATCAGACAACATACATTTATCTCCCTAATGAGCGCAGTAATCCCACCAATCAAAACTACAGCCTGCCAGGGATCCAACCTATGGCAACAGCCGTGATGGTGACCACGGTAACAAGACCAGAAAACTGCTGCCACCAAAAGGGAACGGGAAGAAAAAAGAAAAAAGAAAAGAGTGAGAATGACTAAATCTGCAATTATTGCCTGGTGGGGAGCAGAGTAGATGCATCAGTATGATGTGGTAATTGCCTGGACATGCTAGCGGTGGCAGAGAGCACATTATTTATAGAGGAGAGGGGAACAACATGACAGGAAACACTATGTATGTAAGTGTGTGTGTGTGTGTGAGTCTGTGTGTGTGTGCGTGCCTATACTCCAACAGGAGAGAGTTTGACCTTCATGTAGGAGTGCTGGAGTTGACACAAGCACGTCTGCACTGGGACAAGAGCTCAGGTTTAACAGGCATATTGAAAAGGTCAGAGCTGTCACTCACCCAAACACACACACACACACACAAAGCTGCACACACAACCAAAGTCCATATGTACATATCCACACACACGGGCACTAACACACATGTGCATGCACACTTTCTTACACTCACACACACTTGGAGAGGCAGCGAGCGCATGCCAAAACGGTGAACCATGTCAAATTAAAAGAGAAGTCTGCGCGCTCTCTGCCCATCTCCTTTAGAAACACACACACACACACACACACACAATTTGGGCAGCTGCCAAAAATCCCTGGAGCTGGCAGTTTTTGCCTGGTCTTATTTTTCACCCTCTTTCCACACACACACACACACACACACACTCACAAACACACACCCAGACAGGGTCATTGGTGTATAAAGTTGTTTTGGTCTGTTTATGGATTGTGATTGGTCGCTGTGTTGCTAGCCAAAAAAAAAAAGTCTTTCCTCTGTAGTAACAGCTCCACCTTACCCCCCCGCAGTCCACCCGTCCTGCTAATCTGCTTCCTGATTGGCTGATTAAACTCCTCACTCTTTTCTTTCTCTGCCTATACCTTTCTAACAACAACACTTCTCCCATTCACACACACACACACACACACACACACACACCGGCTGGTGCAGTGTTGACACATGCTGGCACAATCAAACACACACACACACAGAGACTTGATTGGCACACACACGTTATAAAAACAGAGAGGGAGAGAGAGGGGCTCTAAACATAGGTAACACTCAATATCTGTGTATCAGAACTTCATAGTAAATTGCAGTATTTTAAAATAGCTTTGGCTCAGTTTTCACAACACAGTTTCAATATGAAAAACTCTAAACACAAAAAGCTGTACTGATTCTGGCACAACGTGTGGCACACAAAATGAAAATGTCTGTCAAAATATGTAATACATCAGAGGGTTTATCAGAGCAATAACTCAAATCTCAATAAAATAAAATAAAACAGTCTTAACTAAATAATGCTGTCAAACAAGTAACACACACAGTGTGCAAAGATCATCTACTCAAGATTATACACGTAGCAGTGAGGGAAAAAAGTGTAACTTTAACAGAAGCCAGTATTTGAAATGATGTAAGATGGCTTTGAAAACTGTAATGTTATTTGCTGAATATGCTGTGCTTATAGATGTAATCTAGATTCTGACTTTACACTACAGTCAATCTGACATCCATACCAGATAACATGATGACTGTACTGTAATTGTCATCTTCACTGCATCAGTTCACTTTTTCAGTTTTGCATCAATCACAAAGTCGTGTTTTTATTCAAGACATCGAAAAACGTCAGCCACTCTCTAAGTTTAATCACAGGCTATAACATTAAAACACAACTGACACCGCTGCAACAGGCGGTCAATACAGTGCAACATTTTGCCAGTAAACAAAATGCCAGAAATTGTGTTTCTCTTTCTTTTTTCATTACTGCCACACATTTGAGCTGCACAGCAGTGGTGGTGAAGTAATTATGTTGCAATGTGGCTCACCAGGGTAATGTTTTTAAAACAAGGACGAGTGCTTGCACACACATGTTGCATTGATTCAGTCTGTGTGCTCATTACTAAGCTCTGAGACTTGCGCAGTGAGGTGGCTATATTGCACTTTGTATGTAAGGGCAGCACTTAATGTTTAAATGTAAGAATTTAGCAAGAATACCAGACCACAGTATTACTACCCCAACAACAAACTCTAATGCAGAAAAGCAGCAAGCATTTGACATATGGTGACATACAATAATCAACAACATGTGAAGCAAAGATTTCCAAGCTTATAACTCTCCAAAAGCTAATTAAAACAGCCTTGAAAAGTGTTTTGGACTGATGTAGACATTAATCGATGTTTCATTTTGCCTCCATTTTCCAAGATTTTTTTTTTTTAATGGATGAATAATGGATGAATATCTAGTTGTCAAAATATTTGTTGGGCATCTTGTTTTTCTGTTTTTCCACACTGGCTCATTTAGTTCTGTTGGGTAACTATCAGCAGGTTTTATATGCATGAATGAACTGAGCTTTTTCTTGTGTGTACATTAATATTTACTCTTACAGATATCCACGATTGCTTTGGCAATATAAGAAGATACATATCAGGCCTGTAAAGCTTCCCTGTTTGTGAGACAGAGAGAAATATAAAGGTGCAAGCCCACACATGTTCCTCAAAATGCAGTGCCACACTCTCAAACACCTTTCCCGGTAATAATCTGTTGAAGATGATAATTTATTCTCTGTCTTCACCGCCCCCCAAACCCTCCCAAACCCCCACCCACCCCCACCCCTCCGAACTCTCTGCACTCCAGCTGGCACAAAATCCACCCGCATTGCGTGTCAGATGGGCGGGACGTTACATTTTTTTGGAGCAAGTTTCAATGCCACAGACGAGAAGTAATTGTCTTGCATTTGCTGCCACTGTGGGTGTTTTCAAATGCAGAGTGCCTCCAACCCCGCCAGCTGTCGACATGTAGCCGAACTGGATATTTCCACTGGATACCACAAAAAGCTGGCATGAGGCCAGGTAGTCTCTTAGACAAACAGACAGACAGACAGACAGTCGGGCAGGCAGACGGCAGAAATGGGAATGCAATATTCATCAGGTGATACCTCCAGTAACACTCTATTATTTATTAAGTCTGAATCAGCTCTGTCATCATCCACACTCTAACAGGCTGAGCCTCCAGCACAGCCATAAGGAGTGTGTACGCAATATATAGGTGGATCTCCCAAATGAATTAGTGGACCCGTTGCAATCTGGTCAAAATAGAGCTAATGAGAGACCAGGCTTCATCAAAAATCCTCTGTGAGGGGATTACACAGGTTCGAGTGCTAATAATATATTTCTCTGGTGAACTCTCCCGGTTTGCTTTTTTTTTTTTTTTTCCTTCTTCTTCTTTCAGGTGAACAGCCGTGTTCAGCCTGCGTAATTTGTTTCTATTCCTGTGAATGGCATTAATCAAATCATATGTACCTCTAATGTACTTCCACCGCTCAGTGTGTTCAATCTGGCTATTAACACATGAAACCTCCTGTCCAAATAGTTAATACGAGCGGCTTTAAATAGCCGTGGGATGGATTAATGATGGAGGTAATCATTTACGGTATGCTTTATTAATCTGCTCTCCTGTTATTAGGACAGTTATTAAGGCTGTCAGTCGTTATGGGGTGATGGTGGTGATGGTGGAGGTGGTGGGTGGGGCAGTCTAATTTAGACTTAGGATCTTTACTATTGATCTGATGTAATGTCTTTCCCTCCATCCTTTCGCCTTCGCTCACTCTTGCATCATTCCTATTACTAACTGCTGACAACTGAGCTGACATGCTGACTTATGTAACATCGGGTTCTGACTACCTATAGAGGCCTGTACAGTGAACAGCTAATGCACATGTAGGAATTGGTTTGAATGACTTTATCTAAGGAATATGAATCTTAAGATCTTTTTGTTTATCTTTCAAGGGGCATTCCACCAATTTTACACTCAAAACAGCTCTCATGTCTTCTTTGGCTCTGGAGAATTCAAGTCTGAGAAAATAATCACTGATAATATCATTAGGGCTTCATCTTGGCTTGGGCTTCTAGACTATATATTTATAACAGAAAGCCTGTGTTGCAAACTAGGGGTTTGGAGTGGGCATTTACAGGTAGGAACGGTCTGAAAAAAAGATGCCACTGGTTTAATTATGGAAAGTGTCCGCCTTATCGCCAGAAAAGAACACTTATATTGGACCATTCTGCAAATCCTCGGTATCTGTTCCGTTTTTTAATGACTAACGCAGTTTTTTAAAAGTTCTTCTTATACCTGCACATGGCAAATATGGTTAAGGATATGGAAAAATGATGGTTATGGCAAATAAATCATGGTTCAGATTAGGTACACTTTGGTTAGGAAAGATTGTGGTTACGCTTTTTTAAAAAAAAAAAAAGCGTTTTAAAACGTAACTTGCACACATGAACTCTAGTCTCTTGCAGGACAAACACACTTTGCATTGGCATTGAGAGTTGGCATTGGACAAAATTGCACTTTGCAGATCTGTCCAATATGAATGTAATTTCTACAGATACTGGGCTGGAAATGTAAGATCCAGTGTTTTTGGAGTACATTAGGGACTAAAAGTCAGGATGTCCTGGCCTCTGCTGCATCAATTTTGATCAATTTTCAGGGCATTTTATGCCTTTATTTGATAGCGATGGTAAAGCAATATCAAGAAATGATGACAGAGAGTGATGGGGAACATGCGAGACATGCAAGAAAGGTCCTGAGCTAGATACAAACCGGGGACATTGTGATTCATAGTCAGCACCTTCACTCCTATGCCACAACCACTCCTTAAAATGTGTGTCTTGTAAGTCCCCAACATGGAAACAAAAATCTTGTGAGTGTGGTTGAGAAAAAAATTTGAGATTGTCTGGAATAAAATAGTATTTTGCTGATAGTAGTGAAATGCTCAGCAAGTTGAACAGCCTATTGGCACATCTCTATATTGATTTAAACAATAATAACACTTTATACGGCTAAATGTCTTCCAAATGTCTTCTTTATCACTAATTCACAACAAACAGTCTTTCTTTTTGATAATGTGCTCAAATTATACACTGTGTTCTGCAAGGCTTTCACAGGCTTGCCAGCTTTTCACGCATTAACATAAATACCATTGCATATTTTCTTAAACTGATTAACTCCAATTCTCCCAACCACAAGATTAATCACATCCATTCGGAAAGAAGGAGGAGACCTGACCAGGAACCAGCTGCAACAAAAACCTCAGGAACAGGATTGCACTTGCATCAAACCTTTTTGTTGCTGCACAGACAGTCCTGAACCTCACACTGAAGATGGGTATCTGGCCAAGAAAGGTTCAGTCCTGTATTCTACTGCCATGTCTTTGATTCCCAGCACTCAGCAGAGGGCATAGAGAAGTCTTACAGCGCATGTTGACGACATTGTGTGTATAAAGAAGTGGATGGGACAGAGAAGACTGGGGTATGAGATGTAGACTGAATAAACATAATCCATAATTAATAAGCTAAATGAGGCACTGCTACATGGTGCACCTGACTGCCCACTGAGACGAGCTTTCAGGCCAGTCAAGTGTTGACTGTCTGGGCTGCTGTGCGCCCATACACTATGTATGCAGTTATGCTTCGGTGCACACACACTTATTCGGGAGCTAATGAGGCCTTGGGAGATCGCACGTATCTGAAAACATTTCTCTGTCTGCTTGCCTCCATATATGTTTATTTGTGCATGAACCTACGCGGGGCGCATCGTATACATACTGTACATACAGGGCATCTCACAAGGCTTAGCATCATGCGCCCATTCACCACACTCGTTTACCCCGTTTGTGTTTTTCCTGCTTTCTCCCATTACTATATTTGCGTCTTGCCATCACCAGAGTCAGTGAAGCATGGGCAGTTATTAGAGTATTCCTGTCTTCAGAAAGGAAAAAAAAAGGCAAACACGTCTTGCTTTTTTCAGAAAAAACAACTTCTCTCTTATTATCGCATGCAGCCTCGCCCCTAATGTACATCCAAGTTAAATGATGAAGAGCCTCTTTTTTTTTAGTGCAATACACTGAATTTCACATATAAGATTTCACAAATAAGTGTGAAAAGGAAGGCCCTGCCCGCCTGATCCTGATAGAAAAACATAAATGCAAGTGGACGCGCACACAAACAGAGAGCCCAAGTGTCATAACAATTCCACATCGTGAGAGGGCCCCTGACTCCACTTCAAAGCTCTCCGTCTGACAGTGGCTAATGATGAACACTCAGATGAAGACCAAAGAGACAGCGATCCAGACTCCACATTAAAAAGGCCTCTTCCCATCTTTTACACCGAGATAAAAGACGAGAACTCGTGCCCAACTGCGGCTAATGTGCGTTTAAGCACTCATACATACATACATAAATGCGTACACAGGCAGACACACTTATCATGCAAATGTAGAATAATTACAGTCTTGTCTGCGGGAGGAAAGCTGGGTTGCCTTTTGAAGATAGGGATCCTCAAAAGATTCATTGATGTTACACTGGGTAATGGAGGAGAGACACTAAACACAGAGCTGGTGTCTCTCACTCTTTCTCACCTTCAGAAAATCCATATATCCTGCATTGCTCGGAAGGATGGTGAGTATTTACATCTGCTGTTCAGGCCGTGGGCATCGCTGCCCAGAAGCTGTGATCACCGGCACCCTGTCAAGATGCCCTAGGAGACTTTGTCCCCACTAAGCTGTCCACATCTGAAAACGAGTCCACACTCAGGTCATTTTTCCACACCGAAACTCCTAAACGACAGAAAAAAAAACTGCCAAATTACTTATTCTTTCTCCTTCACAGGAAACCGTCACTCTGTACCCTCCTGCTCTCTGTGATCACCTGCCGAACTCTGGATTTACAAGCTCTCATTTACATATTTTTCTGTTTTTGTTATCAGACAACTCACCAAGCATAAAACAGCAATTTGATTGCTGCTACATGTTAACCAGGCAAACAGGAATTCCTGAGTTGAGGTGTCAGTCAAACTGTTATTGGAGTCAGCTGAAGCATTTGGAAAAAATAAACATAAATGTAGCTTAATGACAACAGAAGTGTTGTGTGATTGACTGTACTATATACTATATTATAACAATTGACCACAGAGAGGATTAGAGTTGAAAACTGGTATTTCTCAGTATTTCTCTGTAACATTGAACAGTCATGACTGAATAAGCAACAATCAAAGGGTTGAAAAAACACAAATTAAGTATTATTTATTTAGAGTTTAACATAAAAAAGTCAGTCTGTCTCATCAGGACTGTGTGGGTGTTGTTTGATCAGTTTTGATTTGACAGTGGCCTGGTAACATAAGCAAACAACCCCGCAACTGTCATCAGATCTGATTCAAATGTTGCTAAATCCCGACTGGTGCACAGAAGTACATGACATAACATTTTTACAACTGAGATGTACCCACTTCAAATCAATGACAAAAGCACAGACAAAGCAAAAACTACACAAAATCTTGATTGTGAAATAACCAAAACTGCTCCAACAAGGCTCCATTTTTGAACTCCAGCTTAGTGTGGACAGACTGCCAGAATGGAGAGAAAAGATGCATCTAAAACACTTAACCAACATAGTGTTGATTACCTGGCAACCGACGAGACTCCAGGAAGTCACTGCACCCCGCCAAATAATAGTTGCAATATGTGACACCCCCACCCCACCCCCAGCATAAGCCGAGCTTGGCATCCTGGCTCCTATTTCATACTGTATTTACTGTACAGATATGAGAGTGGTATCAATCTTCTCTCAGAAAGAAATTAACCATATTTTTAAAGCGTATTTTGTACAGTAAGTGATAATGAACAAATTCAAACAAAAAACTTAACTATATGTGATATATAAGAAATTAGGAATAAAAATATAAATATATAATGTAATGAGTACAGTAAGAGTGTTACAGTGTGGATGTACTCAGAGAGTATGTCTGAGCAAAGGTGGCCGCTGCTGGCTGCATTACTGCCAACCTTGTTGTGTTTTCATGGACAAACTAGGGAGCTGAGGACCCACACACACACACACACACACAAAAATGTGCATACAAATTACCAGGCAGGACTTTAAACTCAAACCCAGGCGCTGACATGCACACACACACACTTGTGCACGGGCAAGCACACAAACTAATTGGCCACCCCATTAGTAATTTATTAAGCTTGTCCTTGTAAATTTTATCAGGTATCCAGCAGGGGAATAGATTTATTGATTCGCTCTGCATTCATCAGACCTAGAAAACAGAGCGAGAGAGAGAGAGCAGAGGAGTCAGAGAAAGGCAAAAGAGAGAGAGAGAGAGAGAGAGTACATTTATCAGGGCGGACAGCATCAGGTTCCAAACGGCTTTGCAAGAGATCAGGCTGGAGTGTGTTGTGATTCCCCCTGGGTCACCACTATATCCTGCTTCATTCACAACGCTGCCTCGCCTCAGCTCATCAATGTGCGCCTCTCGATCAATGATTCTCATAAAACACCATCCAGGCTTTGGCTTATACCTTCTCACGGCCAAAAAATACAAAAAAAGATGCTGTCAAACTTCATTTTAACCCCCAGGAGCTGTAGATAAGCTGCAGGGCAAACAAGTATACACAGGGTCACGGATATACTGGAGTAAATTGTAAGAAATTTTAATTTAAAAAACATAGCAACTGCCAGACTAACTATGTACAATATGTATGAGGTTGTGACCTCATTACTGTACCACCTCTGGCCCACTAGTTTCCTGGTTTTTCCCTTTTTTTTTTTCCTTCTTCTCAGGTATTGGCGAGTATCGACTGGCCGGGGAAGTATGTTGTTATTGTAATAGCATTAGTCTCTGTGGCTCATCCACCCTGCCCATCACTTCTTTAACGCTCCGCTCTGTTTGTGATCACTAGCAGTCCAGAGGGGAAAAAAAACTCCAAACAACAGGAAGGTGAAGACGGAAAGAAAGCAGAAAGAAAGAGTTAGAGGAGAGACTTGTTATTCTTGTTGGCAACGGCGGTGATAATTGTGGCATTTGTCTGCGTGCCCAAGTATATATACATTATATATTCACCTTTGTGGGCAGATGGATATATTTCTGCATGTGTGGGGTGGGTATGCACGTTAAATCAATGTGACAGCAAGGAGGCTCAACTGTAAACACTGCTTTCTGAAATGCAATCCTTTGTAAACACAAACCCCTTCCGTTTTCACTCTGGATGTTTGGAAGCAATTTTTTTTTTTTTTTTGGGGGGGAGAGTGGGGATCAGAGAAAACTCCTGTCCAAGATCCCTTTCCCTTTAGGCATCATCTTGACTAGTATTGTTCCAGGATTCCCCAGCATGGCTCACCAGGACGCTGGCGCTGCCTGCTGTGCGATTGGTGGAGAAACCCCGTGTCTGGGATTTGGGAATACCAATTCCTAATCCTTTGCATGGCTTCCTCTGTCTCTGGACGTCTCAGGTTGGAACATGTAGGTGGCGTGCTGTAAACACATGCGTACACACACATACTAAGACATATGGACTGAAGTGATAAGGCAAGTGGATGTTTTAAGTCCATTATTGTATGGATTCCAACCATTTAGCCTCAGGCATTTGGCCACTGTGCTTTACAAATATTCAAAATATCATGCAAGAAAGTGTTCAGCTACATCTTGTGCAGCATGTACATATTTCTTAGCACTGAAGACTCATCTCAGATCTCTACTTGGAGGGCTCTTTTCATAAACCTTATTTAACTATTTCTTGATTCATTGTAACAATGGATCTGTACTTACTGTTTTGTTAGAGTAGCAGAATTTTTCATTGTCAGAATTTACAGATAAGTTTCTAAAACTGATGGAAATCTTTTGGGTTTAAAAAATCTAATCTTTTTCCTCTACCTTCGGTATCCACTTGTTGAGTTTCGTTCAAAATTCTTGACTTTAATTCAACAAGTGGGACATGGTCATGGCCTGAAATTCTAATATTCACTTCTCTTTGACTTCTCTTGTAAAGTTCTCTATAAAATACATGTTCAAGGATCCAGTGAATCAAATTCTGAAAACTGCAGAGTTTCACAGGTCAATGACTGAACTAAAATAAAAGTGCAGGAATTTTCTTTGTGTGCTGTCAGTCTCTGTATTTGTCACATCTTTCAAATACCAAGTGACTATCTTATTCATCTCATATATTTGTGAATATCTTCCTTTTCTCTCCATCCACCTTTTTCTTCTATTTCCTTTTTGCCCCTTATTCTCACTTTGTCTTTCTTAAACAAGACATAATGAAGAAAGAAAGAAACAGAAAAGAAAAGGAGTGTGAAGATAGGGTGGAGGTGGGCGTTGAGGCTGATTTAGAGGGATGAAGTGAGGAGAGAAAAGGGGAAAGGACAGGAGACGAGGGGAGGAGGAGAAGCAACAATCTGTGCTGGTTAACTTCTCCCCGTTGACCCTGCAGAAGGGGCCGCAGCTCCCTCCATCTGCCTGAAATAATCTCTCGCAAACACACACACACACACACACACACACACACTCAGACGTGCATGCACACGCACTATCCCGAATGGCAAAAAAAGGATTAATGATATTCCAACACTTACACACAATCAGCCAGAATCCATCACTCCAGTTTCTGCAGGAGCCCAGGCGTGCCAGTATGTGTGTGTGTGTGTGTGTGTGTATCTCACTTTGAAGATTGAAAGTGTTTGTGTGTGTCTGCAAGTGTCTGTGTATTACGTGGGTGTGTGTCATGTCTGGGGCACCATATGTTCCCCACAAATTTGTTTTCACCCCTAAAAAAGCCTATCCATACGCATATTAAGCAGCTTTAATTAAGACCCCCTCTATCTACATGCATATACTGTACACAGATGCGCACACACACACTTCCTGTGAGAGGTAGTGCGCATCTCACCGCTAGTGAGAACACTTGAGAAACAAGTTAATTGACATTGACTATTCATATATACAGAGTGTGTTGGCTGGGCCGTGGGCAGATGGTGTTTGTAAGCCCCCATTTAAACCAGCAGTCAAAAAAGAGAAAAATGCTGCCTCGGTCTTGTTGCTAAGTGCCTGAACAACCAGATGAGACTGTATCATGTAGTGTGTGCATCCCATCAAAACTGAGATGTGGTTCTGATTTGCTCAGGACCAATAAGAGCACCGTTAGTGTTCTATCTACAGGTACAAGGTTGTTTGACCAGCGCAAATTAGTCCCCGGCCTGAACACTACAACATTAGCCTAACTGAGCTTAAAGGAACTGTAAAGTAATAATTTGACATTTGGGGAAATACGCTTACTTGCTTTCTTGCTGAGAGTGATATGAGAAGATTGATACCACTCTCACGTCTGTGAAATAAATACAAAACCAGCGTAGACTCCAGGATGGATTAAATAAACAGAGCAAGGCTAAGCTAAGCTAAGGGGCTGCTGGGAGTAGCTTCATATTTACCTCATAGTGGTATCAAACTTTTAATCTGACCCTCAATGAGTGAATAAGTGTATTTCACAAAACTATTCCTTTAAAGGAAAGTATTAATTCTTATTCTTTTTGTGGCCATTTGGACTATGTGCATGGTAACTGCACTCTCCACTTATATTATGAAGATTCATGAATCATTATATATATTGGGACAATCAGCAGTATCCTCCTCAAGCTCTCAAAATAAGCTTTTTATAAGCTTATAAAAAAATCAATTTTACATGAATAACTTTAAGCTTGAGTCAGATCAAAAGTAAACAGAATAGCCCCATGGATTAGCTATTTTAGCTAAATGCATACATGTGTGAGGCTGTGGAAACCTGTTGATTTAGTGTTTCTATATGCTAGAGAAGGAAAAAAATAAGTTTGTCAATGTTACTGAAAACTAAGTGCCAGTAGCTGGTTATCAAGTGGACAATAATGAGTATAAACGGTAAATGGACTGCATTTATATAGCGCCTTTCTAGTGTTCAGTCCACTCAAAGCACTTTACAGTACATGCCAACATTCACCCATCCACACACATTCATACACTGATGGTACTGATATCTTGCCCAAGGACACTACTTGAACATGTGGACTGGAGGAGCCAGGGATCCAACTGCTGATCTTCCTATTAGCGGACGACCTGTTCTACCTCCTGAGCCACAGCCGCCCTATGTAATCACAGTCATTTTACTCAGTACTTACGACTGAACATATTTATTCAAACCGGAGTACACGGACAAGGAGTTAAAGGAGGCTCAAACCTCTTCAGGACATTTTTAACATATCTGTTTACCTTTACTGAATTAGAATCATGCCATATATGAAACGATAAATTATAAAGGTTTCCTATAGCTACAAATTAATATGTAGCTGGTTTGGTTAGCCAGCAAATTGCCCTGGAAGTAGATCCTTATGCTGTTGATGTTAGCAACAAATGCCCGAATATACATTGTTCTACTGGAATCCACCTTTCCCGAAGTGGAGGTGGTAAGTGCAAAGTTAGCATTAGGGGTGTCACGATATACCAGTAGTGACGATAACCGTGATATTTAAAAGATGAAATACTAAAATCATGTTAATAACACACATATGATAATATCGTGCAAATAATCCAGCCCCTTTTAAAACCCCTTAATGGTCCGATGGCATGAAATATTCATTTTCTGTTGTATTGTTATTAAATCTGAACTTGGACTAGGTAAGGCTCCATGCTGTGGTCCCATTGTGTTTTCCAGCTAATAAGTCACAGCTATATGTCATCTGCAGACATCTGTTTGCAAAAAAATACTCAGGCGGAAATAAAAACCTTATACTTCAGTGTGTTCAAACTTCATCCAAACTATGTACATTTATGGTTACTGACTCTCTCTCCACCTCCCTACGCTCGTACTTTAAGTGTAATTCATTTGCCAGAAAAGAAGCAAAACACACAATAAACAAAGTTAAAGATGATTTGACAGCAATTTTTTCTTCAAATTTTCTATAGATATCATGATAATATCATTATCATTAATTCTTTTGGCCACAATAATTGTGTTGTGAAAATCTGATATTGTGACAGCCCTGGTTTGCATGCATGACCCATAGTCAGAATTGCCACAATTATGAGAATAAATCCCAGTTGAAAAGCACCAGAATTTTCCTTTGAAACGGTAACTGAAAAAAACCCTTTTAAAACCCTTGTAATCTATTTTCAGCTTAAACCTAACTGTTGTTTACAGCCAATTCCACACTGAACTTATTGTTAATAAATGATAACACATAAGAGCACAAACCTTGCCTGGAGTACAGTTGCTCTAGTGTTGCAGAATGATAGCAAAAAAATGCTAATCATAACATCATAATTGATGTTTAAAATAGTCATTCTCAATGATTACAAGATTTTTACTATTAAGAGATCATTGCTGTGAATTTATGTACTTTGGATGTACTTTTGTCAAATGATGTGGCCAGCACTCTTTCTTCTTCATATTTGTCCTGAAGTTTGAGTGAAACCTTTCACCCATGATTTCATATTCTATACCTTCTTACCCTGTTCAGGGTCAGAGGGAGCTGGAGCTTATCCCAGCATGCAGCAGGCCAGCTGACGCATAGATGACAAACCCACTCACCTACAGACAATACAGAGTTTCCACTTCACCTTAACTGCATGTCTTTGAACCGTGGGAGAAAAACCTAGGCAGACACGGGGAGAAGAGCAAACTCCACATAGGAAAGAGGCAGGACTCAAACCAGGATCAGGGCCAACACAGAGTCCTCTGGCTATGAGGTGAAAGAGCAAAACACTGCACCACCCTTATAATTGAACTCTTTTTAATTGTATCCAAAGTGTGTGATTCTCCTGTTGTAACATTGAAAACATCAGATCTATATTCTTGCCATGTTATAAATTTAAAATCTACCACTTGAACTTTTAAAAATGGTTGTCTTTTTATCTCACTCCAGTAATCACATTTATTCATGTTGGGGCTCTTTTTCTCCACCTTTCCAGTAGTGATCTCTCCATGGTTGCCTCTTTCTAGTTGTCTTCTGGTTTCCCAAAAGACAACTGCATGCATTTGCAATTTTTCCACCCTTGGCTGGTCTTATTTACATTATTTTCTACTTTGATGTATCCAATTACTACGTTCATGTGACATTTCATCCAATTTAATCTATAAACCAAAGCTGTCACGCTCCTGGACAGTACTATGGATGCAAATCAGGGTTCAAGATTCTGATATCTTTGGGGTAAAAACAGCCACTGAAAAGTGCTTTGATAGTCTTCATTAATTCTTAACTGCTTATTAAAAGTGTTGATTCAGTGCTCAGCATCTTGGAATAATGAATGAGATAATACATTGTATACGTACAGTTGCAAACGGGCACACTGCGATAATGATGGCAGGATGTAGGAGAGGGTACAGGAGTTGTGAACGATGGTGTCTCTCCCAGCCGTGAAAATGGCTGTGGCACCTCCAAGTCACACATTTCTGTTTCTGACAGGGAGGCTGTCGCCATGGTAACACAGCTTTTTGGCATTGCAGGGTGATAACAAGGTGGAGATGTGCTTAAAGAAGGCGGGGGGGGGGGTAAGGGAAGATAGGAATGGGTGTGCACAGAGGGAGGGATAAACTCAAAATGCCACTCCCAAAGTATTTTAAACCCCAGAGAGGTTACACCTCAGACAAAAGAGGAAATACATGAAGGAATCATGCGCACATTCACAACTTTATATTGGCACACTTGTGAAGCACCTTCCATTCAACACATTCATTCGCAAATGCATTTAACTAAACGATAACATAACCTTGAATTATGGCAGTATAAATTCCTTTGTGTCATCCTGGGCTTTATTTTTTTAGTTTTTTTGCAAATATTAATTACGCCTGCAGTCGCGAGTTTTACACATCTTTAGTTGTGTGACAGTGTACAAACAGTCCATCTGCCAGCAAGCCCATACAAAGTGAAATAGCATATCTATTCATTTACACAAGCTCCAGGCTTGATGATGATTAAGAGTCGGGTGTTGACAGGTCCCGTTGCAGTGTGAATGTTACTGTGTTGAAAGATGAGTTTGAAACAAGTTTTGGTTTCAGCAGTTTAACTGTTGTTAGAGTGTTTGATGGTTTGGTGAACTAAAGTTGCAGATAGTCAGTGATGAGAGTTATCTGTTTGACGATAGAGTTTAAAAGATAAAAAAATTGACATTAACCTTAAAGCTGGCACATGCAATAATGCTACATGAACAACAGGTCAAATGAATGTGTATAATGTGAAAGGGGTTGCACATGTAGCGCACCCACAAAGAATTATCACCCAACTCTGTAGTCCCCCTCAGCTCTATGAGGCGTTTTAGCACCTCAAAGCTCATTGTTTTGGTTTTAGGCAGACAGCTGTTTTCAGTAGGAAGTTAGCGACTAGCTGATGAACATAGCAGCTCTTTAGCAGCTAAAGAGCCAGATATTTTTCTGAGGAGTTGGTGAAGAACAGATCAGAGCTAAAAGAAGAGTGAATACTGGACTTCTGTTCATCAGGTGGCCAGAAACACAACTCCAAGTGAATGATAACGTTTCCTTACATGGTAGTTACTTTTTTATGGCCATAATATGTCAAACATGTGTGCTGTTCTGCCAAAAATGGAAAAATGCAGCTTTAAATATGTGTCAGATTTAAACATAAATATGTCAGGGTCAAATTAAAACTGATTGCTTGGTTTAATAGACAAAAAGATTTCAGATTTACAATAAATGCTGTTTCTTCCTGTTGCAGAAAGGATATAAAGTAATCTAACAGAATTCTGTGAACTCCTTTTCGTCTCAAATTTTTCATGACTTGGACCAGAGAGGTAAAATGCTGTTTTTGCCTTATGGCCAAATTTTGTTTTTTAATGGCAATGTCTAACAAGACTAGAGTGTATGGCTGGGCCGTGTATGAAGCGCTAGACTTTTAAAGACCCGGTGAAATGAAAAATACATTTTCCCACTTCTGATTCTGTGTCCCTGTGTTAATTGTTCAGTTTTCTCTTGTTATACGCCAATTATATGTCAAACAAATCATTTTTGAGTATTTTTACATCAAAATCCTTGTCTTTTCTCTTCCTGTAAAACGGTTTCAAATGTTTGATGATTCATCCTGCGCTCAGGGGCATTTACAAATATTCATTCAATCAAAAGTGACTTTGGGCAACTAGCTAACCGCACCCATCATATAAAACCACGCTTGACTGCTTGTGGGTCGTAGTAGCTAACAGAGCAATATGGGGAGAGATGGGAAGAGATGTGTGTTTGGATATCAGTGGGCAAAAACTTTCCAAAACAATGTGGTTGAGGTCTGATTCACTCATCTCTCCCTCGTCCTCCTGACCTAACAACAGGTTTGGGTGTGTGTGGAGCTGACAGTCCTCTGTAGCTCTGGTTCTCTCTGCAGCTGCGTATCACGCTAAACTTGCTAAGCCCCGCTGACTTCGAGCAGTTCAATCAGATACGAAGGATTTGATTTAAATCCCTGTTTTAACTGTACACAGCTCAAATATTCTGTATCACTGGGAAATACGTCACAGTACAAAAGCTAAAGACGCTCTAACTTCCGTTTCAATGGTGCTGCAGTAGACAGTAGTATGTGTCTTTTCGGACACACTGAGTTGTAATCTTGCTGGTTGGACACGCGTAACCATGGTAGCCCGTGCCAACCATAAAGTCTAAAGCCTCGCTAACGCCTAGCACAGTGAAACCTTATACTTATACTTAAATTGAAGCGTTTTTGACGTTACACCAGAGCTGCCTTGGTCGCTGTCTGCCATTGTCTGTTATGCTGTTGTTGTTGTCACTACTGCATTGCATTGTGGGATATCTATGCCAGTTTTGTGTCCAGTGCTTGCATACTGTAATATTTTCCCGTAAATAGTAAGCAATTCACATACTATTGGTTTCTTTCTAAGATTTTGGACATACAAAAAAATCTCACGTACTGTTTTAGCGTACTAAATAGCATGTTAGTGTGGAATTTAAGACGCAGCCAAAGACTTGAAACGAGGGCTTTTAGATTGAAATGGATATAGGGAGTGGCGGCATTCAACCAACCAATGGTGTACCTTCATCACTCAGCGACTCAGTCAGTCAGTCAGTCACAGACATTTGCGGTTATAGGGCTGGCCTCGCTGTTACGGTCCAGTCAAAAATCTATATATCAGTGGCTTATTCATGCCAAACCTAATTTAGTCCCTTGTTTAATCTTAAACCTAAATCCAAGCCTCAGCCCTAAATTTGCCCTGTAAAGACGTCTGGACAAATGTCCTCACAGCCCACATCTTTCTGTCATTGTCAGGACATTTGGTCTTCATTATGATAAAACACACACACACAGCTCTCAATCCCCTTTCTAAGTGGCGGCAGATACTATCACACTCTTGTCTTGGTAATCAACTCAACATCGCAGAGGCAGCCAAGCTACCAGCAGGCCTACGAACTCTGTCTCCCTCTCTCTCACACACACACACACACACGCACACACTTACACCAGCTAATCAAGAGGCGGACTGGGACAGCGTCCATGAAAACTGGGCGACAGGAAGTTACAGCCATGTCACAGGAAATAGGATGTGTCTTTTTCCCAGGACTGCAGTATCCCTGCGATTAGAGGGAGCAGATTGAGCTGTCTCTTCACATTACACACACGACCAGAAAACACACACGTGCGCACACACACACGTACACACTTGTTGTCACACGCACATATCAAGGCAGACATATAAGGGAAAGGGACAGGAGATGGAGTTACAACATGAACTCAAACACACAGACACACACACACACACTGAAAAGCACAAATAAACATGTTGTGGCTTATTTTCATCAGTGGAGGGACTTCCTCTCCCTAGTTTGTTTAGAACAGCATTGAAGGAAAAGGATAGGAGAGAATGGGTGAACATTTCATCCTGTTATGACTACCACTGGTGGACAACAATTGAGTGAAACACACACATGCAAACACACGGACACGTACACACAGAGATAACTGCAAGGTTCATACTGTAAAGTGACAAACTGACACTTTCAGAGTCCCCGCTTACATCATCATGCACTGCATATGTTATTCTTGCTCTTTCTACAAATCTGAATTCCAGACTTCTTCTAGACCATTTATCCTCACAGATGAATACTTTTGCCTTTTTTCTGCAAGTGACTCGTTAAAAAGGATTTTGACCTTTGTACTTAAACTGTGTGGGTAGCAAGTACTGATACAGCTCAAATAGAATGGCATTTCACATTTAATAACAGAAGAAAAAGAACATTTTATATACCTTTTTAATCTTCATCATTTTATTTTAATCTTATCCACTTTATTTAAAATTGTCATCCCACATATTTTTTTATATATATTTTTCGTGCATTGTGAACATTTTATTCCTGTACAATATTACTAAAAGCAAACAGTAATTCAGAACATATTCTTCCATATTGACTTTCCAAACCTGCACAAGCACCGTTTGTGCACATGAGACAACACACTGGCATTGTGCTGGTTTAAATCTGCCAGTATTTTGAGCAGATATTATTCATGTATTTAATGTTTCCATTTGTTCTAAATTACCGAAATGTCAGAAAAGCCTTTAAAGCAGCATTAAAACCATAAGAACTATAAAGGTCTGCATTGAAGACTCAAGCCATTTTCTTTTTCTGGCATACTTGCAGGCAAAGGGGTTAAAATGCTGCATCAGATTCAGCTTACAACGACCAGCATGATAGCAATAAATCTAAAAATCAATAAAAGGCAATCAAACAAACTGTTTTTCCATCATGTCAAGGACTGGGTTCCGATATTCGGTTCCATGAACACGCTTAATTTTTTCAGAAGACCTGCTGTTATTACAGACATGTCTGAACTACCAGCAGCCCCTCAACTCACCCATGTAGTCGCCTCTTCTGTCAGGCTATTTCATTACATAAAATCTTATCTAAACATATGAGTGAACCACACAACATACTGTTACAGAAGGTTATGTTCCCAGGCTGGATTATTAGTTATTTACATTATTACAAATGTCAATGTGATTTTGGATGCGGTTTTCTTATTTCTGGAGCAAAGCCTGGAAGATTTTCTCTATGGAAGACACTATTCAGCTGCATTATGGGAACAGCAGAATTGAGTGTTCTTGGATCTCAGGATATCTCAGCCTCTGCGGCTTCAGTTTTGACTATGCTTTTTAAAAATGTCTCTCTTTTAAGCCCCCCAGTTCTATAGTAGTACAATGTTAAATCACTGGAGTACCCTTTTAACATGCTCTCTGCAAGCCTGTACAAAGACCAGTTTGATAAAGAACAAAACACCACTCTGAAAGGTCTGTTATTTGCATGTTATTTGTGTGATTTGGACCACTGGACTTTTTGCTGTCTATATATTCATTCAGTATTCAGGAGGAATTCCCTTCTGTTAGTTTCCTCCAGTTTCTCCTTTTTCCTCTTCTCTTTGTACATTTATGAAGTGGAGTCATTCAGCCTTAGCATAAACATAATTTTCTCTTGCTCAAGTTGAAACATTTTCAACTCCTGCACATGCATCTCTGCCTCAGTTTCCACTGCCTAGAGTGAATTTGTGACTGTTTGCACCAACTCGGGTCTTTCCACTGACTTTGTAGGCAGTCATGCAAAATCTAAAATCTGCTTTGTTTTTTCACTACAGACAAAAGAAAAACATTTTTAAAAGTTTAAGTGGTAGATTTTAAATTTAAAACATGGCAAGAATACAGATCTACTGATTTTCTCAATGTTACAACAGGATAATCTTTGGATACAATTAAAAAGATCAAGAGTGAACAGTGATCTTGTGCTGAACTTTGATGCAGTAATTTCAGTTAATTATCTTAATAGTTCTGAATCTCCAAATGTTTGAGCAAGTACCTTATGAGAAATAAGGTGCACAAAAATAAATAGGCTACATCTGTTATTTCATTCTTTGTATAATTTATTTCATAGAAAATTATCAGCTGGAATGTGTTTGTGCTCATGAGATTAGATCTAGTAAACTGTATTTATGCTGCTAGCTTAATGCACTGGCTGCACCATTCAGCTACATGCCAGATTCCCAAAGATCCTGGACTAAGGAAAGCTTGGGCCATAGCTGTCAGACGGAGGGATTTTGAGCCTAATGACACTACAGTTCCCTGTAGCTGTCATTTCAAGGCAGATGATTTTGACAGAACTGGGAAAATTGTGCAAGTGAAGGAATGTGTGATTCAGTTTTTGCATCCTTTCCAGACCATCTGAACAAGGTTAGTGTATTTTCAAGTCATAAAATGATAGTGTTCTTTGTGGTAAACAGTGTTAATATATAGTGGAAACTGACTGGAATGATGAGCATACAAATTATCTCTTGCTAACATAACTGGAATTACCTCTAAACCTGACACTGAAAGTAAACATCCCTTTCTAATACTGAATTCTTACTTAATTTGAAGGTGCCCAATAAATTCAGGTCAACTAGGACATCAACACAAGCTGGTGAGGCAGGTGATGATCCTGTACCTGTGTCTGAATCTCCTGAACTGCAGAACTCATCAACCTGGGTAAGTGTAACAAAGCAGTTCTTATCCCCAGCACCTTTGCAACACATCTGGAGTTGTGTAGTATAGCACTTACCCAACAAGTGTGATATTTCATAGGATCATTATTATGCCCTTGACCCCGATCAAGTCAAATATAAGATAGGTGAGGCTCAGGCAAGAGTTGAGGAGCTGCAGAGGCAGCTGAGAAATGCCAAGGATCGTGAAAGAAGACAGAAACGATCTGTAAAGTCACTGCTAGATGATTTAAAAGGGAAAAATATTATTTCAGAACTACAGCTAAAGCTTGATCACATTCTAGTAGGTTTTCTTCATTTATATAAGAATGTACAGTGGGTTTTATTTCACACTGGCAAAGGCAGCAGATAACAAATCAGACTACAAATGACATTTTCATTTGTGATCTGTAAAAATGTTACTATCAAGTTTCATCCCTTTAGCGCATTAATTGAAATTAAATTTCAGATTTTGGGGTCTGTTTTTCCTATATTCCAGATCTTCCAGTTGAGCTCCTAAAACAGCACCATAACTACACTTCAGCACAAAGGGAGTTTGCTTTAACACTGCACATGCATGGCCCCAAAGCCTACAGTTATTTAAGAGGTACTACTCACATACCACTTCCTCATCCTCATCCTCACAGGCTTCAAAGGTAAACATACTAATGCATTCTGCAGAAGTATTGTTTGCAATAGGTGCATTATTGTTGGCATGTTATATTCCCACATCCACACACACTGCAAATGTACAGTACTTTACTATCAGCATCCATTAATCCCATCTCCAACCTTTACAAATAATGTTGTGCATACAAAAAATGTTTGTTTTTTTACACAGATGGTTGCACTCTGTAGACGGCAAGCCTGGAATAAATACCTCACTTTTAGACATGCTACAATGAAAAAGCAGGAAGATCCAGCAAAATATGGTCAGGTGTGCCTTATGATGGATGCCATGGTTATCAGGAGGCAAGGAGGTGCAGTACGACTCACACACAGACAATGTCAGGCTCTATGGACTTTGGGGACGGCATTGACGAGACCAGTGTAGCAAGTGAGGCCCTTGTGTTCATAGCGGTTGGACTGCAAGGCCACTGGAAAGCCCCCATTGCCTACTTCATCACTCAGACACTGACACTAGGCACTCAGAAGGTTTTGCTGGGGCATGCATTGGAAGCACAGCATGAGCGAGATATCAAAGTACTGTGTGTGTGACAATGGATGGGCATGCAACCAATGTCAGCATGTGCACCATGCTCGGTTGCCAACTGGAAATGAAATCTTCAGAAGCTTTGATGACATATTTTGCTAACCCTTCGACAGGCGAGTGAGTGTTTGTGATGATGGATGCCTGCCATATGCTTAAATTGGCCTGGAATATGCTGCAAGTGTATAGTCCCATTTTGAGCCCTACTGGACAAGTGAACTCAGACTATATATGCCACTAAATGAAGTACAAGAAAAAGAGGGTCTACATGCTGCAAACAGGGTTTTGCCCAAAAGTGAGTTTTTGTGTTTCAGGTGATTGACAGATTGTTCGACATCATTATCAGGAGGATTTGTTGTTTGACAGGTGATAAAACAGCTTTCATGCAATGTGTGCTGAAACAGTTTGGTGTCTGATGCTGTACAAGCATCATTTTCTGAAGGTTACCACCTGTTGACCTTGAAGAACAATGGAGGCCTGATGATTCCACCTGTAGGTACTGTCACGGTGATCCGCTCAGCAGATCGCTGCATTCGACAAACCACAAACATTTCAGCAGCAGCTCATCAATGCAGCGTTTCCCTTGTCAAACACATGGTCCCAACTGACATAGGTTCAGAGGTTGTGTTCAATCTTGGTGACCATATTATTGAAACTCGTCACTTTTGCATCCTGTCATTAGTTGTCAGCAACTTCCACAAGTTGAGGCAGTACCACATTGCCAAACTTCACACTCTCTTTCAATGATATTAATCATTAGAACAAAATGTGTTCACATATTGCTGAAAAGTGTGAGGTAGAGAGGAATTGAGTTTGTCCAAGACAGAGAATTACTTTGACTCTTCCCTAGTTGCACTAGAGCCCAATTATTTTATGTAGTATTGTATTATTATATTATATTATTGTATTGTATTATTAGATTTTCTTCTCTTAACTGGTCTGGGGAACAAAAATAGTCTTGTTTATTTTATTAATGAATTGATTTAATTATTAATACAATAACAAGCAACCCGGAGGATTTATAACAATATAATAGATATAGAAATCTACCTTTTTGGAGAAACTCACAAAAGCTTAAATTCTAAATAATTTACAATTGATGTTACCTATTCATGGATCGGAGTTTGCATGTCCCAGTGGAAGTTGTGACTATTCAGAAGGTTAATGCTTTGGCATAGAGCTGATTAGATCCAACCCAACAGTATCATGTTCAATTTCTCACGTTTATAACAAACCAAATTTTGTGAAAATCAGTTCACAATTAAGCGAGTTATTTTGTTGTGAAGTCTGCATCTCTCAATACACATTATATTTGTTTACTATCTGATCTTGACCACTCCAGAATGGCGGATGCATGGCGGATGCATGGCGGCGACATACAGCAGCGGCCAATCAGGTATTTACATTTCTATATCTATAACCACTCAAAACTGCATTGTCTCTGATTGCTGATTGCATATCTCAATTGAATCTTTAAGCTTTACTTATTTAAATTGGAATTAAAACAACTAAATGGATTCCATAAGGGATTCAAAGGACTTTGATCCGATGAGGAGGTTCGCCACTGGATTGATTTGATCAAATGCTATTGAACTTCAGCCCTAATCAAATCAGAGTTGGACGTCTCAGCTTGACAAATGCACAAACCAATATACCAGTCTAAACCTACCTCAAACACAAACAACAGTGAAAGATATTCCCTTAAGAACCATTTAATAGCATTAGCGGGAATCTGATTAGAATTTATCAGATTAGTATGTCAAAGAGAGTACCATGTACAAGCATAGAAAACAGAGTGAGAGGTACTAGCTGCAGTATATTTCACATGAGACTCTGAATCAGATGATGGTGTAAGATAGAAATCGTTGGCTCTGGAAAGAGGAAGGTTACAGGAATGTCAAGGTAACAATGTGCAGAGAGAGAAAGACAGGAAGACGGACAGAAAGAGAGACAATAAGCGATCCAGAGAAAGTGGTGTAGTGTTGGTAAGCTATGTCCTGTTGATGTCCTGTCACACTGCAGGGCTTTACTGTACCTCATTGTCCTTATTTAAATTCAGAGGGAGTTCTTCCTGTGTCCCCAAGAGACCTCGTCCCACTCTAAATCATTACAAGATGTTTTCAAGGAAAAGAGTGCGAGAAAAAGACACAAACAGTGCGAACAATGACAAAAAAAATGCACATAGTCACAGTGCATGATAGTGAGATAGGACTTGTGTTGATTGAATATAATGCAATCTGGTTTACAGTCAGATTTTAGGCAAAGGAATGTCTTTACTTCACCTGTGGTTTCAGATCATATTGCGCTGCTCGCAGTGTTTGCGGTCTCATACCAGACGCTGTTAAAAGCATATCAACAACACACAGATGACATCCTTTGTTTGTACGTGTCGCTGTTCACAGACAGGAGGCCTTGTGTAGACTGTGGGCTGACTGATAAGGGTTTTTGAAGGCAGTTAATAATACAGATGTTTTTAGATTAAAGCTGCTGGTAGATATTTAGATTTTATCTGCTCAGCCATGTGAAATAAGTAAATATAATAAAGCTTACAGGAACATCCATCCTATTAGTAATGGATGCTGTCGACACAAAGATTTTTTTTTTTTTAAATTATTGACAAATATCAGCCCAATACATTGACAATCCGAGTTATCAGTCCCACTGCTGCGCTCATATAATTAGTGTGGTGTTATGTGGCCGTGGCTGTCTGATAATGAAGAGAGCTTGTTACACGGTTGGAGACACACTTAAGAGGTGCTAGGGCTTTCATTAGGCTTTGGTTAAAGGGATTGTTAGCCATGCTGGCAGCTGTTAATTGCTACTCAGAAGGCTTAAGTCTACAGTGTAAACTTACATGTGCATGTGTGAAGAGGTACATGAGGTATTCAGGTTGAACTCATTGTCAAAAGGCCAAATAAGGTCATGGCCTTAGTTGATGATGAATACCTAAAGTAAATGTCGTAATAGCTTTGAATGTATTAATGAATGTTTGCAGGGATTTTAGACGTGTACATAGGCTGCCGCAATATATATATATATATATATCATATTTTTCATTAGTTTCAGGTGTATTGTATTGATGTTGGCCTTTAGGCTAATGCTAGCAAATGTATTTTTACACTAATTAGAGGCTTTTAGTTAGTTTGACATTATGAGAAAGGAGACATTAAATCAGGCGTATCTACAATATGTAAAGACTGACACATTAAAGTCCAAAGCTTACTCCCGTTGAGTCCTTGATGAGACATTGCACTTAAAGATAACGTTATGAAAACTTTGTTGGCATTAGCTTACCAGCTAAAATGTTTTAGCGTCTGTTACAAGAGTTTATACAAACGTTTATGCAGCAACGCTACAGCAGTGCACAGTATGGATGGTTAACGTTACATGTACTGGCTGTGGCTCTGCTATAAGAAACTAGCTGAAAATGTATGTAGCCCATGGATGTATTAAGATAGATAGATAGATGCTAGATACGGTGACGCCACTCAGCTTTGCTGCCAATTCCCCCAAGTGGTGACTCACTGTAGTGCAGCAAAAAGTCCCCTGCGGCCCAAAATGCATTTTCCTCAGACCGCCTTTATAAAAGAGACTTCTGTAAAACTGTTGACAGGACATCTTGAACTGCAAATTCTATTATCACTTTTTCTATTATTAATTTTTACTCCACGATAGTTTTATATTAAACTAAATTACCCGATGGTAAGTCTATGTGTATGTGCAGTGGGCTCCATAACACACAAGTAAACCTGGAAGCCAAAAACCTTTTTGGCTTATGCACCAGGCTAGCAACTTTCATTTGACCAGTGTTTTCAGTTAAGCTACCAAGCCACACAGTCGTCTCAATTGCTCCACTGATGTTAACCACATACACACATTAAAGTTAATCTCTAACGCCTGGGCCACACAGGCTACCTCTACCTCAGCAGCGCCTGTGCGTCGCTGAACTGCTGGTCCACACAGACAGCATTGCTGATGCGGTGCTGCTATTGCAGCTCTATCTTTCTACATAGAGTTTCACTTTGATATGAACATCAATAACAGAATGTTTCATATCATTTAATTATGAATTTTATTTATATTTAGTTTAGACAGATAAAGGTTAAGAAGTGTGTGCTGAACTGTGAAAAATCAATAATAATATGTGAGGTGAAAGCGGCTTTCTTTGTGATGGGCATGGTGGGGTCTGGTTGGGGATACATACATCAGCCACATACACTCCTCACACAGGACGGGGTTTTTTATTGATTATATTGATTATTCCGCCAGTTAAGCCCCCGCTGTCACCGCTCCAAGTGAGAACCCCCCCGGCGACCTCCAAACTGTCAGGAAACTGACAACAAATAAGGAAAATAACAACACTAAATCTCCTAATGGAAGCAGGTGAAACAGCAGGCAGGAGAAGGAGAAAGCGAGCAGGAGTCGAAACAAGAAGCCCCGTGTGTCACCGACTCTCCGTGCTGGAGTTCCCCGCCAGAGAGGCTCCCTGCCCCGGCGTGCAGCGCACAGGCTGACCTGCAGTGGTGACACGTCATGTCTGTGACATATTCTACAGATATAGAGATTGAAACCGTAGTGAAAGGTGTTATTGTTGCTGGTATGATGTCAGTATGACTGTCGACAGATAATTTTCTCTGTCTATTTTGCTGAGAACCAAGCGCGTCACGCAGAAAAAATTTCACCTGGTTCACTGTCCTCTGCTCCGCTGTGTGTGCAGCACACACACAAGGAGCCCTCGCTTAAGCATGAGTGGAGAGGAGAGGAGAGGATATAGCGCGGCCATAAATGATGGGAAAAGGCAGCAGAGACTGTTTATTTATGTTATTTACCTAATTTATGTGCACTTGTTTCATTTCAGCTCAGTGTGAGAGTCTCTACTGCGTTTGCTGTCATTTATGGCCGCGCTGCTTTGTCTCCTCTCCTCTGCTCTGAGGAGCACCGAGGGGCAGGGCTCAGCTCTCTGTGTGTGTGTGCTACACACACACAGCACAGCTGTGTCAATCACCATTGTGTTACTTCATTAGTGATTTAACAGCCATTTATTTAAATGAAAATCTTTCAGATTATAACTAAGTTTTTATGTTTTTTATCATCTGACTGTGGGTAAAGGAAAAGACAGGTTTTTTTTGCTTTTTTTTACCAACTAATTCAAGGTTAAAGGAATAGTTTTTTTAAAGCTCTGTTTTAATTATTTAATGAACAGTATTATTTATTTTCATATATTATTGACTCATCTAACAACCTTTTACTACATTTTGTCAGATACTACCCTCCTCCCTCTCATTGTTAGGCACATTTCCCCCCCTTAGGCTTATCAATGAAATAGGTGTGTGCATGTGCACACGCACACACAAACAGATATCCAGTGGCACCTCTCTTTTATGACAACATAAGTGGATCACACACATGCCCATAGACACTTTTACACTTTAAGTAAAAATAGCAACTAAGTCCTTCTGAACACACATTCAACAAGCAGATGCACACCAGGACACAAATATCTCACACACACACACACACCACACAGTTAATCCAATAAGCCATGGGAGATCAAGTCAGACTCAGAGAAGCTGGGTTCACTTACCGTGCTACTCACTGTCAGTGTGGATGTCGGTTACCTAGAAATGTAATTCAGAGTCATAGAGAGCCACTGGACCAAAAGATCTACTTTCCTGATCTAGTTGGTCTATTCTTTTTTTAGCCTCGTCTGTTCTGATCTACCCTACTGTTGGCTGTTATGAGGCCTAAAAAGAGTGTATCAAAGTCTTGTGTGAAAGGGGCTTGACACTAATCCTTCATCCTATTTTAGGATTTTCCCAAATTTTGGGGATACACCTAATCTATCCTTTGATGTTTTCAAGATCCCCAAACCCATTGCACATAATTTATGAGGCTGATATCTTCAGATATTTTCTTAATATACTGTGAGGAGAATTCAAGTCAGAGTCTAGCCCAGAATATCCACTGACAGCTAGGCATCATGGCAGTCATATGGCTGCAGGCACAAGACCCTGTCTGGCAAAGACACACCAGGCGCATAAAGACAGTGAAGAACTGACACTGATACAGTGGACGACTGTAGAATACACAAAAACCTGCTGTAGCCTGCAAGAGAACTGTGACTTGGGAAAAGATTAATTTTCCAGCTGGCAGTGACCTCAAACATAAAGCCAATGCTACTCAGAAATGGCTTCAAAACAATAATGTTAATGTCCTGGAGTGACCGAGTCAAGTCAAGTTTATTTGTATAGCACATTTCAACAACAAGGCAATTCAAAGTGCTTTACATTAAACATAAAGGGCATCAAGACAGAATGTAAAAGCAACACAAGGCAATATAAAATACATTTAAATACAATTAAAGTGTTAAATTGGAAATAAAAAATAAGCTATATAATAAGACAGGTAAAACTGGAGAATAAAAGTTACAGTGCAGTGTAAGATATTAATTAGAAGCCTCAAATTTGATTGAATAAAAGGCAGCGGTAAACAGAAAAGTCTTCAGCTGTGATTTAAAAGACCTGAGAGTTGCAGCAGACCTGCAGTTTTCTGGGAGTCTGTTCCAGATATATGGAGCATAAAAACTGAACACTGCTTCTTCATGTTTAGTTTTGGCTCTAGGAACAAAAAGCAGACCTGTCCCAGACCACCTGAGAGGTCTGGGTGATTCATAACGTAGCAGCAGATCACTGAAATAACCCTGAACCATTCAGTGCTTTATAAACCAACAGCAGTATTTTAAAATCAATTCTTTGACAGACAGGAAGCCAGTGTAAAGATCTGAGAACTGGAGTGATGTGATCCACTTTCTTAGTCTTAGTGAGGACTCGAGCAGCAGCGTTCTGAATGACCTGCAGCTGTCTGATCAACTTTTTAGGGAGACCTGTAAAGACTGTTTACTGTTACAGTAGCCGAGTTGACTGAAGATAAACGCATGGACGAGTTTTTCCAAATCCTGCTTAGACACAGGTCCTTTAATTCTTGATATATTCTTAAGGTGGTAGTAGGCTGACTTTGTAATTGTCTTAATGTGGCTGTTGAAATTCAGGTCTACACCACCAAGTCAAAGACCTCAGTCCAGTTGCAACTTGACAGAGCTGTAGCAGTTTTGCAGAGAAGAATGGGGGAAATTAATTTTCAGAAAGCTGATAAAGACCTATCCACAGACTCAAGGCTGTGACTGATGCCAGAGGTGTCCTTAATAAATACTGACTTACAGGGACTGAATGTGTTTGCAATCAATTGTGTATACATTTGAAATTAATTTAGATCAATTTGTAGGGATTTGTTTCCTTTGACATTTAAGACTTTTTCTGTTAATCATGGCCCGTTTAATCCACTGTGATCCAAAGTTGTGAAACATTAAAAGATGAAAAAGTCAAAAAGGGATGAATTCTCTTTTATAGATTCTGCAACAAAGGTACCCATAATTGAGAAGTGCTTCCTGACCACCACCAAATGGCAGACAGAGAAAGCTAGTGACCACCTAGTGAACATCATGGAACATCTAGCAAACAAAGAGCCTGAAAATTCCTTCAAGAGTGTTTGAAGACCAACACAGAGCTAAAAGGAGAATGAATATTGCACTTACATTCATCAAGTGAACACAAGTCCAAATGAATGCTAATATTGCTATGTATCTACTGGATGTGTACATAGGCAAGTGTTTCCTAACTAGTTTAATATACAAAAAAATCAGCTTTTGTGTTGACAGACTGTAGATTAAACTCCTGAAGAACATATTAATCAGTTAAAATTAGACCTGCGACAAAATTAAAATGCTTCTCACACATTGATACATCATTAATACAATAATAGAATGTGTAATGTTTAACACTCTTCTGCAAAATACTTAGTGTTACTTTTGAAACTGCTGATAATACTTAAAGTCTCCCTCCACTCATAAATGTGTTTGAAACTAGAAGGACTGTTTTCACATTCATCTGCTGAAAAGGGAAAGTTCTCATCGAAAATCTGAGTGGTGGGCCTATGAGCGTGACTTGTGACAACTACTTTGGAGCCAATCACGGTAAAGGTAGGTAACTTACACAAGTGTGATGTAGACACTTCAACCCTCCAGTGCACAAACACTGAAAATGGACTTTTCAGTGAAGGAGGAGACATCTTTTATCCAGCAGTTGAAATCAACAATATTTATATTTATATTATTATTCCAAGCAGAGTATTTTTCATATATATATATATATATGTATCTTACAACATGTCTGGAAGGGATCTTTAAGTATAATTTTACATGCAGGACTTGTAATGAAATACAGTATATTTCTTCTTCTGACTTATATACTTCTTCCACTACTGCACAGTACTCTTGTAGATATTTGTAGATATGCAGATATACAACTTTTAAGTTGTAGATTATATACGAAATGCTTTCTATTCTGTTGTATTCTGGTGTTTGATACAGCAGTGTTGTGACTGCAGAGCTTCACAGTCTTTGCCTCATTATACCTACATGTTGTTATTGTCACAATAAAGCATAAAAGCTTCTTGTGGTGTTCAAAGCCCCTGAGATATAAAAGTAGCTACGATGTGTAAATACACTTCGAAACACAGGAAAATACATTCACACACATAAGGGAAAAGCTACACAATCAAAGACATACAGCAAATGCAGGAATACATAATGTGACATAAATACATATGCACACAGGCGCAGACAAATGCACACACACACACTTATTGTGTTAATGCACAATAACGTAAATGTGCTGAGTGTGCAGAGGAGCCTTGACCCAGTGTCTGTGACTCATAATGCCTTCAAACACCAGTGCAAGAGCTGCGCTGTCAGGCATGCATAAATAGGCAGACACACACACACACACACACAATCTCAGAGTTAATGCAGGGACGTCTGTGATAAGGGAGCGTGTGTTTGCACAGTTTCAGCAGCCACTTAATCCCTATCGGCCAGAGAGGGAGTATGAAGCGAGAAAACAAAGCTATAAAAATGAGCGACAGAGAGCCCACTGATGATTTTAGCAGAAGTCTTATCTCACCGGTTTTGTTTTGGACACAAACAGTTTATCAGCACTAAACATTCAGGAGAAAGAGTGAGACAGAGAGAAAACAGCCTTGGTCATCCTCCAGGGAGCTGCTCTGAGTGGATCCAGACTGCGCTTCTGCAAAGTGCGAGTGGAAACTATTTTTATTTCTTCCCCACTTCTCTCTCTTTCTCTCTAACACACGCTCACAGTTAATTTAGTGTCTCTCACCCCGGTTGCCCTTTCCCTCATTCATTTTCTATCCCCATCACTCTCCTCCCACTCCTGATATCTCACCTCGGTTCACCTCGAGCTCTGCCCTGCTTACCTAAAGTTACCTCTCTCGTTTGAAGCAGAGGAGGAAGGAAGATGGGAGGAAAAACATTGGGGGGAGAGAAGAAGTAAGTCCAGACAGAAGGGTGAGGAGGGAGGAAGACGTGAGGAGAGGAGGAAGTAGGAAAGGGAGTGTTGCAAGGATGTGGATGAAAGAAGAAGACAGGAGGGAGGAGGAGGCAGAGTGGGAGAAGACGAGGGTATATGAGGCGCGATGATGGAGGGGAGGAGTGAAGTAGAGGAGAGGAAGAAGGGAGGAGGAAGAGGGAGGGAGGGAGGGAGAAAAGGAAAACAGGGACAGTAGAGTTCAAATGAGTCCAGAGCAAATGAAGAGAAACGGAAATAAAGGACAAGATGCAGTAAGAGATAAAGATATGTTTTCCCTGAGATGCCATACCCAAACGAAATTAATCAAATGGAACACACACGCACACACACACGCACACACACACACACACACAGAGAAACATGCATTTTCTATTCGACTGAGTTTAGATACTGTTCATCTAACAATAATACAAAGCTGATTGAACGGAAAATTGAGCAGAAAGAAAAAGAAGAAAAAGAAGGATAAAAAAGAGAAGAAGAAAGAGAGAATTGACACACAGTCTAGGGACAGACAGGGACTTGTAAACAGATTCCAGTCCAACGCGGTGCTGCAGGGACTTATCTGAAGTGACTGTGATTAACTTATCGAGACCTGAGGACACACTCTATAGCCACACGCTTCTCGTGGCTGCTTGAGGACCACACTGTTCTATCTGTGGTGTGCTGGTATGAGTCACTGCAGTATGGATGAGGTAGCAGTGCATCTTCACAGGATTCACCTCGCACGCTCTCACCCTGGGAATGCATGACACAGGTTTTTAAACCGATTACCACCACAGTTTGTTTATTATGACTGATTTTAACAATCTGAGTTCATGGTTATTTTGGGTGGCTGTGTTGGATGATCTCCCAAGGTAAGCTTGTGTGTGGGAGTTATCAGTCACATCTAAATGAGTCATGGAGTATGCTCCGATGGTCAACTGAGTGCAGCAGACTCTGTATATGTAATACAGGAAGCATGGAGATTTTTAAAGGTGACATATTGTGCAAATTTCCAATCTGGGGCTCTACTGGAATATCTTTATATGATTTACAGTTAAAAAACTCCTTATTTATCTTATACTGACCCTTTACACAGCCCCTCAGTTCAGCCACTGTCTGAAACAGGCTGTTTTAGCTCCCGTCTCTTTAAGGCCGCCCTCCTGATGAGTCCACTCTGTTATGATTGGCCACTTTTTCTAGTTCTTGACTTGAAACTTTTCATATACATCCGTACATGTTTCGAGCCAGAATACGAAACCAAAACATGAGCGTGAACAACACATGGAAAAACCTCAGCAACAACCTTAGCAACCAAGGCTATGGAACAGATGGCCGCAAACAAAGCGTTCAGAGCAGGTTGAAGCCTGGGCTCTTGACTTGCAGGGAGCGTTTCTACATATGTTAACCTCCAGTTTTGGAACTTTGACCATGTTTAACACAGATATCCGACATCATAACAGTATATAAATAACAGAAAATCACAAAAAGCATATGTTCAATTTAAAATAAAAGCCCAACATTTTGAGAAAATAGCTTATCTCTCTGTCTGAGAGTGAGATTGATACCAATTCTATGGCTATGCAGTGGAATACAGAGCTGGGTTAGCCTAGCTGGCACTCTCCACTGCTCACATTTACGACCAACAATTCTAAGGATATTTCTGCATGACTATTGCTTGTTGCTAGATAGGGTCAGTGAGCAGCCACTGTGGTACCAAACCTGGAAACCTCACTGTAATAACAAGATGTTGCGAAGCTGTGCACAATTACCGCAACCAACTGTGGTTTGCCAAGAAAATAGTCCAACACATAACCAAGACCCCATGACCTGGGGTTTACATGAGTTTGGGACTTCATCCAGTTGGTATACCGTACAAGTGTATTTACTACATCCAACAGGCTGTGAAGTGTGTGTGCCCCATGAGGAAAGGTTAAAAAATGTCATTAACACCATTTTCACACACAAACGTTGTGTAATGAACTTGTTTTTTGACCACTCACACTAGCCCGCCATCACGGGTTAATCACCAGTTGTCGTCACTCACACAAGACCAGCGTCTGCTGCACGTCGTTCCGCCCGTATCAGCTTTAACCACAGAACTACACCAGGCCTACTAATATTAGTTAAACACTGTTGTTTCAGTTCATTAAAAGTGTACTCAGCAACATTTCTGATGCAGATTCAACATGACGGTGCAGGCAAAGTGGTCTGGCTTTATAGGATTCCTTTTCTTTATTTAGCCTCCTCATGAAATGTTGATGCAACAACTCACATTCCAGGATACGTGAGGAGACTGGAGTGGGAGCAGTGTGATTTGGCCTGCAGTATGAAGTGGCTTTACTGAAAGCCAGTGTCATCAGCAGTCTCTCTCTCTTACTCAAAGAAATCACTTATTCCCCACAAGCACAACACGTGTTAACAGTCTATAATGTGACTCAGGAGCGGCAGTCACCATGATGTAGAGAAAAACCCAGAGTGGCCAGAAGTTAAAAAAACAAAATCTAAATCAGGTTTAAAAAGCAAGAAAGCTTCTCAAATGTCGCATGTTGCATGAGAAACATCTAAAGACCCTGACAGGAGTTCATTTGTTCGCCACATTTCACACAGTTCAAAGACTAAAACAAAGATTCACTTTGCAATGCTCGCAAACACAGAGCAGTGGACAACGCAAGCACAAACGGGTACTTTATAAATCGGAGCAACAGATGGTATGTCATTTCTGGGAGGTTGTTGTGCACATGTTTTGCGGAAATTTCAAAGCCACTTTTGAACAATGGCACAGTGGGAATGAAGGCCTGCCATCCTATTTATTTGGCAAATGTGTTTCCATCATAGTTGATCAGTTTGACACTGACCACAAATGCCAAAAATGAGTGTAGGAAACTTATACTGCATTTAAAATTAAGTCTGATCATTTCCATTCCTCTTTTTGCTCTAGGGAAGGCAATGTCGGTCTGACTATTGGTTGGTGCACCACTTTAAAGATATTTAAATAAACTACTTCAAAAACTATTGTTTGGATTGCTATGAAATGTTGTACAGGCATTCATGATCTCCAGAGGATGTATCCTAATGACATTTCCTCTAGCACCACCATGAGGTTGACATTTGTGCTTTTAAATGAAATATCTCGACAGCTATTGGATGTCATGAAATTTGGTAAATACATTCATGTTCTCCTCAGTATGAATCTTAATAACGCTGGTGATTTCTTTTCATGTAGGACTTTGTGCCAATTAGCTAATGTTAGCATGCTCAACTAAGATGGTAAACATGGTAAACATTATACCTAGTAAAAATCTGAATGTTAGCATTGTCACTGTGAGCATGTTGGCGTTTAGCTTAAAGCATCACTATGCCTAGGTACGGCCTCACACAGCTGCTAACATGGCTGTAGACTATTAGTCTTATTTAATTGGATCCTTTCTGAAATTAACAGAAATGTATGTAAAGATGGAATTATAGAATCATGCATGAATCATTTCCCCCCTCTCTCTCTGTGAATACAGAAGCTTTTCAACAGACATTTTTTCAAGCAAATCCATCCCTCTTTTCATGTTTTCCCTTCACTCTCATTTCTTTTCTCAAAAAACAGCAGTTTTTATGGACAATACTATATCCTACCTGTACCATTCCTCCATGTACAGAGCAGATAACTGTGTGTGTGTGTGTGTGTGTGGGCGTAGTCATACCCACATAGTCCTTTCATACCATATTCACATACTCAGCAGTCAGCCCCCATGTGCCTGTCTGCCCGCCTGCCTGTCTGTCTGGAAAAAGGGCTGTTTCCACGGCGACTCGTCTCCATGACGACAGCCACCCCATCCTCATCCCCTCTTCTGTTAAGTCTCTTGCCTCCTTTCCAACCCTCCATAATCACCCCCCCCCCTTCCCAAATTCCCGATTCCAGTCTGTCATCTCACCCCATTTACACCCCACCAAGCCCCATCATCTCATCCTCTCTCTCCCTTTCACACTCTCTCTCTGTGTCTCTCTCTCCCTTTCACACTCTCTATCTGATTATCTCTCTCAATCCTCCAGAGAGAAAGAGTGAGGGAGATAAAGAGTGACCATTCCCGACATGATCCTCTCTTTCTGGGACCCCGGAAAAGTAATGAGAGTAGCCGCGAGGAACCAGAAGGGGCAGAGATGGATGGCAGGGTGGGGTGAGAGGTTGGATTGGTGGATAGAAAGATGGAGGTAGGGATGGGTGGAGGCTGTAATCCTCTGCGCACCACTGTAACGGTGACCCTGTTTCTTTATCCTCTGAGCAGCCAGGAAAGGTGGATTTTGTGCCAGAAAACACAGACACACACACACACAGTGAGAGATGGCAGTGTGACTGTAGCTGCAGGGCATACATCTGGTGGAACTGTGGGCCAGTGGACACGTGTTGGCGAGGAGAAGATGAATCAGGCCGCACAACACCGCCTAATGATCTCTAAGGGAATGGAGGGGGGGGGAAATATCCTTCATGTCAGTGTCATTAACCTGGGAATTGGCGGTAAATGTGTGTGTGTGTCTAGGGGCGGTTACTGCTACTAATCATCAGGCTCAGGTGTGACACCCCGCTTCCCCACCCATCACACACACGCACACAGGGAACCATGGGATTTTCCTCCTCTCCGCCAGATGATGAGAGCAGATAGAGAGAAAGTAGGCCAAACAAACAGCCATCACTGCTGACTACCATTACATCACAGAAAGGGGGGGGAAAAAAACAAGAGGCACATGTGTTCACATGCACAGGCATAACACAGGGACAGGATGGGATATCCTGTTTTTGTTGTGCTTGCAAATCTAAGACATTGTAGAAGCTAAATTAAAGGGAAAGAAATAAATTAAGACAACTCTCTGGCTCCAAAAGCAACTTTCCATTAAGTTTTTAAAAGAGAGCGTTTTTATTATTTTTTTTTGTAAAGTCTCTTTTGACCGTCATCTCCAGCCGTCCCAGTCCCCATCTGTCTACATCACATATTTTCATCCAAAGACAGCAGCGTGTTTTCCAAGAAACAACCGAACGTGAGAGAGACAGAAGAGGGAGTCATGGAAAGAACAACATCAGACTGTGCTTTAAAACTATCAAGAAATATTAGCCTCAGGAAATGATGAGCGTGTGTTTATGTGCGAGTTTGGTGAAATTATCGTGCCTGCATATACTTCAGTGTGTGTTGAGTAATATGAAGTGCGGGTGCTGGCCAGACCATGGCCAGATAAACCTGTTAGGGGGCCCGGGGGCAAAAATTTGCTGTTGGGCCCCTACTGAAACCCATCTCTCCTTTGTGTATGTACTCTTCAAGTTCCTATTAAATACAGTACACACAGCACACTATAAGCTACTGCTTCCTGAAAGAGGGCATCCAGGAAGCATACGAAAGAAAAAAGTTGCGGTATGCTGAACTAGTGGCAGAATGCCAAAGAAAGCTAGAGAGCAATATCCAGTGGAAGTCGGCTGCCGCGGTTTTGCGAGCCTCTCAACCAAGCACTTCCTGAGAGACATTGGCTTCACATCAGCGAAAGTCAAAAAAAAAAAAAGTCTTAAAAGATCTCTCCGAAGAGGCAGAAAAGGGAAAAGTTTTTGGCTCTGGCTACGAAGAAGAGACAAGAGCTGGGGGAACCGAGAAAGCCACGTAGCGGAACCACCTGAATATGCAGGGAGCGGCGGGGAGACGTCCCTGACCGCTGCCCCACCATCCTGAGATGTTCTGGGATTAAAGGGATGAAACATCAATGAAGGATGGCTCCCAGGTGAAGACCATGCGGCTGGTACTCAGGCACTGGTGGAGGTGCGAGAGGTAGAAATGTTCCAACATCAACCTGTCACCAAACTACCTGTTTGTGGGGGGGGGGGTGATTCTCCGAGCAGAATCCTTGTTGCGGCTCAGATTCTTTGGGAGCTCTTTAAAAGAACAAAGTTTTGCCCGCCTCTCCCATACAACCATTTGCTATATTTATTTTAGTTTAAATGATTTAATTTCTCTGTAAGGCACTTTGGTCAACACCTGTTGTTTTAAATGTGCTCTATAAATAAATTTGTCTTGACTTCTACTCTTAATGTAATGTGTCTCTGCCTGAAAAATGACTTAAAACTAGATTTTGACACAAGACGGGTCCACATGATTAGCCAACAATGCAGAACCTGCCATAGCTGATATTACACTGTAGTGATCAGTGGACACAGGGCAGTTACTTGCCTGACAGGTTTAATAGTCCAGCACTGGGTGAGGCTATATACTGACATGCCTGAGAGAACACTGTTTGTCCTTGTAAACGTGTTATGAGTATGTGCGTGCTGAGCAAGTGCGTAGCTTTATGTGTTGTGCGTTTATAGTAATGCTTTTAACAGCAGTCCTTGGGTGTGTTTATGGACAGTATAGTCATTGTTTGGTGGTATTTTGTGTTTTGTGTGCTCCCAGCAGGTCACCTAAGGTAGCAGACAGAGCAGTCTGCTAGTCTCTGCAGTGTGAATCATCCTCAGGCCTGTTCCCTGTATTATCTTCTGCTCATGTCCAGGCAATAGCTTTGTTTACATAATTAATTCCCTGAATACATTAATGCCAGCCTCTTATTCTCATTCTGTGCAGTCATCCAGGCTTTTCTCGCCTCATGCTACCTGCAGAGTCTGCTAATGATGGACTGAACTTGTTTATTAATGCGACCAGGTATGATAATCATCTGAATTAGCGGCGAGGAGAATATGATTAGAACCAAACGATTTGTCAACAACCCAGAGTTTCTGTAATGCCCTCCTGATGTGCATTTATGAAAATGGTTAGCAATTTCTCACATTTTTCACAGTACTTACCACTCACACACTGCGTCATCCTGACACACACGTACACACACACACACACACACACAAAGAGTATGCCTGGCCTTGTTCTGTCTGACTCTGCAATGACAAAGTACCAGCCGGGAAGGGTTTAGGTTTCCTGTCTCTGAGGTTGGTGGCAGTGCTGCACCAACATCCTGGAATCCACACACACACACACACACGCACGCATACACACACACAGTGACAGATGTAAACAGTTTTGCATGCGCTTAACAGCTGGTCACATAACCCCCAGTGACTTGGCAGCTATAAAAACTTCAAAAGAGCAAACATACTTGCTTTAAGCACAGCTCAACTGCTAGTGGGTTGGTAGTTAAATTCCAGGCTGTTTGTGGAAGGGAAATGGCTGTTTTTTCCCCCCTTATGTTCCTTTCTGATGCAGCAGCTGCTGGCCAATCAGAAGCCAGCAACCACCAGCACCAGGGTGCCAGGGTGGGGGAGCGCAGAGCATGCTGGGAGGGAAATGAGGGGCATTGTGGGATGGATGTTCTGGCAGGGTGGAGAGTTGTCGGAGCCCCGCACCGACCCCATCCCCTGCTGAGGAACGCAGGTTAGGGATTAGGACTGATGGATGGGGGTGGAGGGCGTGGAGGAGTCCCGCTGAGGCAGAGAGAGGGAGGATAGAGGAAACAGCTGGGACGAGAGAGGTGGAGGTGGGGGAGGAAAGAGAGGCATGCCAGCATTTTGTTCAAACTTCCTGGAGAGGCAAACACAAACAAACAGCATCGGACAGCTCAAGGGGGAGCGAGGGAGGGAAAAGAGAGGAGAGGTGGAGAGATAGAGCATGATCTGATCCAGGAAAGACAAAAAAAGAGAATGTAAGACATAAATATGGTGGATATGAGGAAACAACTTGTCTTTTTTTTTATCCGATACTGGCTAGGCAGTGTTGTCATGCTTGATATGATTACATGTTTATTATTCAATCAGTATTAGACTGTTGACAAGACAATCTCAACTCACTTGTTTCAGAGCTTTTAAACCATATCACATTTTCTCCATCAGCAAAAGGAGTTTAATCAGGTGTGATGAAACTATAGCCCATTTCTCTTACAGGTACCAAAAAACCTTTAGTCCAAAGCTGGCTGCCTGACAATCTTCTCACTGGAAAATGGTTAACATATTTTTTATGACATTGTAACTTGAGCTACTGCACAACTTAATGAGGCATTTTTAAGATGTGGTCACACGCAGTGCAAATAAAGTATAAGCTTCTTGAACAGAGGAACACCACACATCACACCTCTATGTGGAAGTTAAGCTTGTACAGCTGAAAGCTCCAGAACAAGTAAATAAACATTTCAAGGTTAAGAATGAAGTGTCAAGTTCAGTACTATACTGGTTTCAATTGAAAGAGCTTAACATTACTAGGACTAGGAATTGCTCAAAACCCTTTTCATCACTTTAACAAAAGAGGCCAAACTTCTAAAATGTTACTTTAAATGTTGTCTTAAAACAAGCAGTCAAATATTAAATTAAATACAGACACATTTTGGTCTGCACCAAAAAGTATTGTGGTTTGATGTTCAGCCCTGAATATGGCATGATCCAAATATGCATCATATGTTTTACATTTACAATTTCTCAACAGCCCAAGGTGACACTGTCAAATGGCTTGTTTTGTCCTAAACTCAAAGATGTTCAATTTACAATGATACAAAATAGAGAAAATCAATGAATTGCTAGATTTGATATTTTTGCTTGATAAATGACTTTGATTAATCAATCTTTGTGGATAGACTAATAGATAAACTGAGATATTGTTTCAGTGCAAGTATATTATCTGTGTATTGGCTGAATCATAACAGAGGCAAAAAGAAGAAGGGGGTGGGGGAGGTGTGTGTGGTGGGGGGGGTAGAAAAATGAGGGATGACAGAGACACAGCGGGTTGTGGGGGTGAGTGAGTTTGTTTAAGGCCATGGCAATTTTATAACAGAATCCTTTAATGTTAAACAAAGGCAGATTGAATTAGAAAGAATCAAGTTAGCTGACGTCCTCTACCTCCCCCCTCCCTGCACATTAAGACGAACTCATAACCTCTGCCGCTTTGAAAACGAGCCCTTCACAGCCATCACGAAGCTTCGCTGTACCTCCTGTGTTGTCCACAACTGTGCCAATGGGAAGGTTTATTTGTGTGTGAACACTTGTTTTCATCATGCCCTTCTATTGTTTTTTTTCCTGTACGCACTAATGAGGCTGCATTTTACTTGATTAACTCTCTCTCTCTGGTTCTCACGCGTGCACTGGTTTACTTGTGCAGATTAAACTCACATCGTGTCAACAGGGTTAGGCTGCATGCTTATATATCCATTTAACCACTAGCCACCGGCTGAATAACAGTGACTCATCCCCAAGCCTCCCTCCATTCCTCCCTCCCTCTCTCCCCAAAGCCAGACTGATCAGGCTAAATCTAAGACTCATCAGTTGGATGCCCTGGATTCATCCCCTAGGATAAATATATACAATGTGTTTAACGGCTTAACTGGCCCGTGCGCGTGCTTACACACACACAAACACACTTATGGCTGTTTGTGTGCACATTTGGCAGTGCTGGCCAAAGACAGTAAGAGATGGTAAACAAGGCAGAGAGAACAAACTGACCTCCATTTGTGCTCTCTCTTTCTACCGACCTCTTTTACAGCTCGTGTCCTGACCCCAATTATTAATATACAAGCCTACAGGTACAACTACACCTGATTTGGCCAAAAAACACTGTATTCATACACTCTCAGGGCATTTGTATACGCTAGTATGTTAACATAAATGAGACAATCATCAGACAGCAATAGCTATACAGGCCAATAATATATACGCCAATTTCTGTCAGAAACAAGTATAGAGCACAAAACAAGTCTTGGATTGGGTTATGTCTATTTTCCTTGGTCCTATAGCCTTGTATTAGTGTTAATACCTTATCCCTGCTCTCCTATAGCCTTGTATTAGTGCGAAGGCTCAAGACGAGACCCCCTGATGTATAACCTTATATCAGTGTTAAGATCCCCTACAGGCTTGTGAGACTGCTAAAGAAGAAAATCTGCCATACACTGTTAAAAATCTCACCAGCTGTACACTTTCTGGCAAAGATACAAGAAATATTTTCACCTCTCTAGCAAATGCTAATGTTGAATTGTCAAACAGCAGCTGTCTACAGCCGTTACATGTTAGGGGCCAGGTGGTTTGTGATGTGGTGGTCACTACAGCAATCAGGCCAGTGCTCAAATAAAATATTCTGAATCTACTTGTTTTTTTCTTTTTATATAATCATCAACCAAATCTGTTGTGATGTTTTTGATCACCAAGGTGAAAGAGTCTGTGTGTGTGGGAGAGAAAAGCAGAGGAAACACGATGGAAACCATGAACTACAGAGCCAAACATCACGTCTCACAACAACTCCTATGAAACATCATAAACTGAGGATGTCTAATAGTATTAGACTACTCAAAGGTTTATGTAATTATTTGCAGTTCTACTAGCTAGACTAGCTCACTGGAAACTGAAAAATTGACAGAGCTGGTCAAACACTAAACCACAGAATTCCACCCAAATACCCTTCGGGCCCTCTGGAGACCAGCAGAATTCCACTTGATGAAGGACATGGTTGAAAATGTTGATTGGCTGATGGTCCAGGGCTTTCACATGTTAATATTAAAAACAGGTTGTTATGCAAGTCTGCCATCGAAACACAGAAATCAGGATTTATTGTACTTAAAACTAGCTAGTTAAATGTCAAACACAGTGAATTAGCTTGTTAGCTCCCTCACAAAGCTAAAAAGTATTTGTTTAGTGTAACTTAGGTGCCACTTGCCCTAACTAACTTGCAATACACTTGGCTGCTGATCAATACCAGCATTGACAAATTGCAATGAGTCTACCAGCATAGACTCCATGCTGGTGGAGTCTACCTGTCTCCACCAGCATGCACAATACCACGACCATGAAAAACAAAGCAGCTAAATGGAATGAATCCATCACTGATTTTATCATTTACAATTTATGCCTGTGCTATTCCAACGAAGGCATGTCAAAATATCTATACCTGTGTAAGTGGCAACACACGCCAGCCCCAGAGCTCAGTGTCATGTTATGTGATTTGACACATACTGTATGATGCATCATGTGACACCTATATATACACCGCACCTGTCAATCAGACAGAAGTAGTACAGGCACAGAAGCCAAGATGAGCCAATCTGGGAGTGAATTTGATAAAATTGCTGCTTTTTTGGAGCTGCAAAAAAAAAGATGCAGCAATGTTCATCTTGTGTTTTCTTCAGGATTAGGCCTATCATAACTTAGATAAGACCCTACAGTATATAGCAAGAATAAAATACAAAATTCCTACCATGCTTCTGACTTGTTCTACTCTGAATCAGATGCTCAGTCGATATGTCCCGTCAGGAAACAGGAGGCCATTTGTGGCCCTACAAAAAGCTCCATCCTATTCTCAACAGGCATCAACAGCAGCAGGCCTGTTTGGAGTGAGACGGCGGCTATTGTCGTAGAACCACAGTAGAATAGACAGCCGATAATGACAGGGGAAATGGAACCAAGCGCACTAAATGTCACAGTCTCTGGGGCGTTGCACAATGCTTAGCCTGTTGGTGGACCTGTTCAGAGCCAAGACAGGCCGATAGAGATGGAAAGAGAAAGAAGGGAGTACGGGAGCGAGATGGAAGGACGGAGAAAATAAGTGAGTGAGGGACTATGTGTATGTATGTGTGTGTCTGTGTTGTATGAGTGTGTTTGAGTGTGTCTCGCCTACTTCCATCTCCCAAATCTCTGCGTGCCTCTAATTCATAGTGACCTCTCCATTGTTAGGGAGCAGATGAGCTGGGTGCAGCGCCACACTGATTGAATGGAGTCCACCGGAGCTGTCTCTCTGTTTTCTACACTATTCCCCTGGCTGTCTCCCTTCATTCTCATCCCAGTGCATTGTTGGAGCAGAGGTGCCCGGGCAAGACACACACACACCTACACACACACACACACACACACACACACACACACACAGACAGAGAGAGAGAGAGCCTAGGGCAAAGAAAAGGGGGCAGAGAGAGGGGTCTTTCTTTATTGCTCTGATCAAAACATTCATCCATCCTATCCATCCCTTTCTCCCTCCCTCTATTACACCCTCCTTATTAAATCATTCCCCTCCTATTTCAGCTAGATTTATCCATGGGTATTACCTTGCCCCCGACTGAGTATGAAGCACACACATTCAGATTCACACACACACACACACACACACACAAACCTCTATTTCAGGCAAATTTGCACATATAGTACAGTTCTCCCTTCTTTGCTTCAAGATCAATTAGATGAAAGTAGGAATGCAAGGAGGTCGTATGAAACAAGAGTTGACCTTGACACACATGCTACATGACATGGTCAAATGAAACACACATTTCCATGCTTTCTACATAGGTCAGTCTGTGCTGATGCAACGAGACTGAACATGAATTTGGGGTAAGGGAAGCAGGAGAGGATGGGAGGAGATTCTCAGCTTTTTTTCTTTGGAAATGGGTCAGAGAACTAGAATTAGACTCCTCCACGCTGCTACAACTACTTGTCAGCGCTTCTGGAGGTTTCTTGCAAATCGACAGGGTCTCTGTTGTGAATATCTCGGGGAAAGTTAAAATGAGAGCAAAGGATGAAGTAGGGAGCAGCGAGGTTGCTGAGGAGGCATAAAATAGTACTCGGGGGTCTTAGCCGTTGCGTTTGAGGAATTCAGTAATCCAATTACCCAGTAGAGAACATATACTACTTTAGGGTACAGCCTGCACAGATGTTTGTGAACACGCACACACACAGACACACACACACACAACACTTCAAAGACACTAGGTCCCCAATGTGAGATAATGGTACACATGCTCCCTATGCTGTTTTAAATGCACATTATCTATGCTCATACACATGCACAAAGATGAATAAAGAAATATAAATAAAGAATTTAGTGTTTGATCCAGGATTATGTTGGATGGGGTCAAATGGGCCCAGTACTAGGGGGTCAAAAGAGGGCAATACTGCAAAAACACTGACTGCGTGATACAAATAATATGATCATAAAAATGCATGAGAATTGATATTATACATAATGTAATTTCCAATTACATTAAAGAAATGAGAACTTTTAGAAAATTATAAAATCATCTAAATGAAAAATAGTTAGTAAAAGTAGGTACACTCCTTTGTTTCACCAATTATGCCACTTTGGTTTTTTCATTAGAAGTCAACTTCAAAGACCTTCACAATTAAACTGGTTAAAACCAGACCAATTTACTGTATCTCACATTTAGTGACATGAACTACATTACTCAGCTCATGTCACTAATTACAGATATAGTTATCTGACTAAATGAGACGGTTTCTTTCAGGCTTTAGCTGCAAACATTAGCTAACATTATGGTTAGCAAACTTACAGTTACTTAATCTCCAAAATAATCAAGCATCGTAATGGTGTACTTCTCCACTTATAGTAATAAGACAATTAAAGCTATGGATATATAACAGTCCTACAACACATGCACTGCAACCCTGAAGTTATCTGGACACTACCCAGAGAAGCTGTATGTGTGAACACAAATGTCCGAATCAGTCGGACCGGACATTAAACGGACGTTACCTGTCAGCTCCCTGGTACAAAGTCCATGTAATGTCCAATTGAGCCCATGTGTGAATACAGCAGTGAATTCTCCGGAGAATTCACAGTGAGCGAGTGTGAGTGTTGATGGTGTTTCTATCATGCAGCTGGTGCTGGATAAACGTAGCAGGCCAGCTAAGCTGCATTGTTTTGACTGGGCCTGAGTGCTCCGCTGTGAAGCTAGCGCTACTGGTAGAGAGGACCTCCTGTGATTTCTCGTAAAATAAAAGCCGTTTTATTTCTGGTGAAAAGCTTAAAAACGCTGATTACAACCGCAGCACACTTTTTGCATCATGTCCTGCCCCCTATACGCTCTACCCAGGAGCCACCCCTCACCTAAACCAAACGGAGTTTTTCCAGTAGGTGAGAACGCGTCTGACCCAGAGAGTCTCCTGTTGTGTGCTACATGTGTGAAAGGGCAACTCCGGAAAATATCCAGACCTGCTGAGCTAACGTTAGCTAACATTAGTTTTACAGGCCGGACAAGCTGTAGCCCTGAATTCTCCTGATGGTCTGATTCAGAGGATTAAGGTAGTGACAAAACAGTAATTAGAGCTGCAATGATTAGACGATTAATCAATTAGTTGTCAACTATTAAATTAGAATTAGAGAAAAAAAATCCAAATTCTCTGATTCCAGTTTTTCAAATGTAAATATTTTCTGGTTTCTTCAGACAGTAAACTCAATATCTTTGAGTTTTGGACTGTTGGTCAAGACAAAACAAGACATTTGAGAACATCATCTTGAGCTTTGGGAAACAACACAACAAAGTGATCTACATTTTTCACCATTTTCTGACATTTTATAAACCAGACAATTGATTAATCAAGAAAATAATCGACAGATTAATCGATAATGACAATAATCATTGTTAGTTGCAGCTCTAAGGTAAATATACTATAGCTATATTATATATAGCTGCTATATAGCATATAAATACAGTTGCTGCCTTGACTGCACTGGACATAAATCATGCACTGCCGAACGGTTCAATATGAACATATAAGGCTGGAAAATGTGTGAGTCAGTTAATGCTAGATTGTCTACAGAAAGACACACCACAAAGACTCTTCATGAATGGCAAAAAAGTATATTTTTTTCATCAAACCTGAGCACTTTGGCTGAGCAGAGAAACCAGCTTGCAATGCGTGTTTAAAAGACAACAGTCAAAAATGGTTTGATTTTGTTGTTTGGGTAACACAGAATCAAAATGAATTGATGACAGCTGATCAAATCTAAAAATGAGAAGCAAGGTAAAAGCATTAATCATTCCCTTGTTTTTATGGGGGGGTCATAGAGTACAGGAGGTCACTGGACATTTCAAGGTCATTGTTGCAATGGTGTGGCCTGGATCAATCACTGGCAATTGCAAAATGATACAATGGCCATCACAATAGGACACAAAGCACTTCATCCATCCTGTAATCATCATTATATCAGACCTAATCATCATTATTGACTGGCAGTAATTTGAGGTCAACAGCATGTTATATAAGCGCTCTGCCAACCTGACCAGATGCTCTATAGGCTAAAGCACAGCTGCTCGCTGGGATTATCTCACTGCCCACAAACACACACACACACACACACACACACACTTCTTGACTGACACACGCTGCCCTACACTCAAATCACACACATGCAGAATTAAGAGAGGTGTCCATTGTGACTAATCTTATCACATTGACACATCTGTCACACCTAAATAAATCCCTCCCACACAATTTCCCTGAGTCATACGCAGAGAGATATTGACTCAGTGGGTGTAAGGGCCCATGCGCAGGGTAGAAGAGGGTCAATAACAAAATCATTGATTGATCTCTTTAACATATGGTCCTGATTCACTAAGGACCAAACATGTAGATACACACAAACATACACACAAAATATATGCACCGGCAGATTTAGAGTAAATTAGTTTTGACCGCATGATGCAATCAAACCTTTTATGCTAATCCTTGCCCGGTCATCACATTACGGCCTGATGAGAACCATGTTGTCTCCGTACATCCTCTGACCCTAGGGACATGGCTCAATCTATATCTATCTGCATAGCAGAATTATCCACCACGTTTCCTAAGTGTTAGCCTACATTACAGCCATATATGGTTCTGCAACAGGGATTGAGAAAATCCCTAGTCTTAATATGACTCAATCCTATACATCTCAGTCCAAAACATGCTGTGTTCGGTATGTGCCTGCAATTTGTATTAGCCTGAGTGTGCCCATATAGGAGAAGCAGGGATTTGGGAAATACAAAGGATTTGAAAGATGGTGGTATTGAGAGTAGCTAGAAAAGGAATAAAGTAAAGCTTTTGTAATGAGAGAGGGACCAAAAAATAATGATAGCGCTACATTAGGACAGTCGAAGTTTAATTACAAAATGTTACTTTGATTATGGTGCTTTTGTAAAGCAATCCCCTGGAGAGTCAACAGAATCACTCCATTTCATTAACTTGAAATGAGCATCCAGATCATTTTCTGGTGACTTATCATTATGACATGTTATGAAGTGGGACACAGCCCACTGACTCGGGATCAATCAGGAGCTTTCTCATTGGACGGTGGATGGTGAATGGGGTCATGGGATCTGTCACAGATGGTGCAGATGGGGTACTTCAACCCCTCCTCCGACCAAGCCCTGTACCCCCCACGATCAACTCTGTCATGGTTCTCGACCCCCTGATGCAGCAATCACACTGCGTTCTAAAATAAAACCTTAATGGGAGGCATCATGAGATATCGATCCTGAGGGTTGACCACTTCATCATACAGGAAACTGACAGAAGAAACTGTCAAATAATATAACAATAATATTTCATTTTAATTTCAAAATGTCTGATTAGTTTTACCCAGACGAATGTCACAATAAGAAAGGTTTACTCTAAGGTTTATTTTGGTAGAAGAGATTAGAAGAGCAGGAGCACAAACGTATGTGGCATCATCATTTCCACCAAATCTCACTGACTTTCAAGCTTTCAGCTCACAATCCTACAAAACAAAGCAACGTCTACTTCTAGTCCGTTGTTGCACGTGTTTAGATACAAAATGGTAAACTTCAACACCAAATGACAAGTTTTATTTTCCCTTGACAGGCAATTTTACTTTTTTTAATTATAGAAGGAAGCCCAGAGGCAGCAAATACTCATTACTTGACAGCTAAAACTCTGTTATTACCTAGATTAAAAACAGAACAATTTTGCACATTGGGGATATATTTTTCCACGTTCAATAAATCATCTCATGACTGCTGAAAATCATGCTGTGACCCCCCTCCAGTGATGTATTATTTGAAATGAGTAACAAGTCCAAAAGTGTTGGCTACACAACGTAGTTAACTTTTAGTAGTGATTTCTTCATGAATTAACTTGGCAGGTTGTTAATCATGCTGAAGTCTGCATCTGGGCCTGCAGGCAGAGTTTGAGAGAGACAGTCTCCTGAGTTCTTTATCGTTTTAACTCTTTGCACCCATATCACCCCCTCTTATACTCTTGGTCATTTTCCTCTGTACGCAAATACCCTTCCCCCACTAAACTACCATCTGCTACGGTTTGACCAGAATGGTTTTTTGAAGGCTGATACCAACACTGAAGTTCTCAATACCTAATATCCTGTGGTTTGAATTTGGGGATGGGGGTTGGAAAGAAAACAGAGGGGCCCATTCAATGCAGAAAAGTGACAAATGTAATATGCTCAATTTGTGCATAAATGCAGGCCCCAAGAGGCAAAAAGAACCCTAAAAAGACATGGAGTGACTTCTCAATATTTCAAACATTGAACTCTTTCTCAGGCAACGTTAAGACGTTTTTACTGACATGTTTCTAAAAATAACAGGAAACAAAGTGATGTCATAATTACATAATAATTATGAATGAATCCGTCAGACCATCTCAAAAATATGGCCACTCTTTAAAAGCAGAGGACAAGTAGATTAGTACTGAACCCTTCATCACTGATAGTTTGATAGTTGCGTATAGGTGAATATGTGGGTTATGGACTGCTGTGTTCAGAATTGTATCTGTTCATTCAATAAAGAGTTACTGAAGAGGAAAAAAAGAGAGATAGTTAGCAAGCTCGATATCTGAGTCGCTAACAGGATGATAAGTTCACACAGGTTATTCAAGAAACATATTTGAACCATTGACTCCAGTCTCACAGCTGTCTTTATGTCATGCCTCTTTTGTGGAGCAGCTTAAGCTCAGACAGAGCTAGGGTTTAAATAAAAGTGGACGGTGTAACAAAGCTAATGAGCTTCAATATCTTCCTCTATTTTGAGACTCTCATCTCCATTGAAATGACTTTATATTGCCGCAAAACGTTTTTGTTTTAACATGTAACGTGCAATTGATTCATGTCTGGGTGGATCGGATATCTTCTGGTGTGTTTACACTTAATGGCTGGTCCATGGCTATGTAATCAGAGTTGGTAAATTTAATGCATCAGTACTTACCAAGTGTGTGAGCACTCGTTTTGTATTCATGACTGTTTGGCTACGGCATAATTATGACTTACTCAGAGCCACATTAGCATAAACCTCTTGATGCTGCTTAAAGAAGAGCACCAAGCCCTGAAACCTGACAAGCTGCCATTCCAAGACTTTTTTTTTTTTTTGTTTTCTTTTTGCCTCTTATTACCTGTATTTGTACACAAACTGACCACTTTCTTTCTATTACTGTTTACCTGTTTGGGAAGTTTATGTTTCCACTGCTTCTGTGTGGACTGATTGTAAAAGATTGTAAAACTAATCAATATATTTACCTATACTTTTGTGCCTACGGCTCAGAATGTGTCATTAGAATTCAGTCTAAGTGCTTCCTGCAGACAAAAAACTGACAGTGGCACTGATCAATTTTTCAATAAATATGTGATCAATCAAACTGCACCATATCCATCATATCAACATGCTGATAAATGATTTTTAATAAAAGACCAGCACCAGGAGACTGACACATTGGTCCAAGATTAGCGACCACCCCTCCCACCTCCACCCACCAATCATTTCCCCCAATTCTAAAGCTCTGCTGCCCCCTTCCATCATCTCCACCCACCACTTCATCACTCTCTCCTCAAATCCTTTCCTCACTTCTCTCTCTGGTGTCCGCCGAAGCTAAACCCTTACTGTCCCTTATCATCGCCACCATCATCAACCTCATCACAGACCCCCCCCCCTCTCTTCCCTTTCTAGCCTTAGTGGAAAATGTTGATCTGATTACGGAATTACGTCTGCTCCAAACAAACAAGTACAGCAGGAGGTTGTGCACACTTTTTTTTAATGTTTTCATCAAGTAAAGTGCTCTTCAAACGGGTCTGCAGAATGAATAACATTTGGATGTTGTCTGCTTATTGTAAAGCATAAGAACCTTACCAGGAAACATAACCTCAGCAACATCAAAACTCCAGGGACTTGATGATGATAAGTCACTAATCCTCTGTTTAGGTATGTGGCTTCAATCAGGTTGCAGTGGTAAGAGTGTTTTTTTTGTGTGCGTGCGTTTGTGTGATACAGTTCTGCATCTGGCGGAATTTGAGTCATGGTGCCTGAACACATTGCTGATGAATATTTACAGGAAAACACACACACACACACACACACACACACACACACACATATATTCAGAAACACAAACAGGTGTCACTCACAACTTTCTTTGCGTGCAAAATCTGAACAGAAAAAAAAAAAACAGGAAAAAAACCTCAAACACAAACAACAAACGGCTGATGCCGATTCTGTTATAGTTTGGATTGGGGACAGATTAGTGGAATATTAGGATGGGATTAACTGGCCAGGTTAAGCTGTTTGATCGTCAACTAAATATGGCTTAGGAGCAGCAGACGAGCTGATGTCACATGGAATTAATCCAGCCATGATTTCGGTATGATTTAGAAACTCTTTGGTAATCCACTCATGATTTTAACATGCTTTCAAATTGGTAGGGGCTGGGGAGGGCTGTGTGTTTGTGTTTGAGAGTGATTGATGTCTGAACATGTGTATATATATACACACAGTATATCACTCTTAAACAAGTGGTTCTATACTGAACCTTTTTCTACATCTGGATACACAATATGGCACCTCTAAGTGGTTCCATATAGAATCATTTTACAGGGTTAATTTTGATGAACCCCAGAAATGCTAAACATTGACTTTTTCCGTCTTCTCCAAAGTGAGGATTTGCATCTTTTTTCGCATAACAAGCGGGGCAGCATTCTTCCAGTAATCTAAGAAGTGTGGACACATTAACACTGATACAAAGAGGAGCCTCCGAGCTAAAATGGAGCCACATTTATTAACCAGGAAGACAGTTTCCACAATCTCTGACTATTAGCTATGTAGCTAGGTCTATGTTTACAAAAACATTTATAGGCTATGATTTTCCCAATTGTATGCAGCATTAGCCATTACAATACACCTTACTTTAATAACTTTGAGTTATAGAACATTACACATGTGATGTTGGTAAAACCAGAGATAACCCACACAACATCCACCTTTGCTAGTTTACCAGTATGTTAGCTAGCATTAGCGTTAGCCAAGCTGAAATAAAATATCTTTTTTGAAAACTGAGTGGAGGTATAGTTGTGAACCCATTTCCTATATTCTCATGCCTACCAAATAATGCTTGGTGACCCACCTAGTTTATTTTAAAATATGTTAACACTACAAGGAGCTTCAAATATTAAGTTGACGGTTGCTAGCTAACAGTTAGCCTTAACTGAAATTTAACAGACATTTAACATTGACATTTAAGAATTGAAGGATAGTAATAATATTTAAGTCTGATACTGTTTGAGATTTGTAAATTGGTTTGGAGAGGGTTAGAAATGGTAGGACTCACTTGTTTATTAATTAACTGTCAGAATTTTGTATTTTCTGTTTTTCTGTTTGTATTTTTGTGAGTCAGTGGATCGTCACTTCAGTTCTCCTCACTAGCAAGTCAACAAGCAACATAAAAGGTTCTATGTCTGTATAAATTTTATATTTAACCTTTTTATTAGATTATTTTTAAATGAATGTGTATGATGTAATAAGTGTATGTGTGTGTGCGACGAGCATGTTACAAAACATGTTTGTTTTTTGTGTGATATTAGATCCAGCTGCAATTTTAAAATTCTGGTAAGGAGCTGTAAGTGTGAATCAACACATAATGTTTTGTGTGTGTTGGAGGATGTAAGTGCAGTCAAAGTGTGTGTGTTCAGTATGTCAGGAGGGTGGTGGGGTGGCCCTTATGAGAAAGCGTGTGAGCTTCTATCTGTGTATAATTATTTGTGGCACGTGGTGTATGCACGCAGGAGGTGTGTGTGCGCTGTTTTTGTTTTTCTATATTCACATCTGTGTCAAAGCCCCCTGGACCTCCCCCCTTAATACACACACACACACACACACACACACAAACACTCACACAGACAGTAGCTCCAAGCTCCAAAATCCCCTGAAAGCTTTTGATCCTGCAGAAATGTGGAACTCCCCCTTTTCTCTCTCTTTCACACACACACACATACACTCTCTCTCTCTCAGAAGTGGGATTAACACTCGCTCGCATCGACGTTGCTACTGATTGGGGAATCTCTCCCCTTAAAAAACTTTGACAGATCCAGAATCGGCGCGGGGGGGGTGGGGGGGGTGGGGGGTGTTGCGTGGTTAGTATGTGGATGTGTGTGCGTGTATAGGTGCTGCACTGTGCTATAGGTGCGTGTGTGTTTGTGACAGCTGTCTCCTCTAACACCGGCATTCCCATCTTCAAAGCGAAGAGCCAGCGGGAGAGTACGGGAATGCTGGGAGATCATCGTTTCCCTGATGTTCCCCAGAGGGATTCCTCCTGCATCCCACACCCTGATCCCACCAGCTTCACCTCGTACAGATACGCGCCGCAGATGTGTGTACAACATGCCAGGGTAAAGATGATGAAAGTGAGTGAGGGGTGACCTAAAAATGTCACCACAGAAAAAAGGGGGAAAAACACAGTAATGCAAGCAAGACGGAAAGAAAGACGGGGAATATTAAGGGGAGGAGGAGGAAAATAATAAAACCAAAATTTGACACCATTAAAGTTTTTTTCCTGCAAATTATCTTCCTGGTGTGCACATGGGACACGTTCGGGGAGCAAAACAGCATTTCCTGGCAACCCCCCTTCCCTCCTCCCTCTTCACACACACTCATACATATATAACACTTTTGCTAGAGTGACTTTTTCTTTTGCTGACTTTACATTTAAATGAGAGAGGGGATTATCCTAATGTCTGACGCTCAGGGCACAAGTGTGGTTGCACACCCTCTTGCATGTGCGGGATGGGACGGCAGTCACTACGTTGCCATGGCGACAGACGGCCGACGAAAGCACAGCGGGGTAGATCTCGAGTCAAAACATTTGACGCGTGTGGAGCGAGGTAAGGTGGGTGAAAGGTTTTTTGGATCGCGAGTTCATTGGCGGTGTGTGCAAGATGGGGAGTGAAGGGGTGTACTATTAGGATGTTCATTCACCCCCCCCCCCCACACACACACCCCTAGCCCAGCCTTATCTCCACCTTACCTCCCCTCCTCTTCCTCCCATCTCTCTCTTGCTCTCTCTCTCTCCATTTCTTTCTCTTCCTCTCTCGGGCAGAGAGATGGAGTAGAAAGTGGCGTGTAATTACATCCTAATCTTTGGCTGGTATCTGCTCTGCTACAGGGGCTGTTAGTACAGAGAGCTGTCAGGGACACACTAACACACACACACACACACACACACACACCTCCACAGAGATTTTGTCCACAAGTCTACACATTAAATCTGTGGTTAAATGGCTGTGCGTGTGTGTGTGTGAATTCACTGCTTGACTGACAGAGGAAGACATTCTAAGAGACAGATGGGCAACTGATTTGACTTCAGCATATATGTGCATTTAGTTATATAATTGTACTTTTAACATAGACCAGCACTGCCATAATTTCATAAAAGGAAAGACTGATAAAGTCTGGCTCTGTTAGCGCATTAAAGCTGAACATCTTGAATGTGTACAGGCTTGTTATCGGCCTACTTTATAAGCCATCAAGTGCATAGCTGCCTCTTATCTGCTCCAAGTTTTAAGTCTTTCTGAGTGATGAAGATCTCAGAGTCGAAAGAGGTCATACTGCAAGGCTATATATATCTTCCACACAGACGAGCAAATGTAACCCGTCCCTCCCTCAAAGACACACACACACACACACAGAAGCAGTGCAGCCAGGTCTCTGGGAGCATGCAGCTAAAGCTATCTCACTCCCCCAAGCCTGATGATATATGGATCTATAGCTAAGAAGTCCTGCATTATACATGCAAAGCTAATTTGTTGCGCACACACATGCAGCAGGCAGTCAGTCACCCAAACACACACATTCAAACATACACTTAACTCCATTTAAAGTAAACTGAAGTTATTAAAAGTAGGCCAGGGCTTGCCGGGGCCGGAGAGTGTAAACAAGTCTTGATCAGTTTGGTTCCCTTCCAGTGGAAGGACTCTGAATTAAACATAACATAGACTGGATCTGTTTATGCAGGGGCCAAGCACAGACCTGAGGCTATGTTCAATCAACCTGGCTGCGAATTAAATCAAAGAATCACTCTGAATCTACAGTACTGCTGGTTACACTGCCAGGTAAACTACCACGGGGGTATCTTATCTGGAAATGCAGCAAGATGTCAACATCTGTAAGTTTGTAATTAGCATTCTGATGAATCACTGACTTTATTGAGCATACTGCAAGGCTGGAGGAACATAAAATCAGTAGGCTTGGTAACACATGAGCACAAATGTAGAGACAAATTATTTGATATTTGAGTTACTGACTAATGTAGCAAAATTTCTGTTTTAATGTTTTTTTAAGTCGTGTGTGTGCAGAATGTATCTTATCGAACACCAAAGTGATTCATTAACAGGTTCACCTCAGGAGTTATCACTGTGTAATTACAGCAGGTCACAGCTTATCTTTTACCCAACAAGATTCACTGCACGGTATAGCAGCAACATTCAGTTTAGTTAAATACAGATCAGAACTCAGAATGCAAAGTAAAGAGTTGGAAATTAAGTGATGTAAAGTCATATTTGAGTTGAAACATTACGAAAAGAGTAAATTGTGGAAGAAATTTAGTTTAACAGAATTAAACTTCCCACGGTGAAACTAAGCCATTGGATACATAATTTGATATAAAGAGTAGCATAATCATAGTAGACCATTGGCAATGAACAATATAATATATGGACTGAGGCAAAACTAAGAGGACAAGAAAATGAAATATGTTCAACAGAAAATAAGTGGAAATTATAACAAGAACACTAACCAGCCTTTTGATTTAAAATTTTTAAAAAAATGTATGCAGCTCATTCTCAGACTAAAATATTTTTATACTCTATTGGTGCTGAAAAAATAATCATTTTCAAACAAAAGTGTGTTTTTAAAGAATACAACTTTTAAATTGCAAGAGTTTTAATTAGCAAAGTCTTAACAAGGTCTTAACAAACTGAGGTGAACTGTCACCGGCAAATTTACTCAGCCATAGCTAATTAACATTAATTCCAGGAGTTGACTAAACTATATATAATGAAACTCTTGGCTCTTGTTTGGCTAATATGCTCTGTGCGTGCTGGTGTCAGGACTATTTAAACTACATCAGATTGTTTCTTTGACAAAGAAACACCACTTTGTATCATTTTGATGTTTGAAAAAAAAAAAAAAAAAAGACTAAAATGTGTCTTGTGGCTTTCAAAAAGACCAGCGGAGTGGTGAGTTGTCCTCTAGATAAACAATTTAGGTAATCACATCACAACAGGGAGACTCTCAACAGACAACAAGGCCTACAAGTAGAGATCACATGACCGAGGGGGGTAGTAGTGATGGGAATTATGCCTCTTTGAAGGGAGGCGGATCTTATGACTCAGTTTCTTTCCGAGAGCCATTCATCGTTCTTTTTTCTTTTTTTATTAGGTTTCAGGGGTTACTAGGTTTATCTGCAAAATAGGATCACTAAGATAATGATAGGGCAAGACTTGGATCAGATTCAAACTTAGACATCCCATCAATTTAATTTCATTTTGCATGTGTGGACTAGGTTTAGCAGCACTAAATTACTCTTATTGCCAGACTTAATGTCAGTGATCTGCAAGGTGATGCCATAGCCCTCTGCTCTGTCAGTGAATTTACTACTTTTGAATTTACCCTCTGTTATGTAAATAAAGTTGTAAAGGGGAGAGGATTTAGGGCAGGCAGTGAAATTTAGGCACAACGATAAAAAGAACAGTATGACTCGGTTCCCGTTGAAAAGAATCGGATCGTTCGCGAATGTAACATCACTAGGGGGCAGCCGAGCTAGCACTTCTGCTAGCGAGCTAATCCACTAGATTGTTTATTACTGACTGAACACTTCGAGCCGATACGTTATCTTATAGACCACACTAACTATGGGTTTGATGATGTTGATCTATAATTTTTTAATTAAAAATGTTAAAACGGACACATTTTAATAGGAAGTTAATGTTAAAAATGATGTTTGTTGTGTTTTTTCTACATTGGCATTGAGCTGTGTGGTCTTTATTTGATATTTCTCTGGGCAGACATTCTGATCACAGTTGGTGGAAGTCTTGCTGGGGGACATCCCCAAATTAAAGAATTTGAGGGAAAATTCTGTGAAACAGAAACAGAAAAGTAACTTATACTAAAGAATCCTTAAATCTGGTTTTCAAAATGTGATAAATTTGACATCTTGTCTGCATGAAGGTTCACAATGAGTATGTCAATGTGGAGAGTTTTACTCATTTTCTAGTGAGAGCTGTGTTTTGTTTTCCCTCTCTGTTTACCTTACGTTACTGTACAACTGGACAACCTAGCAAGGCTATTGAAAACTAGCCTAACACCTTCGACTGTCTCGGTCGGTCGCATCCTCTCCTTGCAGGTCGTAGTTGTCCGTCTCGAGTCTCCCCATCACAATATTAACAGACAAGTAGCTAGCAGCTAGCATGTTAGCGGTAAATAACAGACAGCTGGTGAATATGGACAAATAGTACCTGCAAGTTTTAGCTAACGTTAGATTAAGCAGCTACAGTTGAGCATTGTCAACAGTATCATTAGTGGCCATCAGTCAGATATCAAAACGTTTAGTTACATTGTCAGATGTGAGTTGTTAGCATACCGCTAAATGTGGGCTAAATTGACTTTTTTTTGTAGCAAACAAGCTAAGATTACTAAGAAGTGTAAGAATATTAGGAGGACATCAACAAGAAGCAACTGCATCATTTTATCAGATTTTCAGGCAGAAACAACATGTATGTGTTTATGCTTAAATTGCAATGTTGGTCAGAAAAAATAGACAATTAGATATTTCCTCAAAATGTTCAGCCCTATACTCTGTTCTTAGTCCTCTTCAGCTTCTTTAATGTGCTAATGTGCAGATATGAGCCTCTTTCAATCATTCTCATCCTCGCTTTGCATGCTGTACAGTGTGTGAGTCACCCTGCTACTGGTTTATAATATTTCCTTTCCACCATGTCTATATGTCTAACTCAATGTTGTTACGGTCAAGATACCACAGTGACACTATGAACTTAAGAATGAGGATTAGAACTCACAATAGCACAAGTTTACATCTAACTATGACTGAGGCCAAGTTTATTCTTCTGAGAAAAGACAGAAGAAAGATTTCTCAGACATACATAAACACAGACACTTAGAGCAGGCACAATTTATACCGCACAACACACATGCACACACAGCACTTTCCCCCTCCTGGCTATAAAACTCTTGGGGTCAATGCGAGGTCACCTGGGCCGGATCATCGACCTCTTGATAAGTGTGTATCCTGAGTTGACCTTGGCTCCGTCCCCACGCTGGTTCGGTCTCTCTCTGCTCAACTCTGCCCTGGGCCTAGTCATATCTGTCTGGAATGGCAATGAGCCCAACTATTTTTAAGCTGTGTTATGCGTTTGCAGGCAGACCTATAGACCCCTGCTCTGATTCAGATGGGCCTGGACATTGTTCTGCACTAAAAAAGCCAGATACTACAGATATGATGAAAGCACTTTTATCTACTGTAAAAAGGGGTTAGGAAGTCTGAGTTTTAAAACTGCATTAGCCAGAGAGAGAGAAGAGAGAATGGTAAAGTGTGTTTTAACAGCGGCTGCTCCGGTGCAAGCAGGGCCAAGTGTTGATTAAACACAACAGAAATACAGAGGGAATAAGAGACCGAACAGATACAAGCCTTCCAAATATAACAACACACACACTTCACACAAGGACATCAGCGGAGCAGACAATATCTACCTCTACAGCACTAACAGTGTTTCCATGCCAAGGAATTACAAATTATATCTATTTAACTCTCAGGGCCACAGAGGGTCTTTATCGAGCCAACAAAGTTAAAACACAAAGCAGAAAGGAACAACAGGCAAGGCTGAGTATTCACCACCTACTTTACTGCTGCAAGGACAGAGTACTTCCTTTACACGCGACAGTGCCTTTATTTAAACCTGCAGTGCAGGATTTTACATATAAATGAATGACCATCACATTCAAGCCCTTGCCAATTAAATTCACACAGTGCTGATTAAGCCTATCACCGCCTGATAAATCTCTCTGTATTTCACTGTATTTCACCGGTTTGACATTTCCGTACTGGCCAGATGAATGCATGAATGCAGACTTCCAGTTAGCTCTCTGCTAACTTGAAAGGGGATAAATTCATTTAATCGTGCGGCTCTTCTAGACTTTCCAAATGTTATCGGACCAAATGGATCAAATTCTGATAGCGAAATGAGTCATTTCGCAGGGGTTGTGTGACGCGTAGGAGCCTATGACATACGCACGTGTTGACAGTGTTTTTGTAATTACTCTCACTGCCAGAAGGGGGAGACAAAAGCACTGCACTCCAGCTTTAAAAAATGTGAAATCAATTTGAAAATAAAATTAAGCATACACAACAAGGAGAAAGGGAAAGTCCCCCAATATCAGCCTTTATAGCTTTATAGAGAATCATTTTTTAATTGTTCAATCTTTCAATGAATTACTATGGAATCAAACATCACTCGGTATGTGACAATATGTGTGTCCTCCATCAGGACAGCTCCAACAATGCCTGCCTGTGTTGTGTTGACAAATACTCTTTGCCTCTTCCCCATAACATATACCATGTGAGAGCGTCAGTGCTGACGCTCTGAGCTGCATTCCAAGAAACGGCAGTGCATTCCACACAAGTCACCCGGAGTCAGTGAGTACTCTCCATTTCTCTTTAGCCCCATGGTGAATGGGGAATTTGGCATAGCTCAGTTCATTTATTTATTGTTTGTGTCAGTTTAGCCTGTTGCTCGTGAATTGAAGTGTCAGACCAGTGTCACAATAAGCTGTAAAATGGTTATAAAAGGAGGGGAAAAGGGTAAATTTTCCATATGGCTATTGGCAGTTTTGCCTAATACAAGGCGTGGCATCAAGCCATCTGGTCTCTACATCACTGTTTTAAAGATAATGAGGTTAGACAGTTGTATAAGCGAATGACGCAGGGTGGCAAAACTGTTTATCTTTTAACATGAACGCAGAAGCATGGAGATAAGAGAAGCAGGGTCAGTACTGAGAGTGTCTGGGAAGATCTAGGAAGTCAAAATGACTCAAACTCAGTACTGCTGAGAGCTGCCCTTGAGCAAGGCATTTAACCCCAACTGCTCCACTACATTTCCACCAGTAAAGATAAAGTTTTTGACAGTGAAGCTATCGGACAAGCCACGGCAAACATGGTGGATGCAGTAGGAAATGGCACAGAACAAAGGTTAAACTCAACTAACTATTCAAATATAACCACTATGCAAAACCCAATCCATTTGGGTAAACAAGATGAAGATACGCTTCTACTTGGCTCCCATACACTTTTTCATTACCAGGGAGCAATATTAGCTGCCCACGGTAGTCTTTTGAGGACAAAGTAATAATGTGTTATTACCTTGAACCCTCTCATATCAGGAGAGTGGTAAAAGAATGCTGCCAGGAGGAGAGGGGCAGACACTGTCATTGTCCCCACTGCAGGCCACATAGTTACTGCAGAACTCAGTAATCATCAATGACAGTTTTTTTTTTTCTTGTTTCATTTGGTTTGATTATAATTTAACAAGGCTACTACAACTGTCTGAAAATCCTATATTTGGACTGAGGAAATTAACTCCTACTTTCTTGTACTAGTCCACGTGCTCAGAACTGATCAGTTTTGTGGCTGCAGCTCCATGCAAATGATTTAGTTTGACACAGTCAGTTTTGCAGCCACGACACCATAATGCACAACACAATGGCCAATGTGTTCACTTTTGACCACTACCATTGGTGTCAAATGTCTAGAATATAGCGTGTAGTCTATATGCATCCATTCCTTATCCTGTGTGAGCAAAGCCCAAAGGTTGCAGTTACACTGTTCAACTCTTATCTGTGAATCTAGCAGGGTTTTGCTGGAAGATTGCAATGCTAAACTGATTTTGTCAGATTAAAAAGTTGTTGTTTTTTTTTTTTATAGGAGTTGCAGAAAATAAATGCATTGTGAAAGGTTTGTCAAGTGATTTTGGTGTTTGGATTAGTATTTAAATGTTGGTATATAGGCGTCAGCATGACTACAAGGCTAATCTATTAAACCATGACTCACTAATACAGCCACATGCAGTAATGTCAACTTAAGTTTCGTTAAAGCCCCCATGTGCAGGATCAAAAAATGTGTGACTTTGGTGACCCCTGTTGGTAGTAAAAAATGATCATGTGATCATCAACATAAAAGGCCAGTGTAACACTTTGTTCAAGATAGTAGTACAGTAAATTTCAAGCTAACTGTGTCTTTGTTGTCTATAAGCACAAAGTCTTGAGATCAATCAGTCCGAGCTGCCACATAAACACACACACACACACACAGCCAGTGTAAATGTTACTAGCATGCTACAGTTAGCGTCTGTAAAGTTGATACAATCAACTGTTTGGCGTGAATAAGACCTCTACTCCAGCAGGTAAATTCACACAAATAACCCATCATCACATCAATCAATCATTTGCAGTCAGTCCCAACACTCACTTTCAGTTGAATCACCACCTTCTATGTTGTAGACCCGCTTGAATTGTTAAATTTGCTGCTGCTCAAAACCAATTCAAGCTTGCCGCCTCCATGTGCACTGGGGTCCTCGTGCCACCCAAAAATTGTGATTTTTTTTCTGTCTGCTCGCACTCCAAGCGCGCTGACTGTGCATGCACTAGAAAAGGTCCTTGGTCCTATTCTTGTTTAGCGGTGGTACACACTATTTCCTCTTTTTGACTTTTTCTAATTGTTCAGCCAAATACAACATTGAAAGGATCTCTTTATGCTGCTGTTGTGAGGTCGGCATCTTGTTTTGTAGCGTGTATGTGTGGAAGTATGAACAAACCTTAACAGTTTGAACAGGTAATGGCTCAACAGGGATATATTTGAACTCTCTCTAGCCTTGAGACACACACACACACACACACACACACAGAAACAGATTAGAAACTATCCAGACAAGGAGAAAGCAAACCAAAACAGCCTCTTAATCCCAGCAATACATTGAGATGAAAAACTGATAACAGCACACAGACAAATAAAAGATTAATCTAATAAGTCTGACTCGCTTAGGCCACCACATACAGAAGACCACTGCTGTACAAACAGGCTGAGGTAATCGTGTCTGTTTGTGTGTGTGTGTCATGGCCTGACAGGCAGAGAGGCCGTGCAGCACCAAAGCTGCCCTCACCATCTGGCCTTGGCAAAATGAACACAGTGTTCCTCCACAGTCGCTCGCTCTCTCTCTCACTCTCTCCCTACCTCGATCGTTCGCTGGGGGATTTGATACTCATCCACCCAGAGAGATTAAGTGTTTCCATATTCCAGTCATATTCCCCGGGTTGTTTTGCTTTCTAAAAACGGTGTTTGTGTGCCAACATGTTCGCGGGATGGGTGGGTTGGTGGGTTTAGTAGCTGGGCAGAAAGAGAGAGCAAGAAAAGGGGATAAAAGAGGGAGAGAGAGGACAGGAAATGACATGAAAAAACATGTCAATCCAAATCTGGGTGTTACGCCGAAACCACATGAGTCGGATGAAGGTGAAAAAGCAGGCAGACTGTGGATCATGCTGGTATAATAAGTGTAAAGGTTAATAAATATAGTAAGTATACACATTCGCAGCTCAACAGGATACCTGCAGGGAGCCTTAGGGGTGTTGAGAGTGTGTGTGTTCATGTGTGTGTTATGTGCCTCCGGGTCCGAGGTTAGAATGAGAGTTCACAAGTTCAGTGACTTCCAACACCGTGGAATAAATGTGAAAACACACACATTTGTATCACTATACCTTGGAGGACTTTCCATTAACTTACATTCATTCCTGACCCTGTAACTTACAGTACAGCAGACTTACAATATATATATTCTACAAACCAAATCCAAGTCATAACCCAAAAAACATTCATTTGAGAATAACATTCTCCACATTAAAGGATTTTCCTCGTCTTTCTACACTTCGGAGGACATTTAAAAGAAAAGAAAAACACACACAAAACCTCTAATCACTTGACAGGAGTGTAAACCCACAGTGCTGTAAGAGGCTTTACAAGAAAAGATCACACATCCATGTACTCCCCCCCCCCCCCCCCCCTCCTTTTTTTTTCTATTTGCTTGTTTGTTCCTTCGGTCAAATTCTGAGAAACTGACGACAGGATTAAAGAGTGCAAAGTGAGGCCAACTGAGCGGTTGGTCAATCACAGTGAGCCGAGTCCTTTTGATGATCTGTGAATATTTCGGTACATCCTGTTTTCATAAACAGTGATTCATAAAGGACAGTTGCTCAAAACTGGTAAACCATGTATTTCTACACAATATGAAAACACAATGTGAGACGACGCACACTCATAAAGATGGTGCTCCATGCTCTATGGTCCCCCATGACAGCCGGGGTTAGCATTCACTTACATTCTCCCCCGTGTACTAAATAATTCAGGGAGGACAACAAGACTCACCCCATCTCAGGTCTTAACCCCCTGCTGTGCCCCATCCCTCACACACAGACATACAGGCATACGCACACACACGCGCATAATACACAATACACTGTATTCATGCTTTCCAGCAAAGGAGAGCAAATCCATCCAAGGACACATAACTCTACTAAATATTCCATTGTGTGGAATTGCATGTTTTCCTTTATTCAAAAGAAAGAGAGTGCTCATTACTGAAAAGCATAGTGATGATGAAAAACAGATTGGGAGGCATAAGGGAAAAGACATAATTACATCAAAGGGCTCAAATACAGAAATACATACACACACACACACACACAATCAACAACAGAAGTGCAGTCCTTCAGTGTTTGTTTTGACATGCTTTAGAGCTGCATATTTAATGTAAATCCGGCTAATTTCATTCAGTCACAAAGTGATTTTCTGTGTCTTTGGACACCTTTTCAGCAGAGGGATTCATTTGAAATGTCACCTGCTACAGTCACAGTTATTACCTGTTAAAAACCGTAATCAGTGATTTAATTCATTTAATTTTCTTTAAAAAAAAATCTCTAGAGTTTTTCATCACTGGTAGCATCATGGAGCAGTTTTTTAATGTATGGGCCCCCATGCACGCGCACAAGGGCACACCATTGATCTACAGGCGGAGCAATGATCCAACAAAGACAGGGAAGATAATTTATTTGAATAAATGTCATGTTTCAGGCCACCTAGCAAATATAAGTCCAATATTCACTCTCCTTTCAGCTCTGTTTGCCAACTCCTGAAGGAAATATCTGGCTCTTTAGCTGTTAAATACTCTATATGTTCACTAGCTAATTACAAAGTTTGGTTATCTGTTGTTTTGTGTCTGGAAATGACACTATGACCCCATTTACACTCAGTTACTTTATGTGTTTGGGCAGATTGGATAGCTATCTGATCTCAAAATGGCTACAGATTCAAGATGGATTGACATCAGATTGTTCAAACCACCTACAGTGGTGTTTTGAGACACTCATGCAGTCGTTATGAGTGAAAAACCAAAACAATGAGCTGAAAGACACTAAAAAGTTCCGCAGGGCATCTTAAAAGCATCAACACTGTTTCCAAAGATCTGCAGTCACTGAAGGAGATAAGCACATAACGTATCAGTCCAGCTCAAATGTAGAAAATAGCTCACATTTACATTGGCATACAAAGTGCAGTAAACAGAAGAAACCTAAATGAAATCAATATTTGCTGTATTAAAACAGCAGCAGTTCTCTTCAGTACACACAGTTTTCCAGGTACTTGGCAGGCTGGTTGTTCCTGCATCTTGGAGAAGTTGCCACAGTTCTCAGCTGCTTCTGTCTCTTCATGTAATCCCAGACAGACTCCATGATGTTGAGATCAGGGCTCTGTGGGGGTCAAACCATCTGTTGCAGGACTCCTTGTTCTTCTTGTTGCTGAAGTTAGTTCTTTATGACTCTAGTTGTATGCTTGGACTCGTTGTCATGCTGCAGAATAAATTTGGGACTGATCAGACGCCTCCCTGATAGTATTGCATAATGGATAAGAATCTAAACATCTGAAGTGCCTAAAACCTTTGCACTGTACTGTAAATTTACAGTTTCTGCTAGCTAATCTGTTGCAGACAACAGTCATAAACAAAAGCTAAATTGACAAAAAAAAGCTAGCCTACTTATTAGGGCTGAACAATTAATTGAAATATTATCAGAATTGCAATATGGCCAAGTGCAATATCCAATTTGCAGGAGTTGCAATTTTTTTGATAAAAAGGTAAAATGTGTCACAACATACCATTATAAATGAAGCATTGCGGTGCTACAGAGATGCCCCAGCCTACAACTCGTGTTCTCTAAAGAAACAAGCTTGTTTGGTGCAGACCCCAGCAAAAATCACATCATCATCATTTTTATATTTTTTCCAGTGAAAATGCAAACATTACTGTTCCCACTCAAATCATGACTCATATACAATATGTGTCAGAATAATCACAATATAATTTTTGTGGCATATCGTTCAGCCCTACTACTTATAGCAATGTTTGCAATAGATGTTGGTAGTTTAACCTGCTAACTGCACTTTCTATGAACCTAATAAACCAAGCAAAAACAGGATATATTTAGTTGTCAAGTGTTTTCCTGATGATACTTCCAAAAATGATTGTATTTCAGAAGTATGCTATGGTACCATAGAGCTACCATCCATTTCTACTATACAACCAATGTTATTTATAATGTTACATCTACATTAGATAATAATTTGGCTAAAAGTGAGGAAAAAATAAATACAATGCTGCCATTTTGGGCGAGTTAACATTAGCTGGCAATAGATCTGAGAAACTCAGTGGAAGCTGAACAACAAACAAAGACACTCAGTGCAAACTGAGGCTAATTAACAACAGTGAAATCTAACAGACCTGAGGAGCCACATCACATCTTTGGGGAAAGTCCTTCCTTGGCAAGTTGAAAAGAGAAATCTCGACATACCGGTGTCATCCGTCAGCAATAGAGAAGAGCAAAGTGGACATATGTAAAAGCTCTTTATTTTGAACTACTTTAAAACTGCTGCTGCATGTCTAATTATGTGCCTCTTATTCCAAATGATTCAAACAATCGCCTAATTCATAGAAAGTCTCTAATGACTGTTATGTGTCCATAGTTGTGCCAGATTACATTTAACATTCTCTTAAAATTATGCCTGGAAACAGGATCCATACGTCTCATTGCTTTCTGTACACAGGTGGCCGGGCCAAGTAGTCTCACTTGTAGGTCTGCATGTCTCTCACTCTCTCACACACACACACACACACACACACACACACACACACACACACACACAGTTTTACACTCAGGCTGCGATATCTCAACCCACACCAGATGACCAACTGTTTGGCTGCCTCTTGTTGGCCAGCTTGTGGTTCAGAGATCACAACACGGCTCCCAGACATTAACATGACTCACCCCTCACTGCAGTCATGTGCAAGCACACACAGAGTACATCTGAATACATACATACATACATATATATATATATATATATATATATATATATATATATATATATATATATATGCACACCTCATCACATTTGTCAGGATGAAGTCAGTCTGTGCTGGCTGGAGTGTGAGAAAAGGGAAGGGAAAGCGAAAAATGAAAAGAATTGGAATAAAAGAGAGAAAAATGGGAAGTGGATGATGAAAGGAGTAAAGGTTGAGTCTTGGTCCTTCTGACCTCAAAAGAGTTTTTCTGTTCTCATCTCCTTTTCTCAACTTTCCAGTCCTCTATAATGGGAAGTGCTGAAGGACCCCTCCAGCGTGGGAGAAGATTTTTATTAATTTTTGGCATTTCTTTACATTACTTGTTGTTACATTGTTTTCCTGTGCTTTTATCAGTATGATATTTACTACTTTCCCTCCAGTTACAGTTTTAATAAAAGAAAAAACAAAAGCTGTGTAAATACTAGGACCTGCTCTCATGAAAAGAAGGGAAATTAACAGTCATTTCATAAAATTTAGCTTTAATTTTCCTTTCCTTTTATGGATCCCAGCTGCCAGAAGTGTCTTGCTTGAGTTTGCCTGTTGGCTTGACTAGACATAATCAAAGTCAATGTGAGGTAAGATTTACTCTGGCAGGAAAGAAATCTGAAAGTGAACATGCAGTGAACCTGAGACTCCGGCAGAAACCAGATGCTTCTCTCATGTCTGCCCAAAAATCTGTGCATCAATATGAAACACTGACTGGAGATGCTTTTTGAATGTAAAAAAGCAAAACTACCACAACGATATTGTTAGGATGCAGCTGCGCATGGTTAATTTTGGCTTCTAATTCACACATTGCTGTTATGACTTAACTGGAAGTCTGCAGAGTTGTTTTCTGTGCTGTTTGAAACAGAAATAAAACTTTTTTGGTGCATGTTTTATAGAAATTACATTTATATATAAGTACATTTTGCCACTTACTTTTTTAGAGAAACATAATTGCTGCCTGGATTTTGTTAGTAGGAATGTTTTTCCAAGTGAACAAAGTGCTACATTCATACCACGTCAAAGATGTAGGGGAATGGTGGACATACAGAGCGCAGGACCATGAAACCACTTTGCATCCTGAGTCCTATGTGTTTAAATTTAGGCAAAAAAAAGCACTCAAATTGGCCTTTTTGCTTGATCCACTAATTGTTGCAGCTCTTGTCATTACAAGCAGGTATTGTATTGGATATTAACATGTTGCCTGCAAACACTTCAGCCTCGTTCAGAATGAACATTTTGCGACTTTGCAGACACATTTCGTCATGTTGATAGAAGACGTAACTCGGGCGCCATTACTGAAAACGTATTTGCACATTAGCAGCATACAAACGTAAAATCTAGGAGACAGAGTTGGTTGAAAGAGGATCAAAATTAAATGGATGGAAAGCAATCCAACAAAAAAAACCCACATCACACTGAAAGGTTCCTCTATGGAGTGTCCTTGACTAAACCTCTGGATGCTCTAAATATTAATCTATTACCCATCTTAGAATATCAATCTTTTCTTCTTTTTCCAATTCTTAAAAATTAATAATATTAATGCTGAGATAACCTTTCCAGAGCAGTTTGACCGGATTACCTACAGAAACTGCATCCTCAGCATCTTGAAATAGAGCAGAAAGAGGCCGATTCCTCCTCTAATATCACAAAAATTACAAGAGATTCAAGAAACATCTCAAGACAAATTGATTTGCTTTGGACATCAGCAACATTATCACAACTCTGTCTTGGACAGGAAAATTCAAATCATTTAAATTATTCTGCCCCTGCTGTGTCATTCTCTGTCAAAATCACACCAGTGGGAAGCTCTGCAAAAACACCAAACAAACTCCACAAACAGAGATTTTGCACTCGCTTGAACAACAGAAGTCCATGCATAATATACATGTATGGTCGAATTTTGACAGATGTTGGTTTAAAATGTCAGTCCCCACATCGTTTTGTAGGTTTGAGCTGGATTTAAACAGAAGCAACACACTTACACACACACACACACACACACGCACACACAACTCAGACTCAGTGGTAGACAGTGATTTCATGAGATGGAAATTTTTGCAGTGGCTAAGGGAGCAGAGGAGACAGACAGACGACTGGCAAAAAGACAGAAGACATACACACATGCACACAAGTCCGAGGACTAGCGGTGAAGTTAAATTGAGGCTGATTGTATTCTCGGCGTAGACTTGTCTTTGTCCCTAAGCTCTGTCTAAATATTGAAGCAGATCGTGGTGAAAAGAGCCGGCTATCCAGAGGATTCAACCCAATCTGCATATTCATCACAATTAATTAGGATTCCTCTCTCTGCCATCATTTTTTATCTTTCCTGCTTTATTTCTCGAGAGGCAACTACAAGACAATGCTGGGGCGGTGATCGGAATCAGTTATTAGTAGGGGGTAGACGCACGCAGACGTGCACGCGCACACACACACACACCTTCCTTACGCATCTCAGACTTGAGGATGATTCTGTCTGCATCAGATAGGATGATGAGTGCTTTACAGGCTGTGTTCATCTCTCTGTTGATACAAACTTTCACTGCCTTCTCTCACTTTGTCTTTTCCCTCCATTGTCTGGGCCGGCTGTGCATCGCAGCTCCGCCAAAGTGACTGAGAGCGGCTATTGTCTGGCGAGGCATACAAACGAACTGCCGCTCAACAGCCGTCCTCGCAAGGCTAACTCTTTTAATTGCTCAAAGAAAAAGCAGAAGAGGCGAGACATGGCATGAAGCCTTGGGGTGTGAAAGTAGCGAGAAAGAAAGTGAGGTTTTATGAGATCTGCCCGTGTTCCGATGAGTTTACATGCACATTAGCATCCCGGGTTATGATCAGGGTTATAAAGTATCCCCTGTTATGTGTTTTCACATGTAAACACGTTTCAGAAACCTGGAGTTTGAGATACTTGAGTACGCTACATGGAATACACCACTAACACCAGGTTTCTGATTATTCTCTGCCATGTGCGCAGGCGTTTCCTCAAACTGAGTTACAATCATAAATGGTGAGTAAAACAAACAAAAAAAGTGAAAGTCTGACACAAGTCATGCACATTGTGATCAGATGGACAGCCACACCTGTTTGAGTGGTAAATACAGCAGCATACACACCAAACTGAGTTCATCCTTAACTGCAGAGGTAAGTGGATAAAGAAATGACACAGAGCAGCTGGATGTGGAGGCGTCAGAGACGTGCCTGTATAGATGCAGACAATTAGAAATCTAGATATTGTTAGAATTGTTTATCAATGTTCCCGTTAAACATATCACACATATTAGATTCAACTTTATTGTCATTGCACAGATTAAGTACAAGCGCATCTAACCAGAGAGTGTAAAATGTAGCAAATGCATATTGTTAAATTATAAAGATGAACGAACGTACAGAATGAACAAATGGAGCATATACAGTATGAACAATAGACTGCTATATGCAGAAATCAATGTAGCTTTATATAGAATATGAACAAAACCAACACATTTACCTCACAGTATAACTATGATATTAAACAATAAGCCAGCAGTGTAAAAGAAGACATAATGTGCTTTCAAAAACAGGGTAAGACTTAAAACGGGGATACTAGAGTTGCATATAAACTTTACCATCAATAAATCCCCATTGGCTCAGGGAGATTGCGTTATGGCAGTGGTTTCCATACTTTTTGGCTTGTGACCCCCTAAAATGAAGCAATGCATACCTGCAAGGCCCTGCAACAGCTGTTTGTCATCTTGCGAACCCCCAGATTCATCTCACGAGCTGACTGGGGAAGGTTTAAATGGCTGCTTGAGAACTATTGCTTTATGACACAAAATGTGATCAGTTAAACAGATAATAGTTCAATAATTTGGGAAATACACTTTTTTCCCTCTTTCTTGCTGAGAGTTAGAGGAGTTTAGCATAAAGACTGGGCACAGGGGGAAACAGTTAGCCTGGCTCTGTCCAAAGACAACAAAATCCTCTTGCAGGCATCTCTAAAGCTCGCTAATTAACATGTTATATTTTGTTTGTTAATTCCATATCAAATATTTTCCATGTAAAAATGTCAAGTTGTGGTTTTCTGGGTAGTTATAAGGCAGACTATTTCTTTGCTGGGCGCAGTGACTTCCTGGAGTCTCAGCTGTTTGCCTGGAAACCTCAGTGTGATGACAAGACTCCATGTAACTCGGCAAGAAAGTGAGTAAGTGTATTTGCCAATATGATGAACTACTCCTTTAAGTGACGTCTATCCTGGACTCGTAACACGTTGCATGTGTCTATGAGTAAACAGTTCAACCAAAGAGAGAGATTAGATTTTTTTTAAATTGTGTAAAAATATAAGGCCCAAGATGTGTAATTATCCAAGAAAATAAAGCTAATATTTGTGTAAAATCAGAAAAAGTAAACATAACTTTGCAAGACAGAAATTATGTTTTTTACCCCGTAGTTCCTGCACTGTTTTTCATCTTGCAACACCTCATATTATTCTTGCGACCCCCTGGGGTGGACACAACTCCATACTGTTACTTTAAGGCACAAAACAAAGACAGGGACATGAAAGTTAAGCCCTCAGAGTTTTTAGCAAAGGCAGGCAGTTGAATATGTGAAAAGACCATGAACATGAACTGAAAGAAAATAAATAGTGTGACACCCGACAGTATTACAAGCAGCAGCATCTTGCACAACAACAGAGGTTATTGGAAATGTGGTCTTGATAAGAAACACTAACAGTACCAATTTTGGGAAGCAGAGCTAGCCACTCACTAACAGCCATGGTTTTACTTACTGTAATTGAATTTGGGAATGATATATCAATGATTGGTTCTTGATTTTAAAAAAAAACATTCTACTTTCTCAATTTTATGTTGGCAATGACTTCGCCATTTGGCACCCCGGGGTGATGAAAGTGTTGAAAGATCAGGAAAAATAAGGGGGAAAAAAAGAGGGGTGGGGGAGTGTGAGACAGATGACAGAAGTTGTCCATTAGGCGAGCACAGCAGTCCTGGTGTGAATATTGCATTTCCATGTTTACCGCAATTACAGGCCTGTTTGCTGGTTCACCTCCTACAGAGGGTAAAAATGGAAGAGAGAGAGACTCCTCTGGGACGATGAGAGTATCGTCCGCCCAGTCAGGGCAACACACACACACACACACACACACACACACACACATACCACACACACACACCTTGCTTGCAACTGCTGTCACGTTTTCAGTGTCTCACTAGTTAAAGTGATCCTCATTTGTGTCTGAGTACAGCAGAGCGCTAAAAAGTCACTTTGTCTGGCGTCTTGCCTTTCAAGTGAAGAATTTGCCTTTGAGATTCAGATACAACCATTTACATTCAAAAGGAAAATCCACATTTTCTTCTTCGAACCAAGTGAAATTATCTTGATAGCAGCGAGTCATCTGCCTCAATTTAAACTCTTTTCATTTGCTGAAAAACTGAAGTTATATCACCTCATAAGCTATTTTTTTTGTACTGAAAAAAAAAACAGAATTGGTGTCATCTGTGTCTTTCCATCCACAGCACTTCAGCGGATTTCTTCGCCTGCTGACAAGAACAGTCTAGCGAGGCTGACTCCAACACAAACATTGCGTGCGGAAGGACGGCGGAGCGCACATAATCTACATTTTTATTGCCGCTGAAAAAGCAAGAAAGTTGTGGTCACGGACACGCAAGATCCAACTTAATAGGGCTTGCCACAGGAGACTGTCAGGGTTAAAGGTCAGTCGGATGACAACTATGAACCAGAGGCCAAAAAAAAAAACCCCCTTCTGTTGCTGCTAATCTCATCTAATGATGTGCCCGTGGGCTGACATCCTTTATGCCAACTTTACTGTCCTACAGTTTCCCTTGCTTTTACTCTCCTATCTGACAAAATGAATGAGTCAACCATTAGATCCTCTGCTCTCCACATCTGCTCACAGTGATATTTGTCCACACTGGATGTTAGAAATAAAGTGTGACTTCAGACAGACAGCAGCACTATGATATAATTAGACTTCTGTGTGCCTGTAGTTCAGCGTTCTTGTCTTCATTTACTCTGCACATTAAATCCAGATTAAAATCAAGGGCGTTTGTACTCTCCAACTTTAGATCGACCTATCTGAGGAGCTGAGGATGTTAAAGGTGTACCATCATTTCAGATTAGTGCTCCAACTCATTTTTACACAATAGCTTTCATGTAATTATCTTTTTAATTATCTTTGACCTTGCTTTCATGGATGTTTCCTTACTTTTATAATTCCAAGATTCCTGCCACTTTTTGCTGCTGATTTAGTTTTTTTTTTTTTTTTTGGTCATTTTCACTTGCTTGTAAAATGTAACTATGACATGTGTTAAGTTATCACGGACAAATTTTGTGCATATTATTCTTAGTAAGGTATAGGGCCAAAGCCAGCCTCCAGAGCAGCTTCACTGCTCATCGGCAAGAAGATATTCCCTCTTTTGCTGTTTTGACGCTGTATGGCAGAAATCACGTTACATGTTATTTTGTTTTGCTAGTTACTTTTTGAGGGCAAAAGTAATTGCTGCCTGGATTATGCTCCCTGCTAACTTTCTGTTAGTGTATGAAGCGCACACCAGTCGTAGGGAAGTGGTCAGGGTGGCTGGCAGGCATACAAAGTCAAGGACTGTCCTTAGTTCCACGTGTGTTTAGGGAAAGGTGCTTGACTGTCTACATGTCAAGTCCCATGTTTTACCTACAAGACTTGTATTTTAGTGTCTTTGATCATCATCTGTAATGTGAAATATGAGATTTCCACACAGTTAAAGAAATAAACGTGTGTCCTGGTCACAGTAATAAAATCTCATCCATCCCACCACGGAGCCAGCGTGCAGTTCACAAGTTGTTGAACTTTGCTAACAATCAGTGCTGGAGATGAGAGCATCAGAGGACAGAACTAAGTTTGTGCAAGTTTAAAACTTGAATTGCTCTGTGTACAATGATGCAGCTAAAAGAAGGGCATTTATTCAACTGAAACTGATGATGTGAATCATCAGGGGTCATCCCTAGCAGATATGTTAAACCTGCAGTGTGGAACTTTTACATATAAATGAACATCTGTTACATTCAAGCTCTTGCCAAACGAGTTCACACAATGCTGATTAAACCTATCACAGCCAGATAAATCTCTGTATTACACAGTATATGGAGTTTTTAAATCTCATGTCAGGAGGAACATTCCCACACTGGCTGTTTGAAGGCGCACCCAGAGAGGTGCGCAGGCCGAGCCGGCTAACTTCCAGTTAGCTCTCTGCTAACTTCCAGTTAGCTCTCTGCTAACTTCCAGTTAGCTCTCTGCTAACTTCAAGGGGGGTAAAATAATTGAATTGTGCGGTTCTTCTAGACTTTGCAAATTTTTACAGCCGCAACAGTAGCGACAGAGTAGGCTACAGCATAGCCTATGACATAAGCATGTGTTGACAGTGTTTTTGTAATTACTCTCACTGCCAGAAGGGGGAGACAAAAGTCCCACACTCCAGCTTTAACTAACACTCTTTCCTCATTATGTTGATGGAAAATTTAATCTGAGTAACATACGTGTTTTACAAATTTGCTAATACAAATGAGTGGTACATAAACACTTTATAGGAGACGGGGTGGGTTTTGATGATGGTGTTTTTCTCGGGTTAGTCCAGAATCTCCCACAAGTGTTCTAGTGGGTTGAGATCTGGTAACAGTGAAGGCCAGAGCATGTGAGTCACATCATTTTCAAACCCAAACATTCAGTGAGCCCTCGCGCCCTGTGTGGTAGCTTCTGCACTCGCTTTGTTTCTCCACTTATTATTCTGCTTTTTTCTTTAATTTGCCATCTGTCTGTATATTATATATTATGTAAAGTTATGTGCTTGACAACAGATGAACAACCTGGCTGAACACCCTCAGACATCCAGTCACAGCAGCTTAATGTTCACCAGTGCAATTTCAATACAGGATGTTTGACTTCACATCACTAGGAAAACTTTTGCATTTCATGTAATTACCCCTCAAGTCTAAAAGCAGAATGTGGAGCAACAAGATCGTAATCGTTCAGTCACAACAACGCGGGCGGATGTGGCTAACTCGGACTAGTTCTTCCTGTAAGATGTTTTCAGTTTGACATGACCAACGCTGAAACCACATTTTGCCACTGGGAGCAACAAACACGGCTTGTGCTGTGGTGACGCAGCCGGAGCCCGACCCGAGGGTGGAAGTAATAAATTTCATTTACTCTCCTCACTGCAGCCGACTGGCATTTTTTTTGTTTGAAGTTTGGAATTTTACTTCGAGATATGTTTTGACCCAAGTAGCTTTGCTACATTTCAAATTGCATGCAGGCGCTTCATACACGTCATTAACTGGCCAGCTGCAGGCGTGTTGAATCAGTTGTTGTCATTCCTGATTTGGTTGTTTATTTGGTTTATTTTTGTGGGTTTTATGAAAATGAGCTACTTGAAACTCTGCCCTCTTGTTGCGTTGTATGCTGAAAATCCACCTTGCATCCCTAAAATAGTCTCTTTTCAGAAACAAAACAGACATATTTTGCAGCAGAATACAGAATACTGGGACATTTTAGGAAACACCCTGATTCGCTCTCTTGCCAAGAGTTAGATGAGAAGATCAATCCCCCTCTTAGAGAGTGGTAACAAACTTCTCGTCTTACCCCCGGCAAGAGAGTGAATAAGCGTATATCCCAAAGTGTCAAACTATTCCTTTAATCACAAACAGCTGTTTAGAGGTCCTCAACCCACAAAGGAAGCATGAAAATCAATCAGGATGAGAATCAACAAAAATCACAAGGTTTTCATGTGCCAAATATGATGTGGAATAATGCCAGTTTTGTGAAATATAAACAGTCAGAGGATATTTTCATTAAACTATATGTTCCTCGGGTACGTTCTGATGCCCATAACTTCAGATCTAATCAAGTCATATTTCAGCAAAGCATCACTTCAACTGGAGTGCGACATTTTGGAACTGGTGCCGGTGCTCTTTCCACCCCTGCACACCAAATAACACTTGGATGGCTCCAGCTTCACAGTGAGCTTCCAGTAAAGGAACTGGTGGTACCAGCCGCTTTCCAGTTCACACACACACACACACACACAGTGTCAAACCACAACACTCATATTGCCAGGAAGGGGTCAAATTAATGGCTGACTTTGCAGCTCTCGGGCAGACACTCAAACACACAAGTACACACTTGCAGTCACACACACATACACACACACACACACACAGAATCATTTCCATTCCACTTCTCCCCCTTCTCCGCCCTTCCGCTCACTGCCACCCTCTGATTTTTTTTTCGCTTTCTCTCCCTAATTTGCATAATATACTTTCTCCTTCTGAAGCTCAGGGTGCACACACAGCCTCTCTCTCTCTTTCTTTCCCTCTCTCTCACACACACACACACACACACACACACACACAGAGATCTGACAGATGGCACCACTGGCTTCAGACACAGTGCAGAGTGGGAATGTGAGGGGAATGAAGGGAAGAGGAGAATGTTCTGGTAAAATAAACACATACACACACACACACGCAATAATACCATAATTATCCTGGGCACTGGCCTTGGCACTAACCTGGGGAAAACCCTGATGTGCCAACTCACTGCACCCGATGACCTACCAAAACCAGCAGGGGAGGAACACAGTGTCACTCTCACACACACACGCGCACACACACACACACGCACACATGCACGTGCACACGCACACGCATGCACGTGCAGGCTTATTTATGCAAAGACATGCATGCATACACAAAGTCAGTAGAGGAGAAAGGAAATCTTGTGTACACAGACAAAACAAACTCATCCGCCTCATCCGTGCTTCTTAATCAATCTCTTTCCTTTTCTATCATCCCTCTTTCTATCTATCCCTTTTTTTTTTTCCTTTGACAGGATGGTGATGGTGGTTAGAGCTTGTCTATGCTGTCGGGCTCAGTTATCCTTGTAAAGCTCTGGGCCTGATTATCCTGCAATGACTCATCCAGGGAGAGGGAGAGGTGAACTCAGTGCACAAGAACCCAACAACCAGGCCACTGGTTACATAGCTATAAACAGAGAGAGAGAGAGAGAGAGAACTAAGAGAACTGGGCCTCAAAAGCCATCAAACAGTGCAATCCCTAACCCGCGCATGTGAGAGCTCAACTAGAATGAGGACAAGTTTTCGTCACTGCAGACACACACAAACAGACAGACGTCTACCATTTAACCGGCTTCTTTTCTGCTTGTTTATCTTAGCCGCACTAGATGGGCTATTGAGCGGCGGCGTTCCCGACACCAAGAGGTACATGTCAGGTCATATAATTAACTTGCTAATGTAGTTGGTAATCACAGAGAGAGGAAAATAACAAAAACAACAGGCTGCTGCGGACAGATCTGCAGCCGGCAGGCTTTGTTGACGCCGCGAGAGTTTCAGTCGTTGGGATAAAGTTGCATAACATCCCCCGCACAGCGCAAAGGGGGGGGGTGACATTTAGGATCGGCCAGACGGGGGGTCCGGAGTGGCGACAAACCTAAGTTGACATGCACACACATGCCTCTGCACACACAATTACCCAAACAGCATTTTTTTTTTTTTTTTTTTTAGTAATGTTCCTCTGATTAATTGTATTTTAATAAAATTGGAGTGTTTGTACTATTTCTGGAGAACTCTCCAATTTTGCACATGAACACACACACACTTACAATTTCATACAAGCTCACACACTTCTACACTCTCGCACTTTAGTGAAGGGTTTATAACTTGAGTGGGTTTTGTCTACACTTCCTACTCATAGCATATATACTCACAACCATATGCACACACCCAGAAGAATGTGCAAACAAAGCATTTTCAAAATGTCAAGTTTCTTTTGTTTAACTTCATAGACTTCTGTTCTGTGCCTTCCTTAAACTTTTAAGTATTTTTACTTGATGAGGTTCTTATGTTTTACTCAAATATAATTATCCCCAGGAGCACTCGCACTTCTGGTCAACTTATATTTTACTAAAGTAATATTTACTCTATTTGAGCTGAATATTTCAGGAGGCCTTCCACTAACGCACATGAACAAACAAAGGCGCACACACACACACACACACGCAGACACACATATATCTCTTGAGCCTGATGGAACGGGACTAGGCGGTGTTCTCACAGCACTAACTGTCACCACAGTGAGAGGTCAAACAGAAACAGTAACACAGCTTATATAAGTCACAATAACAGGAGCAGGAGGGAGAGAGGGCGAGAGGTGTGTGTGTGTGTGTGCATGCGCATGTGTGTGTGAGTAGTTGTGTTATGTTTTATGATTCTTTATAATTTTCTCAATAATCCAAGAAAGCAGAGACTTTTTACGCCACAACACTCGCAAATAAAGTTTAAAATCAAACAGAAATTTAAAATTTTCCTTACTTTTTCTTTAAGGAAATATAAACTTTTCTGACACTGCAGCTGTTGTGCATTTTTTAAATGAGTCGTTTTTAGACCTATGTGGGGACAGCGTCTAAGCGTCAGGCCTCTCGGTGGACATTTCACACGACTGACATTCGAGGCACTGTGAACTTTTGTGATGTCCTACCGACTGGATCACATCAAAACCCAATCCTACAAATGTTTTTTCCCCTTTTTTCAACAAGCCCATATAGTATTGGTCATGTACCATTTTTAAAGACGTCTGTCCCTTTCAACATTCAACATTTGGGAGGACTCATCCTGCTGGTAAGTTTGTATTTCACCCAAAAACTAGCTAACAAGCTAGCTAATTAGCTTTCACTTTCCGGGTGGAAGTATCTGTACCGACTGGAGCCAAAAATGAACAACCCCTGGAAAACACTAATGTGGGGGGGCACAATCATTGTAGAAACATAAATAATTACATTTCTTCTTTTTGGTCATTACAATTTTGACCAAATACGTACAAAAGTCTAAACAAACACTAAAGTTATGTTCTCAGCACTCCTTTACTCAGTAAAATCAAAGTATTTCAATTTAGAGAAAATGTACTTTATCACCACGTATCATTTAAGTTGTTGGACTAAATCTAACTAATTAGTAACTGTAAAATAAATTGTGAATTTAAGTTTTTAAAATGTCATAATACTGATCACTAGAAAAAGTAAGGCCATTGTCAAACTGACAGAATGATGTACAGACGAGAAATTCAAAATCTTAGCGTGATGTAAGAAACCCACATTTGTGTTGCAGGAAAGGTGTTATGAAAGGAGAAAAAAAAAACAAAATCTGGAAGGTCCAAGACTGATTTAGAGAGACAGTTTACAAGGGAGGGGAGGGGTGTAACATCACATCACAAGAGGACAGAAGGCCAACAGAGGGAGCGAGAGGAAGAGGTGTAGAGAGAGAGAGCGAGAGGGAGGGAGATTTTCTATAAGCAGAAGCTAAAGAGGTCAGACTGCTAGTTTCTGGGTCAGAGCGCATTAAACAAGCAGCCGTGCTGAGCTGTCGTCCTCGGCCCTGTGGCAACGCAGCAATGTGGACAGGCCTCTACCAACTGTGACCACACATTAGGCATTTACTGCGAGCCATACAGACACTGCTCAGGGCATCAACACATAAAGTTGCCCTTTATTCTAATCCACAGCATATAGGGAAACACACAGACCTACATCTAAGAAGCCGGCAGCCAGCAGTGGGGTGTGTGTGCTGACTGGCACGAATATTAACCTTAACTCTCATCAGTAATGGTGCCAGGAACACCGCTGAAGGCATAAACATCGGGAGGTAACACATACGGGACATGGTATGGAATATATACAAGATGAGTGATTTGCAAGTCACTGAGTTGTCAGCAGGGTACAGGGTTCATTCCTAAGGTTGTTTAGCCTGTGATTAGCCTGAGAAGCATGTTGAACCTTTGCCATTCAGTCTTTGTTGGTAAAATTTTGCCCAACTGCTGCTAATGTTCATTGGGTGGCAATCAGGCAGGAAAGAATTATATATTGAAGGTTCTTGACAAGCTGTCACCAGTTAACATGAAACAAAGTGGTGTTGATGATGGCTGATCCTATACTTACCAAGTGCAAGGCTTTGTTGTCTCTAAGCTCAAGCTCAGATACCTCGAGTCATTTCGTCGGACTTGACAAAGCTCCTCTAGAGCCACAGAAGACATTATACATACATATACATTTTCACAGGCTGAAGAATACTACCTGCCAATAGTAAATCATCATTTAAAACTCCTTTGGGCATCCTCACACATCATCATCAAGCCCTCATTGCATAATAAAACAATGAGTGCGCACAATTATGATGGGATATCCAAGTTGAACCTGGGAGTGGGTCTGTAAACTGATGGATATTCGTACAAACAGTTTGGGTAATTGTTGTACAGTTTGCCATTGTTTTCTCTTCCAAATACATTCCTTCTTGATACTATTTGTAACTATGTTGTTTGGTTCCAAGATCTTAGCAATTACTTCAGCGAGTAACATGTCATCATAACAGATGAAACCAATGGCTAGAGCTACAAAGCCATTCTTGAAAAAAAAAGGAACTTGTTTGCAATCACCCGTGAAAGCATTGGCAAGGCAACAGTAAACAAGTCGCAGATCCAAATATGCCATCAGCGGAGTCTTGTGATTGGTTCGCTCGTTCCACGTGAAAGCGTCAGACGGACGTAACCCTTTACGTGCTCTTCCCTGCAATGTTACTAGGTCTTGAGGTGGGAAGCTGGTGGTACAGCTTTCCCTGAATATCAATCCCTCTCTTTCATTCACACATGACCCCATGCAGGAAAGGTTCCTGAACATTTCACGGATAGAATGCATGTATGAAAGGGACTTAGGTTACATCTATAGTATCTGCAGTCAAGGATTTCTTTTCTGTGGTGATGCAGGCTAATACAAGTGATTTTTTACATTAAAGCTTTGCCAAGTAGTGCTTTCTGTTGATTTAATGTGATTAAACCAAAATTTGAATGGCACAACTGCCTCTTTGACTACTCCTAAAAGACTCCCATTCATTTGCCTTCACTGTTAGGCTAAATGTGACAGATGTTCGAGTGGCAACTACAAGATAACTAAACATTTCACTTTCACCTCATCCATAAAGTAAGCTGTGGGTAAAGAGCCAAAATATGATGATTGGGAAAAAAGAGAAATCATCTTTCAAGGGCAAATAATAGACCCAACTGAACTGAAAGCAGCCATTAGACAAAAGAGACAAGAGAGAGCAAGTGAAAGAGGCAAATATCTTTCCAATTATCAGCTCTGGAGCATGTTCTTAAGAGCGAGCTGAAAGGGCAGGTTATTAAGCTTTAATGCATCACAGCATAGGAACCATTCAAGGCCTTCTCCCTCATTAGACCTACCACCAGCCTCGCAGCGTGTGTGTGTACGTATGCACACACGTGCAAGTACGTGTTCATGGCTAAGCACCTCACACAACACTAAACACTTAAACACTGGTAATGAGAGTGTGAGTGCTGGCTAGTCCGCTTACAGGGGGAATAATTGCAGATTTAGCCAACAAGGGCATTTTCATTCCCCTGTATAGATGGGATTAGTGCACATACAGAAGTAGGAGTCACATTTTCCTAATAAAACCACTCAACAGGAGAGAAAATGCTGTTGGAGCCATGCCCAAAGAGTGTATACAATATGTATGAAAGCGTTTGATAAATCCTTGAGCAAAAGAGGAACAAAAGATTAAATCACATTTTTTCTGGATGTAACATTCTTTTCATGAAAAAAAGAGAACTGGAGGCAATGCTTATAGAAAAACACCTCTGAGCAATGGTGCAACAATTCCTCATGGAATATGGGCCTGATTTCTGACTTCCATTCCTTGCCTTTTCTTTTAAGAGCAAACAAACAACATGATGAAATTTCTGTGGATGATATATTGCCCTGGTTGATGTCTGTGTATTAGTGTGTGGTGTGGGTTGATTCTGCAAACAAAGCCAAAATTGATTCTCCTTATTGAAATCCACCACATAATATCTGAGGGAATCCATCTGCCCATAAAGCTTTCTTACCCTGCATAAATAAAAAGAACAAAAATTGGGATGGAAGTGGAGATTGGGGAAAGGAGGGGGAAAAACAGGAGCCACTCTGGAAAAGGAGGCACTGATCAACCGGGGAGGATGCACAACTTAAACGATTTGGCCCACGTGTGAAGCCGCTTGATGTGCTGGGACTTTTCTCAGCCAGGCACTGCCATACGAACACATTAGCAGGACAAAACATTGTCTAACATCCAGTCCAAGTCCCTAGGATCAATGAAGAAGTATCGGCTGTGGTGCTTCTGCTCAGTCAGCCACTAACTCTCCTTCTGTCCATTCCTGCATCCAGTGATCATCACCACGTGCGCACACTGTGGCCCCGAATCTGATGAGGATGATTTTCCGTAGATGGGATGATTAATGTGCCTGCTCTAAGATGCTGAGTGAGATTGATGCTACCCGCTATCCCCTCCATACCTAATCTTTCATCCTTACAGTAAATATGACACAATGTCCATATGCACGCGAAAACAGCCTGATTACAAACAGCTTGCAAGCCCTAGTCCCTTTTAATGATTACATCCAAAGGCACTCTCTCAGTCAAACGGCTGTTTCCCTTAATGAAATTAGCCAGTCTCACTATCTGCCTCCACTGCGCGCGAGGAAAGGAGTTTCCACAGGGGTCAGTCGGCTAAGTAACCCTCGTTAAGCAACTCTAATGCAAATGAGATGCAAATCTGGCTAAAACGGAACACTGGTTAATTTGGCCTCCTGACATTGCAAACAGTCACAGGGGGATCTAATGCAAATTACATGCAAATGACAACTGACGGTCTTTGTCTCTATTGGCTAAAGGGTAGGAGCCTATGGGTTCGGGTTCACGTCTGGTTTTGTCTATGCAAATATTTGATGTATCCAAGTGGAACTAAAGAAGGTAAATACCCACTGGAGAGGGGTGGAGTGGCAGGGAAAGGTTCACAACAGGTCATGAGGCTGTCATCACAACAGCTGAAGCATTATACACCCACACCATGCAGCCTGGTTCAAGAGAGGAAAAATACAAACCTCAAACCAGAGAACAAGAGGGAAGTAGAAATTACATTCCAACCGCTCCACATTTACCAAAGCCAGGACCCAGCTGTGTGTGATTCAGCCAACTCCTACATCATCTGGAGCAAGGCCTCATATATTCACTCCTGAGATCGAGCCCTGTAAAGCCCACATATAAATACGGCCATCTGACCAGAGTCGCATTAGCACTTGACAGAGGGTGAATCTAAAGCCAAAGCCTCCTGTGAAGAGGTCAAACCTTTGTACAGACAAGCCCCTAAAGACCATGTGACAGTGGAGAATCACTTTCTTTAATGTTCAGTCCATACACTGACCTACATTATGGATTCCTGCAGGAGGGAGCAGTTCATTGATCCCTCACCATCCTCTCTCAACCATCCAGAGGTGGAAAGTAAAGAGTGGCAGCTTCTGCTATGTACATTTTCAGAGCAACTACTGTTTTTCTCCTTTTTATATTAGAACTGTGCAGTTTTCTATGACTTGTACTTGGCCCATAGCGTCCTCTTACATGTAGCTATGAACAGTGTTTTGTGTAGTTCACTATTTACTATTGGTCATGGTCACAGCAGCATTTAGAATAAAATTTAGCAGAAACATGACTAATTGCAATGGAACTGCCATGACCAGTAAACCTGCGCAATTTTTTCTTGTCAAGTTCAACTTTATTGAACTTTAGCACACAAGCGTCCAAAATGGAGGAAGCCATCGTACCTTATTAGTTGTGTTGCACCATCCACTTTTATTTAACCCTTCTCTGTCAAAGTATAAACTCTTCCACAAAAGAGGAATGGTCTGCAGACAATTATGACAGGAGTGGATAGTACAAATATGTCTTTTGAAGGAACTGTGTGAACTTACTGTCCCATTAGCAACCAAGCTAACGATAACTGAGCATAGCATTTTTCCACCTTCAGAACCAGGCATGCCACAACCACATGGCATGTGCCCTTGACCACCAGACCACAGGGACGCCTCACCTAAAGAGAAACTAAACATCTCGTTTAAGCCTCAACACTCCACATTTACATATTTAAAAAAAAATGCTAATAAAAAAAACTGCCTCCGTGGTTCTGCGAGGACGACTAACAATCCCTCACAGCTCTTAAAAGCTCCAGTGTCCTACTACTGTTGTTGTACTACTACTACTGTTTTTGCATACTTTCTCAAATTGGCCAATCATTGCGTGAAGTTACACAGAAAGTTACAAAAATTACAGGATGCAGCATTCTCCAATTCTGACGTTGGAAAGGTGTGGGAGGACGAAGTTTCAGAAGCTGTTCAACAACCTGAAAAAGTACTTGGATTGAGGCACACTGTAAAGTACTAGCTCACCACTCTACTGAATGCTACTTTATGCCACACGCTCTTGATCTCTGCCAATTACAACTGCAAACTCTCCACACTGCCAAGAGTTGATAAGTGTTAGTTATCTTGATAGAGGGTTGTTGCCCAGATTGGAGAGAACTTCACATTGCCTTGTACTTTTAGGGTGTGGTGTACCAGGCAATGCCACTGACTTTTTCTTCTTTTTTTGTCTGAAGAACAGCAACACTCACTTTTTTCTGGGGAAAAAAAAGCCATGTCTACCATTGCAATTAACATCATAAAACCAAACTAAAACAAGAAACAATTGATATGACTGTACATTTACTAACTCAAAAACAGTCTCCCTAATTACTTGCAGCTTGGGACCAAGACTAAGGAAGCATCTACTCTACATCCCAGTCCATCAGTACTGATCAGGCTTTCACTGAAATATCTACTGTTTAGACTGCAGTTACTAATAAGATACTAAAGAAATGTAGAGGTGTGCCTGCAAGTGCTTTTTGCGTGTTCTGTACGTATATGCCCAGAGGCCCTCTTAATGAGACTGCACAGCAGACTAGTGCACCTACCTCTTTTTGGTATACTCTGCACACCATGAGCTACGGGTGATGAATCAAACTACTCCTGTCCTGCTCTCTCACTATTCATTTCATTCATAAACCCAAAATATTGCAGAGGCAGCCGATTGGCTGGTAGCGCAGTACGCAAAAAGACGGCGTGCTCTCGGCAGCCAATGAGAGGCGAGTAGTACGCTCTCTCCCTCTCTCTCTCGCTTTCATGCTCCCTGTTTAACCCTCTCTCATTTTTGTTCTCTGTCTCACTCCCTGCCTCAGTGCATTACAGCAGTCAAAACAACAGCCTGGCTGAGGAGAGCTCAGCATAGAAACAAGTGCTATATTTTGGGGAAAGCGGACAGCTGGACAAGCCTATCTACCTACACTTTCAGAGTGGACTGCACTTGCTCCTAGTCACTCCTACACCCCCCTGAGAGACTGAGTCTTAAGTGGTGACTTAGTCCTATCTCGCCCTTTAAGACCAGCCATCTGTATATTTTGTTCAGTGGTTTAAAACCACCTACTGTACGTCATTTGATTGTAGGTGACAAGGAAAAGCACTCTAAAAATGAAACTTCATTGACCGATTGATCGGCTGATTGACAGCTATATTGACTGATCTTTAACTGGGCCCCCTTGAGACAGGAGGGGGTTGACGTCAGGCCTAATTCAATATGACCCAATTCAATATTCACTTTTTTTCCATGTGCAAATCTTTGGGGCACAGAGAGGACAAAAAAACAACAGAAAACGCACATGAATCAATAATATCAGTGATCCAGTGACTCCATGAACTCAAAGTGTTTGTGCCAGTGTTTGTGGGGAACTGGGTTGATAAGGTGCAAATGGGAGTCTGAGGTACAACACTGCCATCTATGGACAGGTCTGGATGCTGCAGGCCCCCAATGGATTACATCATCATGTTGAGGGCGCTGATGTGTTTTTACAAGATGCTGTGGCTCAGACAAAGAGAAGCAAGGACAGAGATGGTTGGATTCTTTTCTGGGTTGATGTAAGAGAAAGTTTTAAATTAATGTATGAATATACAAAAGCAAAAAGCACATCGGAAAGTTCACATAAAGCTTCCAAACATTTTTCTAACACATTTTAAGTATATTTCCCATCTAGGACCTCTCAAAATACCAATGGATCAATCATCAACTGCATCTAAAGTGTGTAAAGACTGAGGACTACTTTCTTTAAACCCGTTAATCTCTTGCTGATAGTCAAATTATAGTAACCAATCAAGTATTTTTCACATTATTTGTCAAAACAAGGATCTGTCCAGACAACCATAAATCATGACAACCAAGCTAGTCACCTAGCTAGTCTCTTCTTTAACATTGACTGTATGTAGATGACCTGAAGGAATGGTAAACAGGTCAGCAGATCCAATGATGTCAATAAAACTTGGGTTTTTAACTTCACTCTTCTAAATAGGTTCTCTATTGATGATTAAGAGGTCAGTTGTAAATAAGGGTATCAACACAATTTCTATGTGACCTGTTCTGTCTTTTCTAAAATATGTTTTCATTCAGTAAACTGAGCTGGTCTTATTCAAAGGGTTCACTTGTCAGCTGTAATGTCAGTCAGATTTCATGTCTTCTGCGACTTCATTTCAATGAGCGGACTAACCGTCACACCACCATGTGAGCGAGCGTCTGCCCTGCTGAAGTGATGATGATGATGAATACACTGAAGCCCAGCTCATAAGGTGAAGTCTTGTGACTGAAACACCACCCTGCATGTGGGTGTTCAATTTTAGGAGCCTTTATCCTCCCAAAAATTCCAAGAAAAATGAGCACAAAACACCTTTTGACAACTTTGACAGTAACGAATGAAAGTATCTTTACTATTACTTACATGATTGATGTTAAATTCATAAAAGTCAATTCCCAGTAAGAGACTGGTGACACTTTGTTTCAAAACATCACAACCATGTGATGATACAGTGTATCAGGGGTTCTGTGGGATCACGCTGCCTCCTAGTGTCTCCACATATATTGCACTCGGGTCAGAAAGATATCACTGCAGGTAAGATAGGAATGAAAGTTGTAGAACACTTTGAGATGCTGTTTTTTTTTTGTTGTTTGTTTGTTTGTTTTTTTTGTTTGTTTTTTTTTTTTTTTTTTTTTTTTTTTTTAAATGGGAATTTTACTGAATTAGCACTGCATAGCAAACACACCGTTTTGGTGAACACCAAGATGAAGCACAGAACATGTAGCAGGCCAGGGAGCACGGAGCTGTCAAGCTGCTACATCTCAGCATGCAATTTGGAATGCAAATAGACAACACTGCATATTGGTGCTGTAACAAAGCAAAACAACTGATCTCTCCCAGCTGTAATCCAGTCATGACATATGTTTTGGATGCATTAATGAAGTCCAATTCTGCAATGTCTCCAATCTCAATTCTGCAACTGTAATTGGGAAGGATGTACTCTAAATCTGTTACTGACTCCTTGAAACGAAAGTGGTCCAATTGATAATGGTACTCAATTTGTCAATTAGTTTTGAGATTACTATCTGAACATAAACCAACATCTATAAGTCATCATCATTTACATTAAGCCAAGCATGAGACCATGAAACACATCTTGTATGTTGAAGTGTTACCGATATTAACTACCAAACTTCAATTTGCCTTATTTGAGTATTCCAAATGATCACCCATCTGTCAACAAGTCATTGTAATGATTTAGTTTCTTTGTAATGACAATATTATAGATAGATTAACCCATTCTAAGTTTGCCTATTTACAAAGTAAAATGAACATTTGCCAGTGAAAGCAACACATTCTTGTTTGGTGGATTTATTTTTTCTTACCATATTAAGTAAGACATTTCATAAGCTTTGATAGACATTTGTCACAATTTAACATTGAACATTTTTGCAAGTTAACTATTAAAAAAAACAAAGTAACCCCACACCCTTGTATTACAGTACCAGTCAAAAGTCACTTTCTCATTCAAGGGAATAGGAAGTTGTGTCCTGACTGGTACTACACTTCACCAAGCTAATCACATCTGATGAAAACAATGCTGGATAAACTTTACCACACACATATCTTCCTAGATGTTTTCCACTTACAGTATTGATCAAAGATCTCCTGATCACACAGAGCTGTAAGGCCTTAAGAGTAGACTGAAGAACACAAATAGCTTAATGAAGAAGGATGTCCATATCTCAGAAAGATAAACAGGGACTGAGTGGTGACTGGTCTAAGACCTAGAGTATTGCAGTCTTACAGATCAATGCAGTATGATCAAATACTGCAATGTGAGAGTAGTTAAAAACCTAGCTTTATGGGAATTTCAAATTACCAGTGACGGACCAAAGTAACAGTAAGTGAACATGTCTGAGCTCACGAGACGATGGCAAGTCTCCTGGTTTTGCAGTTTGATACTCAGTACTTACTTTCAGCAGAACCAAGGAGACAAGTTTCACAAAAGCCATTTAGCCCTCAGGGTCTTCTAGGTACATAAGGCACACATTTGGAGCAAAGCCACATCCATTTAGATATATAGTACTACAGTACTTACACCAAGTGGCAGTAAGAAAGAATTTGGTACTTAATTGGTTTCACATTTTTAAGAATGCATTAGTTCTGACAATGATGTTACCCCAAACAGGCCAAAGACCAGTACTTCAGAGTTACGCGTGTTCATAACTAACCTATCTCTTTAAAACATTATGAACATTTCTTCTCAACCTGTTCAGTTATTTGTGGCCAAGTAAGACCATACTGGGGTAGATGAAGCAGTTTTTAGCTGTTCATGGCCATGGACGGAGATGATAATTACTGAGGGCAAACATGGCAGAAATACTCATCTGTAAGGCTAGCATTTTAGACCTGGTGCTGTCTACATTTGGTTTTGAAGAGTAATGAGTGAGAGAAAGTTGTGACTAGTATTAATTAAAAGATAACAGCTTTTTTCCAGTAGTTTTCTAAACACTGACTGACTGTGAGGGGCGCTCAGTCTTCTGGACTCATTTGAACTGCTCAGCCGAACGTGGAAGTTTACATATGTAAAACCATGTTGGTCATTTTACAAACATGAGCCATTTCATCCTCCAAGTTTGAGGACTAAAACACATATTCACATTTCAATGTCCTCAATATTACACCTAACTAATTTGACGCCATCAGAGCTCACCTGACAGAGTTTGCCACACTGTCAAATTTCTCAGAGAGTTTCAGCGGTTCAGTGTATCATCACTAGACATTTTCATGCTGCTTCTAAGCAGCTAAGAGTCTGAAGATACTGTGTTCGTACCTGAGAAAATTACTTTCTGAGATGTTTGGCATCTCACACAGGGGCATGGAACTGTAGCAGCATTTCTCTTTTCTAATTATAATCATGGAGTATTGCCACAAAGCATTGCTGTCAATTCAGAAATTTGAATGGTAAAATGTAGAACTATGGGGACATTCATTAATGTTTTAGTGAATCATATGGTGGCCCTTAAGGACAAAGAAAAAAAAAAAGCTACAAATACTAAAACATACAAACGTGAAAACACATGAAGTCTTTTTGTAGTGTTTTTCCTTTTGCATGCAGTTCGTCATTTGCAGCCGTTTCTTGTTTTGGGTGCATTTCCCTGAATCTATGTGATTTACTTTATGTATGTTTTGGTATTTGTAGCATTTCTCTTAATGTTCGTGTTTTCACTTTTATATTATATTACATGTTGTAGCATTTATGGATTCCAAAGGGGCATTAAGGGCCACCATAGAATCAACACTTCATATAATATATAAAATTAAACTTCTAGTAAATGTTTTTAGAGCCTTGAGAAAACTACTGTATGAAGCAAAAACTGGAGTTATGAGCTGTAACTAAGTAACAGCAGCAACAAGACATTTAGGTTTTTGCATATCTGCGCAAGGTGATGACTCACCCTCTGTAACGAGGCATAAAATTGTATCCAACACAAGGAAACTAAGAGAGCATTACACCATCCACAGTTGTACCAGTTCCCGAAAGTACAACACAAGCAGAAAAGTGTCAGGTTGACTTTGAACCAGCTTTTAATGCAAGAAACATCGAATACATCTAAATGCTAAATGAGTGTAAATCTTCAGGCTCCGTCATGATGGTTCCTTAATGATTACAATAAAAAAATAAATCCATTTCATCTTTCCTGACCGTTACCGGAGGATGTTGTGACATTACTGACACAACACTGTTGGGTCAAGAATAAATCCTGTGCTGAGACATGGTTTTTGGAGAAGGACACTTAATCCCACAAGGACTTCCAGACATGTAACACTTTAAAGCTCTGACAAGATCTCTTTTCAAATAGCAATTCCGATAACCCTTCTACGTGATGCTTCTAGGTAACAACCTCCTGCACATACCTGAGCGTCAGTAAATCCCAGTCACATCTTCCAGGATAGGCAAATGCAAATATAAAAAACGTCTGTATTATAAAATATCCAATGCATCCGTTTGCATCACGATGGTCATTGCCTCCAAAATGACTGAATTTTCCAAAACAGCTTTTCAGAGAAGGGGCATGTCCAGGGGCAAATGGCCAAGGTCAACAGAGGAGAAGAGGTCAGTGATGCCCTCATCCTCAGCCAGGCTCAGGACGTACTCTTCCCCATCAAGAGAGAAGGCCAGAGGTGGAGTGAGGGTCACAAAGCTCTGTTGGTCTTCAGAGAGGGGTTGGAGGGAGGTGGGCAGGGGAGACACAGGGGTGACAGTAACCGGTGATGAGTGTTGCGTCAGCTTGGAAAGCGGACTGGAGATACTATTTACATCCGAAGTACGGCTAGCATAGTCTGGAGAGATAACGGGAGACCATTGGTCAAGTGGAAAGATGAGTGAATATAGGCCTTAAAACACCAAACAATACTGTGCCAGCAATCTAATAGTAAGATTGGATCCTAAATCTCTTTGGGGCGAAAAACTGTCAACTGAAAACTGTCATTATAGCTTTTTTTCTAAATAATATAGAAGTCCTATTCTGTGGCAACAAAACATCCCTTTTCATGCATAACTCGTCTTAGATGGACCTCGGGATCCTTAATAGCAAGGCTCACCTTTGGAAGACACCTGGACGAACGAGGGGGGTACAGAGTTGTTCCCATTGGTGGATGAATTAGACTGGCTGTCATTGGCCACGGAGCCATCTGTGGCCTCCATAGGGATGGGGTCATCAGAGCAGAGGAAAACCTCAATTGGCCCCTGAGTGCTGCTGAGGTGGACCTGGAGGCTCTGAACATAGAGCAGGTAGTGTTTTTATTCAATGGTCTCTGAAAATGAGCTAACAGCAAACACAGAAAAACTGTTTCTTGAGAGGAGAAAAGCAACAGGCTATGTTAAAACATACCTCTCCTGGGTGTGGCACCTCCAGTTTCGTCTCTGCTGGGGCTTTGATCACAATCACAGTCTGTTCTTTCAAGCTGGGAATTGTTTGAACATCCTCATAGGTCAAATAGGCAAATGTGATCCACAAGGTCAAGGAACATAATCAACCTGAACTAGTGTGTTTGTGTGCAAGTGGGGATTAACTCAACGACTTATCCCAACAATCACATCAGAAGCTACACATCAGCGTTTAACTGGCACAGGAGGCATTAATCTGTCCACTCCACACTGACTCCAGCCTCTGTGATGGTCGACACTACTGTCCTGAGAACCAGACTCTTTTAATAACTTCGTGCTTGAGGTGGTGAAAGGACAGCGGCCTGCCAGTCTGTCTTTACCAACACCAACAAAACGACTGGAATACAATAAGAAAATGGCTGCATTTTTTATTGATTCATTTGTTCTACATCCACCACAAACCAAAGCTTTATATGCCCAAACTGGAAATGGGGGCCTAGATCTCACTTTCTAGAAACAGTTAAAAGTGGGGGTGTACACAAGAGAAGATTAGAGTGAGGAAAAAGGAAGGCATCTCTTCACTGAGTTCTTATACAATCCAACCAAACGGGCAAAAAATTTAAATCATGAGTTAGAAAAGAAAAAAAAAATGAAGATGACATTCCAAAAACAAAAAGGATATCTGCGACTGTGACGGTCCTCACACATCTGATGAATCTGCCATGTACAACTTTGGATCAACTCATCCAGCTTCCTCTCCTCCTCAGTGAGAGCTGTTAGCTCTTCATCTATGGGTAGATTCACTCGACCGCCCCTGTGCACACACACACACACACACACATCCAAATAACTAAACAGGATCAAAACCATAGCAAGCGTTGCTAAAGACATGCACAAATTAGGAGTGGACAAGAGGGGATCAAACTTTACAGATTACCATTTAGAAATTTGGTGATGCCTAAATCTAAAGAATAAGACAAATGGTAAGAACTAAAGAAAACAATAATACTAACTGCACATAGAAGGATACAATTAAAATAAAGCCTGAGAGCCAGAGGCTGAGGCAGAATGCCAAGTATCAATCAGACACTGTTACCATTAAGGGATAACAAATAAAAAGATGCATCCAGGTGTGCAAATAGAAATTGCAGTAATAGTATAGTTTGGAGTATAAACTGTAATTGGATTATAACCTAAATACTGAATAATTCTAAACACAAACATAGCAAGTAAGATAAAAGTCACAGTGTGCACACGTTTTGTATACCAAGCTCCTGTCTGAAATGCAAACACTACCTACAACTTATACTTACAACCACTCAATGTAGTTTTTAGACTTCTTTTTGATGAGTTGGATCCCCTCCAGGACGTTAGTGACGTCATAGACGCGTCTCTTGGGAGCATTCAGCTCCTGGGCCGCTACGTTTAGGTCCAACACCCCGTTAGCAGATCTGCTCAGCAGGTCCGCAAACCTCTGCGTCAAGAACCCGAGCGAGGTGTCATAACGCGACCTCTCAAACAGGGTCTTGCGTGCTATGGGATTGGGGGTGGAAGCTGGAAAAACAGGCGGGGAATGAGGATGGTTTAATTTGTGATCATTGATCATGTAGCAGCAAAGATTTTGGAGGACAGACAGAAAAGTTACGAAACTAAATAGAGGAACCAGCTGCCAGCAGTCCATCAAAGAGACTAATGTTTTACTGGAAATATGGCTCTCGCATGAAAAAGAAAACATGTATAGAGGAACTCTTGGAAGGGATGTGAAATATTTCAAGAACACTGAAAAATGATGCATAAAAAGTGAATTTCAATATGCTGCATTCAGACCTAGAAAACAGTTGAGCTAACCAGGCTGCTCAATTCAGCCACCATGTTCTGAGGATATGTGTGAGGCGCCACCAACCACCACTCGCTATCACAAGTTCTCACCAATTTTTCAACTTTGTGGTATTTGCTTACACACTGCTGGCACAAATATGCGTACTGTCACTACTGTTATGCCGGCTGTTTGCTGCTTGTGAACTCTCAACATTTGCTTACATCATGGTCTGACAGTTTGATACTAAAAACTGTGGAGGCGCAGACTGGTCCGTGGCAAAATCTACCATTCTCACTGGCACGTTCGTCTATTGAAAAACTGTATTCCAAGTCACTGCAGTACAAAGTCTTACTCTTTCCTCCTGTGTGGGACAGGGAGGGCTTCTTGGCTTTGGCGGTCCTGCCACCATCCTGAAGTTCTTGGGGGTCACCGGCTTCCAGCTCCAGCCTTCTCTTTGCCTGAGAGAAAAGACATTTGCAGAGCTTGTTAGACAGCAGCATGTAAAACACTTCACATGTCAACGTCATGCAACTCACACTTTTAGCTGGGAATTATCTCATTGAACTCTGTGGCTCACTGGGCAGCCATTTTGGGCAATAAAGTTGTCATGTTTCCATTGTATTAACTTGTGACTTGTAATTAGCAGCAGTGAATATGTCTCTACATGAAATATTACGTTTATATTGTCATCTGGAGATTGTTATTCATAGTTATTGAAGGTTGGGAAAGAAGCTAGCTTCCCTCCCCCCCTGTGTTTAGCTAGTTGGAGCAACATCTCCCCATCCCCCTCCCCTGCACACCCAAAGGCCTACACAGCAGTTTGCTTCTGGCGAGAATGAACACATTACAGCTTTCAGTCATCTCCTTACCAATGTATTCACACACAAACTCCACTGTTAAAGAGCGCTGTGCACCACTCGAGTATCAAAGTGTGCAAAAGTAGCTCCCGACAAGGCGCGGCGTGTTGATGTCTCAGCTCAAGGTAAAACACGAGGAAAGTCACCGGAAATACACAAATGTAATTCACCTTCAAAATAAAGGCATGCAATTACATGTCTTATTTCCAAACAAATATAATAACACAGTCAGAAGTATTTACTCCAGTAAAAGTACAAATACAGCAGTGTGTAAATGCTCCATTGCAAGTAAAAGTCCTGCATGAAAAACCCTACTTAAGTAAAAGTACATAAGTATTATGAGCTTGATGTAGTTAAAGTATTGCAGTAAAAGTAGTGGTTTGGTCCCTCTGACTGATATATTATTATATATGACATCATTAGATTATTAATACTGAAGCATCAGTGTGTAAGCAGCATGTTACTGTTGTAGCTGCTGGAGGTGGAGCTAGTTTAGACCAGTGGTTCCCAACCTAGGGGTCGGGCCCCTCCAAAGGGTCACCAGATAAATCTGAGGGGTCGTGAGATGATTAATGGGAGAGGAAAGAAGAAAAAACAAAGCTCTGATGCACAAATCTGTTTTCAGTTTTTGGACTTTTTCTCTAATCTTTGATTTTTGGTGAAATATTGGATCATTCGAACATTTATTGAAATGAAACCATGTGAGAAGTTTAGAGGGAAAAATCACTATTTTGTGGAGCTGTTAACAACTCATAGACATCTGAAATGTGACCCTGACTACACACTGCTTTTTGTAAGACGTCAAAAGCCAAAAAGGTTGGAGACCACTGGTTTCATCTTTAACAATGTGTTGTATTTTAAAAGCTTGTTATATTATCCATTGTGTCACATCTTAATCTGAAAAGTAAATAGAGCTGTCAAATAAATGGAGTGGAGTAGAAAGTACAACATTTCTCTCTGAAATGTAGTGGAGTGGAAATATAAAGTAGCATCACATGGAAATACTCAAGTAAAGTACAAGTACTTCAAAATTGCACTTAAGTACAGTACTTGAGTAAATGTACTTATTCACTTTCCACCACTGAATTACAATCGCCATGAGGAAATTAAGATGGGACATCATTACACCCGTAGAATAAAACTTAAAACTTAACAATAGAAAGCAGTGACTTAAATGAGCATAATGTTGTTTTTCACTGTGGCAGAGTATCTGTCATACAGTTACCATACAAACCACCTTCCACATTAGAATATATGTAAGGCCTAAAAGAAGTCTTCCACACAGTGTTTTATGTTTTTTTCTGTGTGTCAAGCCCACTAATACAAGATGGCTGTAGTATTACCAACTTTCCAATCGTTTAAACTAAATCAACAGCATATTTGTTTCCTCTCTGTGTACTTGACATGCTTGACGTGCCTTTATTCCGAAAACTAACTGGACGCTTCCGTTATAATCCTCTGTAACCTCCGGCCATTTGACTGATGTTTCTTCATACTGTGTCTGAAAAAAAAACACAATGTCCTGATGTATGTGACCGGGTGGCTAATTTGATCAACCACACATGTTGATATCTGCTACCAAGCAACACCATCTGAAAAATTAACACATCAAAAAGCGGCTCTGCAAAGTAAATTATAAAGAGGTGTCATAAAACGAGTCGCATTAACTGTAAGAATGCAGGTTCAATGGGTGTCGCTATGTGTACATTAACAGTTCATCATGGACAGTTGTGTGGTAAAGGGCTTTAATGACCACCTGACATGTCTACATTTTTACATATTAAATAAACATTTAGCATCGGGTTAATTTAGTTTACCTGAGTTCGTTCGCGGTTATATATCTGGTCGGTCCCGGGCGGCTCGGAGAACCGGACGGTCTTGTTAAGGCAGGCTGAGGGGCTGAGGGTCCGGATGGTCGAGCTGTTTTCGGAACAAGCTCCCTTATTACCGACGGAGCTCTACAAGACTGCTGTTTCTCTGCCAGTTTATCATCTACCGCTTGTGGAATATGTTCGGGGTCGTATCCATCTCTGTCTAATTAAAATGATCTCCATAAACAGCGCAGATGATGAACATGATCATTTTACGTAACAGGAAGCCACAGCTGGTACCTGATATTCTACGCGCGAAACTCGGATACCGCGGGACAATTTTAAACCCGATTAGCATGTAAACCACTATTCGCCAGTGCTTATGTACGTAACACTGTGTACGTGTTGACGTAGCTGTAGCCGACCAATGGCCATAGAGCTCTGCAACAAAGTCATGAGCAGTATTTTTTTTCCTTTCCAAGTATGTGCTGCATTTGTTTTCATGACTGAAATAAATAGATGTATAATGCAATTATGAATAAACTTTTTTTCAGAGAATAAAAAGGCAGCAAAGAGCAATATCAGCTGTTATACATTTTATATAATTTAAACAATACTGAAATGATGAGATCAAAAACAATGAAAAGTCATCTGTATCACTGTGAATGAATTACATAGAATGTAACTTGGCCCTAATTAACATCATAAGAATCAGATGAATACATTGATTATGACAAGTAGCAGAACTGTCAGACAAAGAGCTGTGAACAGGTTAAAACATTAAACAAATCAAACAATATTGCTTCCCAAATCCACACTTAAAAAAATTCAATATCACTATAGCACATCCAAATTACTCATTTTATAAATTGTTGTAAACTCGTAAACCGAGACCATGAAAGAGTTATATGACTAGGTGACGCAATTCTGTTTAGAGTTTAATTATATTTGACATCTTTCTATTGATGTTTCATATAAAAATCTCAGGTTGTCGTCCTTTCCTAGCCATGAGAATGAAACAGCTGTTTACTCCCTGCAAAAAACACTGGCACAAGCTTTAAGTCACTCAACCACATGTATGTACATGACATCAATAAGCAAACAAAAAACTAGGTTCAGTCATCATCGTCAAACTTGATCTTCTTCCCTTGGAAGGCCAGAATTTGTCCTTGCTGCTCCTTTCTTTTCTTACTGGCCTCCCAGGATGGATGCAGTGCCTGTTGTGGTGCCTGATGGGAAAAGACACCTCCACCCCTACGATCCTTTTGCCTTGCACCATCACCTCGGCCTCGTCCCCTCCCTCTGCCGGCTGAGGCGAAGCCCCTCTCCTCTGACTCAGGACGTCCGCCTTCAGGGCAGGGTTTGATGTATTTCAATCCTGAATTTCCTGCTGTACCTTTATCCTGCTTTTGGAAGTTGGATTGTTTGCTAAAATCTCTATTTAGACCACTGCCAGGCTTCTGTTTCCCTTGGCCTCTAAATTTATTCCCACCTCTGCCTGCACCTCCGCCCCCCCTGAGCTTAGATCCAGACAGGGAACAGAAAACAGACTGAAGCGTGGGCGCTTTAGACTTCAGCCTGGCCTCGAGCTCATCAAGTTCACTCTGGACCTGGTCTGAAGCTTTCAGTTTTTCTGTTGAAAGCCCTTTGACTTTATGCTTCTCCTCCTCCCCTTCTACACTTTTCTTCTTTTTCTTGAATTTGCTCACTTTTCCCACAAAGAAGTCATCGTCGTCGTCGCTCTCCTCTGACTGGGATGACTGCTTGTGGAAACGTTCCTCTGTGCTGTCATCAAAGTACTCTTTCTCTTCATCATCTGACTCCTCTAAATCACTCTCTTCCTCATCTTTCTTTGTCTGAAGCACCTCAGGCCTCAGATTGGGTTTCTTTTCTGCAGTTTGACTTTGTGGTTTATTTTTCACAATGTCCTTTACTTGACTATTTTTTAGTGATGCCGGTCCCTCGCTCTTAGTCTCTAGCATTTTTTTCTTTTGATCACCAGTATCAGCTGAAGGAGTTGCTTTCCCCATGTCTTTTTCAGGTTTAGCAATAGTTGCATCTTTTGTGTTTTTAAGAGGGCTATCTCCTTCCTCACTGTCTGCCATTTCTTTCTTCTCCACTGCGCTGTCCTCCTTCTCATCCTCCCCCTTTCTTTCTCCCCTGTCTGGTGACTGCAGAGTTACTTTTCCATCTTGATTTTGCACCTTTCCCTTTCTTTCTCCCTGCTTTACTTCCTTCATTCTCTCCTCTTTAAAAGCTTTCACAGCAGCCTTGATGTCGTCAATCTTCTTGCTGAACTGAGGGTGGGTGACGATGCGTGCTACAGCCCGGTCAGCGATAGTTGACTTGGGGTTTTTACACACCTGGTCAAAGTTGAGATTCTTCTGCAAGGCGGTCTTTGTCACCTGCGAATGGGGGAAAAAAAAATATTTATCCAATTAGACATTTCATGTGTTTCCTCATTTTCAAAATCTGGAATAACCTTTTCAATCATTTGAATGTGTATTAATATTTGTAGAGAAGAAAACAGAACTTATCAAGTACCAGGTCTGGTGAGAGATACTTCATGGCATGGATCTCCTCCAGCAGTCTGGCAGCTCTCCTCTGATTCCTTTCAATATCTGTCTCTTTCCCCTTTTTCTTCTTCAGGGCAGCAATCTGACGTGTCAACTTCCTGCTGGTCAGAGCCTTCACCCTCTTCACTTCTTTTCTCATCTTCACCACCTCATTGTTGAGGTTCAGGACCTCGGCCTGCTTTTTGTCTTTAGGTTGAACAGGCAATGGAGTCTTTTTCTCAGTTTTATCTGCAGCCTGTGGCATTGCTTCTTCTTCCTTTTCCTTATTATCCCTACTGTCCTCTTCATCATCTCCATCGTCTTCTTCATCATCATCTTCTCCTGTTTCTTCATCTTCTGCTTCTTCTTCTTCTTCCTCCTCCTCCACTTCTTCCACCTCTTCCTTCTCTTCTTGTTCAGCTGAAGACAGCATTTTCTCTACTTTGTCCATGGTATATATCATCTGTTAAAACAAACCCACTGTAGATCAGCAAACACGGTACAACTAACTCACTCAGGTTTATCAAGGATGCTAGAAAGCACACAATTAACATAATTTTTTTTTTTAAATGAAGCTTTGTGGCTTCTGTCGCATATAAATCTATATGATCCTAATTCTAAAATCTCAGCCCTCTTATTACTGCTATACATGTCAAACTAACATCCACACTGCTCTGTCTGTACTTTTTCCCCCATTCAAAACCCCAATATACATCTCTGTTACCCGACGGACTCCTTTTTCGAAATGTTATGAGATTCTGTAATGTGATGTCACAGGTTAATACGGTTAAGACAAAATACATGTCTGCCGAGAGAGCAAACCTGTAAATACCTGATCAGTACTGTAAAAACAAACGTGGTTGAGTAAGCATGGGAAACTTTGACCATGTAAAGTTATGTCTAAATAGGTTTTTTTTTACGCTCCAGCAACGTTAAAGAAGCAAACTCCTGACCGTTAAGTAAAATAAAAGCATTATATCGCGTTATATTCGCGCTTACCGTTGTGAAGTCGCTATTAAACAGAAAGAAAGAAAGAAACGACTCGACTCGCAGTGAGCAGCCATGTTTCCTGCGCCTCCGACGGCGGCGGCGTGACGTCAGACGTAGACAAGGGGACGCAGCGTGTCGTGAGAAAGGGGAGGGCCTTCCGCGGACTGTTTTTATTTATTTCTTTGTTTCATGTGCATAAAACAACAACAATGGTGGATAATTGAAGAAGTGTGAATATTAGGATGAGCGAATGACATTTCCCGACACAGTTACCAGACCGATATCACAAGTGAATCAACAGGGGGAGGATGAAGCGGCGCAATGCGGACTGCAGCAAACTCCGACGGCCGTTAAAACGGAACCGAATCACCGAGGGTATATATAGCAGGTACAGACAGACTGGAGGGACGGTGTTGTGTAACAATGGCGCCTCTCTGCATATGTCAAGACAGGGCTGCTAGCCTTCGAAACGTTCATATTTATGCATGTTTTGCTTTTGAGCTACATAAGCAGCTAAATGAACATGCCCGCATATTGTCAAAATTACAGGCCTAACGTTACTTATGTGGCATCTCATACATGATTTGTTCCTAGCTAGCTAGTTAAATTCAAATTCTGGCTAAATTCAAATGAAAGGAAACTCTATGAGCGTTCAGTATGAATTGTAACACATTTCGGCGGAGTGGATATGTCTGCAGATAAAATATATGATATTAACTTGTGAGAATAATATTGTTCAAGCTTGAAATGACAGCAGCGACGTTAGAGGCGCTCGTTTTGAAGTCCGGGGTGACGCCGACGGCGGGGCTCTCACCTGTGCTTTGTCTGGCAGAAGTCTGAATTTGAACACGCCAAAGAAAGACAATCGCCACCTAAGTGGTCGGGTCTAATTGGAACATGTAAAGCGCTCATATTTTTGTGGAGATTCAATATTAAAATAGCACACCTGTTTCTACAGAGTGATTGATGGTAAAGCAGAAAAAGGAAACCAGCTGTGCACTAAATAACATGTCCAGACATGACAGTGTACATATTCTGTCTTTCTCCTTCGGATGTCTTGAAACCATTATATATACGTATATGTATGTCTATGTGTATATGTGTGTGTGTGTGTGTGTGTGTGTATATATATATATATATATATATATATATATATATATATATATATATTCAGTTTCTTTAATAGTAGCAACATAGTATAAGACTTGTTGGGAATACCTAGAAATTCATGCTCACTGCTGTGTTGGCATTCATCTGCCTCAATCCTTGTAGGAACTTGAGGTGACACTTTCTGTACGTCACACCGGAGATGTGGATCTTATAAACACCAGACTGTTTTATAAACCTTTTGTCCAAATTCCTGTCATGATACCATCTTAAATCCATGATAATCCCTGTCTCCTTCTGGTGTCTCTGTGTTTTTAACATTTCTCTCCATATTTTCTTCTTCACCTTGTCCTCTCCTGCAGTACGTTCCTGTACCTGAAGTTCCTGGTAGTGTGGGTGTTGGTTCTCCTGGCTGACTTTGTGCTGGAGTTCAGGTTTGAGTACCTGTGGCCCTTCTGGCTTTTCATTCGAAGTGTCTACGATTCCTTCAGATATCAAGGACTGGTAAGAGCTTGTGTGTACATGTATACATACCCCTGACACTGCTTTCCGCCTGATATTAAGTTGCACTCTGACCTGGGTGGCTGGGAGTTTTCTTGTCGAGGGGAACACTTGAAATCTACAAAACTGTGATGTTACACCCCAAGCTGGAGGTAGTCAAGAGCACATTTGGATAGATTAAATACAGTGGAAGTACGCCTATGTACTGTAGCCTCAGGATGCTACAAAGAAACACTCAAAATCAAATGGTTCACAAGTAGCTAATATAGTTTCATACTTGTCAAGCATGGATAATCATGGTAATGCTGGATAAGGAACAGACAGACAAGGTTTGAGTGTATTTTACAAGTTTTTGAGTGAGTGTGTATGCATGTTAGCGTGTAAGTGTAATACAGCCGTGTGTGCGCACGTTTTCCATACCAATAACACTTTTTTTTTTTTACACTTTATTTCTGCACAGTTGTTGTGGCTTATTTACTTTTTTTCTCTCTCCAACACTCAGGCATTCTCAGTCTTCTTCGTATGTGTGGCGTTTACATCAGACATCATCTGCCTCCTCTTCATCCCCGTCCAATGGCTGTTTTTCGCTGCCAGCACCTACGTATGGGTCCAGTATGTCTGGCACACAGGTTAGTCCAAGCTTTCTGTAGATTCTTTTTATGTCTGCCAGCCAAATGGCCCCTTTCACCTCAAAGACTGCTGATTTTTTTTTTTTTTTCATGTCTTACTTTCACGCAGAGAGAGGAGTCTGTCTACCTACTGTATCTCTGTGGATCCTGTTTGTGTACATCGAAGCTGCCATCCGCTTCAAAGATCTGAAGAACTTCCATGTAGACCTGTGCCGACCTTTTGCTGCCCACTGGTAAAAGTCATTTGCTGTCATGTATAGTCTTTTACTATCATTCTAAGTCCTTTTATTTCGATATACTTCTATTTTTATTGCCTAAAAAAATAAGTTTACTCTCAATGCTTCTCTCCACCTCTCAGTATCGGCTATCCAGTGGTGACTCTGGGCTTCGGCTTTAAGAGCTATGTTAGCTACAAGATGCGACTGAGGAAACAGAAGGAAGTGCAAAAGGAGAATGAATTCTACATGCAGCTTCTACAACAGGCTCTACCACCAGAGCAACAGATGCTGCAGAGACAGGAGAGGGAGGCAGAGGAGGGTGAGACTCACACACGCACACACATAAAATACAACACTTATTTCAATGCTTTTTGAAAAGTAAGTAAGTTTTGAAAGTAAAACACACAACAAATATTCTGTAGAACGAAGAAGCAGCAATGACAATAGAAACGGTCCATCAAAACTATGGATACTCATGTTCAGGGAACAAAGATGACAATGGTGTACTGTTTGTATGATGGGCCATGGAACATGATGGGACGGATGAAGTAGCATGTGCTGGAATTTGCATTTACTGAGTTAATTTAACCAATTCAGTGGACACATTTATCCTGGAACATACAATCTGTGTTCTTAACATTCTCCTGTCTGGCATGTGATACAATAGGTAAAGACGTATTTGTGTAACTTATATTTTTCCTTTTTGAGTATATTATAACAAAGCTTTGCAAAATGGTTTATAACTTTTCTGTAATTAGGTTCATTCTGCAGAGATCAAGGTAAAAAAAAAAAAAAAAGATGCATTATTGCGTTTTAGTTCTGGTCAGGTTTGTGTTCACACTGACTCATTACAAATGAGCCAAGAGTTGTAAACATTAAATCAACTGGACAGGTAGGACACATTTATTGGACAGTATTAGTGACTGTCCAATAAATGATTAGTTGTCCTGCATCATCAGCTCTATGTGGACACAAGCTGGGAAATTAAATTCTGGTAACTGACAGCAAGACATGCAGGGTTTTAATGCACCTTATGTGTTTATTTATCTTCTCTGGTGTCACAAAGAGCTCGCAAAGCCTGCTGGCAGAAGGCTGTTTATGTACCTTGTCAGGGTTATTCTCTGTTTTGTATCAGGGGCCATCATTCAATCTCTGTTTATGCTCAAATATGTTTCCAGTTTGTTTTGGAATTTGGTTAATTCTGTCTTGTATATTTCTGTATATCCTCTAATGCTGCCTGTGCTTGTTTTTTTTTCTTCCAGCTGCTTTAGCTAAAGGGATCTCAGAGGTTGAACCCTCAGTAATATCCCAAAACGGAGCGCCTCCTGGAAAGAAAAGCACTTCAGTCCCGTTACCAGAACTGGAGTACCGGGAAAAAGGGAAGGACAGTACTGCGAAAGAGCGCGAGGGCAAAAAACAAAACACAATTGGAATCAATAACAACAGTATTATACACGCACTGGACTCCAAACTACAGGAGACAGAGTATATTGAGAACTACGTCGGGACAAAGAGACTGAATAACGACCTTGCAGGAGAAAACACACACGCCGATACCAACACACACTCTGCTTCTAAAGAGGAAATGGGGGGAACGGGGAAGAACTACAAAAATGCCAGCGGAGGTGGCGGCAACATTTCCAACTCATCTCCGCGCAATCACAGCACCACAAATGGGAGCGTCCCGCCAGGTTCCTCAAGCAGTAAGAATGAGAAAAAGCAGAAGGGGGCAGGGAAGGGTCAGAAGGATCCAGTGGAGAACTGCATCCCCAACAACCAGCTGGGCAAGCCGGACGCTTTAGTACGGTAAGGGACACACATTGTCACATTGTGTCAAACACCTCTCTTAACTCTTGCGGTCATCCCCTTTCATAGTGTAATGGAATAACTGGGTCTATACTGAACTGTTGTAGTCTCCAATGGCTTCCATGAGATGTTATCATGGCTCTTTCTTCTTCTTTCGTGAAAGGTTGGAGCAGGATGTGAAGCGTCTGAAGGCAGATCTTCAGGCCAACAGACAGTTGGAGTCAGAGCTGCGGAGTCAGCTTTCCTCTCTGAGCAGCCAGGACCGCAGCCTTCGCTCTGAACTGGGCCAGCTCCGCCAGGACAACGAGCTACTACAGAACAAGTGAGTACATGTACAGTCCAGTATGCTCGCCTAAACTCTGACAACAATCTGACATGACTTGCCACACAATAAATGACACAACAACAGTGAAAAGATTGGACATCACACAGTGACAATGACAAATGTGTTATAATAAAGTATGTTGAGGTAGACAGCTTGTTAGTCAGGGACCGTGCGATGCTTTGTGGGTCTGTCAGAGGCGTAAATGCTCCCCATGCATCCCAAAACCCTTCCTGTCTGGCAAAAAAACTCAAGCTGTGGATGTATAATTGCATTAAATTTGAAATATAAAAGCAGGACTCGTTTAAGGAAACAATCCAAAAGCTCCATGTTTTATCCCACATTCAGTGCAAAGTGTGTTCATCTCATGATCCAGCCTTGTTGACTATATATATACTTTAGGCTCCACAGTGCCGTCCAGGCCAAGCAGAAGGATAAGCAGACCATCTCCCAGCTGGAGAAGAGGCTAAAGGCTGAGCAGGAGGCTCGGGCCCTGGCTGAGAAACAGCTGGCTGAGGAGAGGAAGAGGAAGAAGATGGAGGAGGCCACTGCTGCCAGAGCCGTAGCTTTAGCTGCTGCCACGAGGTACTCGTTTACCTCTCCTAAATAAATACAATTTGAACGGAGTGAATTAATGTATATCAGCAGTGGACATTTTTTCTTTTTCACTTTTAAAAGTTGATCTCTTCTCTCTAACAGAGTGGAGTCCACTGATTCCCTGCGTGGTCGTATCAGAGAGCTGGAGACAGAGTGCAAGAAGCTCAGCATGGACATGAAACTTAAGGAGGAGCAGATTAGGGATCTAGAGGGCAAGTGTCAGGTAAGACTGAATAGCACAACTCATTTTTTTAAATAAGATAAGGCTATGGGTTTGTGATTTTAAGCTCCCATGCTTATAATAACTTTTGGTTCATATAAAATATACACAAGAAGCTGGGGCGGGTTATCTCATTTCTCATTCATCTTCTCTTTCCTATCCTGTCACACGTAGGAGCTGCGGAAATATAAAGAGAATGAGAAGGACACAGAGGTGTTGATGTCGGCACTGTCAGCCATGCAGGAGAAGACCCAGCACCTGGAGAACAGCTTGAGTGCTGAGACCAGGATCAAACTGGACCTCTTCTCTGCACTGGGGGACGCCAAGAGGCAGCTGGAGATAGCACAAGGTAGATGTTGACTGTAGGGATGCAGTGATTTACTGATGTCACAGTTCCTCACTCTTAAAACAAGTGTATCTGTCTATAGTAGGGATGGACGTGAGTACTCGATTTGGACGATTTTTCTTTGTATATAGATCACCTCTTCTTTTTTTTTTGCAAGTACTCTATAATAATTTAATGCAAGTACTTGAATATTGAAATTACTTAAAATGCCCATCTCTAGTCTATACTCCAAAGCTCTTGAATAAAGCATTGTCGAAATTTGCTTGTGCGCAATAGAAGAAATTATTTAGGAGAAAAGATTAAATCCAACCCTAATGTCTGTCTGAAAATGCCCTTAGTGTGCAAATGTTTTGGTTACACAAAAATGGCCGGAGGGTTGTTGAGAATCGGTTTCTTATCTATTCTTGGCAGCCACGTACCTTACAGGCTCCTTTCTGTGCCACATCCCCATGGGATCATGATTACTATTCAGTACTTTTTTTTCCCCACCGCATTCAAATGACTTAAATATGGATCACAGCTGCTTGTTTGTTTGCTTTGTTCACACAAAAGCTGTGAAAAAATTAAATTATTATATTAAATTAAGAGTCCAGCCACGCAAGAGGTAAATTCATGCGAGAATTTCACAAGGTGAACACTTAACTGACTGAACGCTGAATATAAATATGCTTTTTTTTTTTTTTAAATATTGACTATGAATCATTCCATCTTAGCCATACATTTTCACACATCTCCCGCTGCCCTTTTCACATATTCAGAGCATACATTGCATGAAATCACAACAGTGAAGTCTGGAATTATTTTTAGCCGTATGAATAAAAGTGAATAATAATAATAGTGTGTTATTCTTAGTGTTTAATTGCTGTCAAGTGCATCAGTGAACTACAGTTAATTTTGAGCAGGTAACCCATTTGCAAAAGGCCTTTCTCCCAGTAGACATTTTGACATGTCGTAGTAAGAAAAGCACAGGTGTCACTAATAACATTAACGATGGCTCTGCTCTATTCAAGTGTCTCAGTAAGCCGTGACAGTGTGACAGTAAGCCAGCACGCACAATACCAGGACCCTGAAACTGACGCTGCTAACTGGAATTCAGCATTCATCATTAATTTGATAACTTACACCTGTGCTTTTCCTGCTGTGACATGTCAACATGTCTTCAGTGAAAAAAGGTCTATTAGCTGTATATTGTGCTGCTGAAAAGTAGAAGGAGGCCTTTTTTTTTTCCACCAGACAGTGTAACTTATCATGAAAAGCACCAATTTTGTTAACAATAGCTCAGCTCCGTTAAGAGTCCCAGTGAGTCATTCTAGCATGCACAGATGGAATGCAGTCATTATTGATGTTATTAATTACACCTGTGCTTTCCCTGCTAGGACACGTGAGAAAGGTGATGACAGTATAAAAGTCAACTAATACTACACTACACTAGCAGGTTAGCTAATACAACCTGTGGTTTCTCATGCAGTCAGGAAAATTGTCTTCTTTCTTTAGCCCCCTCCACGAGAAAGTCATAAGTCGGGGTCAGCTACAGAACACACGCCCACCTACTCTGCTCTTCTTCTGTGATATTAACGTCTTTGTTTCCTCCACGTCTCCTCCAGGCCAGATCCACCAGAGGGAGCAGGAGATCGCAGAGCTGAAGCAGAAGATAGCAGAGGTGATGGCAGTGATGCCCAGCCTGTCCTACTCGTCAGACGGCAGCAACCTCAGCCCCGTCACCCCGCACTACTCCTCCAAGTTCATGGACAATAGTCCCTCCTCCTTGGACCCCAACGCCTCAGTCTACCAGCCCCTGAAAAAGTGACTCTGACATTCACACTTTTGTCAGACAGAACTTTTTTTCGTTTTGGTGAAGTTCTCGGTTCCGGTTTGGGTTATTTTTGAGTTTACCAGCCCCTGACAGTTTTTGCACTCTAATGAAATACATACAGACACAAAAACATAAACACAGACACACACCGTGCACACAACCCCTCCATACATATGTGTATTTGGGTCCTTTTTTTGGTTCTATTATGAGAACTATTATTTTGAGGGGTGTGTACACAATAGGATTTTTTTTTTTTGTTGTTGTTGTTGAATTTTGGGATTTAGCCATTAGACAGCGTGATCTGATTGAAGGGGGAGAAAGGAACACACAATGTGTTGGCCAACTGTCTACTAAAGAGCCATCATGCATCGCTTCATGTCAGTCTTCTTTTGATGTACAGTATACGAGCCCCCCCACAGCCATATTTTCTTCTCTGGTGAATTGACACCCAGACTTTTGATTTATATAAAAATTGGCTTTTTATGGTGTTTGACATTAAGGCAGAAGACATGTTTTCAGTTCAGATTAGAATTTGAAGCTCACCTGTAAAGTAAAGCCCTGTGAGAGATACATGAATGTAAATCTATTCATGTTTTGATTATCACCTTTAACTTAAAACAGTGATTGTTTGTAATGTTTCAGTTCAGTTATGACAATGTACATTTCTTCTGAAAAATAGTGATATTGAACAGATAAATGTTTGCTGTTTTCCTCAGATATTCCAACTAATGATTAATTCTCTAAATGCTGGAATTGTGGATTCTCCAGGATTATCAGTAAGTGGATGAAGCAGATGTAGTTTTGTCCTTTAAAAAAAAAAAAAATGCTACACCTAGATTGGACCTGGCACTGCCAAAACCTTCTATTAATGTTCACCTGTTTGCTGCAGACACCTTTCTTCTCCCTCTGGACCAAATTAGAACCCGTTAGGCCATGTTGTTCACTGGATTTAATGATGTCTAGGTAACTGGTCGTTACCATTATTTGCAGATTTTACAGTGCCTTGCAATTTCTCTTTTTAAGATGCAGAAACCACATACTTTGCAATCCTGGGATCTAAAAGCATCAAACTTCAAAGCAGTCTTCTCTCTCTCTCTTTCTCTCTCTTTCTCTAGCTCTGATTTGCCAGGGTTTCATTTGTACCAGCTACCGATTGCTCACATTCATTTCAATTCAGTATTTGAAGGCTAAAACAATTAAGTGTCACCTTGTATATCAGACATGTTACTAACGATCACAATATTACAGCTTTAGGTTTGTCTCAAAGGGAAAACAAAACACTGGACATGGTACATGTCATTTCACAGTGACACAGTCTTGGTATGCCAAACATTAACCAAACTGATTGTCTATTATCATGCCCTAGAGTTGGCATTTAGTTGTTTACAACAATGTACATTAACTTACTGAGGAATGTTTTCTTTGTTTATTTCATTTCAGTTCTTAAGTGCCAAGTGTTGATGTTTGGTTTCCATCCATACTTTGATCGATGTAGCTAGCATAATGTTTGCAGATGAGTGCTGTTATTTTTTTTGTCATTAGAACATATTTGGATGGTGTCGTGTTTACAAGGTTCTGGGCTGATCATGGTGAAGCAGAAGGTGGTCAGTTGGACTGATTGTGTTACTCACACATTTATTTATTTGTTACAGACTTTGATTGAGTGGCGCCTCCTTGATATTTCCCATCATATTCAGTTGATTTCCTATATTTTCTACCAGGAAGGATTCTGTGAATGTGTTGTGTTGAGAAACGGTTACCCCTGAACCATTTGACCATGTTGTGATGTCATGTTGCCTACCTGGAAAAGTATTTTTGTGGATCGCTCTGGCGTTGTGAATTGAGTTCTCAAGTTGCTTTTACAAGTTTGTGTAGAAGGAAGAGAAGGTTTCAAAAAAAAAAAAGTGCTTTGTTTTATCTTTTCATTGTTCCACTATGTTTAATTTCTTTACTCAAAGTGATGGTGGCTGTGTCACACTTTTCACTTTGACCATCACTATTAAAGAAAGTCTTGCTGGTGGAAATGCAAGCTGTTCAGTCTGTGTACGTGTCATGATCTGTGTGTCTAGCTCTCCTGTTTCTGGCACTAGCAAGAGGCCAATATTTTACCCAAAATCAACCATGCTGTGATGATGGTGTGGTCCATAGCTTTTAGGATATTAAAAAAAAAAAAGAAAGAAACACATGCCAGTGGATAAAGTAGATGAACCTTATGAGAGTTGTAATTAAAATGTTTTATTTTACTAAAATAAGTGCAGGTGGCCATATTGTGATTTGTCCCAAAATGATAAGTCAACAATTCAGACAGTATGTAGGCCACATATGTGCAAACAAACCTTCCCTTTTATTTCATAGATTTTCTCAAATCAGAATTTGCATAAATGTCAGTTTAGCTAACGATTCACACACATTTCAAGCCTAGTTTATCTAGTTGACACCTCCCGGACCTGCAAGCCAGCTAGATGCATTTTGTTGACATCCTCTATTTAAAACCAGAGGAAAAATGTAGTTCAAACCTGGCTTGATGCTGCATTCAAGTGCTCCTTGTAAATACATATTTCTTAGTTAAAAATACACTGACAAGTTGCATTTGGTTGCTGTTGAGAAGACAAAATTTTTAAAAAAGTCATTTTTAGAAATCTGAAAGCGACAGAGCTGCTGTACAGGCTTTTAGTCTATCACAATAGATTGACGTGAACTACAGGTAACTATTTCCAGGTGTTTGTCTTTACAGTTCCAGGAAGACAAGTCATAAGATGTCATTATTCACAGAATTCAGTTACATCTGAAAGTTAAAGAAAAAAAAGATAGAAAAAAAAGATAAACATACATTAATGCAAATTAAGATTAGAAAATGCTTTTTTGTGTTTTAATTTGTGGGTAGTTGGTTGCCACATGCTGCATTCATGTGTAAGGAAAAAAATAACATTTTGAAATAACAACAAATAACAACAATTTGGGTTGAAAAAACTTAAATGTGTTCTTAATGAAGCTGCCAAGCTGATATAACTAAAGCTTATAGACTGGTTGAATCCTCCCAAAGCAGTGTTTTTTTCCATAACAAAGGGTCACTTCGATACATTGATACAAAATGTTTCACACACGAAAAAAAATCTCTGATATGACCACAAACTATGATGACATTTTCTAAAAAAAACAACAAAACATCCACACTAAAGGAACATAACTGAACAGCTTATTGACTTGTGTGAATTTTTTTTTCACCACCTGAAAGCTAAGGAAATCACATGTCCCATGTGACCCGAATGCAGCATTACTTGTTGGGCTCATTCACGTGAGCTGACCTCGTAAATAGCGGGATTTCTGACAGCACTGGAAGGCACCACAAGTCCATCCTCCCCATCAGCAGTCTGGTCAACAACATTTTCCCTGGAAGACTCACCAGCAAACTTCACCGACTCTCTGCACTTTTAAACACCGACATGGATGCCCTCAAGTCGGCTGGGAGAGCTATTATCCGGAGCCCAAGTATGGCGAAACAGTCCTGGACTGCCGGAAAACACAGAAGTAAGGAAAAAATGTGTTAGCTTGCGAGAAAAATGTAGAAATAAGAGTTTTTTTTGAACTGTTTGCTACATTTCCTACTTTCACCGTGCCGGAGTTGACTTTTTACCGCTGTACCAATTTTACCTTAATTAGGAAAATCACGAATGTTCGGTAAATATTACATTTGTAAGCTAACTTTACCTAAGTTTAGAGTTTTGTCTCCAAAGCCAAACATATCTAAATGCTGACATGTTGCCGACTGTCGCAACAAAGTTACAAAGATGAAGTTTGACATCCTTTTTACTGTAATTTACGTAGGTACGTCACATTTAATTAGACAAAGGGACAGTGCACATAAAATGCTACCTTAACATTTTGTTTTCGTATGTCAGGCGTTGTTTTGTGGTAAAAATGTTAATGTTTTTCCTGTGGAGATTGGATAACTGTCATGAGGTTTATCCTATTTCAGCAATTTCCCGGAAATAAATGTTATTTTGGCACTAGGCAGACCAGAGCACCGACAAAAAGAAACAAGAGAACAGTCGACATGGGTTTTTTTCCTCTCACCCTCAGTGGCATATTCGCTTCATGTGTTTTTAAGATGTTTAAGATGTTTTACTGTATTGAACCCTACATAGGCTAATGCACGGTTTTCCTGATGTGGCCAGCGCAATAACTTACTTTATTGTCTTGTTGTTTTTACTCACTACAGCAGCATTTTAGACTTGTAGATAAACCCAGTCCTCCACAACGCCTCCTCTTTCCATCCACTCTCCTAAAGGAAAGCAAAGGTCAGGGTCAGGGCTAGAATTTACAGTGATTTTAGTGCCTTGCTCAAGGGCCCTTCACCAGGACAGGAGCTTGCCCACACAGCAACATTAACATGAAACTCTTTTAAGACCACTCTGGTGCCCATTGTGGGACTCAAGGGCCACTTTGTAAGCTAAATCTCACTTGATCTTGGCTGTAAAGTTCTGGCGGAATGACCGGCAGGCTTAGAGAGCCTGAAAGCTCCCTGCTCGTAACCAAGAGGACAAGGCAGGAATGCTGCAGGTCAGTCAGTGCGCGGCCCCCGTGGGCTCAAGTTCAAGCTGCTCTATTTTAAATTCCATCAGAAAAGCCATTATAAAACATAGGGTCATTAGATAAAACCGAGTGGATTACATAAGTATCCCCTATTACTGTGTGTAACCTTAGTAGCTTACCTGAAAAAATAGCAACGCATTAGGAATTTGAGATATGCTTTTACATGCACACACGTTTCCTTCCAGGACATTTCTGTGTCAATGACTAAGGGGCAGATGTTAATGTTGCTACTTCTGCACAGCTATCAGTGGCTGCGGTTACATGGACCGACCATTTTCTGTCTAAATGTAATTAATCCAACCAATAATTCCCACAAGTGACCACTTAATAATATGGATAAAATTTGATTTAAGTGCTCCACAGTAAATAAAGTATAGCTGTGACATACACAGTACCCAGGTAGCGCACATGGCACCATTGATTTTATATTGAAGCAACACTTGAATCATATTAACAGGTGCAAATATAGTAATATCTCAGCATTTAAATGCTTTATATTCACCAATTTTATGTATTGTAAAAGTCATAAACCAGCCCATTGTAAATGTAATGAAACTTCTTTTAGTTTATTGTGACTGAGATGTTTGAGTGAAGCATTTTGACTTTAATTGAGCTTTTACTCTGATTGTTAGAGGAATTAAAAGCTCCTGGTAAATGCAGTTACTGACCCACTTGTTATAAAAGTAGTGTATTGTAGTATAGATTACAGGGTCTCCTCAGGGCTGCAGGGCACACATTCCTCACCAGCGCTGACCCATATCGCCCATGCCAGACTTCCAGGTCTGACTCTGGCCTACGGGACCAAGTCAGGATCAGCCTACATTTCCATCTATTCAGGGACTGATTTTAGACCAAGGACGTCAGGTGAACGAAGCAAAATGTAGGGGAGAGCCTTGCACTATTTCACAAGGATATTGCCTTTAATAGGGCTCAATAGGCTTAGCCGCTTCTCTTTGCATATCTGCACACTGTGAATTTGCATTTAATGTTCACCTTAACAACAAAGCTTTTCAACCCTATGGGCACTGCCCCATTTGAAATGGCAAGGGCCTCTCAGCTCCTTACCCACTTCTCTGCTCTTCTTGCCATGTGTTGGTCGCCCTAGACGACCCACACCGGCACACTGCCAGTGTCAAGGACCAGCCAGAGGGGTGCTTGTCTACAGCAAAGAGACTTTTTCCAGGGACCTCCTCAAATGAAGGTGCATGTACTGTGCACAGTTTGGCAAATCACTGCCATGATGGGAGTATTTCTACCCCATGATGAAGCAGTTATTTCACCAAAGTATGGTGTTCTGGTTTGGCTTCACCTCCGGTTATGTCTTCCTTTCCTCCTCTCTGCCTTGTGATGATATCTGAGAAGAGAACCAACCGTGTGCACGTAACTCCCAGGTAGTTATAGTCACACACTCCTCTATCAGCCACTCAGCCCGGAAGCAAAATTTTCCAGTGGTGGTGAAAACCAGTTGGTTAGATTCAAATTAAACAGATCAGAAGGAAGGAAAAAACATGTTTTCTCAGGAACATCAATGTATCTGCATTATTATGAAGAGGAGAGACCAACTGAGTGATTGTGGTTGTTTGTATATTTATATGTTTACCTAAAACGCTGACAAGTCCCCTCTCCCTTTAAGCCAAAGTCTGTACGTTGAGCTGGAGCATTAAAAAAAAACAAACTATACAAACACTCTGGCACTGCAGGTGCAACAGTATGAGAGACACTAGCTTAATTAATTAGGTTTAGTGCTGATTTCATGATTTGATCATAGACTTTATTGGGTGTGCCACAAGGAATTCTGGTGCTGTTTTTAAGTCTCATCCTGTCTTGTTGTTTAAGGACCAGTCACTCCCATGTCAAGTAACTTAGTTAGGTGTGTCTGTTTTGCATTGCAACAGTTATGAAAGATGATTTTTGTTCTTTTTATTTGCCTCCCACTACAGGCTGATGAGTGAACTCGGGGCTAAATGCCTCTGAAATGTTTGTTTAACTTTGCATCTACAGAGACTTCTGCACTAAGACGTTATCACTTATTTGTTTATATTTTTCTGCATCACTAGAAACCCTGACATCCACTCAAATTAATTTGGATTCCTTGAAATGTGGTTTTTGGAGCTGTGTGGATGTAATTCAGTGGAGCTGAAAGAAAAGTTAAATGGTGGCAAAAGTTGGGTTTTAAAAAAGGTTATTTGGCACCCAGTGGTAGAGTGATCCTGAGTTGTAGGGCCACAGTTGGCGGTTTCCACAGTGATTCAGTGTTTGGTGTAGACACACAAATCAGCCCGGATGTGAATTGCCTAAACTGTCAGTTGGGCCCTTTTGGATCAGCACGTTTGTTGTCACAGTGTCCAACAAAGACTTTTTTTTTTTACACTTTGATGCATGAAATGGATACTTATTCTTCTCAGTTGGATTTGATGGATGACTAAGAGGCTGAGGTATTCTCTTTTGTGTCTTTTTATACTTCTCTCTATGTCTCTCTCTCTTTCTCTCTCTCTCTGAAAAATCTTTTTTTTTTCACACCCAGTAATTATTTTTCTCTTGCTGCTCACAGATGGTAAGGTTGACATGTATTTACAGTAGGGTCACCTAGTTTTACTTGGTCTCAGTCGTCACACGTGCACACAGCCGTTTCCTTTCACGTGTTGCTGTTGCTGACCTTTGATCCCAAAGCCCTCTGCATTCTCTGGCTGAGCGGTGCCTGGTACCTGGTGACTGCCTGTTGATGTTTTTTTTCAAAGCAGTCTACATTAAAACTAATCCAAAAATAAGATATTGGCTTCAATGAAGGTTTTCTTCTGACCACTTCGTCCAGTGCAGTGTGAAGGGAGTTTACTGAACAGTCTGTAAAAGCTGCCATGAAACCCGCTTCAGTCAGTCTTAAAGAGCTGTTAAAAGAATGAGATTTTTTTGGGTTTAAATGGAACGTTTTATTGATCCATATGTTGTTAAGTGCAATGTCAGTGAAGAGGCAACGACATATAATATTTTTTAGAATTTCTCTGTGTGTGTGTTGGTGTTAAGTGTTTGCTGGCAGTGCCTAACTCAGTAATGTGGTTGAGTGATTCTTTTTCACTGCAACAGGTGCTACACCACTTAAAGGAACAAGGCTAGTAGACATACATTCATATCTATGTCAGCAACACTTATATTTAAATAATTCCCAGTTCAACCCTCCTCATCCTATATACCTGTAACTTTACATCTTTCAAAGGGACATAAAGGCCAGAATGGTGAAGTGATGCATGTTTGGGATGTTCACCACTTTGGTCTAGATTTAATATATCTCAACAGCTATTGGATGGATCGCCATGAAACTTTTTACTGATATTCATGGTCTCCAGAGGTTGAATCCTAATGACTTTGGTGATCCCCTCATTTTTTTTTTTTTTTTCTCAAGTGCCACCAACAGGTCAAAGTTTTCATATATCCAATGAAATATCTTAACATCTACCACATGGATTGGCACAAAATCTTGTACAGACATTCATGGTTCCCAGATGATATATCCCTTTTAACTTTGGTCATCACCTCACTTTTTCTGCAACGCCACCATGAGGTTCACATTTATGGTTTTGAGTCAAATGTCTAAACAATTGTTGGGTGGATTGTCACAAAACTTGGTACAGATATTCATGTCCCCCTCAGGATGAATTAAAACAATTTTGGTGATCCCCTACCTTTTCATCTAGTCAAGTCCAAATTCATATTTGTCTGATACTTTTTTGCTCAAAGCACTGCTGTGAATCCTCAGAGTTGCTTTAAGTCTTGCTGTGATGTAGCTGTCCCTCAAGGCTTTCACAAAAAAGTGCAGAAGGACATGTTGTATGTGTCAAGCTGGAATTTATTAAGCATATGGCATCCTAAGATTATAACGCAGGTTTAGACTTAAATTTTTTTTCTGCAACAGAGGGTTAAAAAAAAAATACTGTTTTTATTTCAGAGGCTTCGATCCCCCCACAGCCTTTAAAAACCTCAGTTCTCCTTCATTTGCAGTGTCTGTGCACATGTGTGTGTGTGTGAACATGTGTCTGCATGAGTATGTGGTATGCACTGCATCCCAGCGGAGGCAAATACTAAGAGGATGAATTTCTAGGTAATGGTGATGTTTTTCTGCTCTTGCCTTTCCTAACCCCTCTCCCCTCCTTTTCATTCTCCGAGGAAATCTCTGTAAACACAGCTACAGGGTCAGGGCCAGCTGGCACCAGACAAAAACTGATAAGAAACCACATGGAGGTAGCAGCTGTTCCTTCAGCAGTTACAGTTTTTACACTCCTCATTCTTTTTGACTGTGCTATCGTTTTATTTCTGTGAAAGTGAACATAAAAGTTGAGACAGGAATGCACTTTTGGAGAAACATCTATGGCCTAGTTTGAGAGAGATCTGTTATGTTACTTTCTAGAAAGGAAAATCACACTTTCCTCTTATCACAGTATGTCAGAGTCCATGTATACTTGCTCCTAACTTTTTGTCTTTTTATTGTTGAGCCCTATATGTTGTGTTGGAGCTGAAATATTTACTTTACATCGACAGTACCTCTGACCTAGATACCCTGTTTTCCCTTTCCACTTCAGGGAGAGAGCAGATGAAATAGCCCAACTTTAAGTTGTAGTGTAGGCAGTTTACACTTCGTCTGATTTGTGTTTTTCTCAAGCTCTTTTGAATGTTCTCATGAGTAATGTTATTTATTTTGGAACATAAAATAGCCGGGAAAAGGCAGGCAAATCTTCGCATCTCATCTCAAATAGATGAGATGTGATGTTTTCAACTAGACGAATGGGCACAACGAGAACGTTTCCTGTTGATCAATTAATTGCCCCACTTTTCTCAGAATTTTTTTTTTTTTGGGGGGGGGGCAGGTTGCGGAGAATGGAGTAAGCATGTAGTTTTCCCCCTGCTAAAAACTTTTGGTTTTCCATTTTAAACCCTGGGCAAAGTAAGAGACAGAGCATTCACATTATGGGCTTACCAGAGTAAGTTCAGGGCGCAGACCCCACTGCCTTCTTGTCCCAGCTTCTTGTCGATGTCTTTGGCGGTCAAATCCCCCCCACCCCCCCCCACCCCCCTGCCGAACGAAGCTGGACAGAGCCCACCCCAGTCTTGCACCCAAACCTGGCCCTCAGGACAGGCTGCGTCCCGTTATCTGCTTCCATCAATACCAGATAAAGGACTTGGTAATGAGGGAGGCACATAAACGAGGTGATCTGGAATACCGTGGCCACAAGCTCCAATTTTATGAGGACTCTATGCAGATGTTTTTGAAGGAGCGGGCTGAATACAAGGATTTCATGGCTGAACTCTATAAAAGAGGACTCTGACCTTCTCTCCTTTTCTGGGCGAAGCTGCACGTCACTCTCCGGAGTGGTGAGAAGAGGTGGTTACCATACTTAGCAATGGCACACGATTAGTAGCATTCTAGCCTGGCCGAGATTGACAATCTGATATCTGTGAGTAAATAACTGTGGACAAATGTTCAGTTTATCTCCCCTTTTCCTTGGATTAATTCATGCCTTTGTCAGATTGACTGGCTGGGCTTGCTGTCGTGTTTGGGGGAATCATTGAAGTTAAAGGTGCACTGTTGAGGGGGAGAATTCAAGTTTACCTACAATTCACTGTTATTGCTCATTGGGTGCATTTAATTGTTCAACTTATGTCATCCTGTTATAGGGTGAACTGTGGGAGTTAGTACAGATAGTAAGTAAATTCTTGGAATGTTTGTTAGGAAACCAGAGGGCGTCTTCCTGAGTTTGCTGTTTAGAGCAATGTGTGACATTGGGGTTTGGGTAGGGATTAATTGGAGGACAGCTGACAAATTGCTTTGTGTTCTAAATGATAATATAGCTGGAATGTCAAGGGGTTAAATCACCCAGTGAAAAGAAACAAGTCTTCAAACGGCAGTCTTCAAAAGCAGCTCGGGGCTGGGGTAGCCTTCCTTCAGGAAACCTACTTGCATGACTCTGACCAGTAGCAATTAGGTAAATGCTGGGCAGGACAGTTTTTTTTCATTCTAACTTTAAGCTATCCTTTATGATAGAAACATTCCTTTTGAGCCTTCTAACACTATATCAGATAAAAATAGATGTTTTATTAATGTTTCAGGCAAACTTAGCCACTTTACTCAATAAGTCACTGACTCTGGTCAATGTGTATGTGCCTAATATTGATGATGTACAATTTTTCAATTGATTTTTTTTTTTTCTCAACTCCCTGATCTCAATTCTCATTCTCTAATTCTTGGAGGGGATTTTAATTGATACTTGGATAAACCCACCACTCTTAGCAAATATGCTGGTTATATCAAATCATTTCTCACCAATTTTAGCCTTTCTGATCCATGGTGGTTTTTATATCCTACAGGAATAGAATACTCTTTCTTTTCCCACATCCACCACATCTATACTTGAATAGATTATTTTTTTGTAGATAATTCATTCATCTCTAACCTTATATCATGTGGGGCGTGCATGATATAAGGTTAGAAATGAATTGTTGTTCTTCTACTGGCTTTTCCAGATGCTGAGTATGCAAGAAAGTACTGGAGACTAGATCCATTGCTGTTCACAGATGAGTTTTCTTACACACATCTCTACAGACATTAGAACCTTTTTAAGCACCAATAAAACCCTGGATGTGTCCAATAAAACTGTTTGCGAGGCCATAAAAGCACATTTAAAAAGTAAAATTATATCATTCAGGGCATATAAAAAGAAGTGTTCAAAGCAGAAACAAAGTCAATTACAGTTGCACACTTTTTTAGATTTTTACGAGTTAGGCATTATGTATAGCGTTTTATTTCCCAATTTCCTAATAAACCCCCAGTCAGTCCTGTTGATATATTTCTCTCTGTCAACCCCACATCAAAAGGTATCCTGTCTAACCTTTACAACTTTATTTCAAAATTACACTGCTCCTCAAAGGTGGCTATAAAAACTGCTTGGGAACAGGGACTAGATTCTACTTTTACAGATGACGCATGGGACTCAATCCTTAATCAGATAAACTCCTCTTCCATGTGCGCTCAACATGCACTTTTGCAATTTAAAGTAGTCCATAGCATCCACATATCTAAAACCAAATACCTCGGATGTACCCTGACATGGACCCTACATGTGATAAATGTAATAAATGTACTGGACATGTCCCTTTGTAGTTACATTTTCAAAACTGTCTTAGAAACCCTTCATCACCAAACTGAGGCAAATCCTCTGACTGCTATTTTTGGCATTGCTCCAGACTTGGTTTTGCCTAAAGCAAAACTGAACATGTTGGCTTTTACTTCTTTACTGGCTCAATGAGCTGTCTTACTTAAGTGGAAGGATTCTGCCCCTCCTTCCCACTGATACTGGATTAGAGACATTATGTCCTGCATGAATCTAGAGATAATCTGTTATACTACCCGGGGAACAGAGAGTAAATTTTACATGTGCCGCCCCTTCTTGATGACATTTTTTGAGAAACCCACTACAGTAATCTCTGAGTAGCTATCCTCCTTCTTTCTTTGATTTGTCCTTATTTATTTATTTATTTCCTTTTTTATTGTGTCTGGACCAATTTTTTCTGTTACTATTAATGTATACTATAGATATTTTCCCTGTATTGTTGTATACAATTTTAATTTTATTTATCCATAATTTAGAATATATATTCTGTGGTCAGCTGTGGTTGTCGGTGTGTTTGTCTTTGTTTGGGCAGATGGATGTGTTGTGCTGTTCAAAAAAACAAAAATTCCTTTCCCTGCATAGTGACTGTTCTATTCATTATTGACCATCAATAAAAAGTAGGGATGGGCATTTTAAGTAATTTCCATACTCGAGTACTCACAAAAATTTAATTTAAGAATATGTTCGAAGTGAACACCCAAGCAAAAATGCAAGTAGGGGTTAGGGTTAGCCTACCTTTCTGCGATGTAGAGACTGTAGAGACAGTCTGTAGTAATGGCTACCTCATCTGCACTTTGCAGATCAGCCCTCAATTTCACTGTGCTTTCCTCATACATCTTCTACACTCTCGTAGTTGTTGTTCGCCACAAAGGTAGCTTGTACTCCGGCTCAACAAATGCCATCAGCTCGCGGAAGCCTTCTCTTTCCACAAAGCTTAACAGGAGCATATCTCCAGTCACCATTTTTGTGATGAGCTAGCTAATCTTCTTTGCCCTGGTGGCATCACAATGGCGCATGCTAACACTGCTAGCAAATGAGGTGATGCGAGACTGCCTGTTAGCTGTCTCCGCTGTTTTCTCCTCGTGCTAGTTGTTCTATTATACGCAAGATATTCATAGATAGCAGTTACATCACTGTGTCCCATCCAAAAAATGTAAACTTTTGATATTGAAAAGGGTCAATTTACATTCATATTTGTTTTGTTTTTTTTGTTTTGTTTTTTTTACAAAAACAAGAAATGAAAGAAATGATTTTTTTTGTCTGCAGAGCTTCCAGAAAACTGGACTGACACAAGGGAGACCATCTTAGAGGGCATGACCTTTAACCTTCGTCACCTTGGCATGACTCTCGTGGACCAGCCCAAGGGAGAAGAGCTATCGGCAGCAGCAGTAAAGAGGATTGTCGCCACGGTGAGATCTGAGTGTCACTCAGGATGTCGATGTCATTCATTCAACACCATAATATTAATTTGTTAACGCTGCTTTAATGACCCTTTTACGTTAAATTTTATAGTTCTTGCACAAAACATGTTGCCATTGTTGCATCAACTCACCTTTCAGAAAATCAATACTTTTCCAAGACAGCTTGACAATCACATCTGAAAACTCATTTGATGGTTTTACATATGTTTAATAAGCGTCATGCTTGCAGAACCTTTATTACTTTTGTTACTTACTCTATGAATTGTACCCGTTTCCTTAGTTCAACACACTAACATGCTATTCAACCATTTTCTTCTCTTTACAATTGTTTCCGTGTAACAGGCTAAAGCCAGTGGGAAGAAGCCTCAGAAGGTTGCTCTCAAGGTTTCTCCTCAGGGAATAGTCCTGTACGACAGCTTGACCAATAAACTCCTTGAAAATGTCTCCATATACAGGTGTGTGCAGAACAGCACATAAATACCATTTAACTGAGTTGTTGCACTCATGAAGCTGCTACCTGCAATTCAATGAGTGCTTTTCAGTGTAGTTGGTGTGGCACGTGACTTATTTACCTTGTGCTTGACGTCTTTGTATGTTGTGTGTCTAACCTGTCACCTCTGGACTACAGAATATCCTACTGCACAGTGGACAAACTGCACGATAAAGTGTTTGCTTATATCGCTCAAAACACCCTCAATGGGACCCTGGAGTGCCATGCCTACCTCTGCTCCAAGAGGAAAGTGGTGAGTAGTGTGACTGCAGGATCAGTGTTTTTATGTTTCATTAAAGATGAAGATTAATAGAGACACAGTGCAGTGATTTTTAAAAAAAAATTGTTTTAATAAATTCAGCCATGAACAGCTATCAGTGCATTTCTAACTTGATGAATTTACTGCCCTTTACTCTGTCGTTTGAGGGGATGTAAACGTGTCATCATTTATCCTGTAACTGTGCTCCTCTTCAGTGCATTTTTGACACCATAGCTTTCCCTGCACCTCACCCTCCATCCTGAAGAGGAAACCCTAGATGCCAAGCTCCTCAAGCCATCTGTCATCTTCCTGTGTCTTCCTGTGTGTTGAAAAACAGAAGGGCACTTTTCCTCTCATCTTACCTGCTTCCACACTCACCCCCTTTTCTCCCAGGATAACATGATAACACCCCTCCTTCCTTAATACTTGCTTCTCTCTTATCCTGGTTCCTGAGATCATGCTGATGACCTCTTGTTGTCCTTTACTATAACAGCTCTCTAGTCCCAGCACTGACAACTTTGATATGACTATTGAAAATAACTTGCATTGTCCACTTTTCTAATTGGTACATCACCTTTACTCGGCACAGCGTGTACTGAAATGTTTAGATTACCTGGTGTAAAAGCTTAATACATTTAATTACAGCACAGTTTCAATTTGTAAAATAGAAAGCAAAACTGGTTACAATACTCACAGGTGGAACATATTCTTTATATTATTATCAACATGCAAATGTTCCAGCTGATAATGTTAGTTTGCAATGCTATCATACATGCTGGAACTGTTCACAAAATCAAATGTCACACATTTCCAGTCATACCTGTCTCTAAAAAGTATTTTGACATTTTAGTTTTCGTTAGAAACAAAAGCGCAGCAAATTTTTTAAGGCATTTGCCACTCAATAAACTCCATATCTAGCTGATGTCTATGTGGACTCATTTTGGAGGGGCTCTCTGCAGCCAACAATGACTCAGGCACTCATAACTTCGACACTTAAAAAAAAAAAAAAAAAAAAAAAAAAAAAAAGGATCTGTCAAAGTTATAGACCAATTTCCCTGATAAATTGTGATGCAAATATATTGGCAAAAATTTTGACTAAAAGGTTGGAACAGGTTGTTGCATCCTTGGTTCATCTGGACCAGGTCGGGTTTATTCGTGTGCATAATTCGGCTGACAATATTAGAAGATTTATTGATATTATGTGGCATGTGTGAGACAAACACAATCCTATGGCTGTCCTCTCTCTATATGCTGAAAAGGCATTTGATAGAGTGGAGTGGCAATACCTGTTCTTGACCTTAAAAGCTTTTGGATTTGGCGATACTTTTTATTAACTGGATTTGTCTTCCCAAAGCAGCTGTTCTTACAAATGGCCATATTTCATCATACTTCAACCTGGCGCGAGGAACATGACAGGAGTGCCCTCTCTCCCCACTCCTTTTTGCCATGGCACTGAAACCTTTAGCAATTGCTATTCGTCAGAATTCAAACGAATTACTATTGGCTCAACTATTCATAAATTAATGCTATATGCTGATGACATACTGGTCTTTATATTGGACTCTCAAGTGTCAAAGAATCTGTCCTAGAAACTATCGATTCTTTCTCTAAATTATCAGGGTATAAGGTAAATTGGTCGAAGAGCGAAGCCCTACCTTTGACATCATACTGTCCAAAGACATTTTTTCCTGTAGGCTTTCAGTGGCCACAGAAGGAATCGCATACCTCAGAGTCTTGTTTCTACCTAAATTATCAGATTTGATTAAAGTTAATATAGAACCTCATCTAGATTGTTTTAGCACAGATATTGAAAGTTGGTCACCACTCTATCATTATGGGGGAAAGCTAATGTCATTAAAATGAATACCCTTCCAAAGTTCAATTATATTCTTCAAGTTCGCCCTATCTCAGTCTCTTTACACTATTTTCAATAGTTTGAGAAACTTTGCATAAAGTTCCTGTGGGCTGGCAAACAGCGTCTTAATATGAGTAAATTACAAAAGCCTGTTAATCAAGGAGGGCTTTGACTACTACCCTTTTTGCCTGAGACATCTGGCCCAGTGGACGCTTTCCCCTGAACAAGCACCACAATGGTATTACATAGAGAGCCATATATGTAATCCTCTCCCTCCAGTCAGCTACCTCTCATCTGCCCGATCTGGTGAATACAATAATAATAATACCCCCCACCCCCTGTAATATTTCATTTACAGATAATGAGTGGTCTAATTTTTTGAGGAACTCCAAACTGTTACCAAGGGAAATAAGGACTAGACTTATTCAATTCAAAATAATTAACCATTTTTATTGGACCCCCTCAAAGTTATTGAGACTCAAGCTGAGAGAAAACTCCCAGTGCTGGAGGTGCTGGGGCACTTAAAGTTAACAAGCCCAGGTCTCGATTTCCACTGGCAAACATAATCTCAACTTTTTTGTTGTTTTTTATCTGTTGTTGTTTTGTTGTTGCTGCTGTGGTTTCTGTTTTTGTTTGTTTGTCTTTATTCTTTATTGGCCTATTTATGCTTTTGATTGGTAACATTCCATCGACTGGTCTGCCATTATGTAAGGGATAATATACAGTGGGTCATTATTGATTCAAGTCCCGCATCACCCTGTCGGGGTTCATTTCGCAATAATGACCCACTTGCTGTACATTATCATGCTTATTACATGGCTATTTACTAAAGGAAACAATAATTTGACACAAAATATTGATTCTAAAATGGTTTTACTGATTTGAAAATTATGTTATTGCTTCCACAAAAAAAAAGTGTGTTAGATTCTACACCATGATCTGTTACAAAGTGTATTTTTCTCCTGTTCTCCAGGCTCAGGCTGTAGCTTTGACAGTAGCCCAGGCCTTCACAGTAGCTTTTGAACTCTGGCAAGTGGCCAAAGAAGGTAGGAGTCACTCTTCCAGGCCTGGAAATGACACACACACTATCTCTACCCCCCCAACACACACACACACACACGCACACAATCTATGGAGGAGTTGTTTTTATCAGTGTCTGACACTGCTGTTTATATTGAATCAGTCTTGATGCATCAAGGACATAGATATCTGCTGTGAACGGGTCTTGACCTGCTTGTGTTATGTCTTTGTACATTTCTTCTCTATTGCAGAGAAAGGGAAGAGAGTCAAGTCAGGTTCAGCTGGAGAGGCCAGCAGTAGTTCCCATTCAGAGAGATCTAACAGCCTGGGGAGCCTGAAAGGGACAGGTAAAAACCGTGTTTGAGACGTACAAAAAAAACTTCAAGCCACATTGACTTTTTTGACTTTTTTGATTGAATTATTTGGTAACATTTTACTTTAAGTCCCCCAATTTTGCATTTATAAACCATATATAAACATTTAATAAAGGTTCATAACACACTATAGTATAGTTGTAAGCAGATAAGCAGGACATTTTTAAGTGTTTATTCATGTACAGTATTTGTCAACAGTTATAACTTCTTATGAAGACATGTTTTGTATTATGACAGCTGTGTTAACTTGCTACATTACCATGCTAATGTTAGTATTCAGTTCAAAGTAAAGCTGAATCTAAGTACAGTTTAGCCAGGAAAGTTGAGCTAACTCTTACAATTTTAAACCTGACAAAGTGAGTATTTTTTTGATCTTGTGACCTTCCTTAATTTAATTTTCCCATTTATGGGGTGGGGACACGGGGACAAAACATTAAGAGATTTAAAAACACTCATACAGGCAATGTACAATTCATAATTGAATACCTACACACAATCCCATCAAATATGGAGACAAAATCTGCTAACATCTCTGTCTTAGATGTTTACATGATGGAAATCAAAAACCTTTGAAGTGCAGCAAATTATGAACACAACTACAGAGCCAGTGCCAGTACACACCTACCCACCTACCCCCATACCTCTAACACCATGGCTGCAGAAAAGAAACCAAGAATAATTAAATAGATCAATTAAAATAAACAATGCAGTTGTGAATATTTCTCCTCTAGTATTTCATACATATGTGAAAAAAACCTCAGGGTGGGGATGAAACCTTTTGATTTAGGTTAAGCACCTTCCTTCTGGTAGAGCCCTCTGGCCAAACTTAAAGATGGTAGGAGAAACGCTGAGCGTGTAGTTGTGACATCACAACGATACGGAAGTCCAAACGGTTCGGTTAATGGCACAGTTTCTGAATACGGGCTGTGTGCATTTCTCTGTGGACTGAGCATTTTGATACTTTCACAGTATTTATATAGCACCTAGACCTACTTTATAATTAAAAAAGACATGGAAATCTCCCTATGTGCCCTTAACATTTTTACACCAGTAATGGTTAAAAAAAGCATGTTTTCTTGTATGTGACGAGCATTACAGCCTCTAGTATGGCTACAGACTTTAAATCTTGTAAACAGCTTCTTTTACTTTTAATATACACAGATCATCTGTGTAAACTAAAACATTCCCATTCCCATTTTCCCTCTTCCTCACAAGATGTTGCCACAGACAACCTGCTGGACTTTGAGGACAGTGTGAATGTGGTAGTGGAGACCAACGGGAATGTAGAGGAGGATCAGCTGGACAACCACAGGCCGTCTGAGACCAACAACAACCCTGCCTGGGTAAGATCTTCTTCGCCTCTTGCTCTGTGTTGCTAAATATAACTATGAATTCACAGTCAGTTTTAGAGGTCTTAAAAATGTTGTTTCTTTAAGCACTGTTTTCAGTGATTAGCCAGCCTACGCTTACAGGCAACCACAATGAGTCTTGTACTGTATATAAGAACAGCTTGACACTGTTATAACACTCTCTATTCCCTGAAGGTATATTAAGCCAAGGTTCTTTTTTTCTTGCAGGAAATAGAAGATGGTTTGGATGAAGCCTTCTCCAAGTGAGATATTTTTTACAAATATTTCTGCTATTATATGCTATTATATAAATTAATCCTCGTTGATTCTCCGGCTGCTTGTTTGACATAAAATGCCTCATCACCAAAATTTGCCTTTTCAAATTCCTCAGTATATGGTAGTTTTTTCTTATGCTGCTTAGCTCTACAGTGCCACTCACTGATGATTTGTGTGTACTGCACACTGCAAATCCTCCACTTTCTGATTATATAGAAAATGAGGAAATGGAGGGGGAGTAAAAACAATCAGTACGATCAATGAGAAATCATTTGGTTTGACAGCAGAGCTTTAAACTGTCCTCAATCTATTTGTTTGTGTCTCCAGCTGTGCTCTGGATAGCTATGGTTCATTTCCAGGTAAAGTTGAGCACTACTATCAACTGTTACAAGCCTTACTTAGTGTAGTAGTCCTAATTACTAACCTAACCTTAATCCATACCATCCAATAATCAACCCAACAACAGTTTCACAGGCCAGTCATGTTAGTCTTGGCTGGCATCAATAGTGTGAAATAGCTTCCTGTGTCCTTTATTGCCCCCCAGATGGAATAATTGTTGACTGGGTTCAGAAAAGAAGGATTGAATTTCAGTTGAAGTGAAAAATTTCATCATCTCTACCCATCTCATCCTCACTATAAATTTCTTTTTTTCCGATAACTATTTCTGTGATATATACAGTAGTCTGTGTTTGTCTGAATGGTCTGAAGCAGTGGGAATAACGTGACTCCACTTCACAGAGAGGCCTTTGTTGTGCAATTTTTGTGTTTGTGGTCGCCGGTGTAAAAGTGGAGCAGTGGGTCACTTGAACTCAGATCACGCCATTTATCCCATGCGACTCCAGGAAGCTGAATGTGTTGAAGTAATCCTGATGACCTTCACCCAGACTTGTATACATTATTATCCCCAAGAGAAAGCTTGTTTGAAGCCAAAGCGAGAGATGTAAATGGGAACAGATCATGGTTTTGGTTATATAAACATGCCTGAGAGGCTGAGCTGCTGTAGAGGCAATATTACAATCAGTAGCTGACCTAAACATCAATGAGAGGAGCTAAGGAGCAACAGATTAGCCTGACGTCCAGGAAAGAAGGAGAGAGGTTGGAGAAGAAGTACTGGAGGTAGCAGAAAGACATAAAGCTTTTCTGTTATTAGATAAAATATGTAGTTATACTGGCCTGTATGCTGTTATCTAGATAAACTAGTTAATCAGCTTGCTGGACTTCTAAGATAATTAATTTCTTGTTTCTTTTTCTTTTTTCTTTTTTTTAATTTACTAATTTATTCATTTGACCCTCAGGCAATTTGAGAGAGCAGGGTACGACTTTAAACTTTTTCCCATCTCAGGTTTTTATTTTATTTCATTCTTCATTTGTGAGATATATTGTTAAAAAATGTATCGGAGCTTTGTATTTCTCCTCAAAAAAACAAGTATAGTCAATTGGACCAATGTGCCAGTTTTGACCATCCAACCAGAACAGGCATTGATCTTTATAGTCCTACAGCTCTCCCTCTGGAAGTGTTTGTATAATAAACATCATGATTAGACTCCCAGACATGTCCATTATGAATCCTCATGTAGCAAAAAAGATGAATTGGTCATAATAAATCTTTGCTTTGTTTTTATAAAACATTTGAATAACACCTTCCCTGGAAAGGTTTTTGATATTGCACAGAGTAACACATGTTCATCATAAACCATTTAGGCCTCTTTTCAGTTCTATAGTCATTATAACATTATTCCTCTGTTCTTAAAGGATAGAGCTGGTGATGTTCTTTATCTTTTTGCAAAAAAAATCCCATGAAAAGACCAAAATCAACAATGAATTGATTGCCTCGGTGAACATGGACACTGTAGTTTATTTTGAGTCAATCCCACATAGAGTCCTAGTGAAGCAGAGAGTAACTAGTGCACTGAATCCGCGGCATTTGGGCTTGGGGGCTGGGTCACAAAATACGCTTTTTGTGGGATTGTTTGACAACAAAAAATGGAATAAAACCAGCCTTATTCTTTTAAAGTTTAAAATTATTTATTTGTCTCCTCAGACTGGCAGTGTCGCGTACTAACCCCCAGGTCCTGGACATTGGGGTGACGCCCCAAGACTGGCTCACTGAACCCGACTGGGACAGCACCAATGGAAACACTCCCAACAGCCTCAGCCCATTTGGAGATGATATCTTCGGCTTCTGACCACCACTACACATCAGAGAGACAACAATTAAGGGGAAGAGGGGCGTCTTTATGTCTTCCTATGCATTAACAAGGCATCACTGTGTGTTAAGATGAGGGTTACAGTAAGTCCATAAGGGAATAAGTGTAGAACTGTGAGATCAAGTTTGGCCTCTTGTTGTTGCACTCTTCACATGGACAATGCTTCCCTCTTTGTGGAACTAGCACGGGCTGCTGGCCCTTCACACCAAAGCAATAATAGCATCACTTAAGGTTACTACATCTCTCCTGTTATTACACTGCAAACATCCCTACAAAAATATGTTCAGCAAGTCATTTTATGTCAGCATTTGTTGTCCTTTGTTTACTGTAATTTCTGTTTCAGTAGTTTTGGCATCATAATCAGTGTTTTGTATATGTGTCTAGTTATAATTTATAGTTTTATAATTATTTTTTTTATGGATGAAGACGAGTAGGATTTAATACAAACTGATGTACAGACTGTATCAACAGGCCTTTAACAATGGCAGGACAATCAGCTACACTATATCTTTAAGTTAAAAAAAGAATGATTGCTCAAGTAGCAGTGAGGATTTGGCACTAGCACTACCTTGGATGTAAACTGAAGATTGATTATCATTTAGACATTAGAAAAAACTAGTTGTATTTATATGAAATCTTTACACCAGCTTATTCAAGACATGTTGTTACAGGCGTTACTTCTTCACTGCAGTGTAACAGTGCTCTCTTGAATGAAGCCCAGATGTGTTCACATACCATTGTGGCCATTTCAGTGTACACTATAATCTACCAGCATTATACAGAATTAAAATATATTCATGAATAAAAAAATGTTATAATTTGTTATACTTATGTAATTTATTAAGATTACAATACCTGGAGTCACTTACTAGCAGTATGTCGAATATGAAGAAGGAACATACTGTTGAAGTCCATTCTTGATAGTTTCACCACAAGGTCCGTTTAGTAGCTGTTGTGGAGCTTTCTGTCATCGCAAAGGTCAAGATTGGATTTTGAAATGTAGTTTGTAAGAAAGAGTCTGACATTAAAAACAAAAGCTGCTTAGCTTGGTTTAGATTAGTTTAGCAAAAAAAAAAAAAAAAACTGGAAACAGCTACCCTGACTCTGTCCAAAAATAAGGTAACCAGTACAAAGAACATGCTGTAAAAACAACATATTGTGGTTTTTATTGTGGGGGGTAGTATGCCTGATCATTTCTTGGCTGACAGCACTAACTTCCTCCAGTGTGACCAGTGAAGTCACTGCTCCTGGCCAAGAAATAGTACAGCATGTTACCCCACATTAAACGAAAACTTATTTTTATTTTTTGTTTTTAGTACAGATTAATCAAGCAAGATATAACGTGGCAATTGGTGAACTTTAGAAGTTCTGGTAGGCTGATTGTGTTACTTATGGACAGAGCCAGGCTAGCTGTTTCTCCCTGTTTGCAGTCTTTATGCTAAGCTAAGCTAACAAGCTGCTGGCTGTCGCTTTACATTTACCATACAACGAGAGTGTTATCAATTTTCTCATTTAACTCTGGGCAAGGAAGCGAATATCCATCTAAATCTGGGGACTTGTTGGGCAGGAGTAGTAATGCTTTCCTCAGTTCATCTTGGGTGAGTGGTTTATCCAAATTCTCTGCCTGGGCTGTGGAGAGTTTTGGGAGGGAGGAATTTTCTCATAAAAGTATCGGCTTCTGTAGATGTGGTGTCATGGTCAGGGGTGAATAGTTTGGAGTAGTTTTGTCTGAATGTTTCATTTATTACAGTGTGGACGCCTCCTAGAATAAAATTGGGGAAGTTGGCTAATTCTGAAATAAGGGACTGAAAGAAAAGTGGGGGTGTCAGTGTTGGGGCTGTAGATACTAGCTATTGTTACACTGTTTTTCTCAATTTTGTCGTTGATGATCATGAAACGTACTTTCGGATCAGTTACAGTTGATTTATGGGAACATGGTGTGTTTTTGCAAATCAGAATGGAAGCACCATGTTTTTTGGAATTATAAGTTAAGTGGTAGGTCTGGTCAATCCATCTGGCCTTGAGTTTCCAAGACTCTGTCTCTGTAATGATGGGTTTCTTGTAATAGACAGATGTCTGATTTCAGTTTATGTCAATGGTTCAAAACTTTGGTCCTTTTTGCAGGGGAGCTGATTCCTCTTATATTCCAAGATGTTATATTCAGCGCCAATGTCATGATGCTACTAGTGTTGATAATGAGAAAAAGGTTGTGCTACACAGTGTGCTTGTCCGGAGGCGGTATGGTTGGGACTGTTCAAGGTACAAATACTGAGGGGTAAGTGGTGAAATCAGGACTATGTAAAGTGATTGTGGAAGAGAGAGCTAGCTAGAGAGAGATACACACATACACACACACACACATCTCTGTATCTACATACATACACATGGTGGGAAAAGTGTAATGTACTGTGTGTGTCCGTGCATGTCCACGCACATGAGAGAGTGAGACCACAGCTTCAATTATTACATTTCTATAGTACTCTACTCACCCAATTGTTCTTGGCCTTGTTGGAGTGGAAAATGGGGAACAACACTTTCCTTCTGTCCATTATCTCCTGAGGGTACTGTTCATTTATTCTGAAGGGCTTGTTCTTTAGTCTCTTGGCCAGACTTCTCACCAATTCCTGCTGTTTAAAATGTTTGAATTTTGCAACAAGGTCTTCTTGGCTCACTGGAGGATGAAGTGAGTGTCTCTGCATATGATTTTCTGCTGCCCAGGCGGTGAACTCTGGAAAAGGTCATGCTGGATATGGTCTCATCGGGGAAGTTTAGTTCTGTTTTCAAAAAGTAGGTCCTCTGGGATTTCATTGTGTCTTTGATTCTGTGGAATATATAATATAATAATATTTTTGCACTTTTCATAGAACCACTCACCTCAGACATAAAACAGAATGACAGCATTTCAGGCATTAAAACCAATTCACACCATCATTAAATCAGTGTATATGCCAATGACATCGTTTTATATCTAACAAATCCACTACTTCCGCTCCCACCAGCTTCAGTATATCTGACACTGGACCAACAACTCTGCCTGACTTGATATTGAACAGACCATCTGTAAGGATCTCCCCATTCAGCATATTGTATTCATAGATAAATCAGTCAAAACCCACAGCTGCTTCAAAGTTAACACCATAAATACCACTCTCACTGTATGGTGGAAAGCAAATGACTTACATAAGCGCAAACTACAGTATCTCCTTCTACTCTCACCCCTATCTGGCATCCTTGCATGGAAACAGGAGTAACCAGCCTGGGGCACCTTTTCAGTGGCAGCTTTCTCATGACCTTTGACCTTCTTAAACAAACATACAACTTACCTCGCCACTGTCACTACCAGTACATACAGTTGAAAGAGACTGTAAAAAAGAAAATTGATATCCATAACTTCTACAACTTCACTCCTCCATTACTACTAAAACTATATTCATTTCAACCCAAAAAATTACTGTCACAGATTAACAACCTTTTTTTTCTCATCGTGACAACACTGTTTCAATACCAATAGACAAATGGACATCAGACTTGAATATACATCAATCAGACATCAATTGGCAAACCAAATACGACGACACATTCTCCATGTCATACAACTCAAAAATTCTGCTAATTCAAAACAAGGTCCTACACAGAGTACACATCACCACTCACAAAATTTACTATATGGGCTGCACAGACAGCAACACCTGCACACACTGTCCCACTGCAATAGACAACCACTTCCATGCATTCTGGCTCTGCACACCAGTTGGGTGGTTTTGGTTGGAGGTCATGGAAAAGCTGTCCGAGATCTTCAACCCTCTCCCTCTCCCCTTCCATCTCTCCTCAGGTGATCTCTCCTCACTTACAATCCCACAACATCTCCAAACTTTCATCTTAGTAGCATTAACTGTGGTCAAGAAAACCATATTACTGAAATGGAGTGGGACTCTGTCATATGCTTTAGGTGCTGCAAGGATCCTCCCAAATGTTTTATGAAGCCCCAGACCACCTGCTGTTTGATGTGTTTGGACTCCTGCATCAATTTCCCAGTAGGGGTCTCTGTTTCTGTTATCAAAATGAGTCAACTTCTGACAATTGTTTCTCAGGTGTTTTCTGTATTTTGTATTCACTTTTGGGACGCCCTGATTTGTTAATGCTCAGTATGGAGAGAAGAAATTGCAGTTTGTTTTTACTAGCAGCAGGGGGCAGCCCTGTATTTTCCAATGAAGTGAAGACCACACAGTACCATTAAGATGACTACTATCCCAAGTCTGTGGCAGTATCTGATGGGTGTCGCATCTTCTCTGGACTAAAATAGTCATTCGTACTCTCCATTGCCAGACGATGATGTTACAACATGTCTAATTCTTTCTATTAAGCCCATCCTCTTCCTGCTCTGTTGTCCTAAATTCAAAGTGACAGTGTAGGTCAATAAATGCAACTTTATTAGCTCTGAGAGAGGTTGTCATAAGGAGGAAAAACCAAAGGATGCTTTGTTTCAGACCACCAGCGAGAGGACATGATGGCAGGGGAGGAAGACATAGGCACTTGGGTTTAACGTGTCTGACTTCCTCATCACAGCTGCCACACACACACACACACACACACACACGTTCCTTGCCACGTTCTGTATTCGACTCGTGTGTGTGAACAGGACTCTGGAGGGCGGAAAGTCACGCGGTCTCCCCCCTTTCTCTCTCTAACAGGCTCTGGCTCAGTGAAGCAGGGGCTTTTTTACAATTCGTCCTGACAAGCTTACTTAACCACCTGCATTATTTAACAGTCTTTCCTCAAAGGGAGCTCCAATTCTCTGCCTCACTCTCTGTAAGTTTGATGAAAGCACGCACACTGAGATACAGCCCAGCAAAAGTCTCCTCTCTGTCAGAAAAGGGACAGATACTGTAGGCACATCGACACTTTAATGGCAAGTCTCGGAGTGAGTTTTGGCAAGGTCAAGTAGTTGAGAATGTATAAAAACCAGAGAAATGTGAGGTGTATTTACAGCAAACTGTTTGACAGTTCCATTTGAAACCTTTTCAGTTGACTTTTTGCGTTGGTATACATGCATTGAGACAGTTAAGTATTACATTTTTGTCCAACACCATAGCATTTAAACATGTGAAAACAAAGCCCTTAACTAAAATTGCACTTTCTGCATGTTTTTTCATGTGTTTCATTTGTTTGTTTGAAGAAAAACTGTCTTCACTTTAAACCTACATTTCCTGTTCAATATACAGAGAACAAATAACCTCCAAAAGAAAACTCCAGCAGTATTCCTTCTCATCTTGTAAGTGTAAGGCAGCGAGGAAGAAACACAGAATGTGAATATGAATGTGTATGATTGAAAGAACAGTTCAACACTGGGAATTATGTTTATTTGCTTTCGTACCAAGAGTTAGATGAGAAGATTGATATCACGTTCATAGTGGTCTGTTAAATAAGAAGCTAGAGCCAGGTGATGGTTAGCTTAGCTTAGCATAACAGCTGGAGGCATGGGGAAACTGCAAGCCTCGCTCTGTCCAAATGTTAAAAAAATTAATTTATAAAATCCCAGGATAAGTGTGAATTTTTGGTCAAGCTAAAACAGTTTTTAGTTCTGTCTAAACCAAGCGGCAACAACCACGGCTTGAAGTTGAAGCCAATGCGTCTCTAAAGTGCAATACCACTAACCGTCACTAAGTGCTGGCTCCAAAGAATCCCTGTTTCCAATAGACTCCCATTCAAAAATCCTCAACTTCTCTCATGAAATACTAAGTTAAGTCCTAAGATTCGGGCCCTCTAATGAGTGTGTTGTTGGTCATTTTGGAAATGCTCCGTTAATAAGATTTGAAGGCAAATAGAAGCTTATTTCTTTGATGCCTAGCGGGGCATGTTTCCAAACTCCTTATTTGGAAGGTCCTGGCTCCAAATGGAAAAGATGAAGCTCACTGTAAGCAGCAACTCTGGGCTCCAAACAGGCTCCAATGCAAACCAGTGGGTGACGTTATGCCTTGCTACATCCATCTTTATATACAGTCTAAACACATTAAAGCTCACTAATTAACACATTATACTGTTGTTTGTTTAATCCATACAAAAACTGATGTGCAAAACCAACAAGGTATGGTTTTACAGGAGTTACGCACAGGACTAATTCTTGGCTTGGACTTCATGAGTCTCTGCCGCTTGCTTGTAATAACACGCCAGAAAGTCACTGCTCCCACTCAAGAAAGAGTCCTGCTTATAACCCCCTGTAAAACCACAACTTGTTGACAACATTGTGTTAATTACTGACCTTTAAAGATGCTTTAGAGAGCTATGCATCTTTGGAGAGAGCCACGCTAACTGTTTCCCTGTAGAGCTTAGCATAGCTAAAATGCTAAACTAAGCAAACCTCCTGGTTGTAGCTTCATATTTAATGGACAGATATGAGATATCTTGTAACTCTTGGCAAAAAAGCGAGTAAGAGTATTTTTTGATAATATTGAACTATTCCTTTGAGTGATTCTCCATCTCACCTTGGACCTTTTCAATTGGCTAAAATACATTTGGACAAATATACAAAGGGCAAATACGGTGCAAGAGGTAACATGACACACACACATGCTGTAGGTTACATAAGGAAAATCCTGTTCACCATAAGTATAAAGTGTACAGGCAGACAGTGACATGGAAGATTCTGACTTTCACTCAATGGCAAAATCTCATGGGTAAACAGACTTTGCAGCGGTCAAAAAGGGTATACAGTGGTTATGTCACACACACACACACACACACACACAACTTCACTGGTGTGTGCTCAGTGTTATTGTATGGCTGAGGCAAGCACTGCAGCAAAACTGGCTCAGCATCGAATAAACATTTAAGCAAACTAATCCATAGCTTTAGCTTCAAGGGAGATTAATCTACAGTTTCTGCAATCGATGCCAGTCTTAATTCACATATCTAATAAATTTCATGCATAATGTGACCTGCCATCGGTAATGTATTGGAGCAGTTGGATGGAGAAATAGTGACATTCATTTTGCATTGTTCTTCCTTCTGGATATTCAGATAACAGCAGTGTGGGCAGGGAGAGAGAGAGAGAGAGAAGCAGAGATCAAGGGAACTTTAAAGACTCAGATAGGGGACAGAGCTAAGCTTAAACCTGCAGTGCGGAACTTTTACATATAAATGAACGTCTGTTACATTCGAGCCCTTGCCAAACAAGTTCACACAATGCTGATTAAGCCTATCACTGGCAGGTAACTCTCTCTGTATTTCACAGTACACAGGTGTCAGTGGTAACATTCCCACCGACACCGGAGTATGAATGCATACTGCGCATGCTCTATGGGCAGAGCATGTGCACCAGAAACTTCTGCCGGCTGAGTGGCTAACCTCTGGTTAGCCCTCTGCTAACTTGAATGGGGATAAAATAATTTAATCGTGCGGCTCATCTAGACTTTCCAAACGTTATCGGACTGATTGGCTCAAATTCTGGTAGTGTAACAAGTCATCCCGCGGGGGTTGTGTGACGCTCAAAACAATTTATCCACAGTTTTACAGCCACAACAGTAGTGTTGGAGTAGGGTACGAAAGAACCTATGACGTAAGCACGTGTTGACAGTGTTTTTGTAATTACTCTCACTGCCAGAAGGGGGAGACAAAAGTCCCACAAAAGTCCAGCTTTAAAGTCCTACTGATGCAAACGAATGATTGTTTTCCCCATATGTGCTGTGTGTATGTTCGTGTCTCTGTCTTCATTTTTGACATCACATTAGACAAACACCAGCGCCTCCTGCCATCCAAGGCTAGAACCGAGAACAGAAGTGTTTGCATCATTAGGCTCCATCAGCCGGCTTTGACAATCTACTGAGTCATCATGTGCCACTACTGTTTACCTCATTCATTATGAAGCAAATATCACCATTTTATTTGACACGACACCATTAGCTCGTGGGTGTATGTGTGCCTAAGTGTGTGAACACCTGCGGTTGTACAATCTCTGGAGCCCCGGTCTAATTTATGTTTTAGGTTCCACAGGATGCCCAGGATGGGTGGGAGTGAGTGTGTGTGTGTGTGTGTGTGTGTAAGGGGTTGTTATATTGATGCACGGCGGCTGCTGATCCAGCCTCATAAACCAGCCTTGGGTTTGAAGGCCTGGGCCACATCCATTGCAATCTAACCTTGTCACGGCCCATATGCTGGAGGCCAACTTTGGCCACCCACACCCTTCATTAATATTCAAAGAGATACCATCCACTCTCACATAGCACTGTAGGTGTAGGCCGATATATGTAGCTAATATTGGTCTTTGATTTAATTCAGGAAAAACCAGGAGAAAGTGTTACCTGACTCCTGTTTGATGGACATGATGCAGTTTGATACTGTATTTAAAGGATAGCTTCTGTCTGTCTTAAAGGGGTCCTATTACGCACATTTCCAGGTCTATATTTTTATTCTGGGGCTCAACTAGAATATCTTTGCATGATTCACAGTTCAAAAAACTTATTTATCTTATACCAGCCCTTTATGCGGCCCCTCAGTTCAGCCTCTGTCTGAAACAGGCCGTTTTATCTCCTGTCTCTTTAGGGTCCCCCTGATGATGAGCCCACTCTGTTGTGATTGGCCAGGCTAAGTCAACAAAACATAAAACTTTACTCAAAATGTCAACTTCTCAAATACATCTGTACATATTAGAGCCGGAATCCAGTCCAAAATATGTGAGTGGACAATGCAAACAATACATGGAAAAACCTTAGCAACAACCTTAGCAACCAAGGCTATGTAACGGACGGCTGTTTATGGGCAAGCGCAATGATCTGACGTGAATTCGTCAGCAAAAAACGTCACAAATGAAGTGTTCAGAGCAGGCTGAAGCCCCGGCTTCTTGCAGGCAGCATTTCTACCTACGTTAACCTCAAGTTTTGGAACTTTGACCATGTTTAACATAGATATCTGACATCATAACAGTATATAAATAACAGAAAACAAGAAAAAACATAATAGGACCCCTTTAAACTAATACTGACAAATGCACAGTGGAAGTTATTTGTCGTTGTAATTGTTGCTCCTGTTCATTTTGACTGTGAAGAAATCCCTTAACAGTGTGATTCCAATGTTGGATGGAGGACAAAATCCACAGTCCTCTTTCTGCGTTCCAAAATGTAGCCAAAGCTAATATAAGACTTCAGCAGTTTGTTAGTCAAATAAAGTGGGTATCTTCCACAGCTTTTTAGTGCGAAAGTCCCTCTTTTTGTTACAATCTCTCCACCCTTTCACACTGTCTGGGCAAACAAAAAAAGGGAATTTTGTAGTTAAAGGACTGTGACCTTGAAAGATACCCACAATTTGTCTAACACGGATTGCTGCAGCCTCATTAGCTCCAGCTGAACTTTGGAATATAAATTTTACACAGAGTGAGGATTGTAGATTTTGTCCCTCATCTCTCATTAAATCTTAAAATTGTGTTATAAAGTGATCTCTTCATAGCCAGTATGGGCAAGAGGAACAATTACAGCGACAAATAACTCCTTCTATGTACATATGAGCATGTGAGTATTGTTTCAAGACAGAAATTAAAAACTGTGAATCTATTCCACACAAATTTCCTACAAACTCCCCACATAATTTAAATTTACTGAGGTTCAAAGTTCATGCTCGACTTTAAAGAACAGCAATTTGGAAAACAGTTTAACCACAAAGTCCATATAGTAGCTGGAGCTTTGATCATATCACATAATCTTCATCAGCAGATGGAGTTTGCTCATTTGTCATGGAACTGTAGACGTTTTCCATTTTTCAGAGCACTTGGAGGAAACTTCTCATCTGTGGTGAAAATCATGTGGTATGACTAAAAGCTCCAGAACAGCTACTACATTAGCCTTGTGGTAAGATTGTTTTCTCAACCAATACTCAATTTATTGTGATATAAAAACAAGAAAAGAAGCCAATCCCTACATTTGAGAAGCTGAAATTAGCATTTTATTTTGTGTCTTTTCTTTTAAAAAATGACAGTTGACGAATCCATTAATCAATCATTTCAGCACTTACATTATTTTAATATAATGTACTTATTCTCTTAATTTTTCAAAGTTTCAGTGTCTCATAATGGTCTACATACTGTAGGGCTTTTCCAACATAGACAAGTTATATGTATGTATAATGTCCCGTCCCCCCATTTCTCTCATTGCAGTGTATTTCCAAATGCAGTAGAAAGTACAATAAACATCAAGACACATAAACGGTGCATTGAAAATATTTTATTTCTTTTCTGTGTTAATACATAATTAGACATTTACATTTTCATAGAAATAGTATATATATACCATGGGTGTGAACAATAGCAGAGTCATGCTAGCCCTCATGAACAGGTTTTATCCCATGAACATCAAAATGTTTCAACACAGACATTGTGATTGTACATAAAACACTGACTCCATTATTCTGCTGTAAATCCATGCTTCTTGGTTATTTGCTTCGACATAAAGTACAAATATATATGTCATAGGTAAACGGCCCCATTCTTTATTATGTGTTGGGCCATAGGGTGATTATTCAAAGTTCTTGATATTCACTCATCCAGTCATGTAGAGTAGCCTACAGGCAAACCAGTGGGAATGGGGTGACTTCAACCATGTTGTAGCCTTCTATTGGCACATGAAGATTAGGGAAGCAGGAGTTTGGTTTAAGGTCAGGATTATTAAGAAGCTCATGGTGTTTTAATGGGGCAAACTGCTCTACTAGAATATTTATTATACTGAGATTACTTAAATCTTATAGTTTTATTACTACTGAGGGCTTAAAACATTCATACAAACAGTAATCTTACTTTGGAGAGATTATGAGAGCAAGCAGTCGCTTATTGGCAAAATCCAGGTGTATCCATTAATTTAAAACCTATATCTTATGGTGAAGTTCCCTGCAGCAAATACAATTTGCTACCAGAATCTGTGTGGGGACAAAGTAGAGCAATGATTGATGATTGATCAGGTATTAATTGGCCATTGTGATATGCAACTTTTTGTTATGATTTCCAAATACATTTCTGTCAATATTCCTTCCATATTTGCTCCAATGATAAACCCTGAAGTTCAAATTGGAACCCAGACTGTGCCACACTGAGCTGACACCCCTGTTAACATTCAAACATCACATTATACTGGACTGGACTTGACACTGCAAACCCCACTGGGTGTAATAATCTTCTCTCTCCCTCTGTGTCTGTCACTCCCGATTTTATTCCCTCTGACTGTCTGACTCATCTTCCCCTCTCTCTCTCTGTCTGTCTTCATGTCTCTCTCCCGATCTGACTCTCCAGCCCAGGCTCCATATTCACACATGCCTCATTGGATGTTCACCTTGAGCAGCTGTTGAGTCGCCTCCTGCAGCCTCAGATAGACAGAGACAGAGCTGTCTGGGCCAAACCTGCCTTCTGCTGCTTCCCCAATATGTCAGTTTGGACGGCAGCCAGACGGAGAATGGACTCTGGTGTGTGAGTTAGTGTGTGTGTGTGCCTGGAAATAGACCGATATAGGAAAATGACCACTTCAAGTTCAATAGAATTACAGTTACAAAGCACATTTGTACTTTTATCACCCACTATATCAGATTAATGTTCAGTGATCCAGATGATGTTTACCCAATTTAGAAAAGAGAAATTTAGAATAGCTCACTTTCTCATTTGTGTGGCTAAATGATAGAACTACAACATCAGGAGTGATTGTTTCCTTTGATCAATCACAAGAAAGAGAGCAGAGTTATTCAGATTTCAGAGGGCAAGTGAGAATGTAACTTCTAATTTCTGTGAGCGTAGTGAGAATCAGTTGAAGAAAGGTTCAACAATCAATATCATCTCAGAACATCTCACAACAAAACAAAAATAAGGTCTGGAAAAGGTTAGCCTTAGCCTTGCTAATGACAAACAAAATACTCCCCCTTCCAACTAGATGGTGACACAGGAGTGGATCTTCACCCCTGTAACACAGGAATCCTGTAACCCACAGCATTCCCGAAAAAGTGTAAAGCTCTAGCTACAACCAAACAGCAACCAGCCACCAGCAGACAGGAGTGAATAAAAAAGAATAAAAAAAAGACAACAGAACGACTGGCATTAGGTTAAAAATAAAGAAAATAGTGTTTATTCATATTGGAACTGCATATTTATATATAAAAACTGACCTATTATTAATATGATTCCTGTCCCAGTCACGTGATGAATAGTGAAACTGAGTCCCATCCCACGGAAATCCCACTGGAATCCCATGACCCACAGCGTTCCTGAAAAAATGTACTACTACTTCCAACAATAAATCAGCTAACATGAGCACAATGTCAAACTGAATTTGCCATTTCATTTCACTTAATTCATTTAGTCTGATATTGTGTTCATGTTAGTTGATTTATTGTTGGAAAGGGGAATATTTTGCCAGTCTGTTAATTTGTTAGTGACGTATCCGTTGCCCCGAAGTCGCTTCAGTCAACACGAAGGTGGTGGTACCAGTTGCTAGGACCAGTTAACTTAATGTTATTTACTAGGTTCGAAAAAAAAAAAACGCTTATTTAAGAGTTGCTAGTTCTGTAAGTCAACTTACAACAACTTGTACAGTCCATGCTTGTCTCTATCTTGCTGTTGCTCATTTTTTTTTGATGTAGCAAAGTAGCTAGTTAGCCATGTAGAAAGGCGATGTCCCCATTCTTGATTCCGCCTACAAAGCTCTGATCGGTCAAAACAACTGCCATTTGGCACAGGACCAGGCTTATTTGAGAGAGGCATAAGTCCAGTACCAGGCTATCCTAGCTTAGCACAGAGACTGGATGCAAATGGAAACTACTAGCCTCATTCACATCTGATTGAATTTGACAGCAAACAAGCACATTCCAAAAATGCTGACCGTTCCTTCAAAGAGCCAACATTAGAGTCAGAAAATAGCAGCAGGCTGCTTTGTGTAACTTCTATAAATAATTGAGATGAAGAATGGAAAGTAGAATATATGTATATGTAAGTCTATACTTCAATGAGTACACAAGAGTGTGTTCATGCATTGAGAATCTGATCCTTGTCCTGTTCATGACACAAGGTGACTAAAGACATGATAGCAAACAGGAATCAAGAGGAGGCGCAGTTTAAAAATACTTTGCTGACCGCAATCTTTCCCTGCTTTCACTTGGTCCATCTGTGCAGACAGAGCAACAACAGCCACTCTGCCTCTAGCTTCCAACAGGTTCAGGCGCTACCAAGCTACACTACCCTTGAAAAAAAGCTCAACATTCAAATCCCCAGCGTCTACTTGTCGTACACGCTTGTTCTTCAATTCTGCTGTGTTCTACAGGCTGGACATGACGCCCCACTTCTGTCATCGCCTCAAGTATCCTATGCTTCAGTAATTATAAGTCTGCTCTTTTAGTCCCTTTCTCTTTGTTTGTATGCAGGTACTTTCTTTCTCAATGTCAGATGGTTTCGTGCTGCAACCATCTTGAGTTAATAGACTAACAAAACTCTGGAGTCACTTGTTCATGTTTTACACCATGGTTGGCTTGTAATTTTTTTTCACCCTCATCCTACATTAATGAGTAGCTTAATACCAGGCTGAAAAGCAGTGTTTCACTGTCCTCTGTGGTTGAAAGTTTATTGCCTGTTATCACCTTTGTTGCACCTGGAATTACACCCATTTGTGATGTCACGGTGTCTTGGAGTACACCTGTAGTACATCACTGCAGCAAAATGAGAAGTTAACCACTGGAGGTCAGCAAAATCTTCATTTCCAATTGACTGTTCACTAAGCCCCAACCTTTTACGCCTGTCAAACTGCAAATATGCAGTTTACAAAGAAAACAGTGGCAGATTTACCATTGAATTTCTTTATTTGTGAAACAATAGGTCCTTAATTTCAGAGATAGACAAAAGCCAGTGACTGTTGATTTTGGTGGCTAAAATGAAACCTGGTGCCACAGTTTATCAGCTGTAACTAGCTTGCTAATTAAGCTTATGGTAGTTCCATGACCATTGTCTCGTCTGACTTTTTGTTTCAAGCTGACCAGTCTTAAATATGCACTTGATGGCTGCTTACATGATATCCTGCTAAAGGACTGAGGCCGAAAAATCATTTATTTAAATCATATTGCGGCTCCTAGTATTATAAGTACAATAACGACAAACGTAAGCCCATACTGTTATTTTAACCCAGTTTGGCTTCTTAGCTTACATACTTGTTCGTATTTTCAAACAGTAGAAAATGATTTTAGGATGAGGACTAACCGATTGTTAGGCTAATGTAACACTGTCTCAGGTAATGTTAGCTGGGGTTGCTGGAGTTTAAACTTCATCAAACCCAATAAAGAGCAGAACAGAGCCGCTAATGTTAACCTAAACTCTGATACCACCTAGGACATAGGCTACCACGCAGTGGATGCTAGTTGTGAATGGGGCTCTTTAAATAATAATGTAAACTTGTTGGTCAATGATGCTTGGAAGTAACGTTCACATACTACTGTAGTAAGCTAGTTAGCCGGGCATGTGAAGTGCTAACAGACAAACACACTTTTAAATCCATTCCTTACACTTTTGCTCTTGTGTTTTTGATTTTGGAAAGGGTAAAACAAACTCTTTAAATTCCAAGTATTGCTCTTACTTCAACCCCATCCTCATAAGCACAGTCACTGTTCAGGGGAGAGCTTTAGTGAACAATTAAATGTCCTTGTTACATCTTACAAATCTTGTCCCCATGCTTTTAAAAGCACTTATAAAACCCAACCTTTACATACAGTATGTGCTTATTATTAGTATAGAAAAGTGCTTCTTTTTTCTTACCTATATTATCACTCCCTTTCCTTTGAGTTCTCCTCTTTCACTGATTCTTTCATTCTCCTCTTCCCTCTAGTCTATTTTGCCTTACTTGTTTACCAGGTAAAGTGTCCATCCAGGCCAGTCTGAGACGAAAAGGTGATAAATGAGCAGAGGAGCGAGGGATAAGCAGTGGGCCAGGGCCGAATGAGAGAGAGGAGAGCTGATGCGGAGAGGGAGAAGGCGGCTAACGGGAGTCTGAAAGTGGATATAATGAGAAACAGGGGAGAGGGCAGCTGGGGTGGGGGGGGAGAGAAGTAAGGACAAGACTGGCGAAGAGGAGAAACGACTATGGGTGGAGTGATATATGAGAAAGAGAGCATTGCGACAGAGAGATAGAAAGTAAGGGGAAAGTCATATATGGGAGAATGAAGGCAGATGAGGGTGGCTGGAGATAGAGGAGGAAAGAGAGAGGCTGATAAATGGATGGCAGGGTGAGGGTTCGGTGTGCTGACAGAACAGATGATTTAGATGAGAAAGTAATGGCTGTCTCTCTCAGCACAGAGCAGTATTTAAATACGGAAGGCAGTATTTAAATCCAGCGTGTATGAATGTGTGTATGTGGTGCTGATTAGCAGTCATCTCAACCAGCGAGGCATTCAGACATTCACTCATTATCTCTAATATGGCTGCAACTCTGCTGAGTTCAGCTTCGCAGCGTTTTTCTGTCTGACTTTTTAGTGAACTCAACTGGTGAGCGTCAGTATCCAGGGGCCGGGATCCAATATATTTGCAATTATGTGGATAACACATCATAATTGAACAGGAAGCCCAAAAGAAGATAATGAAGATTTATCTTTAGCTGTATGACTCTGATGAAGTCCTTTGCTTCTTCACATAAAACCAGTGATAAAGAGGTAACTGAAGAAGTGTCAGATATGATTTCTCCTTTAATGACAGAATGTTCAAGTGTGCTTAAGAACTAGTGCTGCAAATAACAGTGATTATCCCCATTGATTAATATATGCATATGTTTCTGGAGGATTAGGTTGCTGTTATAATTTTCTTATTGTCAACCAATCCCATGAAAACCAACAATGTTAGTCATCTTAGTCTTCTCTCGCCTGTCTGTTGCACTCAGCCCAAAGCCCATTGATTCCTAGTAGTGAGCAAATCTTTTAAAACGGCTCACAAATATATAGTTTCATTTCCTGGGCACTGTAGTTTTTAGCAAGTGTGACTCCAACAGGAGTAAATAGTGCCTTTGTTGGGGACTATTTACAACTGTGGATTAATACACATTCCTCTAATGAGTATATTCAGCAGCAGAACGGTTTATGTGGAATTGTAATGAAGGAACATGTCACCCTTCTCAATAGTGTGACTCACTGATGTGTTCTTAATAGGTTTTGAACAACAATGGAGCTCTATGGCACAGAGAAATAAGATATTTCCAAGCTTTGGGTACACTTCACAGGTTTATGTACCCAAAGATGTTTTGGTGTTTTCATGGGATTTTTTGACAGAAAAATATAGAACATCACCAGCCTTTAGTCAATTATTTATTTTCATCTATAAAATGTCAAATTTAACTGAAGTGTCATCACAGTTATCAGAATGCAAAGTGGTGTGTTCAAATTGCTTATGTTGTCTGACCAACAGTCAACCAAAAGATGTATTAAAGGTGTAATATTAAACAAAGAAGCAGGCACATTCTTACACTTCTGAAGCTCTAACCAGCAAAGGTTTAGACATTTTTAACAGGATGATAATCAAAATCAAATCTCGCTCTGAGGCTCTCCAAATGACTGTCCCCTATACTGGCATCCTGACTAGCCTCACATATCTCTTGAGCCACCTAAAGCATTACAGTTAACCATTTAATTGGGTGGTCCACCTAAAATAATACTATTTTTCATTATTAGAGCCTTGCTAGGAATTTGCACTGATGGACTGAAGGACTGCCAGACTGCGTTGAAGGTAGGAAGACACCATATTTTTAAGGTTTCAACTTGTATAGTTTACCACGCATTGTATTTGTATATGTTTGAGACAGGTTCTTTTGGAACATATACTACATGTTCATGTAACATTTTGTAGTACTAGCAGTCCGTGAAAGTTCCTGGCAGTTTGGGTGATCAAATCTGCAGTCCTGCATTTAAACCTGGGTTTTACGGACTTTTTGCTGTATCCCATTACTGTTTGTTCACTCAGTAGTCAGATAGTTTCAAATGGGGTTTGAAAAAAAAATTGGTTTGCAATGGTTTACATTTCAAAACAGCCACACAACTAAGTTCAGCCACACAGCCGAGTGCATAATCTGTGTGGTTCTACAGCTTTGCATCCCTGCTGGTCTTCAGCCAAACCAGAATGGAAACCCTGCCAAACTTTGCCCAGTGTATACATTTCATTAGAAATAATGCCCTGCATATCTCCATCCCTATTCCCTGCACATCCTGCTGCAGATCGCAGACAGCAAATGGCGCTGAATATGCAGTGACGAACAATAAACCTCAATATGAACTTAAATCATTTTCCAGCCATCCCAGTCTTTTAAACGTTTGATGCAGAAGTTAACTTCTGGATTTCAAACCTGGAAGTTTGATTTGGAGTGAGACACTGCTTTGATGAGAGATTGCCTGGTCAATCCTTGAACTTTGTCTGAATCATGGCTGTACTCAGACAGCGTCATCCGACTCATATAAGGAAAATATGGGGTGCTGTAAAAACCGTGTCAGATTTTATCCCCGAACTGACAAGGGCACTCAGGTTCCAGTTCAGAGAGGAGAGAGAAAAACAGGTGCATCATTTAACTGATGACAGAAAGGGAGACAAAGAGAGAGAGAGAGAGTCAAAGGCAGGAGACAAGACTCAATGTGCAATATTTCTGACCCAATAATAAAATGACACCGTAATCAGGATTGAGATTGTGAGGGTTCAAACAATCACAATAGGAGGAGCACCAAATGGCAATGTGCTTATTAGAGAGACACCGACACAGAAAGACAGGGAGAGAGATAAGCTGCTACTCAAAGGACTGTAATAAAGTCAGAAAGGAAGGAATGACAGATGGGGAGATAGAAAAAGAGAAAGTCCTTGGTTTAAAACAGAGCTGAGCTTGTTTTGTTGTGCACTGACTGATAACTGGACCTAAAGGACCAGCTGTTGTTGAGAGCCCACCTACATTTCTGCCATCTCTGACCAGTGGTACAAACCTGGAAAAAAAAACAACAACAGACATTCATGTTTGATGATCCACTCCTGGGATTCCATGCCACTGATGAAAAGTAACCAGAACGAATGAATCAAGCAGTTCTTGTCAAGAATAAATTACATCCCCTCCAGTGCTTTCACCGACAGCCATTTTATGTCTTGTGCCTTTATCGGCCGTCCACAAAAAATATGCTACAGTCCAGTTTTGGTCACAACAAAGGTGAATGTTTCCTGTTTGACTGTTTGCAGCCTTTGTTCATAGTTCATATTTGCGTCCATTGTTTTTAAAAGTTCTTCATTGTGTCAAGCAGAGTTTCTGTAATGGTTAATCTGTTCTTCAGTACGATGATTTCTGAGAATGGCTTTCTGTTGGCCTCAGGGTCTGAAAGAAACAAATTGACTGTACTTGATGAGACACAAAGGACAGTTCAGAGATGGTAAGGACTGGAAACAATTCTACAGTCATGAGAGTGCTTGTTACGTTATTCACAAAAAACTGTTTTCGAGGTTAATTTTTTTTTTTCTTATTCCTAATCAACCCTTCACTAAACCTTGCCCCCAAGTAGTTGCTGTTGCTGTGCCTGTCATGCTTTCCAGTCAAGCACTGCCAAAACAGTGGTTTACAGTGATAACGGTGGCAGATTAATCACTTTGAATTTGCAGTCATTTTTGAAATGATGGGTTCTTGACTTCAGGCAGAAGTAATCAAAAGCCAGCCTCTCATTTCTTGGCAACAGAATCAGTTTTGGCAGCAGAAATGATGACTGTCGCTGTAGCTAAGCTAGCACATTAACTAACTCCACGATTTGGCTGAACACTCAAATTCCAACTTACTTGTTAATGTTTGTATCTGACTTTTAAATCAAGAAGCCTGTAAAAAGGGTCTTACAGGCACTTGATGGCTACATACATGATATAAGTCTAAAATACTTTCGCGTCTTTCAAGTCATTCGTCACCATGGCTGAAGGCTCAGAATGTGAATGGTTGGATATCAGATTGATGGGTAGATTCTTTTTATTAATGCATTTTTTTCTCTCATTGTGATTACCTGCTGGGTGTTGGCGAGAGTCTGAATCTGTCCTTGTTTGTTTTTCACGAAAAAGGATGTTCACAAAAAAAGATGCATATGATGCAATAAAAATATTTGTGTCTTCACAAAATGTACCATAAAGGGATTCCAGTATGTTTTAGTGCCATTTTAAGAGTTTTAAGCATATTTTGATGATTATCGGGATAATATCGTTAATCGCAAGTATTTTAGCCAGGATAACCGTGACATGAAATTGTCATATCAAGAGCTAATAACATCAACCTAAACTCTTTTTCTAACCCAACAAAGAGCATAGTTAGGTAACATTATGCCCCTTAGCTTTGACAGTAACCTCTGTAGGTAGTTAAGTTGCATGCTAATGAATGCAGTTTGCATCAAAGCAGACAAACACACAGTTTAATTCACTCCTTACACTTTTGCACTGTTTTTGGTTTTGAAAAGGTTTCCACCCTACAAACTCTTGAGACACAGTGTATTGCCCTTACAGCCCCATGCATGTGGACAAATCCAAAGATAGATTGTAAGACCTGCCATACCTAGTTACAGTTGCTAAGCTATGATTGGACAACCGCTGGTCAGGGGAAAGGTTTAGTGAATGTCAATTGCAAAAAATGTCATATACACCTGAAACTAGTTTAAAACCATGAAAGTATGGTGAGTTATCCAAACATATTGTTATGTAAAGGAATACCATGTTACCTACATTCATAAAGAGATAGTCTCTTGATTATAAGATGAATTTTACATGATTGTGTGGGGAATTTAGGTTGTAGCAGCAGCACAATAATTAAAAAGGAGCAAAGAATAAGCATAGAAATAAAAATAGAACATTATTTCTATGAGATGTGATATAACATCAGAGCTTTTTGTAGATGACAGTTACAAAGATTTCCTGTCCTCACCTGTCCTGAGGTTGGAGGAGTTGGTTATTGCAGAAGGCGATTCGGGGCTGGTCTTAGACGTTGCTGCGCAGTAGCCCCCCCTGTGGGTGCTCAGGAGTACTGCACTCTGAGGAGTTCTTGGCTTTGTCCTTGTTGTTGTTGGGCTCGTTGTCTTTGATGATGTCATACTGACGACAAAACAGGGCGATCACCCCTGGGAGAGAAATGGACATGATAATTATTTGTTAGAATAATAACAGCGATTGAAATCCTGTCCATGGTGAGGTTAGAAGACCAGGTCAAGGCTATTGGTGCAGCCACCACTGGCCACCTAACCACCTAACCCCTAACTCTGACCCCAACCCACCTCCAAAACTCACTTAATAACACATTACATGTAATTTGTTTAATCCATACAAAAGCTGAAATGGCTAAAAGTTGTGGTTTCATTGGGGTTCGGCACCGGACTTTCTTGGCCAGCCAAAGTGACCTCCTGGAGTCTTGTTGTTACCTTGAAGTTGCCAGAAAACCAGAGTATGGATTAAACAAACAAAATATAACATGGTTTTAATGGGCTAAGCTAACCACATGCTGGCTCTCGCTTTGTATTTAGCGTAAAGATATGAGTGGTGTTGATCTTCTCATCTTACTCTCATCAAAAAAACATATCTTACTCTCAGCAAGAAGGCAAAAAAAAAAGTATTTCCACAAAAATGGTTTCCATCAAGGATTAGTGATGTAAGATTTTTACATTTACTTAGCTCTCTTCTGCCTGCACTAATCACATATTTTTAAACACAGATTTTCTTATATCTTATATTGACTATTGTGTTAATAAATTAATTTTAACATAACCCTGCTGATAAAGCTCCAGAACAAGCGAGTAAATGGACCTCGGGTGGAGATTGTTTTGTCAACTGCTGTTTCAAAGATCAAGAAAAAACTTTCAGTCTCAGCTTTTAACATGGATCAATCAATATTTTTTAATAAATTCAACTCACTGTAAAGTTTATTTGTTTTTCACTTCCCTGAATGCATTCTATTCATTGTTTGAATGCTTCCAGCCTTATACACCTCGAAATGTTGATACACAGCAACACAATTATTTCGATAACAGCTGGAGGAGGTGATGATATGTACTAGTCATTCATGTCTATTCAGCCAACTGTCTTTTGATGTGTCAACAAAGCTGACTGAACTGAACTGAGGGGGGAAAAAAAAACACACACCGACACAGATACAGAACCGTGCAGACAGAGATATGAACTTGATGATAAGATAGCCATGTCAAGCCTGCCTTCAGTCAAAAAGATTAAAAACATGGCGACGAGGAGAGAGAGAGAGATGTGGAAAGAGATAGAGAACAGTAATGGAGAAAGAGAATAATTCATGATAGTGGAGGAGTGTGTGGAGGGTTGAGGCAGAAGGAATTCGGCCCGAACAGGCTTCAGTCTCTGCGTTCTGCTTATGTCAACCTCTGCTCATCTGATCACTGCAATACCAAAAGACAAGATGGGATATCTCACTATGATATCCCCAAGCATGCCCCACAGGCCCAATTAAAGCTGAAAACCACAATTCGCCTCCTTCACTTACAGTTTTTTTCACCATCCTGCCCTCTTTATTTCTCTTCTTGAGACTCGGATTGCTCAGTTTTTCACTCACTGCTGCCTCTCCAACTCTCTTTGAATCTCCCTGTCTCTCAGCCTCTCATCCTCTCATGGGTAATTTGTGAGGGAGATCTAGACCTCTCTTGCTGCTACTGTATATGCAACATACAGTATATGGGCCATATTTGTATCTCATTATCCTTGAAGTGGGTTAGGTAGGAATATTTATAACAGTAAGAATTAGTAAAACAGTGCTGAGATGCACAAAAGAACAGCTGCAACACAGAGCTAATCACAGGAGGTTTAAAGGTTCTTGCAGTTTGAAATACTTTTGTACAGATGGAGTGATACTAGCTATTCATTGTATGTGGTGATGAAAGGTTACCTTGAAACTGGTCACACAGTATGTCTCTGTTCCATAGATGTTTTAGTCTATCAGCATAAAAGTAAAGTATTATCTAAAAGTAGGTCTTTGCCTGAGAGAGAGGAGGAAGAGGGGATGATCCCAACAGTAAGATAAGTTCTGATTGACGTCATGGTTTTTGTTGACATCCATATGTTCCCCTTATAATGTGTGAGTCACACATTCTGTTATATGGGAGTAATTCAGGTGTGTTAACTGTTTATTGACTGAGCTACTCCAGGTTATTCTAACCAGGTCATTTATATTAATATGTCAGTATTAAAGTAGAATACTTGAGTAACCCAGTTAGGAAAGTTAACTATGTGCATGTATACCTTATACCTTAGGTGGCTTTGAATTGTTTTTATGATAGGATACAAATTGGATATATGTGACTGTGTTATGTGTTATCTGTGTTATGAAGATGTCAACATGCTTTTATAGTGTATAGGTTTGATGATGATAGGAGTTTATATTGTTTAACAGATAAAAACAAATGTTCTAGTTAGGTTTGTAACCCGTTAAAGGATGGGTTCACAATTTTTTCAAGTATGTTGTAAAACAGTGGTCAGTGTCCATATGAACACTGAAACAGGTTTTACTTGCTGTAATCGTTCCTCCTGTTAATAATAACCAAAAAAAGACCCCTTCCTAATTTAAGTGATCCACAGTCATGTTTCTGTGCAAAAGTGTGTTATATATCCAAAGATAATGTGAGGCTTCAGTTAGTCACATCAGATGGATATCTTCCAAAGTTACAGTCTTCTCAGTACAAAATCTCCTTTTTTGTTACTATCCTTCCTTTGCAGCACAACAAGGAAACACAAAGAGGGAATTTTATACTAAAAAGACATTAACTTTGGAAGATTTCAACTCAATTTGTCTAACTCAGATTGATGAAGCCTCACATAAGCAGCAACTTTTGAATATGTTTTTGCATGGAAGGAGGGCTGTGGATTTTATCCCCCATCTCTTCCAACATACAGTAAGTGCATTACGACGAGATCTCTAAATGACCAGTAATAGGAGGAATGATTACAGCAAGCAAAAACTGTTTCACTGTTCATTGACGATTATTCTCTTGGTGAGACGATTATCTCATATATACAGAATATACACATAAACACACATGTTTTACAATGATCCCTCAAATGTGATTATCAAACACTTGTGACAAAGATATGTAATAGAGGCATGATATTTTACAGTTTAACAATAAACTTTATTGTATAAAATGACGTCAGTGCACTGAAGCAGTAAACTGGGAATTTAATAATTATAAATAAAAAAACACATAGAACAAAAAACATATGTACATATATATTAAACTTGAATTAAGGAAAAGGATCAAATATACATACAATGCCTCCCTATATAACTTTAACATTTTTTTTTTCTAATTTCTACTTAGTGCTGATAGTGTGACATAATTCAACACTTTCTTTGGTATGACTTCATTTTCATACACATGTGTATACCACGTGTGCATTAGACAACACTTATTGACATTATAACTCAAATTTGGCTCTGTGACTTTCATAAAAGGGTATCTTCTGACCCCCAGCTAGGATAAGAATGGTTTTATTTTATGTTCAAGTAGTATGTGTGCGTTTTATGTTTTTCCTGGCTGCAAGACAAATTTCCCTTTGGATATAACAATAAGAAGTTACACTTAAAGTTAAAGTAATTATTTGCTGAATTTGATCAACTTACGGGTAAAAGATCCTGAATCATGTCTTTTAAGAATACACCTCCAATATTAAAAAAGCACAAAAACTCAATCTGATCTAAAACTGAGTCTTTTACTAAAACACATTTCTGTCTGTTCTGACTTTGCAGCTACTTGCCTCCTGCTACAGTTTATTTCCATTTCCACAGTTGCTTTCTATGGATGGGTGTACAGAATTGAAAGCTGGATTTTATGTGTTCTGGTCATCCAAAATGCACGATGGCCAGCTTTACATCATCCCAAAAGCACTGCAGGGCATAAAATACTCATCACAGAGAGATAGGACCTCAGTCAGAGAGCCTATTTGCCTCAAAGACGGTGGATTCCTATATGGTCTGCAGTGATAAATGTGCAATGCTCAAGAGGAATATTACCTGCCCACATGATGAGCACCACTACAATGATGATGAGTTCTCCAGCCCTCAGCTGGGCAGCCTGACCAACCTCCTCCATCGTCACCTCGTCTGGAGAGAGAACACACACACACATTCAAAGAGTCAACAAAGTGCCACTGAGGACACTGCAATTCATTGTCCCGGAGAGTAAATGTGAAATTGCCATCACTCTGGAACTCTGCAGGGAAAGATAAAAGAATCGAACAGGGCAACAGGAGAGCAGAGTGGCTGCCTGGTGTAAATTTTCCACTCTGGTCAGTATAATTAAAGCTAAGTGAGAACAGAGGTCTACAGAGACAAAGAGAGCTGGATCACAACCCAGTCACTCACTGCGTTTCTCTCGCTGACAGGACTCTGGCAGCTGCAGTATAACACCAATCAGAGGGTTAAAGGTTTGAATACAGTCTGGAATACATCCTCGCACTCTTTGTTGCCAACAGCAGGCCTTGTGCTACCCCCATCTCCCCTGGTCAAACTGTGCATCCCCTGTTTTAATACTGTATAATTTTAAAAGGTTGCACAAACAGCAGAAATGCATCGCTGTCACTGATTTGTCTGTGCTTGCATCTTGAGGCGATATGAATATTCTCAAAGAAAGGTGAGGGAGGAGAAGACATCATTTTAAGGATTAAGAATGTCTGGAGGGGATCTTTAAGTTTCCCCTAAATCTGGTCTCTTCTGGAGTCAGTTTGGACTGACTTGTATTTTTCAGTGTCTGAATGAGTGGAGGATGGTGCTGCTTCTCTGGTCCAGCTTACTCTCAGGTCTCCTGTTGCCATATTGATCCCTGTGAGCTGGAGCTGAGGCCTGGAGCTTGACAGAGGGGAGGCTGAACTCTAATAATTCGGTAATAGCAGATTACATGTTTCTGTTGTGAGGGCAAAACTCTGATAGACAGTCCTCTGATTCAGATAAGCTCGGGCTGCATGACATGGAGGTCTTAGTGTCTTTTGTGTGGGGAGTGCACACTGGAGATAACAGCAGGCCAGGTAAATGCTGGGTGGGTGTAAAGTCACTCTGGTGGCCCTAAAGACTTATTGGCAAGTGTAAGCATCTGGCATCATTCAGCTCCAGAGCAGTTAGTGAGCTTCTGTAGACATATAGTCACCTGTAAAGCTCTATGACAAAACATGTACACTACCTTATAAACATTAATAGGGCTGTAATTAATGATTATTTTTTATTATCCATTCATTTTCTGCAGAGGATAGTAAAAAATGTCCCTCACAGTTTCCCAGAATCCAAAGTGATGCCTTCAAATGTCTTGTTTTGTCCAACCAACAGTCTATAACATTAAGATATCAAGAAATCAGTTAGGAAACATTGTAAAGGCAGCAGGTAAAATCACTGGTGAAAAGCCACCTTCAAGCCAATGTGCTTAATTCTAATACATTATAAACTGCCTCTTGATTCATCGCACAGCTTAATACTTTATTGTTCTTATCTTTATTCTCCTTGTTGCTGTTTTCCTTGTTTTTAACACACATCCTTTTTGTATGAATTGCAATCTTGGTGTGTTTTTACTGTCTTTATGTTTTCATGGTTTCATATTTTATGCTGCCTTGCTGTAAAAAAAAAAAAAAAACTTCCTACCAACCTCTTGTGGGAAAATAAAGATCTGAACTGAACTAACTGATAGAAAACAGAGAAAAGCATGAAATCCTCACAAATGACTTCAGTGTTTAATCAGTTATGAAAATAGTTGCAGATTATTCTTCTGTCGATCACATAATTGTTTCAGTTTCACACATTACAACACTCTCAGTATTTTTTACAAGGTGTTAACTGTTGCAGTTAATTGATTAAATGCTTTAAAATTATTTGAAGTAATCTGACTTCTTCATCCACCTGAGCTGTGTGTGCATCCTAATATTAGCTGCACTACTAACACACTAAGCTGCACTCACACAAAGAGAACAGGTAAAGCAGCTCTCGTGTTACAAGTTATGCCTTTAATAAGAGCCGATAACTTGGTTATAGTGTTTACTGTACATATCAGCTACAATAATCAAAGTAGCTTTAATTGGGTTACAATCAAATTATTAGATCATTGTCTCCTCTTGTCAGAAACCTGAGGTTAACTCCAATACAAAGGTCTCCTATTCACAAGTGTGTATATGGTCATAATTATAATTGATTGTCAGTGCATCTGTTCTCTTTGTTGTATGTCGAAAGCATCAAGCCAACCTCCATACAAATAATCTTATAATTCAGTGTGGCCTGTCTCATTCATATAAGTAGGCCTAGATGCTCCTACCATTCATGACTTCATGCTCTTTGTTTACAGGACAACTGCAGCTGTATTGGGAAGAATAAAACCCTGTGGTTGTACTGGGAATCTTCCATACTGCATGTGAATGTGTGTAAGTGTGTGAATGTGAAGCAGGCTGCTGCTGCTGCTGCTGCTGCTGCTGCTGCACTGTCAGAGATAAATTAAAGGAGATTTTGCAGTTCCCTGTTTACCAACATTAAAAACATTATTCCTCAACACTAGCCACCAAAGATTTTACTACATTATGAAAACTTCGGTGCATTCATGTAACAATCTGCTCCTCAGTCCCTCTCTGCAGCCACAATCTCTCATCCCCAGCCCTCTGCATTGCTCTCTGTCTCTGTCTCCAGCCCCTGCTCAGGCCGTGTACTTTCCTCCAACTCCCCAGACCTGCTATCCTCAACCTGTCCAACAGATGCCCTTGGACTTTCCTACACACCTGTTCCCACTTCTCTTCAGTCCTGCAGTTACCTGGCCTAATCCGCCCACTCCTTACCTGCAGCTCATTCCTTCGTCAGCCAATTACTTCATATACCGGCCCATATCCTTTGTTTACTTGTCAGATTGTTGCTGTTGTCATGTTGCTTGTTTTCGGTTACCTGGGCCTGTATGATATCTGCACCTGCTTGCCTGCCTGTCTGGACTTTTCCGTATCTCATCCCTGCAACTCTGTGGCTTTAATACTACTGCTGTTTGGACTGTTTGGACTTGCCACCCATGACTGTGAGCTTTTGTATCTTCACTTTTTACAATAATCTCACTGAACTGTCCCCGCCTGTCTCTATAGTCTGCATTTGTGTCTGTCCCCTGCTGCCTAATATACACCACCCCTGACAGTTCAGGACTTTTGTAATATTTTTGCTGTTATTGCATATGAGCCACTGCAGAGAGACAGATACAGACAGAAAGATACAGACAGAGAGATAGGTGGATGGAGAGAGAGATAAACAGACAGACAGACAGAGACACAAACAGACTGTGTGTTGTGTTGCATTGCGCCTGCAGATACTAAATGGTGTCAGGCTGATTACTATGCGCTTAGAAGGGGAGGAGAGCAGTAATGGCTGGGAGATTTAATCAGGACAGCTAATGAATGCTTCCACGAACTCACACACACACATACAATTTGCGCACAGGGAACTTCCATCAAAGTCAGAGCAAACAAAACGAGTCTGCCCCTCAACATCAAGACAAATTTGTCCCACTAAACGCCTACATCACGACATCATGTAGCTACATTGGCAAAATAGAGGTGTAATAATATAAATTAACATAATAGAAGTAAATATTTCCATTCGATATTACCTGTTGAAATCCTTTTTTTTCGTAACACAGCTTAAAATATCAGCCTCAAGTTTGGTATTTTTACCAAAGTTTCTCCATATTTGATGCTAAGCCCTCATCTCTGTGACATTTTTAATAGCTGTCAGTCAAACAGTATGTCCAGAACTAACTTTTTCTCCTTTGGTGACATTTAATTAGTGATGGCAGGGCTGTTAACTTGTCATTTGATCAGTCGTCCCTATTTAATCCAAACAAGCAGCAAGTACATCACTTACAGTTGACTTACTGAGCACACGTTTTATGAACTGAATAGTGAACCACTATTTTTAGTCATTATTAATTGACTGTTTGCTAAACCTCTACAATCATTAGCATATGTCCGTTGAACTAGTTTACTAGCACAGCACTACTTCCAGTGCCAAGGAGCACCTTAACCACAGTAGTTTGTTTAGAGGTTCTGTTATTAAAAAAAAAGCCACATGCAGACTATCACATCCACGTGGTATTTCCCCATTGTGTAGAAGCTGGTCCTGGATGTTATCAGAGTTTAGGCTAATGTCCGTTCTTTTTTGGATTTGGAGAATTTACACTCCAGCAACCTTAGCTAACATATAGTATCATGTTTGCCAAATACCGGCTAGTCCTCATAAGCATTTTCTCTTTGAAAATAGGCTACATAAGCTAAGCAGCCAAACATGGTTATGTCAGAACAAAATAACCATCTCAGTTATTACATTTTTCCATATCATACTGGGATACACTACATTGCAATACAAGAACAAAGTTGTTTATTTATTTCCATGTCTTCTACATAGATCATCAACTGGTGAGGATGCTAACTGTCTGCCTGGGACGTGCGGCTTTAGCCTCTGTCTTTTAGCATAATATCTTGTAGCCATCAAGTGCATATATGAACCCCCTTTGACATGGTTCTCATTTTAAAACGAGTCAGCTGGAAACATCAAAAAGCCAGCAGGAGACAGCAAACTCATGCAGCTAACATTAGCTTAATTAGCTAAATAGCTACAGCAGATACAATCTGCCAGCAACAGTACATTTCTACTGGCATAATGGACGGTTACAGCCTGCTTTTGTTTACCAATGTCTGAAATCAAGAACCAGTTGTTTGCAGAAAAGCTTAAATGACTTGACATTTTAGAATTTATTTCACACTTGAACACTTTTACCCCTCTGCAAGCTCCCACAGAGGGGTGTTTCTAGGGAATACGCTGCTTCTTAATGTCCCATGTTCCCTCTCTTATCACCTTGCTGCTGATGAGCGTTAAGCATTTGCTGGGTCCTTCTGAAGCAGCTGCTCTTGGCACTATAACTGGGTCGGGCATGATAAAATTGGAAGTACTGCAAGCCGCTCCAGATACAGTAACAGCAGCCTAAGCATTTGAGAATGAGAACAATGCATTGTATGGGAGGTGGGGGAGTACTCGCAAAGACATCAATTTTCTGTGTTTTATTTGTATTGAATTGTCAAATAAGCTTCTTCTTTGTCTTGATGGAGCATGAAAACACAAACAGAACATTAGTACTCCGCTGTGTTATTGTCGCCAGTTAAAAGCTGCTATTCAAAATTTGCATGTGTGCCTGTAGATTTGTGTGTGTCAGCAAAGGAAAAAAACAAGAAGCAGAATGGTTTTTTCTCTATGTGTAGTCATTGTTTTCAGCTTTTCACCAATAAATACCCTGAATTTCTTACAATTAATTACAAATTGTAATGTTTCCTGTTGTAGTTACCATACTTTGCAGTAAAAGAGGTCCTTTTGCGTCATTGGCAGCTCAGGAAAAGCTTCTAGTTTTAAAAAATGAGAAGAGACATGGAAACTTTACTTTGTTTTTCATCATTCTCGTTTTAAAAATAATCCCGGTTTCCAAGTAAAAATTGAAAATAATAAGCCCTCTGTATGTGGTTGTCGTCCCTCACCTGGACTCTTGGATGCCAGCTTCTCCGACTCTTTGGGCGTTCTGAAGAGGATCGGCTCACTCGGGGGGCTGCTGCCTCCCATGCTGATGCTCTGAACGTGAACAATGTACTCTGTGTCCTCATCCAGATCCCACAATGCACATGAGCGTGTGGTGGTGTTCACTTCTTGGATGAACCTCAACATGCGTACATCCTTCTTCTGCAAGAAACAGAAGAGCAGAAGAAGAGGAGGCTCAATGTAATGTGATACTCAAATTCTCCTTTTCTTTGGCACCGTCTCAGCAGAGAAGTCACAGGTCAGAGGTAGAGTGACACAGCAGGCCACTGTCTGATATTTTTTTAACCACAGAATATTTTTATAGTGGGGTTGATGTTGTTTCAGAAGCTTTTCCAACATGCAACGAACAAAAATCTGTGGAAAAATGCTAAACACCTAGATTTAAAAAAAAAAAAGAAAGAAAGAAAATGCTGCAATTTGAAGATGGTATTGGCAATGAATAACTATCTGCAATCAAAACAGCATATGACTTTAACTGAAGTCACAGGTTCAGCTTCATCCTGCTCCCTTGAGGCAATATACAAGATTTTCCTACTTGTTAGCAAAAAATCCATGGATGCATGCATTATCAAATGCAGATTTCTGGTGGCAAAGTCAAAATTTCCTGCTGACAATACCTCCCCCTCAACAAACTGCCCTCTGGTTAGGGTTGATATGGTGCAAATGCATACATGTCTCTCTTGGTTAACAGTAGGGGAAAAAGCTGTAATAAAGCCTCCTGGGGTTTTGTCCTGCAATGTAATTACGCTAAAAGAAACAGAAGGCTGCTCAAGCCGTACACACTCTGCTGGAAATGTACATTATTTTCCAGCTAGGACTGTTTTCTCAGGTCAATTGGTGCCTGCTAGATCAAGAGTAGTCTCCTTAGGGGCACTTTTATTTACCAAGCAATTAAAGAAGGGAATTTCTTAACCGATTTAAACTGCATGTAAATGTACATTTGAAAAAAACATCTGAGAGTTTATCTGCAACCATTTGGCTGCAAAAATGTTACTTATCGATCGTAAACTTGCATTTTCTAGGCTGTTTTGTCTGTTATTATTATTATTATTATTATTATTATTATTATTATTATTATTATTATTATTATTATTGTTGTTATTATTATTGTACCCCAAGTTGTCACAAGTATTAGCAGCAAAATTGACTTAAGACTTTACTTTTTGTAAGGCATCAAAAACCAAAAAGATTGGAAACCACTGGTTTCATTTTTAACAATGTGTTGTATTATAAAATCTTGTTATATTATCCATTGTGTCAACTCTTCATCTGAAAAAGTAACTAAAACTCAAATAAATGTAGTGGAGAGGAAATATAAAGTAGCATAAAATGGAAATACTCAAGTAAAGTAAAAGTACCTCAAAATTATACTTAAGTACAGTGATTGAGTAAATGTACTTAGTTACTTTCCAACACTGACTCACACAAAGGACACGACACACACAGAGATACCTGTTGGGTAATGGCGAATCCAATGACCGGGTCTCCCTCCAGGATTTCCCACGTGACCACGGCGGAGTTGACTTCAATCTCTCTGATGGTCACATTGAGTGGAGCTGACAGCAGGGTGTCTGACATACACACACACACACACACACACAATGACCACAGGAAACAAATTAGAAGAGACAGGTAATGAATATTCTGTCTTTACACCTTGTTATACATACAGTAGATGCTACTGTGTAGACCTGAACACACATCTTTCCCTCTCCATCACTCTCTCTCTCTTTGAACTCTGTGTTCTCCTTCACACTTCCCTAAGATCTTCTCTTCTCCTCCTACAAATTAATCTTTCTCCTCTCATTAATACCAAGCCTAATTAACCACACACAGGTCTCTTTGTGTTTCCCTTGAAAAGGCTCTCTTTCTCATTTGTCTTCGTCTTGGTGTTTCTCACACTCACACACACACATACATCTTCACCTTCTTCTCTCTTCCCAGCTTCTTTCTCCCACGCACATCTCATTAAAGTGTGACTCATGAGGATGTATTTCCTCTGTCATACTGCCAATTGATTTTAATGTTTGCGTTAAAAAAAAACAACTCACAACCCAGAATGCAATGCATTTGTTAATCACGAGAATAACTATGATGGATGACATTACAGTCTTCTTTAACTTTGTGAGAAATATAAGTTAAAAACTGAAAAAGTGGGGGTGTAAAGGCAGCGCAGAGCGGAGAAAAACACATTGGCACGGTATGTGTGTGTGTGTGTGCACGTTAGCAGGCATGTGTGTTCAAGCACAATGTCAAGGTCTGACTCTGACGTTGCTTTGACAAGTCAGGCTCATGGGAAATACAGCCCAGACTCTGATCATAGAAGACCTTGAGTTGGTCTTAAAACATACACACACACACACACACACACACACACACACACACACACACACACGCACACACACGTTACTATACTACTCCCGATGGACAAGCACATATATGAATAACATTTTATTCAAATTAGTTCTACTTTCTAAAGTCTCATTGTACAGCTATTGTTTCACTAGGGGCATTCTGGGGAGAAAAAATGTACAATTTGCATATAATTCTACAATCTACTCTTTCATTGTAAATGCAGGTTTAGAAATCCGCAAAGGCCACACACTTCTCCCTGTTTTACCTTCACCTCCAGATGTTTATTGTGTATTAATTGTGTATTCTACAGTTGGATTATCAACAGGGCAAAGTGGACAGCTGCTTTGAGACCCCAAGCCCTCAGGGTCCAAAAAGGTGTTTCGGTAGGTTTGTGGTAATATGTGAATTTGCGAATATTCACATTAAAGTTGCTCTAGTCTAAAAAAAAAAAAATCTTTATATTAACAATGGATCACATGACTATGTGAGTCGCTCATATTACATAAACCCCTCAGAGAATTATTACCAGCTCTCAAGCTCCCTCTGTTCTACGGAGAGTTTTAGTGTCTTTCAGCTCATTGTTTTGTTTTTTACGTTCCTCAAATTTACTGTTTTGGTTCAGTCTGACCACTTTTCTCAGCATTGCTTCCAGCCACAGCAAGACACCTGTTGCCAACAAAAAATCTCTGTACACTACCCGCCCAGCACCAAACAGCAGACAGACAAAGTTAGCGACTAGCTGGAGAACATAATGGAGCATTTTGCAGCTAAAGACCCAGATATTTCTGTCAGGAGAGGGTGGAGACCTAAACAGAGCTAAAAGAAAGTGAATGTTGGACTTATATTCATCAGGTGGCCAGAAACATGACTACAAATAATGCTAATGTTGCTCTGTGTCTGCCGGGTGTGTAAATAGGCAACTATTTGCTAACATGTTTGCAATATCAATTATATAAGGTGATAATGTCAATGTTGTATTTACAGTTTGTTTCTGCTGTTGTTTCTGGTTAAAAGTGAGGCTACGTAACTTTAGCTGAACAGCAGCCACCATGGACACAAGTGCCAATTAGGATAATGCTAAAACTTTAAATGTAGCAACAATGTAGTTGTTTTGCATTAACAGAGAGAACAATCGCATAGTTTACTGATAGCGCAAGAGCTCAGAGTGACAGTGCATTATACTAACGCCCTCATTTGAATGGTAGTTTGATTTTTGAATACAAAGTGACAGCCCTATCAGAAACCTAAAGTTTACTAAACAACTGGTCATACCAGATCAAGTAAGACTTTAGCCTTTGCGAGTTTTATTGCTTCTGAAAGCATTTTCATTTGTAAGAGGAAATATGTGCCATCAAAATAACATTGTCTCCCTTTAATACTTTGCTCTTCTGTGTGTATTATCTCCATGTGTTATCTTATCCACCGTGCTTAAAAGTGTGTGTGTGTGTGTGTGTGTGTGTGTGTGTGTGTGTGTGTGTGTGTGTGATCCGATTATGCTACTCTTTCTTTCTTTGTGTTTACCCGCCAGATTACCAGCAGAAGCTGCAGTCTGTCACTCTTTGCAAATTAGATTGTCACATTGTCTCACACCTCAGCAAATATTGAACGCTGGGCCTCCGACTTGTTCGGGGGAGTCAAATAATGGTATTACAGGAAGAAGAATGTACTCTCGCTTTCTCTTTGCTTCCCTCCGTCTGTTCAATGCAAACACAATCATCAGAGAACAGCAGAGAAGTGTTACACAGTGTTGGCGAAATGAATTTTTTGGTGGGGGACTCTCTCAGCGGCTCCCAAAGGCTTTTAGTGTGTTTGTTGATGCAGAGTAGGTGTGTGTTCAAGTATGCATGTGATACATTACTAGGACTCCCCGTTTGACTAGCTGTTTTCCCAATGTTTATCTTCACACACACACAGTCACACACACATATACACACACATAAACACACACACACACATTACAATAGCATAGACGGATACTCATCCATTCTTAAGTCGTTTGCTGCCAAAACGCCAAAAGCTGGCTGCAGAATCACAAAATTCCCTCTTAAAACTACATTTATCTCCAGCCTCGGGAAGCCAAACATCAAATCTCTGGAGGCTGAGATAAATCCCACATGATCTTATCACCAAGATTTGGGCTTTTCAAAGCGCTATCTGTCATCTCTAAGCTTATCATGAAGACGCAATGTAACCACAATGTTCTGCCTGAGATGAATGTTCTTTTTAAATATAAGAATCGCTGCAGGTTAAAAATGTGCAATATCATGAAAGATAGATGAGGTACTCAATCCATCATGCATGATATATGATGATTAGAGCTGTGCTGTAGGGCTTTGAAAAGGTGCAACTCACCCTTGTTTAATTCAATATAACACCTCATTGACACTAAGAGATGTCAACGCAGAAGTTTGCAGGCAGAAACACACCTATTCAGCCTGTTGTTGAGTCTTAAAAACATATGTTCTTAAATGAAGTGCAGATTTTTGCCAGTGTTTTCTCCTTTAAAATCAAGAACTTTCTTGAAACAACTACCAAGGTGATATGTCCTGTTTCAAAATGGCAATTCTGCAAACTAGGGAAAAAAGAGTGACATTTCCTCATTCTATTATCTGATTTTTCTACTTGGCTTATCAATTACAATATTAACATGAGACTAATCTGTCAGCCATTTTTGCCGTTACAAAGATTATTGTGCCTGACTGATGCAAATGTTGATGCTGATGCACGCACAAACACACACATGCGCGCGCGCGCGCACACGCACAAACAAACAATGTGTCATGTCAGGTACAGTACATTTCCAATATGGGATCTGCTACTATACACTATAATGCACTACATGCATCACATTAGACAGCTCCGGTCCAAACTGCAGCAGCACAACACAGCAGCATGTGTGGTTTGATCAGCCAGTACATCACCCCCTGTTTACTCGTGCTGATCGCTCATCAACCTGTGGTAAAACTCACCGGCATTAACGGAGGACACCGAGAGGAAGCCCAGCAGGAGCAGCAGCACCGCCGCAGACAAGCCTGGTTTAACCATCCTCCTGCTTCTTCTGGCGAGGCTTCACATCCTGCGCGGCCCATTTAGAACATCCCTTTTAACGGGAGGGAGCAACCATCCCGGTCGGCACCGGAGAGGGGACTTGTTGTGCTGGAGACGAGGCTCACCTGAACTTGGCCGCTGCTGCAGCAGAAGCGCCCTCAGACCACCGGCTGTCCGACTGCTGGTGACGGAGCGGCGGCGTGGAGATGCTTTACTACGCGGAGAGGTGAGCGGAGCGTAAAAGCAGTGCGCAAGTGCTGCAGAGTGCAACGTGCCTCCACAGCTAAAGTCTCTCTCTCTCTCTCTCTCTCTTTCTCTCTCTCTCTCGCTCTCTCTCTCACACACACACTCACACACACACAAGTTTGCGCAGCTATCCTTATTAGGACATTGCATTGACTTCCATTCATTGTGGCTAGCCTAACCCACACCCTAACCTTAACCATAACCAATTCATGCCTAATTATATATGTATGATTATATGCCAATTAAATGACTCGTTGTTTGTTTGACAGACATCAATTATTTAATCAATTAATCATTTAAGTCATATATGTTAAAAAAGCCAAACATTCACTGCCTCCAGATTCTTAAATGTGAGGATTTGCTGCTTTTAGATTGTTCTGGACTGTTGTCTCTTTGGGCTTCGGTGCTGATTTTTCACAATTTTCTGACATTTTACACACTAAATCAATTAATCAATTAAATAAACAAATGATGGACAGAAATAAAACAATAGTCATTAATTGAAGCCATATAGGCTATAGTTTTTTTCTGTTATGTGAACTATTAAGCCTTAACTGACCCTGTTGGCCAGTTCTATGAACTTACAATATACATTTTGGCATTTAAGGAAAAATCAAACATGAACTGACAAGAAATACTTTCACTCCTGTGTTTCCTGTGGCTATAAGCCAAACGGAAGTGCAGTAGGCTTTCTGGAATATACTGCAAGCTTCCTCATATTTCCTTAAAGGGGTACTTCACTGATTTTACGCATGAAGATCAGTTTACTTGCCATGAGGAATGCTACTCAGCTCTGTGAAAACATTAGTATAATGCCATCTGTCTGGCTCGGGAGTCTGAGAAAGTCTGAGATTTCCCGTTTCTAACAGAAAGCCTGAGAACTGGATCTGTGGGGTTTGAAAGACATCAGCATTTACCATGCAGGCGGAGTGTAAAGAAAGATGTTATCTAGTTGCATAATTATAGGAGCCATCATTTTTTTGGAGCGTGATTTTGGCCATCTTTTTAAAAATCTGTCTGTAAGTCCCCCAACTTTATGCATGTTGTGTAAATGCAATACTATATTGCTGGAGTACCCCTTTAAAGAAACTGTATTACATCCATCATTCTTTGTTGTAAGCTAAAACTACATATGAATATATATACCTTAACAACAATATCTTAACCTATTTACAATAAGTGATGTGATGTAAATGTGATGATGCAGCACTGAGGAAAGCCCTGTAGTGGAATATATTCAGCACATTCAATTTTCACTTTCAATACATTTGTTCAGCATATTCTGTTAGCCTTGACCAACATATTACATAAAAAGACGGAGAAATCTCCTGAGTCTGCTGACGAATAGAATTCCTGATGAGGAAATTTCATCCCTATGTCTATTCTGTAAAAAATCTATAGCAGGTGTTTTATACCTGATCCAAATAAGGACATGTGGGTCCTATGTGGTCTATTAAAAGGAGACAGAAGCAATATACTGCATGTCTATAAAGAGAAATGGGTCCACTACACGCGGTTTAAACAGGCACCTTATTAAGGATAAAATAGGGCCACAGCGTCCCCCTGCACTGTGGAAGAATGACTCTCATTGCTCACACATATAGGGACCCTGGGACAAGAATCAGCCATAGATTACACAGATCAATAGATGATTAACATTCCTAACAGAATCCTCTTAATGTCTCTTTCATTTCAATGAGGAGAGGAGGTGACAGGAAGGTAAGAGGTGTCACTCTCTTTCTTTCTTTCTTTCTTTCCTGCTCTTTGCTCTTCACTTCACTGTCTTCAGCTGAAGGTTATAAGAATGATTTTAGACGACAACAGTCATATCTCTTTGCGCTGCCGCTGACAGTTTTATCACTCAACTCAGGTTCAAATGAACAAAATCTCCTCCAGTGACCTCTTGTTTCAGTAGTTCTAGCATGCAAATGTGACTTTGCCTTTTCACTTATTGTTGGTCTCATCTGCTATTTTCAAGGGCCATGATGCTGCAGAGATTTATATATTTTGGAGAATTGCCTTTAGAGGTTAATGTATTTGGTGCAACGATAAGAGATTGTCTGCAGATTTAATGTGTTTTATAGGGAATGAGAGGAATACTTTACAGTATAAACTACTGGAGAGGTGAGATTGTTGTTTGACCTTCACACAAACACATACACATCCCAGAGTCACCCTAACAAAACAATACATTATTCATATTCTGTAACCACTGGCATCATGGCATTTTCAATCTCATATTGTAGGTCTATTATCATAGAGAGCTAGCAACTATTCAATAGACCTTTTTCACAGCAAACATGTTATCATATCATTACCTTAAAAAGCAAAGGCAATTGATAATGACTGCAATTTCAGGCTTCTGGTATTGTGCGTGTGTAATGTTATTAGTAACACCTCTGCTTTTCCTACTGTGACAAGTCAAAAAAGGTCTAAAGACATATTTAAAGGGGACATATTATGCACATTTCCAGGTCTATATTTTTTAATCTGGGGCTCTGCTGGAATATCTTTGCATTATTTACAGTTCAAAAAACTCTTGCATTGTATAGTATGCAGCCCCTCAGCCTATGTCTGGAACAGGCTGTTTTAGCGCCTGTCTCTTTAAGCCCCCCCTCCCGATGAGCCCACTCTGTTCTGATTGGTTAGCTTCTGAAAGTTGTGTCATGGCCAACTTCAGGTGGCTCCGGAGGCTACGTCAAATAAATCATGCAATAAACTATAGTAGTAGGATTTCACTACCTTTTCTTGTTCGTTACTCGAAATGTCAACTTCTCAAATACATCCATACATGTTCAAGATGGAATCCAATCCAAAATATGAGAGTGGACAACGCAAACAACACATGGAAAAACCTTAGCAACAACCTTAGCAACCAAGGCTACGGAACGGATGGCTGTTTAGACACAAAAAGCACAAAGTGTCCAGGGCAGGTTGTAGCCCCGGCTTTTGACTTGCAGAGAACATTTTTACATACGTAAACCTCATAACAGTATATAAATAACAGAAAATCACACAAGGTATATTATTTCCCCTTTAAGTTTGCATTAATTGATTTTTCTTGGCCCCTAGGGAGAAGCACAGCAAGCTGTAAGCACAACATTGACATATTATCGCCTTATTAAGTTGATATGGCGAACATGTCAGCAAACAGTTGCCTATTTACACACCCAGCAGACACAGAGCAACATTAGTGTTCATTTGGAGTCGTGTTTCTGGCCACCCCATGAATGGAAGTCCAATATTCTCTCACCTTTCACATGTGATTTGATCTCAAACAACTCCTGAGGGAAATATCTGGCTCTGAAGCTGCTAAATGCTCCGATGTGTTCACCAGCTGGTCGCTAACTTTGCCTGTCTGCTGTTTGGTGCTGAGCAGGTAACATACATTCAGTTTATTGGAGATTTGCCATTAAGATAACTGCCTGCTGTGGCTGGGTTAATAGGGCCTGTGATAGTGAGAATAAAAAAAAACAAACAAGTTAAGTTGCGGACCATAAAACCAAAACAATGAACTAAAATGCTCCATAGAGCTGAGGGTAATTGCAGATTTGGGTGACGATTCTCAGTGGGTTTGTTACTACGAGTGATTCCTCTCAAGTGATGTATAGTCATTTGATCTATTGTTAATATAAAAATATTGATTACAGCAGCTTCAATATCAGCTTTTTATCAACATTTAATGAATTACTCACTTGTTAATGACACTATAGACACAGATATTTAAATCTATATATATACAAAGTAGAAACCCAAATAGTATCTCTGGCATTTTGTAAGAAAGCAGGTTTGTGTATGAAATCTGGTTTTGCACCAAAAAAAAAAAAGAAAAAACAATTTAAAATTGTCTTTGATAATTTGGAGTTCTTGATTGTTTGACACGAAAAGAAAAGGAAAAAAGACTGGAAACTTCAAACAGACTTACCAGGCTAGGCTGCACACGCTCAGACGCTGAGCTTTTAAAAAAGGTAAATTATAGCAGTATTTTTTTAAATGTTTTTTTTTCCTGGCAAACTCCATTGTAAAGCAAAACTACACACATGTTCTTTGTCTCCACAAGATTTATTTTTGTGTCATTTTGGTAACTGAAAAATAAATCACTGATTCAATTGTTTCCATTATAGAGCTTGTATCTCACTGTCACATGTTCATATTAACAATAATTGTTTCAACTACTAGCTACAAGCTACTTATCTCTCTAACAACAAAGCTATAAAAGAGTTGGTTCAAGTTACTGAGCTCATCTAAAAACACAACAGAAAATGATTTTGTACAACCTCACATTAGTATGAACAATCACTTTATTACTCCAACATTTCCAACAGTGTGTTTGCTCAGTGTGAGTTTATACACTTGTGACCACTTTTACTTGATGGGTTCTTTTCCATAGGGTGTTCAGAGTTTGGAGTATCACAGGAAACATTTGGCCTGAAGAGCTTTTTTGTGCTGTATGTGGAACTGAAGGGGAGCTGATGGGATACAAACAGGCCTGAAGTGGCCTTAATCCATCTGAAGCTGCAGGGGAATGAACGAGTCTGCAGCAGCTTTGAAGTGGCGTTATCGCACACTTTTTCCTCGTCTCCTCTAACTGCTAACTCCCCAAACTGCCCCTGGAACAGTTTAATTACACTGTATGTTTGTGTGTGTGTGTGTGTGTGTGTGTGAGATGGGCAGAAGAATATTTATGGTTGAGTCATGCAAATGAAGATGAAGGAGGATCACGGACGAAATGAGGTGAGAAATTATAGTAGAAATCAGAAGGAAAAAAATGGATTAATAGAGAAGTGGAGACAGACAAGAAGAGAGGAGAACGAAGGACAGGACTCTCAGCTCTCAGAAGAGAATTTAAGTCCAGCAGAGGAAATGATGCTGGAAGAGGTGAGGAGGAAGAGACAGTGAAAGAAACGTGTCAAGAGTGTGATATAGAGATAATAAAAAGAGTTTCAGGCCATTACCTTACTGAAGTCCCCCTGATGCCAAACTGAACTCGCTCAACTCAGCATAGCTCCTCCGCAATGTCACATTTACACACACACACACACACTCACACGTGCACACACTGATGCACGCTGCCATCCAAAACAATGCAACAGCAAGGAGCTGCTGACATCATCAGATCCCCTTTCATTGCTGAATATTTGGCCCTTTTTTTCCTTGACGGTGCAGTTCAACTCTAAGGCCGGTCTCACAGGACTAAAGCGATTCACCTTTCTCATCTCTCCACTGTACATTACTGTAGGTGAGCGGGCGGTGCAGTGTGTACGCTGCAAAATATTTTTATTTCAATGAGTTGAATTTCGAGTCTCAGAATCAGTTTGCTTGAAACACGTGAAGAAATTAAAATTGTGTGACAGAAAAATGATACAGTCTTGACACATCCTCATTTGTCCCCCTTCAGTTAAAATGAGTCTTCTGTTTTATTGTGCAGTTAGTTGAACTGCGAGGCTATAATGATGGCAAGCCAGCCATATGGCCCGTTAACAGCTTAACAAGGCAATGCAGGGGCATTTCAAATGAATGTGCACAAGCAACAAGCGGTGGTATTAATGACAGCAATGTTTTGCCTGGATGGAGAAACAAACAAAAAGAAGAGTGTAGGTTTAGTGTTGGCTTGACAGAGGAGCCCAGTCTGTGTTAATGACTGTCTAATGTTGCTTGAGGAAATATTTCCAGCCATTTTTCATGAAAATCATACACTGATGGGTAGAAAAGGGCAGTAAAAGGATGTTATCAGTTCCAATAATGCAAACTGATATGATTCTTTATCAGTTACTTTTTGAGTAATTGTTAAATAGACAATAATATATGCAGGGTTTTGTTAATTAGGCGCATTGCTTAAAGCTGCATAGATCAATATTTTAGATTAAAAATGCATCAAATAACTGTGTAAAGTGAAAAATATCTGTGGTGATGAACCCACAGATAATTATAACCCATCTGCAGCTCCCCTCAGCTCTACAGTTTTAGCTTCTTTTAGCTCATTGTTTTGGTTTTATAACCACGTTTTCTTTTTTGTTGTTGCTTTTTTTTTTTTTTTTTGCAACTTTAAAGTTTTGCCTCATTGTCACCACACTCAGCCTAATCTGCAGCCACAGCACGCATCTGTTTTTTAGCAAAAAAAAAAAGCTTTGACTGTACGCTACCTGCCCGGCACCAAATGGCAACTGGCTAAATAGCTGGTGAACATAGTGGAGCATTTAGCGGCTACGTTGCTTTCGAATGCAGGTTCAGTGTCTGAAAAAGCAAAAAAACTAAGTTGTCTTCCTGAGTAGAACACATATAGCAAATATATGACAAAAGAATATATACTGTATCCTAACAAAGTGACAGTGACTGTGACATCTGTGAATAATCACATCGTGTTGGCAAAGATCGTCTGTCAAAGCTGCCGGTGTGGCTCTAATAACATGAGATTATACCTGAAGCTAACTGCAGCGGGGCTGCAACAATTCTGTAATTGAATGATATGTGTGATTCTTTACTGCCAAAAATGTAATAAAATCTAGTAGATTTGTTGTTCTGTCAGTTATTTGCAATTACATTTATCATATATTTTGAATTTTGATGTTGTCATTGTACTTCTGCAGTACACTATTTTATGTTTGTGCATCAGCAGCATAAAAAGGGTTGATTTTGTTTCTTTGATTTGATGGTATTTTATGCATTTGCTGTCACATTCTTGCATTTAGACTTTGAAAATATACTTCTCAAAGTACAAAGTACAATATTTTTTACTGTAAATAAGTCTATTAATAATTATAGTACATTGGATGTACAATAGTTTTGTTGTTTTTAATACTGTAATTGACTATTTGTGTCTAAATAAATATCAAAAAGCCATTTAATTAGTTTAGTTTATCTGTCCTGCATGTTTACATATGTTAGGAGTAAGTGTGATGTAGTTTGATTTATGTACAATGTGATATAGTCTGTCAGAAACTGAAAATCATTCTACTATTTCTATTTTGAATTCCTGGTAGTGGGTAGACATTTACTTACACTGGGATTGTAAGTTTGGCCTAATAATTAGGCAAATGATTTGTTTAATACACCTGCCGACCACAGTTGTACTTATTTTAGTAAAATTAATCCCAATCACTACTTCACATACAGTCACAGAGGTAAAATTAAGCTTTTGTAACTGTTATGTATCAGATAAAATGGTCTGTGTATTTGTAGTTCTGTTACACTTACACAATCTTCACACTTCATGAAGACATTTATGAATTCAGTCAATAGATTTATTGACAGATAAATGACATATGATAAGAGGAGAAATGATAAATGATGACTGATCGTCAGATGTTTTGCAGATTCACTGCATTTCGTCATCACTGCGGAACCAGGAGACGAGTGCTCTTAGTGCTCTTAGTGCTCGTAAAGAAGCACTTGACACAGCCTGGCTTCTTTCTGATGGTCTCTATTAAGACTTCTGAAAACCACAAATACAGGGTTCAGACATGTGACTAACCAGGCTGGATGTCTGCTGCTTTATCCTCAACATCCTGCAGCTTTGCAGAGACATTTTCTGGATGAGTAGAAAATAACTCAATATGAGGAGTCATGGCTGTGTTTGGATGCAACACAGTGGACACTCGTCTTCTGTGAGGAAGGCTATTGAGTGAAGTTCAGCTCAGCCTCTTCCTTGTCAACCGTCTTTGATTTTGGTTGCTGTGAGCGTGCTGCTCCACAGTGAGGAATGGACGCTTCAGCACTTTAAGGGGCATTATTCACCCGTTTTTGTCCACCAGCAGCATCTTTTTTTAGGAGGTCCACAAAGTTTTGCAGCTCATTCCACTCGGCCTCATTTCTACAAGAAATCCTCTGGGACAACAGGAAATTGAAGTCAAAACAGGTTTAAATGGATCATGGCGATGCAGTCCATACATTGATTTTAATTGAAGATATCCTTGTGAAATGTCCTCACTTTCACATCCTACATCACAGGAACAACTGACTGATCAAAAGAGACCACATACCTCTTCCAAGGCATCCAGAGAGCAGAGATGAATGCATCTGGTGTCTCTGTAATGGAGCCCAGTATGTCTGGCAAACTCTTCAGGAGTCTATAAAGAGACAGTGTTTAATTTAGATTGAGTAATAGATCAGATTAGATTAGATGACAGATGGATAGATAGATAGATAGATAGATAGATAGATAGATAGATAGATAGATAGATAGATAGATAGATAGATAGATAGATAGATAGATAGATAGATAGATAGATAGATAGATAGATAGATAAGTCTGCTGGCTATAGTTGTCCTCAAAAGCTGGAAAAACCTGGTAGCCCAGAGCAAGTTCTGCCACTACCAGACCAAGAGACCACATGTCTATTAGTTCCATGAAAACCAGACCCAGCATCACCTCCAGAGCTCTAAGCAAAAGGAAAAAGGAAAATATTACACTTCATGTGTGAAAATGAAATCTCACCTCTGTCATGCTGTCAGATTTGAACCCTTAATTTTCTTTGGAAACATCACAGTGAACGCTGGCTCTGGCTCTCTGGCACACAATCCCAGCTGGGAGCTCCCCAGTGCAGCTACAGCATCTCCGACACGACTCTCCAGTTGCTGTACTTACCTGTACCACAGTGTCTGCACACCTCACCCTGGAGCAGCATCAGATACATAGCGAGCCAGGCCAAAGTCAATGAGCTTGACTTGGAGCGGCTGCTGCTAGTGGCCCACGACTATTATATTTTCTTGCCTTGAGCCTTGAGATGGAGCAGTGCGGTGGTCAGCTGGGGACACACAAATATTTATTTTTGTTAGGTCAAAGATGTTCGTAGGTTTTTCACATTAAAAATTGATTTCTGAGAACAGTAAAGATGAAAATCCAACATACCTAATGTACGACTAGGCAGATCTCAGCCATGGACAGAGGCTGGAAACGCTTGTGCACCATGTAGTCATGCAGATTCAGGTCCAAAAGCTCAAACTCCAGACAAATGAATCTTTCATGGAAGAACGAGTCATTCCATTTTAGGAGACTGCATTTGTCTGGGTCCAGAGTCTGCAGCTGTTTCAGAATTTGAATCTGTGGTAGATACAAGATTTTTATTTAGTGTCAACTTAAAGACAAACTGGATAGCAATTATTTAACAAGGTTTTACATATGTGACAGATATCTTTACATGCATAATCTAGCTTCAGTTAAACAGGTTGTGCTCTACCTCTTCCAGTTAAACAGGGGTCGTCTTTGGTTATTTTGATGGCCACCTTTGTGTCGGTTACAATATCCGTACATGTGGTGACCTTTCCAAACCCCCTGTCCCCAAGAAAGGCCTGCACCTCGTAGGACGAAGCCGGCAGAGTTCCTTTATGTATCAGAGGAGACTGTCACATAGATCGTGACACAGTAAACAGTACACCCAACAGCACATCTGTATATGACCCACAGGGAGTGTTTTTCAGGCCTAATGCAAGATGTTTTTCTTGTTCCCTGCTTCTTTTGTGTGCCTACAACAAACACCTCCACACGTTAAAGACTTTGAGAAACTGCCTCACCACAAAAATAATATCAAACACTCTGAGATGGTTCATACCTTTGGGGATTAAAGCTTATTTTTTCTGTACAAGCGAAAGAGAGAAACGAATAAGCAAAATAATTCCTGTATGACTCTGATATAGATCCATATACTCACATATCACAATTCACTTTTTTTGACCTTAAAGGATAGGTTCATCATTTTTCAAGTCTGTCCTACAACAACAGTCAGGAACACTCACACATGTGTTTCTTGCTGTAATCATTCCTCCATACTGACTATTAGAAGATCCCTTCATAATGTACTCTCAAAATATGAGTAATGAGGGACAAATTCCACAGTCCTCCTTCTGTGCAAAAATGTATTTAAAAATGTATTTTAAGTGATCTTTCCACTGTAGCTGAACAGGAAAACTGCTACTTGAGTGTCTGTGTCCGTGGGTAACTTATCAGAAAGTGGTATATATGTTATCAATACACAGTATGTTGTGTAGTGGGAATGATCTTTTGTAATTTTGACAATTTGGAACTGTGTCCATGTGGGACCCAAGCAGCCTACTTTCCAGGTACAGATACCAGGTCATTGTCTTGCTCGAGGACATTGCTAACAATGTCTCTGGTGGATTAACATCCTCTTTTTTCAGAGTGTGACTCAGATGGATGAAGACCTTCCATAATCATGTTGGTAGTTCGCTGGCAAGGCTTGGTCATAGCTGGTTAAAGACAATGGCACTCAAAAAACACACACAAAAAAAATCACACCTTTTTCCATTTTATTTCTTTTGGTGACACTTTTCAGGAAACAAGCTTTCATCAGAGACATAATTTATATCAATGAATGTGAAATAGTCATACAGCAAGCATACTGTATGAGCCAGAATTTGCAAAACTTTGTCCCATTCAGAGTTTACAACTCTATGGATCAGCTGTCAGTCTGTTGCACATACAGTATGTCTGGGAAACAAAGAGTCAGGGGTGAAGAGGCTGTAGCAGGTTATCCCACCATGCTTGTGGTGAATTTTGTGGAGGTTAGTCTGTAAATCAGCGTACCTCTAAAGTAACAATAGCATCATCAAAGACTGGTAGTGGCAACATGTTAGTGGTTTTATTTAGTCTGTAGATTCTTGAGTTGATTAAAAAAAATAATAAAAAAAGGATTTAACCAGATTATCTTTTGAACTATTTTACATGAGCCACAATGTATTTATCCACTGCACAGTGTTTTTTTTATCTGTACACAGTCTCAACTATCGCCTACTTTAAAACAAAACATCTTTTTCATATTTTAAGTGAGTTCTATAAATATCTGTGATGTTTCTCCCTGTTTGAAAATGCTGCTGCAGTTAGCTTTTGAGAAAATGAGACACCTTTTAACTAATTAACTTGTATCTTATATGACTTTTATTTTACTTTACTTTTTATTATAGATCATCATCTTTGATTTTAGTGGCTATATTCTCATCACTCAGGCCGCTGCATCTGTTTAAGGTGGACATTCTGACAGAACAGTGCAGCACCTGCCTCGCTGGTTAGGTTGCAGTGTGGGAGGGAGGCAGCAAAGAGCAGTGGAAAATATGGCAGCAGCTTATTTCCTTAAGTGGTCCCGATGGAAGTGTTGGCATCAGGTAGAGAGACTGTCCTCCTCACGAGGAGGGACGGGAGGAAAGACAGAGAGACAGGGAGAGCGAGAGATGGAGAGAGTGTGTGTGTGTGTGTGTGTGAGCGGGAGAGAGAGGGGGAGGTATAGCCGCTGTTCTGACGTCAGCGTCTTTTCTTAGCATCCATCTCTGTCTCTTTTCCTACAAGGACATGTACAGGTGCCCAGTGCTGAGGGTGCAAACCCCTCTGTTACCTAACAGCAAGGAGATGCTGCTGGCTCAGGTGCAGCGACATTTCAGGCGTGTGTGTGGCAGTGTGAGTGTGTGGGTTAAAGTCACTTTCAAGCCATTTATGTCAAATGCAACTATTGATTCACTCTATTTTTCTGTTAAAATGAGATATGTTGCATATATATTTAATAAAAATCTTTTTCTCAACTCAACCTCACAAGTCATATTAGTCCCCACGGACTCATTTGATCTGATTAGTCCCTGAAGCCCCACATGATATTGTTGTGGATGATCATTTACTGTAATATTAAATTGTAGAACAGTTTGCTGCATATGTGAGGAGATAATAGTCGGGATGGTGATGCCTGTTATTAAATCATCCTCTCTCATTCATGCTCTAATGGGATATGCCCTTCTGAATCAAATTATTGTGAAATTAAATTCTCTCATTTTGCCAGAGGGAACCCCTCAAGAACCCTCCTTGCTCCTGGAATCCCTCTTTAGCGAACACTTTACTCTCCGTCTCGTCAACGCTCCAAAGCCCCATCAAGCCTTTATTCAAGTCAACTAGGCACGGCAGGCCTGTCAAGCTTTGGATTCCCCTGCATGTTGAAGCGGTGCACATGTGGCTATATAAAGAGTCCGGATGGTGGTTTCTTTTTTCAGACTTCCAGAAGCTGCAAATGTTGGCATGTCCGTCTAACTAGCTTTCTACCTACAGCAGTACTGTAACTCAGCATCACCTCTAAGGCCAAGGAGCATTTCAAACTTCATTATTTTGTCAGAATTAAGCTTATGCTAAAAAAAAAAACCCTGTTCACGACGAGCACATTCACTGTGTGGTGTTTCCCCACTGGGCAGAAGCCAGGAAAACATTAGCTGCTCTGTGCTTCCTTTATTGGATTTGGGGAAGATTATTCTCCAGCAGCCCCAGCCAAACTAGTGATATCTGTGATATTATGTTCACCGAGAGGCCTTATCCCAAAAAGTCTTTTTTCTTGTACCATTTAAAGTGGAGTGTACTGAAAATATTAACAATAAAGTATTAATCTAACCTCTGTCTTGCTTGTATGTAAACTAAGCAGTAAAAGAGGGTTATGTTAGAATGAAATAACAGTCTGATCTTATAGTTTTGCTTATCTTGCAGCTTTAAAGTCCTCCTCCACTCAGAAATATGTTTTTCTTCTTGTTCCATCAGTTGGATGTTTGAGCTTCACTGTGCAGAGTGATGTATACTGTATACAGAGTGTGACACCAGAAGGCTATTTTCACATTTATCTGCTGAAGAGGGAAAGTTTTTCTGGGTTCACTGAAGAATCTGCGTTTAAAGCGTCTACCAACAGTCACGATTTGTGACATCACAACTAGTTTGAAGCCAATCGTGATCCAGTACACAACTTATAAAAGTGTGATGTAGCCTCCAGTGCACAAACACTGAGAATGAACTTATCAGTGAAGTAGGAGACAGCTTGTGTCCAGAAGTTTTGAAATTAAAAGTATTTGCAGATTCATAGATTCAGGATTTTAAATAAATGACAAGGTAACTGAACTTTTGTGTGGGAAAACCATATCAGACACAATTTATTATTCCAAGCAGAGGCTTATTTTCACGCCTTAAAACATGACTGGAGGGGATCTTTAACCACAGCTCTACACTGCTGCTTCTTTATGTCCATGTCTTTTACCTTCATCATCAGCTCGTGAGGATGCTGACTTTTTCTCTGGGACATGTAGCTTTAGCCTTAGTCTGTTAGCATCACATCATGTAGCCAAAGTGCATATTTGATGCCTATTTTCATTTGAAAATGAGTCAGATGGAAACATTAAGACTGTCATTTCAGCTGATTAAATCGACCTCTGTCTTAAATCAACGACCTGTTTCAAGAACAACTAAGAATTTTAAATGTTAAATCTGAAGAACAGCAGAGCTTAGAAAAAGGTCAATTACACAGTGTCGGGAATCTACTGCATATCAGTCTACGGTAAATTTGCTCTTTCACCGCTAATCTCATTAGAGAATGCGATATTTTCACATTTTCTGTACCTCCCTTAAATTCTGTCCACCGTCAGCCTAGTTTATGCACAGTCATGTATGAGGAAGTGTGTGAGGAAGAGCCGAAGAGATGGTGAGGAAGAGGAGCAGAGCAGAGAAGATGAGGGGAGAGACTAAAGGGAGGAGAGGCTTTGATGAATAACTGCGGTACTGATGCTGACAGCACACTTCAGTAACAGACCCTGTGTGTGTGTGTGTGTGTATCACTATCTCTACCTGTCACACATGAATGCAGTATCTATCAATGCCTTTTCTCTTCTGTTTTGTCAGTGTGGCTTAAAATGCCACGTTTTAAACCATTTTTTTGAGATTTATCCCCTGGTATTTGTTTTTGATGAATGGGATTCTGCCATCATCCTGACTCTCGCTCTTGTCTCTTTTCCTCTATGTCTCTCTACCTTTCTCTCTCAAGACTTGGGCTCAAGCCCTGGCTGACAATGAGCAACATCTTGAGCGAAAAAAGGACCAGATTTTCTAATCTGTGTACGACACTGGCCTGTTTTCCAAACTATAACGCACCACTGATTTCTCCAAGAAACACACACACACACACACACACACGCTGCCACACTTGTTCTCTCTTTCTCTTCTTTGGCTCCAGGCTTTAACATTATTGCCAGCGTGCTCTCATTAGGGGGTATGGGGACACATTTGCAATCCTTGCTGTATTGAGAGGAGCAAATACCTCTCTCTACTTTCATCCTCTTTTGGATTTGGCCTTCATATCCACACCACCATCATCATCAGATTCCTTTCTGAGTCTCCACACTGCTCCCCCCATCTGCAGTTTAATGAGCCTACTATTCACTAAGCGTTTCCTTCATTAGCATTGCAGTAACGGTGCAGCCAGTGGGAAAAGTGTATTGATGTGAATGTCTTATATATCATATTAAGGTGCAGCTACTATGATTTTTTCTGAACAGGAGTACAAACCATTATCATTATACCTGCAGGGGTTGTGCGTTATTGCCAGTAACTCAACGATTACTGACAAAACTCACAAAACTAAGTTTTCCAAACAGCATTAAAGAACTAATGCTGATGAACACCTGTGAGTCACCTCACATTCTTTTGCTAAATTTGACACTTGAACACACTATATAAACTGCAGGGTTTTTAAAAAAATGTTTTGTCTTGTTATACTTGGAATACAAATTAAGAAGTTTCCTGATGACGAGTTGCATTTGGCGCTCTAAAGTCTGCTTCATTTTGCACCGGTATTGTCAACCTGTGGTTCTTTTTTGTTGCTAAACATCTGTTCAGACAGCTTTCTGTCACTGACTGCCTCCGATTTGCTCGATTAACTGTGTTGACTCAGCCAGCTGTCTTTACTCAGTCGGGTTAATTAACACAAAATGATCAACATTGTCCCAACAATAATGGCTGACGTCAGCTTGGTGTGTCAAAACTCCAAGACTTAAAATGTTGCCCTTTAAACATTGTCAAATTTTTAGTTCTCTGTTACCAGAGGTTTACTCAAGTACTGTACTGAATTCCAGGGTACTTGTACTTTACTTGAGTAATTATACATCTTTAAACCTCCACAGTACTTCACTATTTCAGTGACAAATACTCTACTTGTTACTCTAGTTACTAGTTTCTTTTTTATATAACTTTATTTAACATTTATTTAACCTCAAAGTCTCTTAAGGTACATTGCCTCTTCTGCAGGAGGGACCTGGCCAAAATGGCAGCATAGGGTAGATTACACAGAGTCACATAAAAAATAAAACATTTATATGCACAATAACATAAGACCTGAGAGGCATAAATCTTTTAAATTTCACAGACAAAACAATACCAATCACAACACTGTTACACAAACGCAAACATAAAACTATTGAGCGCCACCAACATACAACATACCAACATATAGCACCACCAAAACACAATTACTTTTGATCCTTTAAGTTCATTGTGCTGACAACACTTGCATACTTTTACTTAGAGTTTTTAAACGTGTGATATTGCTGCTGTTACTTTAATAAATTATGTGAATATTTCTTCATCCGCTGTATATTACTGATTGAAAGATGCATCAGACCACAAGTTACATGTATGGGACAGCCATGAAATTATCTCGCTGTGGTTAATTCCACACAGAACTGTGACAAGGTGGAGGAAAATTAGCTGTTAGAGATTTAAAGCTCTACCTGACTGTTTTTTGGGGGCATAATATTCCAAAATATGTATCTTGTGGTCTACATTTTTCCCATGAATTTTGATATAATCCATTATATTAGAGGTGTTTGGTGTGAGTGTCTGGACCTTTTTTTGCAGGACAACTTTACTTATTAACTAATTAAAAATATATGATTATAAAAATGTTGTTTGTATGTGTTTATGCACAACTGGCTATCATTACTGTAAATGTGTATACATCTGTCTTTAGTGGTTTATCAGTTTGGGCCTAAACACTGCACTACTGGAGCATCCACAGTAGAAAATCCTGTAATAGAAGAAAGACACCTAATAGAGGAAAGTGGAGTCCGAGTGGGTTGTGATTGATGAGAGAGGAGGAGAGAGCAAAGAGGACACATGAGCAGAAGACTGTGAGTGAGAGTAAATCTGCGTGTGTGTGTGTGTGTGTGTGTGTGTATGCGTGTGTATATATATGCCTGACCAGAACTGGAACCAGCCCCTCAGAAACCCACCTGGAGCCACCGCCATCCCCTGATGCAGCAAAACTGCACAGCCATCTCTGCTTTTTAATAGCAGATAGATCAAAACAGACGTCACACTGTGCTGTATATACTGTACACTGATGGAGGATGTCCTGTGGAGGTCAGTGGTTATGTAATAATCCCCTTCTTTTCTGCTCCTCTACACACTGTCGCTATATTTGGCAGCAAGGCATCAAAAAGGTATCACCTCTGGGACTCCAGCTGGAAACATTACTTATTCACAACAATGGCTTTGTGGAGCAGTGGGAGGACTGTGTGTGTGTTGATGTGTGTGTTGATCAAACTGCTGCTGTCACAAGTCTCCTAGAATGACACACTCACACTTACATGCAGAAAACTCTCCTCCCTCTCCCATATTCTCTAGAGAGGGTAGATGACTTGTTTCCATAACTGTAGTTCAATTATTTAGCCAGCAGGAGGCGAGGTTGAAAAGTTCATTAGTGGCCTGCAGACACCTGCAGGACAAAAAGGACACAAAGTAGGTGGATTTTTCCTTCTCTTCTTTCCTTCTGGAATAACAGTATCTAAAAATGGAATACATTAAAATGTTCCAAAATGTGAATTAACTTACATCTCAAATAAAGATGAAATGTTCTCGATTAGTGACACTACGACAGACTCCAGTGGTGGAAGAAGTCCTTCAATAAATGTTACAAAGACAAGTCCCTCATTCAAATTCCTACTTGTTTCTAAGCTACTTGTTGTTTCATGAAACTACAGCTGTCAAATAACAAGATCAATATCGTCCTCTGAACTGTAGTGGAGGAGGAGTGTAAAGTAGTATATGGAAGTACTCAAGTAAATGTACTCATTTACTTATAATATATAAGTATATATATAATATTAAAACAACACAGAATATCAGGGATGATTCTTAATAGTTTAGATTTACAGGTCAGTCTTATTCTTTCCTGCAGCGTCCACAAGAAAAACACATGTTTGCTACAAGCATTCAACTGGGAGGACAAACTTGGGCAGACTCAGGATATAGGAACTTCATCTCCCAGCATGCCTCAGAGCAAATGGGGCCCCTCCAGGAAAGGCTGGAGGAAGCTGCTACAGAAAAGGCCATCTGGCCTGTTATTGATGCATGGCTTCCCAGATCAGTGGCTAGAAAACTGATAAGTAGATGACTTTGGAAATAATTCATCACAATTATGTAATTCTGTAAATCATTTAGTTCAAATTTAGTTGGAAATTAAAGAAGAAAATGCTTTTTTTTTTTTTAAATCAAATGAGAATACAGGTGTTGTAACTGATATGTAAATGTGCACCTTTTCATTTAATAACAGCTACACTGAAAATGCTGATAAGAAATCAGAATACTAGTGTTTGTCTGTGTGCTCATAGTCAGCATTTTAAATTCAATCCTGGCAGGATGAAATGATGATGAAATGATAGTCAGATAGATGAGTCAGAGCTGTTATATTCATTCATCTACCAGAAGTGTTAAAGAATAATAAAAAAAAAAAAGATCCATCAGAAATACACTTGCTCTAACGTTTAGATGTTTCAAATGGTCTTCTCTTCATCAAACAGCCAGCGTGTGAAAGGTGACACTGGAGCAGATTGTACGCCACATACGCTCCATCAAAAGGAGTTCGCAGTTTGACTTTTTACCAAACGATGACAGAGTAGCTTTTGAGGTGTCGAGGCTGAGCGGAGTGGCAGCTCCAAATAGCACTCATCAGATATGATTGTGTGAAGCGCGATGAAATTAGGCTTAATTGCAGCGCAGCCAAATGTTTGGTAATGAACCTGGCAGCACCTGAATATGTGCAGGAATGACTCCGCGCAGAATGAACTGAGTTTTATCTTTGTGCACGTGTGACAAAGACAGAGATGGCGCGTGAGGCCTAATCAGTGTTCATTTTAATTTCCAACAAACGTGGTGGATGCTTTTGTCAGGTGGCAAATTTATCTTTTTCATGTCTTACGGAACTTCATAATGCTCACATCAGCGTGACAGCACTTACTCTGATGTATCTTATTGTACAAAGTTTTAAACGTTTTTATGAGCCTAGAAATGTGAATTAAGTCAAAATATGAGTTTGAAGCTCCCCAGTGGAAATCAAACCCCTAATCAAGGAAGCATTAACACCATACTTTATCAAATGTGCTGTCTGTGGTTCATCATCATCACAGGTTGCTGTTACTCAACCACTCTAAAGCTGATGTGATTTGGCAGCCCAGCACTCCCACTATTTCTCTGGTTGACACTAATAGCTGCCAACTGACTTTTGGCAAAGTTACTTTCCGATTTACAGCTTATTAACTCAACTCACTAATGACCATGTGTGCTGAGCCAATATTCAATTAAAAGTCATAATCGGCCTCAACAGTAATGACTGAAAATGACAGTAGTAAGTCTGAATGACAATTAAACACTGTCATTAAACATGCATTATGGAACACAAATGAAACAGAGAGAAGGGGCTGGAAAACAGCTTATATCTAATGGTGATTGAGTGAGTGTCAAATGGAATCCATTACTAGTCCCATTAAAGGCCTGCTATTGAATTGCTTATTGGAAGAGTGAGAAAACAGATCAGTTGTTTCAACAGCTACAGCTTGTGAAAAGAGGGAGGGAGCTGAGTTATGGCATCAGCCAAGTTAAATAGGGAACTCTTTCTCTCCACAATAAGGCATTATGGGAGTCGTCTCATTGTGGAAATAGCGCTGGGGTTTTATATCTGCTTTCAAACGCTCATAAAAACACTGAGCTTCAAGGAACAGTAAAGAAGAGTAGGATTAACAGTCAATCACACAATCATTGCTGAAGTAAAGCAACACACGCATTTGTTTTTGTCACTTAAGAGGACAATGACTCATTTGCATTGATTTACATTTATTGCTTGGGGATTTACCCTAACCCTTTAATCGTTAACCCTGAATTGTGATGGTTTATTTTTGTCTTTCTGCCCCCCTTTTGTACTTTTTGTCCCCATATTGGAGGTCCCAAGTCCCCATAATGTGACAGTGAGAACAAATCTTTGTTTCCTACAACATAATTAGTACAAACACACAGACTTCTCACAGCCACAACACATTCCCTAGCCTGTAGATCTAACCCTGACCTTAAAGTGCCAAACCCAACAGTAATGCTGGGTGTACATCAAAAAGACAGAAGTATAAGTACAACAGTACACGTTAGCTCCCTGTTTTTTTTATCTCACACATAGACACACACATTAATTGTAAGTTGCTCAACACAAATGCATCAGCTACATATGTTTTAAATATGTAAAAATGGCAAATGTACATGCAGACATGAAAGTTTTTGCCTTTTTGTGGCAAGTCATTCCCCCACTTACACACACACACACACACACACACACACACACACACACACACACACACACATTTCGGCTTTTATTGCTTCTTTCTCTGTTTCCAGTTCATAGTCACTTTAGTGGTCATTTTGTCCCCCTTTACCAATCTCCTACATAGCCACACACACACACACACTCACACACACTGAGGCTTCACCCATGTTATTGCTTTCTCTTTGTTTCCAGTTCATCCTCCTATAGCCGACAGGAGTGCAGGAGACAAACTGTGATTTAGTAGCAGTGTAAACTAGAAAGCCGAGGCCTGCGGCTCTGCTTTATCAACGGTGCTCCATCTTGCTGTGGGGGACAGGAGAACTCATTTAGGATGTTGCCAGAGATGGTCTCGCACCAGCTGATAGCGCGGCTGAATTACGATCGCGCTGCTACTCTTTTATTTCTCTCAGTTTGTCTGTCTGTGTGTATGTGTTGGCACCTGAAGGTCCGATGGCAGGTGGGGACGACTGCTGGGTGAGTGACTGCCATTTTGAACGCTCCGTGACTGCGGTGGCACCTGCAATTATGCAAGCGCATGCAGTCGTGCATTATCATAAAACACACGCACAGACAGTGCTGGTAATGAGAAACATAAGCTTGAGCCTTTCCCCAACAGTTTTCCGGAGTTTAACTGAAGAAATTATAATAACCGGGGAATCCAATTTTGACACAAAGAGATTATTGCTGGTGTGCGCATATGTTTCAGCATGCTAGTGTGTCTGTGTATGTGTGTGTGATGCCTCATATTGTGCTCCAGATGGCTCTGGGGTCACCATGGAGACTGGTGACATATAATCAGGATGTGGTGGGTGTTTTTTTGGCTTCCTGGGGTGTTGAGGGAGGTAGTAGGAGGAGTGTGGGGGGTCTGTTAGCATTTCAATTCCAAAATTACAGTGGATATATCCTTCAGTCAGTGATATATTATAGTAATATTCTGGAGCACCGCATATGTTTAGTTTCTTTGTATTTAAAGTTGATGTTACCCAATAAAGCTCACGCCAGCTCCCGTAAGCTCTATTTCCATTTTGATCAGTACACATCAGTATGCAGGGAAAAGAACCTGCATGGTTTCTTCCTGTCAGTCTATTTGCACTTCAACATCGCTTGAACCTGCCTCTTGCACGACACTTGCTAGTGATATAACTGTCCAACAGGAGGTGAGCTACCTCCCCACCCAGTGTGTCTCTATAAAGGCTCCAGCACTTGCTAACCAGGGGCTCCGTTTCACCAAACTTGCAACATGCGCTCATTAGCTCTCACGTTAATGTTAACACATTTAACTGAACAAAAAAAAAAACACCATACTTGCGACTCATGAATGGGCGTGCGAGAGGATTGTAGGACTCGCAGATTCATGAAAATCATTTGTAAAACGGGACAGTAGCACCGTTTGCGATCTGGAGACATGTGCTTGCTGTCACCGTCTCCAGAAGATGACCCTGAAGAGACGTGTGGCATTCCTGTTGAAAGGTTTTAGGATACTTAGCAGCAAGTGGAAACCCTCTGCTGTCTGAGAGCATTAAGTCCCCCATGGAGGTTGAATCTGAAGGCGGCGATAACGAGGAGAGAGCCATGAGGAGTGACTGACAGCTTGTGCGCTTAACACGGCCTTGATGCTGCAAGTTTATCAGGCAGAGAATTCCCAGGGCCCACAGGAGGCTCTGTCGAGGAAAGATCAGAACAGCCGATGATGCAGCCCAATAAAGCTCAAGCCAACTCCTGAAAGCTTTATATTTGCAGTTGTAAACACCTGGTGTCTGGCAACCCTCTCTGGGAACAAAGCACTTAAAGAGCACATTAAGTTTTCAGTTTGTTGTTAATACGTCAAAGCAGAACTAGGTAGTATGCATACCCACAAAGAAATATTCTTTGATTGAAGGTGATCTCTAAGAGGTGTCTGCCTGCATCCTCTCTCCTTTCAGGAGACCTCTATTTATTACAAGCAGCAGGGATTGTTGTGCTGGCAGAAACCTCTTTACAGTGTCACAGAGGACATTGTATGACTGATCAGATCCTCTGTACTGCAAAAAATCTACATCTTCTAGAGACAGTTTGTATTTTAATCCACTCTAATAATGTGTATTAGAGTTTTTTTCACTAGTTGAACAAAAAACTGGTGTAAGATGGTTCCATTTGTGTTCAATACAACTGTATTTATTTATATAGATGCCGAGAATCACGTGTCCTATTTTGACAAATTGATTTATCTCACTTCTTATTATTCATTTTATTTTTGTGTGACTATTGCTGGATATTCAGATTGAAAACAGTACCACATTGAAAACACGCTACGTTGGTGTGTGCGTGTTTCTAAGGGTTCAGTAAGGGGGGAATTTTCATCAAATTTGTAACATCTAAGCTACGATTTGCAATATGAGATCATTTCCGCTACCTGATTTAGATATGTTTGATTAATCAAAACAAAGACCATACTTGTGACTCATGCAAGAATATGTAAAAGCCCTATGCAGGACTCATAGTTTATCTGCACTGTGCAAGCTACATTCTTTTGCGAAACATAAGGAAGGTTATGATATTGTAACCCTAGTTCTGTAAGTACAAGCGGAGCCCTCTACTGGACTCTACGGGTAATATTCTCCTCCAATCTCCATAGGTGGAGGGCTCCGCCTGTGCTTATAGAACTAGGGTTACAATATCGTAACCTTCGTTCTGTCTCACACAGGCTGTGCTGGACTGTATGGGTACAGTAGGCGGAGCCTGATGAATATTCGCCCTGCTGCGACATGTCATCAGACTACCTCACTGAGCCTGACCAGCTATGTGCCGCGGCCCTGCTTGTATTTTATAAACCCAGCCGCTTCAGCAGAGCAGTAGCCCAGCTCTCTGCGTGATCCCGTCCAAGGCTCTCGAAGCAGAAGAGATGCTGGCAGCAGTGGCGATGAGACCGGGGCACAGCGGGCAGGAACAAGCTTGTAGCGGCCAATTCCACCCACGGAAAGGTAAGATCAGTGAACTGATTTTGCTGTTGCAGAAGAGAAAAGGATAGTGAGTGGCAGAGACGCTGCTTTATATACAGTGTGAGACACATGTAATCAGTAGGCGTGTCCTGATTGGCCGGCTACGTACATGCAAATTTCAGTGGGGGATTGCATGCGTGTGATTGGAGAAGAGTATTACCCAGTAGAGGGCGGAGCCTGTGTAAGGTAGAACTGCCACCATTTGTGATCTGGGTGTAAGCAGTGCTTTCAAATTGCCTTTGTGAAACAAACTTCAATACAGCCATCTTTTAGTAATAGATCCATGAGTTAGAAGGCTCATCAGATGCCAAAATACTGCACAGCAGTTTGGGGACTATGGGGAAGTTTTATTTTACAACTCTGGAAAGTTATAGCCACCAACCGAATGACATTGCACGTTTTCAACTTTTCAACGAGCCTGTGTTTTTTCACACAGTACTCATATCGCTCTGAGCATGGCCTTACACATATTTAGCCCTGCTCTTTTTTACAGTGTGCTTTCTGTGGAGGAACATCATGCCCCCCACCAGCAACCCAGCGTGTTAACACCAGACAAGAGAAAAATCATCACAACACATATTTCACTTTTTAGTCGAGGCTGTCTTAATAAAGGCACACATTCAATTTTATTTCATTTTTAAACAAAAATGTAAAAATCTGATCTTTTTTTCTACACAGAACACAGGAACTTTAATTCCTGATTTGCAAGGTCAAGGTAACTTCTTACTGCTCATACTATGAATATACTGAATGAATAATTATATTGGATTGCCACTCTGTCAAAAGCAGTTTCAATCATTTCTCCCTCTCTTCTCTCTCTCTCTATACAAGCTGTTTCATATTTAACAAAATATCACACACAAACACATCATTTGAAATTCATTTTCCAAGAATCACAATTGAATGTTCACTATGTTGCTGATCATTGACAAGATCACAGATTTCAAAGCAAGAAACGTTCTGGCAAGCATCAAGCATTAAAAGTCTGAAAAGGAAGATCCAGCAAGTATCTCATAAAACATTTAAATATTACATCAACAAAAACATGTTTTTCAAACGTCACCACATACACTGAAGTTAAATGCAAACAACCACTGCAAACATGCAAGAAATTATGTGATTAAGCATTTTAAGAAATAAAAACATTTAAGTTAATGCAGCTCATAATGAACTGCAAGTGATGCAACAACACAGATATATGATGTACTGTAGCTACACAGTATAGCAATCAGACACATTAAAGCGCAAAAATGTATTACCACTGATGGTGTAGAAAATATGAAGTTAAACTCTAGCAGTTCAATCTGTTTTTTTAAAGTGATGAATGTTAACCGTGGTGTCCTCTGCACAATGACCAGCTCAGACCCCTGATCCTGAGAAAAGCAGAAAATGGAAGTCATATATGTGGTTTAAAAGAACAGTTCGACATTTTGGGAAATACAATTATTGGCTTTCTGGCAGAGAGTTAGATAAGAAGATTGATACCACTGGTATTAATCCTCTCCATTAACTCTCTGTAAGAAGCACATTTCATCACTACACTATTGCTTTAAATCTTTTATCAATGTAACTAACCCACACAAAATATCTCTCCTGTTCAGGGAAAAGCTAAATGGAATACGTTGTTCTTTCTTCCTCTTTTGTTCCTTGTGAAAAGTCTGATCATCAGTCTGAATCCAGCACAGTTTAAATTCTGGTAATCCATATGTTTCCAGTCCAGCATGCAGCTGTAGAGAAATAAACATGAAACCCTGTGACTACCATCTTATTAAAACCTTGTACACACTCCACTTATCCTCCACTGTTTGAAAATATGATGAGATATGAGAGATTTCTTCTTTTTTCTTATGATTTTACTGTTTTCTTTTCTTTTGTGGAAATTGTAATAAAAAACAGCCATGAACATCTTTTTGTGGCTTCAGACTTCAGACTGTATACCTGCTCTAAAATCTGGTGCTGAACTGCAGGATCATTCAGGTCGGTCTCAGATTGAAACGCTGTTTTGTGTTGAACTCTGGGAGGAGTGAAGTGGAGAATACACTTTTTGACTTTAAAAAAGTGTATTTTCCACCAAGTTTTAGATAAAATAGTGCCTTTCAGTCCACATCCCACCACGTTCCCGTGGTTGTCTTCACTGCAGTCACATGACGTCACTGTGTCACCGGTGTTGTCAGGCTCATTCTCGTTCCAGTTAGTGAAGGTGGTGAAGCTCCTGTCAGACCAGTAAGTCCAGGATCTTCTGTAGAGACCGATCCAGCTGTTTACTGACAGCAGTGAGGATATGTTGTCATTCTCTGACTTGTTCCTCTCACTGACAGGGCCCGTGTAGTTGGCTCTACAGTATGTCCTAGTATGGTACCAAATCATCTCAGTTTGCACTTAAATGTATTTGGAAGGACTTTGAGCTGAAAGAAAACAGGAAGGAAATAAAATAAATTCAAAAGGGTTAGACTGTGAATTGACCTAGACCTGACCTAGAACAACACTGTGACTAAGGTAAAAAAAATACATTGAATACTGTCAATAGCTAAATGTACTGCGTTCATTGTAATTGCAATAAAGATACAGTGAAAGAATCTGTATTTATTCCATTTGCATTAAAAAAATAGTATCAACAGATCAGAAGGATTTGTGATTTGGAAATTGACTTCAATAGTCCCAACACATGAGACACGAGATGTGTTCTCTGCAGCTCTAAATAAAGCCAAGTCCACATAGCACAATGAGTTATGTTGTTATGTGGTGATGAAGTGGCTGTCCAAAAATACAAATGCTGAAAGCAGATGAAGTTTTAGTTTACGTGTATAAGAACCTTCAAAAGGTTTGAAGTGCCAAAGTGCGAGCACTGAAAGGAGAAATGTCAGTTGAAAAGAAAGAGATGAAAGCAGCTGAAATGTCAGGCATAACCACTGAAAGGATTTGAAGGAATTCACACTAAATTACAACCCTTTTGTGTAAAAAACCTACCTAATTGATGGGACTACATGTGTGATAGAATTTGTATGGATCTTATTAAAATTTTGATATGATTGTGATACTTTTCTTCTTTGTGGTTGTCGATCATGTCATTATATGACTAATAATACCTTTCCAGTCTATTGTCTCTATAGAGCAGCAGGTGTTATTAATCTGCTTTAGAGCCTGTGAGGCTGTGCTTAAGGCTTTCAATATAACTTTTCTCCTTGTTCTGCCTAAGAATAACAATAAAGCAGCATTAAGCTGAATCTAGTAAAAATCCTTCTTACCATAAAAGCAGACTGCAGGACGTTTTTTTTCCAGCAGGAAGAGTCCCACCAAAACCCCTGTTCTGTCATCAAACCACAGCTCTCCTTGGACTCCTTATTGTCGGGCTTGTCTGAGCTCCAGTTGCTGAAGTGTGTATCATTGTTGAAGTCTGCATTTCCCAACATCCACTTCCATCTGAATATGTCATCATAAAGCCCTATCCAGGCATAGTTTCCATTAAGGCCCTGCAGGGCTGTCGTCGTCATCTTGGTTGTGTACGGCGGCAGGTCAGTGAACGTCTCTCTGCAGTGACTCTGAGCCTCATCCCAGGTCTCTGACTCCTTCACAAGGTGGAATTGATGACAGCGCAGACAGCCCTGATGGACAAAGGACTTATCATAATACAATAACTATGCAACAAATTTTGAGTTTACAGTTGGAGCTGGTGTTGTATTGGATTTTCATGTTATCTCATCCACTCATTGTACATATGTGTCTACCTCACTCTCTTACACACAACTTTCACACACAAACACACTCTGACCTGGGACTGTGAGGAAAAGCAGTAGTATCTTCTTCATCCTGAAAATGGAAACATGCAGAACACATTTGTGGCAATGGACCAACAAGAAGAACGTACTGTATATTTTGCAGGACCAGTGACAGAAAACTGGTGTTTCCTAAAAGTCATAATGGGTCTCACACACAATGAATGAGACCTGGCAGCTCTGATGTGGAATTTACCAAATGATGAAATTATTAAACACACCTCTGCTGTATGTGATTCATGTGCTTGTCATATTCCCACTGTGCAAGTTTACTCATTGTGTTTTCCTACTCTGCCTCTGATTTGTGTTTTCTTCCCATGTTTTTGAGGTAATTATGTAATAACTAAATGCTTTGTTACCATAAATGCATCATATAGCCTGGACAACCTCTAATATCTGTGCTTGAGTTTGGGCAAAAGGTAAAATTAAGCAACTTTTAACTGCTCGGTGTTAAAGCTGACAGTTTCCAATTATGGATGGGCTAAATCTCATGGCTGAAGGGCATTTAACAGATGGACAGAGCTGCCTCTGAGGAAAGGTGAGCATCTGACTTGGGTTAACGATCTTGACTTATGAACTAACCTAGATCTCCCTCTGGTGGTCAAAGATTATTATTTCAAATGTCAGCAGTGGTTTCAGTTTGAAAACTGGTTCTACTCCAGTGGAGAGGAAAATGAACATGTACTTAATCAGAAATGTTTCTAAATTCATTCACATTTACTGTAACATAATGGTACCACACATATGGTTTCTTATTGCTTTTGCACATAACATTGTGTAATAGTATATTTAGTAAACATGTAACTTGTGGATTGTATTAAAATAATTTCAATCAGCCCATCTAGCGACAAAACGCTCACAAAAGCTCTTTCTTCCTTTTTGTTAGTTCATGAAATTCATACATATACTCACTCAAAATGGCCTCTTGTGAAAGTATACTCAGGAAGAAGTTGTGTTAATACTTTTTGCAGCCTTCTAGGATGTTTTCCAACCTTTTTGGATCGTGACTGGAGGCAGATAGAAACATCAAGCCTGGCTCTTTCTTAATGTAACAAAATCTGTCTACCAGCACTAATTTTTATGTGTTATCATGTCATGTTATATCTTTTTGTTGTCCTGCTGGACAGAGCCAGGCTAGCTCTTTCCACTAGTTTCCAGTCTCTGTGCTTCATATCCACAAGAGTGGTTTTAATCTTCTAATGTAAGTCTCTGCACGAAAGTGAGTAAGCATCCTAAAATGTAAAACTATTCCTGTCGAAATTAAGCTATTTATTTTTGCGACACTTGTTTACCAATTCCATTAGTCTGCTGGTTGTTTAACCAAACTGTGTTTTTTTCCCATTTTAATTTCCTGAAGAAATAAATTATAGAATAATTCATCATAAGAAAAAAAAGCAAAAATTGGGCAAAAGTCTGAAAATAAGTATAACTTTGTGTAGCAGAAATATGTTTTTTCTGCTATTCTGTTAATTATCTTACTCTCTGCAGGTTGATCCTGCGACCCATTGTTGGGGTCCTGACCCCAGGATTGGGAACCACATTTCTTGAAACTTCTGGCTGGACCCTCACCCCTTTGTGCAGAACCACTGATATTCTGATATACCTTCTCCCTGGCAGGTTAACATTCTGACGGTCAACTACATGTCTCACAAAAGGAGAAAAAAAAAACATCACTTGTAATTTGTCATATTCATTCCATCAAACAGAGCCTGATTGACAGAAAGACAGAAAGAAACGTAATTAAACATCTGCGACAAATATCTACATAGAGTGTGTGTGTGTGTGGGTGTGTGTGTGTGTCAGAGAGACAGACAGAGAGAGAGACAGACTCTTGCGGGTGTTAACAGTGATAAATCAAGTCAATGGAGTGAAACGGATGTGTACCCTGAATCATCTGCTCCAATGGTGGCATGGAAATCTGCCAATCCTCCAAATGAACGACATTAGTCCTGCATGCTCAATTGAATGTTTGGTTGTCTGCCTGAAAGTATGTGACTCTGTGTGTGTGTGTGTGTGTGTGTGTGTGTGTGTGTGTACTGCAGTAAGGTGTAGCGATAACTACATATTTTAAGATGTATTTTATGTATCATGCAATAAGTGTGTGTATGTGTTTCAACCAGCAATTTAGTCATCAAAATGAGTTGTAGATGGATTATTCCTGATGTATAATTGATTTTGATGCTTGTTCACTGTATTTTTTATTAAACACTAAATGTTATTCTGTATCACATCATTCTCATCTTTTACATTTACTTATATTTCATACACTTTTCTGATGTACCACCTTCATTTCACTCACACCAGATGGCAGTGTTGCCTTCAAAATTCATGACCAATCCCAAGCCACATTCCCCTCCTCTTCTTCTTCTTCTTCCTCCTCCTCCTCCTCCTCCTCCTCCTCCAGCTCGCTGGATCCGGCGCGACAGTCAGATCTTCTTGCCATGCCGGTCACGCCCCTCACAGATGTTTCTCCAACACACACACACACACACTCATGTGCATACACATAGGGCCTACTGTACATACGCACCATCTTGCATACACAGACATCTCATACAGTTTGAACACTGGCCTTCATTTTAAACCTGCTTTTAAAGCTGCAGCTCTCTCAGCTCTCTTATGTCTATTTTCAATAAAGTTAAAAACCTCCCATCATATCGTGGTGTTTCCAAGCCAAATGGTAAGACATCAGCCCACTCAGTCCTATTTTTAACCATTATTACAGCCATCACTGAGTGAAAGGCTTGAAAGGCAGGTGGAAAATGAACTGATTCAATGCAATTGATCAGCCAGTTGAAACCAAACTGAAAATTACTGCAACCTGGTATGAGCTGATTGTTTAATGATGGCTGTCTTGCGGGCAAAAAAGCTGATTTTGATGAACTCCATATGGATTCCAATCCAGGGATATGAGCAGGAAATTAAGTTATTTTACTGTGGTATTAATATATTTACATTTTTGGAGACAATATGAAAAAAATGTGTAAAATTCATCCCAGTAGATGAAATTGATCCCTAAATTGCACGAGCAGAGTGGTGAGACCTCGTGACAGGCACAAGAACCTCTCCCTGTGGCAAGACTAGACGTTAAAGCTGCCCTTATTTGGATTCAGACTGTACCCTGTACATTGGTTTGTGTGGCGACTGCATTTCTGAAAACCATATGCTCTCACTTCACCAAAAGGCAACAAGGGCGTGCAGTGTGATACGCCGTTAAGCCTGGAAGCATCTCGGAGCGTAAACTGGGATCATTCACAGCTGTGGTTTTACTATTGTATCAATAAAATGCTCACTATGCCAACAACAAGAGCTTGGTATTTATTGCCAAAAAAAATGCCACTACACACACACACACACACACACACACATATATTAAAGCACCATCTCTCTACGTGTGGGAGACAGAGAGACCATCACCATGGAAACAAACGTCATGTAGCCTAGTCTCCCACCATTCACCACCGCCCCCCTCCCCAATATGAACTCACCCCCACTTCTCTCTTTCTGTTGCTGCCTGTCTACACGCTTCTCCATTTCTCCTCCTCTGTTCCCCATTCCCAACATCCTCCATCTTCCCCAAATACCCCCACTCTATCTATCTATCTATCTATCTATCTATCTATCTATCTGTACAATATTTCTGTTACTATGTCATATTTTTCTTTCTCCAAATGAGGATCCTCCTTATACGTATGACTGTGTGTTTCTATTTGTGTGTGTGTGTGTGTGTGTGTGTGTGTGAGAGAGAGAGAGAGAGAGAAAGTGAGAGTTAAATCAGAGAGAGAGGGTCGGTATGGGGGATGGGTTGTCAAGACAGACTAACGTGATATGAATTTCCCAAATATTACAGGGAATTTCCCTTTTTCTCTTTAACTTTCTCATCTTTCTGCCTCTCTTTAGCTTTCTTTCTCTCTTACTGACCTTATTTGATTATTATTTATCCCAGTCACTTACTGTAATCCAGTCATTATTGCAGTGGCAACAGGGTGAGCACAGCAGCCCAGATGTTCTTGTCCCCAACAGCTTTCTTCAGCTCCTCCAGATGATGTGCCCATGATATGCTGGGAGATGTAGTCTCTCTACAACTGAAACTAAACGTTTCCTCTAAAGAGAGATTTTTAAGTGCACCTCAGCTGGCTCTTTCTAATTCCAATGTGAAATTCTCCTAACTTTCCTTTCACAGAAACTTTATTTCTGATGCCGATTCATATTGTCAGTCACTACTAGCTTAAGTATGCAACACTGGGCCAAAGACAGACCAATAACTGAAAGCTTTACTTTACTTTCAGGTTCAATATCATATCTGGTATCATATCTGTGGCTGAAGAACCTAACCATCAATCAGTATCATTATCCTTTTGTTTGCTAAATGAGACCTACCCCTTTACTAAGACAAAGATAGGATGAAATGTATTACTCCTTACCCTAACTGATCAGAGATCACAGCCATGTATTGGGACCAGTATGCACATCACCAGGACCCTGGAAATGGTCAATTTAAGTTGAATGTAGCCATTATTCATGTTATTAACTACACCAGTGGTTTTCCTGATATTAAACATCACAGTATCTGCTTTCAAAACCTTTATGGTCACGTTGAATGACACTGACGTCATGCAATAAAGTGAGCACACGACACTATAAAAACCAGTGTGTATAACAGTTCCAAAGTACAGACAGTGTACTTGTGCAAACTATTAAAATCCCTCTAATACATCTATTGTAACCACACTATGTATTTATTATGCACTTCACAGGCCAGGCACACACACATACAGGTGTGTTTAGTTGCTCTGATGATTAAACTGCTCAAGTGGAAGTTAGGCAGAGGTATGCTGGGAATTAAGTAACATCACAAAGTACTACTCAGAATCATAAAGGTCTAAATATGTTGCAACAGGAGCTAACAGCAAAGTGAAGGAGATGTCAGGCATTCACATTCTGTATACGCCCACACAGTCCTAAAGGTGCACTCACATGATGTTTCAGTTCTCCATTCAGTTCCCTGCACTCATCTCTGAAAGGGATGTTGAGAGTATTTATGAGAGTAATACTACAGTTTGTAGTCTGGTAGTGTGATTATTTACTAAAAATGGTGACGAAACACATGAGAATAATAATTTCTCCCTTTCTACAGTGCAGCAGTGTTTCTATTGGCTGAAAGAGCACATAGGCTGGGTCAAAGTTTAACAAAAGTGAACTCTGACCTGTGAAACCAGTGCAGCCTGCCAGATATGGCACTTTAAGAAGAGGTCTAATCAGGCAAGTGTGTGGGTGGACACTGAGGGCGTTAAATGGCAGCATAGGCTGTGTCCGAAATCACTCCCTATTTACTATACAGTGCACTATATTCACTCTGCACTTATCTTATTTGAGTGTCCAAACTCAATTGTGAGTGTAAAATAATGCACTATTGTGCCCTCAAAAATTTCCACAACAGAACAAAAAAAGCACCTATGGCATATACATCACTTTCTGCTAACAATCCCACAATGCATTTTATAGATGTGAAGTGTTCAAAATCTGAATTTACTGTTCACTACATAGTAAACTATTGAGTGACTATTTCACAGGGAGTAGTGAATAAGTGGACAAGTGATTCCAGACACAGTCTGGGTGAATAGGGCTTTACTGTATTTAGAAACTTTATACTGTATAGTATATATCAGGTGATATAAGTGCAACGTGACTGGCCTGTTACAAAAGGCCTTTTTCCCAGCAGTCATTTTGTCATAGCAGGAAAAGCACAGGTGTTACTAATAACATTAACAATGGCTCTTCTATTCAAGTATCCCAGTAAGCCATGACAGTGTCACAGAGAGCCAGCATGCACAATATAAACCTTTTTTTCAGAGCAGACAAGACATGTCAGAGCAAGAAAAGCACAGGTGTAATTAATAACATTTATGATAGCTGGATTCCATTTAGCTTTTTCTAACTCATGAGCCTGGTGTAGAGCATGATGGCTCACCAGTATGGCTTGCCTGGACACTTGAACTTGGAACTAAGCCATCGTTAATGTTATCAGTTACACCTGTGCTTTTCCTGCTAGGACAAGTCACAATGTCTGCTGTGAAAACAGTCTGTGCCAGGACCTTCAAACTGAGGCAGCTAAATGGAATTATAGTCATCATTAATTGTATTAACTACACCTGTACTTTTCTTACTGTGACATGCAAAATGTCTTCTGTAAAAAAAAAAAAAAAGTTGTATTGAACACAGCCAGGAAAGGAAGTGACTGTACTTGAGTAACCTGAGTAACATGCCCACACACACACTCACTCTGAGTTCTTTTGTTTTATGATGCACAGCCTGATGTTTACTATGGCATTTATTTGCATTGTAGAACATCATGAAATTCAACTGTGAATTGTGCTTCTGTATGAAAGTTATATTTGTTTTTCATACACTCTTTTTCAAGGGAGACCTGTGTACAAGAATAAACATGCAGTTAAAACATGAACAGACACATTAGATTCACATTAAGAAAAGCGATTACAAGTGAGTGATTTTTAATTTCAAAGTTTTTTGCAGCTCATTCCATCTATACAGAGCTTTGTACCTGAAACTAGCTGTTTGAACATGTGGTACAGCTAATGTTAAAATGTCCTGTGACCTGACATTGAATATGACTGTATATATATACAGAGAGCAGAGGTACTGAGGCAGTTTTTGCAATAGGGTCTTATGGATAAATAACATATAATGCAGCTCAGATAGTTGATATAAGATGCAATGATGACTGAGGAATCACCTGTGATGAAGCACAGTGCACTGTGATACAGAGTCTAGAGGCTTTAAGGTGGAGGGACAGGTATGCATATAAGTATCACCATAATCGAATGTAGACATAATTGTAGATGGTACAATGGTCTTCCGACTAGCAGAAAAGAAGCTTGTCAGGTTTTCCACATGGCTCTTAAAAGAGAGTCTAGTATCCAGCCAGTATTTATAACATTCAATTTCAGTTTGGGAACCCTGAGGGGTATGGATATGGGCAGTAGGCTGGATATTTCTAAGTGATGAAAATGTAATAAAACCATATAATATAATGGTCATATATTGTATTATTATTATTGTAATGTAAAACATTGTTCTATTAACCAGTATTTTTATTGTTCTAAGCAGGAGACTGAAAATCATTTTTGACTGCCAATATGCTAATCTTGCCTATCTTGTATTCTTTTTTATTGAAGATGTTGTTCCTGTCAGGGTGTAAAAGTCTCTGAAACAGCATTTAGAACATCATGGGACACTAAAATGTTCCACTGAAGGCCAGACTAATGAAATTCTTTCATGAATATTAGGCTGCTGAGGCAGGTTTCACCACAGACCAACATTTCTCCTTACAGTAAAATATTGCATAAATTGTCCATACCTCCATTATATGTGGAAAACAACGTTAATTAACCTTAATCTGAGAGAGTTATTACATTTTTTACTCATTTACAGTGGCATCTGATCACATTCTTTTTTATATCCCCTGACAGTTATTATCAGTTCCTACAATCCTCTTGAGTGTAGATCTTTTTGATATAGTTGCCACCAAGGACAACTTTAGCCATTTCAATCACTACAAGATACCAGCTTGTCTCCTCCTCCCCTCTCCTCTTCTCCTTTCTGACCTGTACATCTTAATGCTCCGGCCCAAAGCTTCCTGATACATCACAGTTCGCAGTAAAGGCCATCGCTACCCTCTGGCACCCCTCTTTCATCTGCGTTTTCACCTCTCTCTCTCTCTCTCACTCATGCTCCACCTTGCTTTCATCTCCCTTCCTCCCCTCCAATCCAAACCCCTGAAGGTTAGAGGAAATCAGGCAGAGGCAGATAGACGTGCAGTGGTGATGAGAGAGACATGGATGGATTTTGAAGAGGGATGAGTAGTTTCGGTTTCACTCCCTCATCTTACATCATACAGCAAAAAACATACCTCATGTCTAGCACTCGTCATGCCTAAAAATGAGCTTCCATCAGAATTGTACTCTTGTCAACGTGGAGAAGATATAACATTTAAACCCATCACACAACACCAAAACTCACTGTAAGTGTGGCCACTATCTAAAAGAAATTTTAGCTCAATATATATGCAAACTGACACATGCACACACAAATACCCAGCCAGGGGGTCATACATTTCCTAGTTCACCATCGCTATGGTTGCAACCTCACTCTCACGCAAAGGTAATCAATGTGATACATAAAGTCCTAAGTCATGTGTTGAATTATTTGCTGGTTGTACATGGGATCCTTTCCTGGGCTTGCTGAATGGATTAGCTCATTAGGAATGTGTGACAGGCCACCAGAGGACACACAAATGATCTAGAGATTGATTAGTTCTGTCTGGACAGTGTAGACACAAGACTAATAGCCATTCATTCGTTAGCGAGGTCTTTTACCTTTCTGACTTTCCTGCTCCATCTTCCACTCAGGTGACGTGTTTGATTTCTTTTTTCTCTCTTCTGCAACTCAGTATTTCTCTTTTTCCTCAGTACAGCAAAATCATACAGGCCTACTTTTATAAATACAGCCTTCCTTTCTTTTAATTTATTGACTCCATTGACTTGCTTCTTTACCTTAAAGCTACACTATAAATACAGTATTGGCCCAAATATACAGTACCAGTCAAACGTTTGGTGTATCCAAACTTTTCACTGCTTCTGGAAGACAATATATTTTTCTGGAAATCTGAAAATAATTGTGGGGGTTGTCTTATATTCGATGACTAGACAATTATGTGTTCACAACATCAGATATTCTTTTTGAATGGAGACTAGTACTGGTCAGCTCCTATAAAGTGCTGCATTATGGGTTGTTTGTAGCCTTAATGTTTCGAAGCTAGCAAGCGTCTTAAAGTCTGTTTATAGTGTCTTTTAGAGGTAGTTAGCCTTTGAAGTGTTTAATTAGCCCAGTTTAACCTGCAGGATTTTCTGAAAGCTGCAACGTGTTTATCTGCAAAGGAAGACATAAATTCATGAGTGAGAACAAGTCGCTAGCGTCTCCTGATGTCTTTACTGCAGAAACAGACCCCTGTCACAGATGATGAGGAGCTCAAAAAGACTAGCACTGAAAAGTGCTAAAGCTAACTGGGGAAAATAATTTTGACCAATTCCAAGAGCCTGACAGGACAGAAAACAGAAAAGGCTTCAAGGATGAGGACTCCCATCTCTTTCTCAAATCTTTTCCATCTTTTTCCATCTCAAATTTTCCAACAAGACTAGCGTGAAAGTGTGTTGTCTTATGATTAGGATCGTCTTATTTATATTAATAATGCAGATAGCAGATAGTTAATGACAAGCTGGTGAATATTGAGCAGCTCAAGAACCAGATATTTCCATTAGGATTTGGTGAAGACCAAAACAGAGCTCAAAGAAGAGAGAATATTGGACTAAAACTTGCCAGGTGGCCAGAAATAGACTTCAGATAAATGCTAATGTTTCTCTGTGTCTGCTAGATGTGTGAATAAGCAACTAATTGCTAACACATTAGCTAGAAACATCTTTATAGGGTGACGCTTCAGTGTTTTGTCTACAGCTTGCTGTGCTGCTCCCAAGTGGCCAAAAATGCAGGTTTAATGTTATGGCAGTATGTTTTAAGGAGAGTGTTTGTCGGATTGTTGAACTGCATCTAAAACCCCCTCTTCTCCGACACCAGAATTTGGTGGGCTGTGTCCAATAATTTTTGTAACTTTCCCAACCTAATCCCCACTTCATGAAGAGATTAGCCAGGTGTGTGGAGGCGAGAAGTAAGGATTGTTTAAACTCTCTCAGGCTCTCTTTCTTCATTCTTCACCCGGCCTTGAAGTGTGGCTAACAGGTATAAACATTTTTGTCTTTAGACAACAAAAGTTTGTTTTAAGCATACGCCGCCCTTTACTCTCATCATCCAGGTAAATTGGTTTGCCAACATGACTGTAGTCTTATTAAAAATGTCACATTGTCCAGCTAGTATCACCCATCTCTGATATAATGGAATTTCCCTTTTCACCACAGGCGCTTGACATATTTTTAGATTATTTTATTTTTTATATCACATGCTTGACCGCAGCAAAACAGTCCAGTGTTGTGTGGGAGGATTTTGCTGAGCTGCATTTGAAACCTGCAATGAAACATACGTCCCTCTGTCATTTTACATGCATAATTGATAATTCTAAAGACAAAATATCTTTTTAGGGGTATTAAGACAGTCATTCAGACAGTCATGGGACACTAAACCACTCCTCACATCAGATTATCATCTGCAATGGGTTTTAGTGAATTGTTGATATTTTATTTTATTTTAAGACCAAATTAATGATGTCAGCCTAGTCTAAAGAAACTTTTAAAGAAACTGCATATCAGCATAGCAATAAGCTCAAAGATACAATCTAAACCAATAATCCAGCATTCAAGTTATTCAGGTGATTCATCACTTGAGGAATTCTCAGAGGACGAAGACATGAACATTCATACCGAGTTGGTTTTTTTTCTGCATTGATCTGCTGCTCTGCTGACCTGTTGATCGCCAACAGTCCATCCCTAAAAAAGGTCACATGACTGGGTCGGGGCGGCAGGCTTGTGTGTGTGTTTGAAGGGTCGGAGGCACGATAGCAGATCCAAGTATCTGACAGTGTGAAACGTGACGCAACGTGAGTTTCAGGCCAATGTGGGTCACAGAAAGAGCAAATGTGTATCTGTATGTGTGTGTGTGTGTGTGTGTGTGTATGTGTGTGTGCCATCTGTCCTGACAAGATTACTGGAGTCAGACAAGAAGACCGACTGGACCAGATTAGAGTATGAATATAGGGCAGGAGAAAAAGAAGAAAGAGAGAAAGAGAGAGGAGGAGGAGAGAAAGAAACAGAAGATGATGAAGAGCAGGGGAAAGAGAGAAAGCAAATGACAGAGAGAGAAAAGAAAGCAGAGATGACACAGAAGTTTCGTTTCAGCTGAAATCTGTGGAATCTGTGAAAACAACTGTTTAGTGACAAAGATGATAAACTGAAAAAAAAAACAACTCCATATTTCATCAAGTATTGACTAAATGAGTGTCAGATCATTTTGTGTTTCTAATGCAACAGCAATTACATTTTAAGGACAATCTGAAAATAAAATGTGACTAACTGACTCTTTAAGGTGGAATGAGAATCAATGACCATTAACCAAATTTTTTTTTTTCCTTTTAAGTGTCCAAACTGCAGCTACAGGTTTACATTTATTCATTATATACCGTAGCTACTTTATATGTTCATCTCTGCATGTCTGTGTATAATATGGACCGCATGTGTGTGTGTTCATATATGTTTATTATGCAGGTAAGATTGAACGCTGACAGCACCCAGGAGACGAACGCTTCGACTGAAAGCTGATTGCATCGCCATGGCAACAGGGTCCTACTTTCTCTTCCCTCATCCTCTGTCTACGTCGGTTTGAGTGGCGGTTGGTTTGATATGAGTCGCTGCAACAGAGAGCCTCCCATCTCTCTCTTTCACATACATAAACACACACATGCACACACTGACTTATAAATCTTTATCATACACAAACACACACACACACACACACACACACACATACACACATTCCCATACACATAAACACATAAAATTTGATTGTAAAAAGGAGATGTTTCTCCTCCTCCATATATCTACTGTATATTTCTGTGTGTGTCCATGCCTCAACAAATATTTAAGTAAATATGAAATTCTTGTAATTCCTCTTTCATTATTGCTGTTTTTCTTCTCCAAAACCCATCCATTCATCAATTCAACCCCCTCATTGTAAATCACTACAACTCTCCCTCTTATTACTGTCACTCACACACAGACACACACAAACACACTCATGTATCCATAAAAAACACACATATATATATAATCATTGGCATTCATCCACTCTTCTCTCCCCAGAAGAGTGACAGCCTGGCAAAGAGTTCCCCAAGCTGTTGCCTTGGCAACCCTGGAGAATATTCCTCAGTGGCCATGACAACCAGTGATGCACATCCGGTGTGGTCGGCGGATTTTTATTTAGACGCTTAGTAGGGGGCCGGTGCGCGTGTGTTGGCATTTGTGTGTTGATGGATTTGAATGTGTATGCACTTGTGTGTCAATATATGTGGTTGCATACAACAGTGGTTGTACTGTATGCCTGCGTGTGTTTGCATGTATTTGAGTAAGGTCTGTGTGTATGAGGCCACTTTGCACACAGAAGTTTGTTTGTGTAGAGGGAATGTAATTTGATATCCTCACATTGTTTAATGGAATAAGTTTGTGTGAATGTGTAGTAGAAATGATCCAAACATATTGTTTTTTTCCTTTTTTGTGAGATTTTGTGAGTATTGACATTCCTGGTAACTATATTCACTTAAAGTAAAATACATTTACAATAATTTCACTGTTTTACGAACAAAAACATTTGACTTTTGAAGGATTTGTATAAACTTTTGAAAATCCCCCAAGTCAGTTGGTAATATTGGTATAAATGTTCAAACTGAATACCAAGTTTTGAATTTTGGATTAAGGACATTTGGCCTGGATAATCTCACCTCCTGCATGTTTGTCTTAAATCCAGTCTATGTAATTTTTGACAAAAATAAATGATGTCATCTTTCTCTAATAAATGAAGAGTTTCTACCACGGCTTGAAGCTGAAGCCAATGTAGAAGTACCTTAAAGTGCAATGCTACTGAAGGCCACTAGATGCTGGCTCCCATTCAAAAAGTAGCAACTTCTCTCTAGTAATAATAAATAATTTTTTCAATGCCATCATGGTCTCAATTGCTAAATTCAGGCAATCTAATAAGTGTGCTGGTGGTCATTTTGGAAAGTATTGCTCTGTTAATAAGATTTGAAGACTTGTAGTAGCTTTGATGTCTGCCATTTGGGTGTTGATTGACAGCTGTGACTAGCTGTGTTTCCATCTAATTGTCGATCAAATTTTAACTTTTGAAATGTCGAAAAAAAGAAAAAGAAAATGCGGATTAGGCGCATTTCCATCAACTGGTTTGGAGCAAATAAACTAGGTGACGTAAAGCATAGTTTCGTCAGAAGTTGCCGGTATAGGCTACGTCATACATGGCTGTAATAAACAGAGTAAAAGACGTAGAGGTTGCAAATCGGAAACAAAACCAGTTTTGGCCATCTATGAGAGAAAAATGAGGAGGTATTCAGGAATTTGTTTAAATTGGGCAAGTTGTAATTGTTTTTTTCATATCAGCCAGTATCGTTTGCTTAGTTGCTACTACCAGCCATGTTTTTGTGTGTTATGGGAATATCCGGAAAGATGCCGACAGTACAAACAACTGATCAGTAATGTGAGTCAAATGTTCACTTCATCAAAACTTATTAGACAAAGGTGTTTCCATCTCCCATTTAGCACATTAACTCTTTTTTGAAAAAGGCAAAAACCACCTCAAGAAAGTGTGAACATTTTTTGTGAAATTGAGGAAGTTTTTTTTCGAATTTTGCCATTTCCATCAACCTTTTCAAATGTGATACTCCAAGACTCAATATTTAGGGTATTTAAGTTTAATGTTACTTGATTATAATACCTGCCTTGCTGTGTCCATCTTTAAATATAGTCTATGATTGAAATAAGCAATAAAATTAGCTCTTGCTCAATTCATAACACAACAAGGTTTCACCTCTACAGCCTCTCTTGGTCTGGTATGACCATTAGCTTATGGCGGCTAGCAAACTTTAAACACACCCTAAGATGTAAACGCACCCTCACCTACCAGGAGACATGTGTCTTGCTTGGATGTATAAAGGGAACTTGATGATGGCTAATTCATTCCAATACAAGCTGCTCACCAGGTGCATATGCTAAAAAAAGTTCTTCAGGTTTCCACTTTTGTGAACTCACCGATCACTGGCATTCATAGAGCATGTGCATTACAGTCCTTCTCTCCCGACTGACTTCCTGCTGCCACCATGCATGGATGGCATGGAAATAATTTGCTGAAACAGCTTTGAGACTTTTTCATTTGTATTTGACTGAATGTGTAAAATGTGACAATACAAAGAGGAATTGTGACATACAGAAAAAAATGCTCATTGTTTTACAGTTGTTTGTTTTGTAATGACTCTTTATGGGCAAGAAGTTTTTATGCCAGGGGGCATCACACCTGCAATTCAGACTATGGCCACAAAGCCAAAATCACCTAGCATTGTTCCTGGGAGCTTGTTGTGGTCCCATTCCACTTGCTCTCATTTAATGATGTCTATAAAGCAACTGACTAAAACTCCAATGCTAACCTTTATGACTATATGATGTGGGTACACATACACACGAGTATATGATATAGGACACACACACACACATTTCCTATGGCTGTTACTGAGGCCTGTAGCATGTCTATAAATGTGTCACAATGTTCCTGTTAATGGCTCCAGTCGATAATAGACCTATATATGTAAAAATCCATACAGTCCATTAGTGATGTACTTGGAGGTGAGCAACAGTAAATGCAATTTTGTAGTAAAAATACACAGCAGAGAGACTTCTATACTGTATCAGCCATAGGAAGAGTGAGTGTTTAAGTAAGCAAAATGCTTCAGGCTTGATGGATGGGAACCGACAGAGAGAAAGTCGACCTTTTCAGCGACACCTGAGTGTGTGTCTGTGTGTGTGTCTGTGAGAAGACCACGTGCCGCGTCTACAGGGCTTGTCAGTACACATATCACTTAATGATAAGCTACAGACAGTGTTAGCTACAAGAAAAGGTGAAGATATGGGTTTAGAGTACGAACTTCAAATCTGTTCTTTCAGCTGATGACATTTTTCTTTCCATCTTTTTCTTTTACTCTTCTCTCAAACACACATATACACATACACACACACACGCTTCCTCTACACCCACAAACCCACTGTGTGTGACGTCGACAGTCCCTGACAGCCATATAAATAATCTATAGGTTCAGACTCCCGCTGTCATGCGCATTTTCACCAAAACTTCCTTTAAGCGACTTCACATCAAGTGTCACACTCAAACATCTACATGGCAACATGCATCAGCATACACACCTCACGCATCTGTCCAATCTTATCAGTCATCTTATGACGTGATGGATGAGAGGAGAAAAAGTTAAGTTATGGAAAATGATGACAGAGGAGGGGGGTTTTCATGCACAGTGCATATACAACAAACTCTAAAGGGTAAGTTGGATTAATTGTCATCTACTAGCATGAAGGTGTGGAGCAACTGTTGGGTTTGATGAGGTGATATCAAAAAAAGTCTTTTCAGTCTTTTCTGGGTCACAACTGGAGCTTACAGTAATTATCTGTGACATTTTCATAAATGCCCACTCCTCTTTGTCAGTGTTAGAGCACAATAGTGATTCAACCTTAAATCATTTCATTAGAGCTTTTACTTTTGATGATAGTGCCAGTTTTTTCTGTTCTTTCCCCCCAAGATAGTGTGAATAGCATATGGCCAGAGTGAAAGCAGAGACACCGCTGAAACCTTCCACAATCGATCAGTTGCATGCAGATCAATTTTGCTGTCACTTCAAATGCAGTTTATTTCTTGCTCCCTTGGTTGTAACAGTTTACACCGTATCTACACAGGCGGCGTAGTGAAAGCAGCATGTTAGCAGCAGCAGTTTCAGTTTTCACTATCTACACGTTCAGGCAGGGTACTGCTGTGCAGGTCACAGTACTTTGGCAGCACTGAAAGCCCAATACACTTTCACTAGTTAAATGTAAGAACAGAGGCTTAAAGCATAAAGAACACTTTGGGCTTTCAGCTACAGTTCGAGTAAAAGCGACCTGTTAGGCAGCCTGTGTGAGATGGATGACTGAAAAACACGGCTAAGATGCCTCCTGTGTAGGTTCACAAATGATACAAATTGATGAGCTGGGTCTGAATTGAATTTGATTTTTGTCGAAATATTTGTGGCTGCAGTTTACTCATATTAGGTGAAGTTGGTTACTAAAGAAACACTGTCCAGTCCCTCTAGTTGATTTATATGAGCTCCACACTGCCTACTTGTTCCATCGCCACCAGTGATCATGAGAGTTCCGTATTGCTGCAATATAGCTTCCGGCCACCAATGGCAGCACTGAGTGCACTGCTGCTTAGCAGCACTCCAGTTGTGGTGGCAAGGAAGAAATCCTGAAAGACACCTTTCTGTCAGAATAAATCCATTTTTTAATACTTTATACCCTCTGGCAACATTTTTTCCACCTTCAAAGAAAATTGCCTGCCATCTGGTAATTTCAAACTTTCAACATTCTGCCTGAAACTAATTTTATGAACACCTGAGTGACTGAAATGTCCCGATTCCATCAGATAAGGCTGCGTTCATATTGACATTAAATCTGCGTGAAAAAACAGTCCTCTCATTCATTTGAATGGGGGAAGCAATAGATGCAGAGAGCTCTGGCAAAACACAGCAGGGTGGTCCAACAAAAAAGTTGAGCCTAGTTCAACTTTTGCAACCTCATCCAGCAAGGCGCTGTGTTGACAAATCACATACATGTAAACGTTCATTCCTGATGGATTACTTTGTAACATGAACGCTGTGTTTCTGCTGTTTAACCCATGATTGCCACAACAAAAGACAAAACAGTTGCCGCCACGATAACTTTCCAGCATTGTAAAATCCATTCTGTGAGTATTAACCACTGTGCAGAGTGTTGGTGTCTGATATGCCTTTGTATTTCATCGTATCACCTCTACCTAAAACACCCCCACCCACCCCCCACCCCCCTCCCAAAGCAGCCCCTTAACATAGGGCTGTTTTTGGTCTAAATGCAGCCTAACCCTAACCCATAAATAGCATTTCCTGTAGAATCCAACCTTTGCTGGCACCTTTACCTTGGACTGCTGAATTAATCGAGAGAGTGTAATTGAGCTTGGTGATTCGATCCAAATGTTTTCCTCTTTTCAGCCACTCAGTGAAGGTATGAGGTGAGATGTGTGAAGTGAGTGTCTGGCCTTCTCTCTGTGGGAAGTGATCTTGTCTGAGCTGTTTACGTATGGCAGTTTGACAGGCAGCGGCACTCTAATTACATTTTTGGTATGGAAAATAAAAGGATGAAAGGAGGAGGATGAGCGAAGAGACACAGGTGGAAAGGAATAAAGAAGAAAAAGAGGGAATGAAAGATTGATCAATGGAGGAAGGATCTCAAATTTACAGAGGAGAGGAGAGAGTGAGAGGTGGAGTGCCGATGAAGAAAGAAGTAGAGAATGAGAGACTGAGAGATGTAGTAGCTCTCCCCGCTCAAGCAAGCGATGCCTCGTTGCCATGGCAGCACCGTCTCTCCGGTCTCTGTGGGAACGGCTGAATCCTGTTGCAGCTCGACTTTGCCCCTGGGCAAGAGAGAGAGAATGAGAGGAGGGGAAAAAAAGGGAGAAGAAAAACAGTAACAGAACGGCGAGTTTAGCCCGGGGCGTTAGGGCTGACCTGGAAAATGTTGGGCGTGTGCTTATTATCGCTCTTTCTCTCTCTCTCTCTCTTTTATTCTCTCCCTTTATCTCTCTCTCACCTTTCCTCATCAATAGACTTCCAAGTGTTTTTCCAGAGAGCAGTGGACAGTTAAAAGCTGAATGTGCAGTAGTATTCAAAGCCTTTAATCCCTGCTCGAGTGTGTAAATGTGTCTACATCCCTGTACATCAAAACTGTACCGGCACATGAATGCATACGCACTTTTTATGTTTAAAACCTCCTTTTTGCCAGTGTAACACACACACACACACACACACACTCACTGTGGTACCACACGCCCACACCAGCCTGCTTGTTTGTCTGTTTGTGTGTTTATTTGTCCGTTTGTTTCTGACCTGGCTCCATCCCATTCACAGAGCATAAGTAGCCCTATTAGCGGGCCAACTAGCCAAGAAAACAGATGATCCCCTCTGACAGAGGTCCTATTGTTATGTTCAACGGCAAACAATGCAGCCCTGTCTGTACGCCACAGTGGTCGATTCACCCCTGCTTTCAGCCGCTGGTCACCACTTTATCAGCCGCAGCCACAGGGAACGGGAGGGCATTCAGAAGCTGTATTGTACATGCAGGATTTGTGGGACATGGTTGATTTATGAGGATGTTATTGCATAGGGTTGTGACATGTTCAGAGCCTTGATTTCTCTGGATTTTATGACTTGTTCATAACTGTTACAGCAGTTTCATTACTTTATGATCGGGGATTGTTCTGTGGCATTAACTTCATTTTGGATCGTAAAACTAGCATCAACTTTTCTGACATATTTTATCATCTGTGACAGGATGGTAATGAATTATAGAAGAGACAAACAATGAAATGGTGAAAAAGCTTTTTTTCAGCTCATTTTTGTTTTTGGGAGCTGTAATCTTATTGCCAGTCTGAAATCATAATAATTTATTACTGGAAAAATTGATCGTGTTATTGGAGGCATTGTAAAGTTTTATAGGGGTTTAAAACTAGACTTACAGAACAAGAAACTAGTGTTACTTTAAAGACTACTTTCTTGGAAATTTGCTCAAATAAAAGCAGACAAACACTCATTCATTTTATTTCGAAACATAAAATTTCTTCACTGCCCCTCAAATTGATTTGGATTGATTTGTCATTCATGTTTTCAGTTATTTGATGAGTCATTATCAGCTCAGGGTTTGAGAAAGATTAATTATTAAGCACATTTAGCCATGAAGAACAAAGAAAGCATTCATTGTTGTGAGGATCACTGCCGTGTTATCTTAAAGCCAAACTGGAATTAAAGATCCCCCTCAGTCATGGTTTGAGATATAAATAAAAATGCTCTGCTTGGAATGATAATTTGTGTTTGATGTGGTTTTCCCATTTAAAAAAAAAGTTCAGTTACTTTATTAAAATCCTTAAAATGAGATTTCCTCCTTCTCCCTCATTGAAAAATCCAGGATCTATGAATATGCAAATGGTTTTATTTCAAATATTTTACTGCTGGATGCAAGCTGTCACCTACTTCACTGTAAATTCCATTCTCAGTGTATGTGCACTGAAGGCTTCATGTTTCCATATCACACTTTTATAAGTTGTGTACTGGACCACAAGTGGCTCCAAACTAGTTGTGATTTTACAAATCATGCTTGTAGGTACACACTTTAAACTCAGATTTAAGGTGAGCACACACTGTTTCCACAAATGTATCCAAAAATGGTTTTATCCTCTGCTGTAAAATGTAAAACTATGCTCAACGGATATAGTATCATTATATTTTATATTTTGTTACACAAAACATAAAGAGAATTCAAATGTCAGGTCAGCTTCAACACAAGTAAAGCAGTGTGTGTGACTGTGTGTGTTCGTGTGTGTGTGTGTGAGATCATCTTGTTAGGGTGTCACTCAGCGCATCCACATATTACAGCAAATGTTTATCCACTATCTTACACCTGTATGAGATTAAACTCTGAAGGCTAATCTTAATTCCCAGTAATCTGAGACTATTCTGCAGCTCATGTGACGTCAGGATTTAATGCGGCGCTGATAAATAGCACCAGCCCGCTAATAGATTACCTAATTCTCTCATGTCAAATCAAATCCCACAACCCACAAATACATAAGCTTTTCCTGCTTTTGCTTTTCATCTGCCGTTAGCCAGTCTGTTTTCTTTTCATTGAGTCAGGCTGATGTGAAGTACAGATTTTCTATGAACAATCAGATATCCAGCAGTCAGTGTCAGAGGTTTGTCCCTCACTACAGCTACTTAGTTTTGTTGTTGTTGTTGTTGTTGTTGTTGTTTTAATCACATAGCTGGACAGATTAACAATTGAGATATGGAAGTATTTTACTCAACAGTCACCTGCTAAAAATTACAAATATGTAACATTACGTAATCATGTTCTAATTATTCCAAATGCTTTAGGTTGATAAATTACTTCTCAGTGAGCCCATTAATTGAAGTGAATTTCACAATGTAAAAAACCATCGTGCAGTGATTTTACATTATCATCATGTGGCACATGCTAGGGACTATTTTTCAAAACTACTCTTTATATATGTTCTATCAATAAGCACTGCCTCTGCAAGCTACTGAATGTTGTCAAATTAGACAATTAATAAGCAATTTGGATGTCTTGTATGCATTTCTTGCATTCAAAAGGTTGCTGTTTAACTGCTAACTCTCAGGTATCTGATATTGTAGCGTCCTTAAACAGATCAATAAGGAGAGTTTTCAAAATTGCAACTAAATTATATTACATTAACTTTACAATAGCAAAGCATAGTGAAGGCTTCTTGGTTATCCCATCCTTGGTTCACCCAGACCAAGCTGGCTTCATTAAAGGCCACTTGGCTTCAGGTAACATCTGTCGGCTATTACATATTATTGAAGCAGCACCAGGTTGGGAACAGCCCCGTGCCATCCTTTCTCTTGATGCAGAGAAAGCCTTTGACCATGTGGAGTGGGACTATTATGGGCAGGTTTGACAGTTTTAACATTTTGGCTTTGGCCCAACCTTCATCAACATGGTGCGCACGCTGTATGCTGGTCCCACTGCACTTGTTCAAACTGGCCACCCTAGGACGCCTGAGTTTATGCTGCACAGATCCACCAGACAGGGCTGTCCCCTCTTGCCTGGCTTATTTGCACTTTCTTTAGAACCTTTAGCACAAGTTGTCAGACATCATCAACATATATCACCTATCTCAATCAAAGGAACTGCTCCTTCTATCTCCCTTTATGCCGATGATATTTTGTTATACTTGTTGAACCGGACCAACTCTATTCCTCATGCATCAAGTGTTTGAGGCTTTTGGGGCATTTTCTGCCTACAAAATCACTCTTTGTAGTGTAATGGTCTTAATTATTTGATTTTTATCATTGTTAAAGATAATTATACCTCAGCATTAGCGGAAATTAAAAACAATCTAACCAAATGGTTTCCTTTACGTATGACAATCCATGGCCATATCTCAGTCATCAAAATTACCATTCTCCCCGTATCAATTTTCTACTATCTATGCTCCCTCTCTGCAAGTTTTTGAATGAGTTGGATATAATTTGTAGAAATGTTCTTTGGGAAGGGAAGCGTCCTTCTATTAATCTAAATAATATAATAAACACGTCCCAAAACCGTAAGAAGGTTCTCCCTGCCCAATTTTAATTGTACTAATGGTCTTTCCAGCAAAAATTGTTCATGATTAAGCTTGACTCCTCCTCCTGTGCACCATGGCGACTTCTTGACCTCAGACTTCAAGACCTGCCATTTTGTGGTGGCAAAGATCAGGACAACACGGATATATATGGGATCTATCATGTCAAATTCCCTGACAGTATGGTACCAAACGGAAAAACATTTACTGTACGCTTGTAGGTTTCACAATTTGACCCCTATACGGAACAATAATTTTCTCTTGACTGGCTCCATGCCTTTCACCTTCCCCCAATGGGCGAACCAGGGTACATATGTTCTTAGTGACATTTTCAATCAACAAGGTGTCCGTTCTTTCCAAGCCCTTAAGGAGTCTTATTCTTTACCAGACTCCTCGTGGTTCATCTGCCTTAAACTTCGTACTGCCCTAAAAACGTATGGAGAACCTTAGGACTCTCCCACAGTTTCCCATCCCCTCGTTAAACTTTCATTCTGCTTTAACGTCTGGGTTTGTATCCTGAATCTATGATAGCTAATCAAAAAACAACATGAACCCCCTACCTGTTACATCGGTCTAGGATAGAGACCTTGACGAGCTCGGATTTGAATTGGATTGGCCGAAGATATGGAATAATGTTTTCTCCTCTTCCAAGAACCTTGCTCATCAGCTGATGCATTTCAAGTTTGTACATAGAGTCTACTTTACAGCAGAGTGCAGATTTAGAAACTTACTGATAGTGATCTATGTGATAGGTGTTCCTATTCTGAACTAGAAACATTTATGCATATGCTTTGGGATTGTGTAACTGTGAAATCTCTCTGTGTACATGTTGTTGAAACATAGTAAATTTACTGGATAAATATCTTCTATTTTGCCCAGCCTCTGGCTTTTTGGTCATAACCCAAACATTACATTATCATTATCATATCAAAAAAATCTTGCTACTTCAACAGCTGCAAAAAGACCATTCTTAAAAGTTGGTTTGAACTGGGTATTGATTTGAATAGAGTCTGTGCTGTAGTGCTCTATGATATCTGTCTTCAAGAAAAATCTACATCCAAGGTTAATGGTGCAAAACCTGAGACATTATCCCCCTGGTCTAATGCTATTGCTTATATTCCCAGGCTGTTCTAACATACAGCTCTTACTTTAATAGCTTTTTCTTTTTTTCCCACCTTTTCTTTAAATATCCATTGCAGTGGAGACTGTGTTTTTCAGTATGCTAATGTTAAAATGCCCAAAATGTTTGAACTGTAGCTGTGTGAAAATGATGTGTTATTTCCATAACAGCACATGCTTTCCTCACAAACAACATCGTTTGTGAACGTTATTTTTTTGTTTGCTTGTGTTGTGTGTATATTTCTGTTTGTTATGATATGTTTGATTCCTTTACTTTATCTCTCATGTTTGCATTTTGCTATGCACTCTTAAAACTTTGAAACAAATAAATAATTGTTCACAAAAAATAAATCTTTAAAAACGCATCACATATACAGCTGGACACTGTAGTTTTTAGTAAACATTACTCAAACAGGAGTAAACAGTGCATTTGTCTATTTGTTTAAGGACTATTTTGAGCTGCGGATTTGGTGCTTGAGTATTTATGGCAGCAGGAGGATGTATGTGGGATTGACTCAAATAAACTACAGCTTGTGGTAATGAAGGGACATGTTTTAATAGTTTTTTGACAACAGGAGTAAGATGTATATTTTGTATATTTTGTCCATTACACTTTCCAACAGAATGACAAAACCACGGAAATATTAGGAAGGAATTCTTCCCAAAATTTGAAAAAATTTGCCCTGAATTCTGAAGTCTGAAAGGGAGCAATGACCCCTCATTCCGGGGGAAAAGAAAGAATGTTCAGTGTTGGCTGCTAAATATGTCACTTCCTGCCACAACAACAGAGACAACCAGTAGGACACAGACATTTATAAATATACTTGTACACTTATATTCCACTTACCAACACCATGTCCTTTTGTTTGGTTTTGTTTTTATGTTGGTATTTATAGACTAATGGCTGTCTTGTATTATCCCTACTATTAACATCTCTATTTTATTTTAACATCTCTTTATTTTACTATCATTGACACTTGCATTGTTTTTGTTTGTCTTGCATTGTTAAAGTCACATTGAAATTGTACCAATACTAACTTGATTACTTATATTACTTATATTATTTCATTTCATTTATTTATTACATTATCTATTTTATTCTATTAACTAATATTGTTTTTTCACATAATTTTTGGTTAATTTAATTTCTTAACATTGTCTTTCATAATCACAATTGTGCTTTGGCAACACATGTCAAATGTCATAACAATAAAGTCTTTTGAATTTAATTGAATTGATACATAATATCTCTACACTTGTCCTTCAAGGAGCTGCTAACTGCTCAAATCAGCTCAAAGATTCTCTCTTGGAAGAAAAACATCAAATAGCCAAGATTTTCAAGTCTTTCACACAAACATACTAAACATATTACATATTTTATGCCACTTGTAGGTCACCATAGTGGTAGAGAGTGTATATGCTGCAATCTCTTGGTTCCAGATAGAATTCAATCAATATCATAGATTCTCTAATGCCTGTTTGAAGAAAGGTGTTAGCCATTGCTTCACTTCCACAGTAAAAATTAGAACCGATACCAGTTCAACATTAATGTATGTGCAGGGTCAGGTGTTGTGGTATATGAAATGCGCATCGCCTTGTGTCATCCTTGCATCATCCACTGTCCCCACAAAGGAGGTGAAAAGTGTGTGATGTGTGAATTCAACTTCTCTTTTCTTCTCTGCTGTCCGCCCCGCTCCTTATCACCAGAGCCTAGAAAGTTCAAGTCAGTTCTTTCCCCTCACAGGCCTGCTTGTCTTTTTAACTCACTGCCCATCTCTCCGTTCTCCTGTCTCACTCGTTTTCTATCAACCTATTTCCAACTCTGTCTCACTCTTTCTTCATTCTGGGCACACACATTTTCATTTACTGCAAGCTATACTTTTAAGAAAAAAGCATGATTCTCAATCAGAAGAGTAAAAGAGATGAGAGAGAAGCAGTTCGGCACCTCTTTGGACCGCACACACACACACACACACACACACACAAAGAGAGAGTGAAAAGGAGACCACTTCAGCCTCCATTTTCAGAGTTGGAATCTGAATGTTTAATCATTTCCAGCTCTTTGCTGGGAAGATGCATGAATTTTTCACAGTATGGTTAAGGGAGGGTGATGGGAAGCCTGGGTAAAAGCAGGCCACCCCATATAGCTATGACATGGGTCATATAAGAGGTGGCACACAATCAGCAATTTCCCCTTATGGCAACCCAAACAGATATCTGTTTTCATTGCATTTTTTTTTTTGCTTTGCCAATATCATTTCAGAATTTCCACTTTCTCTGAAAAAAGATACAACATTCTGGTTTTGTGTGACATTGCCATGAGCCATGTACTCCATCAGATCTTTAGACTACAGCCGAGAGCAGTTCTCGGCATCAAAACAGCTGTCACAATATTTCCCCAACTCTCATATACAGTGTAAAGCTGATCTGGGTTCAGTTTAAAATGAGAGGACTTACAGCTGTGCATTAAGATCTGATATTTTGAGAGTGACACTGAGCATACTTCATTAGGGTCAAATTTTAAAAATGCATGCATTTGTACAAATATTAAGTCATGCTTATATGTACACACACACACACACACACACAGAGTCATACCTCTACAAACATGCAACCACAGAGCAATTTACATGTGTACATGTATGTACACTTTACACATGCAATCATGTACAGATGGACACATACAGTAGTCACATACAAACAATTGCAACAGTCCCAACAATGCACAATACACACACGCACGAACGCACACACACACACACACACACACACACACACACACACACACACACACGCATACACACACACACACACAGTGATGGCACCCATACACATGATGTATTGTCCTCAAGGACATAATAGGCCATATTGATCATGTCTGTGCTGGGATATTAGTTGAGAATAAATGGACAATGCATCTTCAACACACACACACACACACACACACAACCACATACACACACACACACACAAACTTGCACGTACACATATCTTGTCCGACCTCTGTACCAGGACGATGCTAGAGCTTCTTTCTTCCTAAGAGCTCTCTTCCTTTCTCCTTCCAGTCTGCTTCCTTTATTCTATTTCCCCTTTATGTCCCTTCACTTCCTCAGAAACTCTTTTTTTTTCCTACCAGCAGCTATCAACAGCTAAATTCAGTCAGAAGTGAGATGCAACTTTATCATTGTGTGGTAAAGGTCGGATTTCAAACATAAACCTCCAGTATTGTATAAAAAAAACCCCAAAAAAACAAGATCCTACATGTAGTTTTTTTAGTATCTGTGAATTATTGTCATGGCATAATTACAGTGCATAGATGAGACTAGTATCAGTGAGAAGTTGGGTCACCTCTACTCTTCATAGCTAACCTGTTAATCTACTGTAATCACCCAGTGTCAGTGACATCACACAACAGGACAACATGTACCTCATCAATATAAGCAACAATATACGACCAGAAACACAAGGAAAACGTGGGTGAGTTGGAAGTAAATTATATATGAGAGTATATGAGTGATGTTCACTCATATGGTTAGGTTAGTCTCTCCAGTTAAAGTGAACTTGTAGAGTGTCATGTAGCATAAATATTGTTGCTATGGATACTCATAGTTTAATTTAGTTTACACATTGATTTAAAAAGATGAAGTACTGTTTTAACAGACACCTACCAGCCTACCACAAAGAAATATTTTACTTGCTGTGGTATAAACTGCAGTAATTCAGTTCAAGTCAAAAGTTTGGACTTCCAATTCCCTTGATTGAGAAAATATGTCCAAACATTTGACTGGTACTGTATGTATATAGCAACACATGTATGTGGATACATCTTTTAATGATCTTAAAGGCCCCTATACAACACAATGGCAGATTCATTTCATTTTGTACAATATCAATTTTGAGAAATATCAGATGAATGTCTGGTGAATTGTTCTGCTTCAATGTCAAAAGAAAAAAAAGCAAGCAGAGACAGACTCAGCATTCATCTGCATTCATCTATTGTTCAAAAATGAGTCTTTGTCACATTGGCCAGTGTATTCTTCATCATTTCATGGTGCATTCCAGTTGGTTGGTTTGCAGACGTGGGTCATAGCGGCAGTCACATTTTGAGAATATGTTTCTAAATTTCTGATCAGACTTTTCTCTGTCCCTCTTACAGCAACACAAACTAATACACACACTGTATTTCTCTCCTGTTAACATCCACAGAGACAGACAGACTATTGCCAATTCATTTGGTCCCATCTCTTCCTCTCTAACCTTTACCCCGCCTTCCTCTCTCTCTCTCTCTCTCCACTAATCTCAGTGGGAAGCCCTGGAATTAACCGCCAGTTTCAATCAAGTCCAGCCAGATTCACCCTCTTCTGTGGCCAGTGACCTGCATATCACACGCACACAGACACACACACAGGCGCACACACACACATAGCAATCCCACTGTCGCTTAGTCAGAGATCAGGAGGTGAACATCGCTGTGCTACAATGTTGTCCGTGTCACACACCCTTCTGGTGCTAACGAAGGGAAAAATTAGATTTTAATCCCAAGTGTGTATGTGTGTACATGTGTGCCTCTGCTTGTGTGCATGCTTGCATACAAGTATGTGTTGATGTGTGTGTTTGTGTTTGTATTTGAGACCAGCACTATCTTCCCCTTGTGGAGATCAATTAAATGATAGGCATGCTTGGAGTCAATCTATCCAGTAGCCTGAGTGACGTATATGTACTGCACTGATAAAGCACACACAAACCGTTAAAGGGCAGTATACATATAGTACAACACACCAGTGGCGGATACAGAACGTGGCTAATGACTGGGCCTGGAAAAATCTGGATGGGTCTGAGTTTTTTTAAGCTTAGATATGTATAAAAATGATATGGAGGGGGGGGGTCAGACCAGCAGTGAATTTTAGTATGCCTAATACTCATGTCAGAATACCACAGGCATATCAATGAGCCAGTCAGAGGAGTGGCTATCTACACATTAAAGAGGAAATAACACAATAATAACAATTCCAACAGTGCATAACACTCGTTATAAGAGTAACTACAAACACAACAGTGAATATGTTACAATTCAGAACTTCCTCTCAGAAACCGCAGTCATAACATGCCACGGCGGGCCAGAATTAAAAAAACACTGGCTTACATGCGGCTACGATGCCTACACAAGGCGGAGTCTTCTTTGAGTTGAAAAGGTTGATGTTGAAAGTTAAAAGTCATCTTAATCCAGTGTCAATTAGTTTCAAAAGACAAAAGCGTCAAGTTGTTCAGGCATCCAGTCAACATGAATGATCTAAGATGCATCTGGATCTAGTTTGTTGTGGAGAAAAGCCTCTTAAATTGAGAGAGATGGCTGTTTAGCCATAGTTCCATCTAGCTGCTAGCTACACAAACCTGCCTTCTGACAGCGCATAACGCAATGTAGCGTAACGTCAGTCACATAAGAGAGGAAGTTCTGAATATTATTAATATATTCGATTCTAAAATTTCTCAAGACAAAACAAGTTATTGTTATTGTTATTGTTATTGTTATTGTTATTGTTATTATTATTATTAGGATTAACATTAGCATTAGCATTTTCATGAATCTGTTAGGGTGCGCAAGCTGTCAATCTGGGTGGGCCTGCGCACATCCAGGCCCATCCGTGATCCATCTCTGCAGCACACACCCTCATTTCCATGTATTTATTCATATTTTAAATCTGACCTGGTGCATTAGCTTCTTGTTTACCTTCATTTTTCGAGGAAAAGTTAACTAAAGTTGCTAAATTAATTTTTAAAATTGGCCCAGAATCCAAAAGTAAATTGATTTAAGATGCAAATTGTGTTTTCAGTTTTTTCAACACCTTAATCCTTAGCTTCCACCAGCTGTTAGCTGCACGCATTACAGAATAGTAACAGTTTTTTTCACCCCACCTTTGAGTGTGGCCATTAGAAAAAAGGTCTTTGACATCACTATCGTTATCTTTTTCAGATTTGGCAAATTTCCCTCCTGTGTTAAACAACACAGAGCTGAGCAGCAATCCATATGATGAATAAACTTATCTTGATGTGGAGTGACCCTTTAGTCACTGAGCAGCTCATTTGTTGGTGGCAGTGTGGATTGAGCAGTTGCTGAAAAAACAATTTCCCAGCCAGTCCAGGCATTCAAATTGGCAACCGTCTGGCCACAAACATGCTTTTCTGAAATTCAACTCCAATTAGGTGAACCTACAGACTTTCTAAAATGCTCGACCAGAAGCAGGGATCTGTTGCGTTTAAAGGAGATTCTGACTTCTCGCCTCAAAGCTCATTTCACAATTCACCCCACAGAAATGCATTCAATAAAAACCTCATGCTCCACAGTGTACTGATCCACATTTCTTCACCAAAAAATGAGGGAAAGATGAAATGCACCGCTGTAGGGAGGCAGTAACAGTGAATTAGCCACACTTTGAAAGTATTTTATTATCCATCCTGCATACAATAGAACATGCCCCTTTCTTATCGTGGGGTATTTGCCGAGATGAGAAGGTAATAGCTGTGTCAACACTACGGTTGCCATGGAGACAGCAGGGTTTCCATAGCCTTTTGCTCTCTTTCCCAGTGACCCAGTTTGTGCTTGTCGTTGTGGCATTGAAGCCCTCCAAGAGCTCTCAGCGCTCCACTCCCTGGCTTTTACCTAGCCATTGAATCCAGCTGATTGATGTATGATTTTGAATAAGAGCTATGTGTGTCACTGGCTTTGAGTCGACACACTGTGACTAGGAGCTCTGCAGAGGAAACAAGGACATTTGGGCAGCGCAGTTCAGAGCACATTTATGCTTTTTCCACTTGACTGGAAGAAGAACACAAATTTAGACTGTTGTTGATGCAATTAGTTAAGGTATTACCTTAACAGATGAACTTATCGCTTTGACTGATCGAAATTCAAAGATCATTTTCTTCTCACAGCCCTCAAGGTCACTGCACACATTTGAAGGAGTGTGTAAATGTTTCATACTCAAAGGGGGAAAGGCTGGAGTAAAGATGGTAGAGTGTGTGCTGCTTTGTATTCAGTGCGCTGTCTACTTCAGGGAACTGATAAAAAGTACAGTAAATGTGTTATACAAAATATCATTTGCAACCAAAATCCTGCTGAATTTGAACTTTTCACAGTATAAAGAAGAGTTATGATCAATAAGCAGCAATGTATTTAATTAACGTGATAAATTAGAGAAGGTTCATTCGTAGGCCTTGAACATTCTATAATGTGAATTATGATTTCAGATTTTGTGTAATAAAGGAGGAGGAGGAATTTAGCCTCAGTACATGGCATGGAAGGCACTACACCATATACCAGCTGACAACCACGTACACACAAGCAACACACACAAGTATCAGCAACGTACTGGATCATCTGAACATTTGATTATGAGTTCGGCATTTATGGTGTTGTTTACTATCTTTAGTCTCCTTGACTGAAACGTGTTGCAGCAAACAAAAAGGCGATCATGCAGACCCTTTCACTCTGCCTACCCTTTTTTTTCTACACTTGTAGTTTCAACCTGGGCTGAAATCTTACGCACTATAACTTGTTACACTGTTTCTGCTGTCCTTGTCACAAATTCACAATGTGACAATTCCCACAAAAGCCTGCAGTTGAGCTGTTTTGTATCATTTTCCTCATCCCTGGCCCTCTAATCAGTGTCAGTGGACACAAACATGTTTGTCCTTGTGGTTTTTATCACTGTCACAAACAAACAGGCTGCTGACTTACTGCCACATGCTCGCCAGAGCTGGTTCATAAACATATAAACAGTGTCACTCACACCTTATGGCAGTAAACACTTGATTCATCCAACATCTTAAAATGTAATAAACATCTCGATCAGCCACAGTCAGAAGGCCAACTCCCTTTTGTCTACTTGTTCAGCACTGTGCTCCCTGTTTTAACGTATTCATAGGTGTGTTTTCAAGAGAGGCTGAAAACGTGCCTGTTAAGAAAATAGTTAAAAAACCAAAGCACTGGATCAGCTCAGAGTGCTGAGGCATGTTAAAGAGATGTTTTCCTTCTCCAAAATGTATTTATGTCACATCCACCAATCAAAGGCATGCGTGTCACGGTGACCGCCAGTTTCCCCCCTGGATATTTGGAAGTTTCAAAGATCATCTGACTGACATGGATCATTATGCTGCTATGTTGTTTTTTCCCTCCTCCCTTTGAATATTATTGCCCTGACATTTGAATAGCTGTGAAGACCAAAATGACTGGGACTACTCTTGTTTCACAGAACTTTATTTGATCTCACTGGAGTCACTGGATCTTAATGGGAAACTCTGCCTCAAGGAGGAAAGGTGCACATCATTTATGAGGCAAAAAATGCATTGTTTTACAGATTCTAAACTGAGACAGATACTAGCAATAAATCACATCTCATGAGTCAAGGTCTGAATTCCAGATGGCATAGTGAACGGATGAAAAGGATCATTTAAAGCAGTAGTTTGACATTATATAGATTCCATATTGCTTATTAGCTTTCTTGACACGCTGATCTAACCAAGGTAAGCTGGTTATATCTATATATAATATCACATGTTGATTAGTGAGCATTAGAGGTGCTGCTAGGTGGATTTTGTATCATATTTCCAGTCTTAATGCTAAGCTAAGCAGCTGGCTGTAGCCTTATATATTGCATACAGATATGAAAATGGTATCAATCTTCTCATCTAACTTGCAGCAAGAAAGCATAAGCATGTTTCCCAAAATGTTGTCATGCATCAGGAAAGCTGAGTTTGTATAATGAACTTTCGTGATGTTGCATATTTATAATCAGCATTTATGGTATAGTGGCAGTCACACACATGAAAGCACATTTATATGGATTTATTGGATAAAATCAGCTATTCCAATGGTCAATTAAAATCTGTGAATATCAGCTGAAAGAGTGCTTTTGATCTGAGATGTCATAACATGTTGGTATTTGAGGAGAATTCTTGACATTTTCTCCCGACTCCAATGGTCAGTTTCACCAGCAGTGGCTGGTGGGTTGCTATAAAAAAAAAGCACAGGGTTACCAGAACAATGTCAAAATTTGTCTTCTCCCTCACCTCTCCCCGCTCTTTCTCCATTATATACACTCACACACCGCTGGCTCTGCTGGAGCAATAGCTCTGTGGCTGTAGGTTTTGGCAGCGGAAACCACAGGACAGTCACTGTTTTTGTTTGTCTCCCTGCATTTTTTTCTTGGAAGGAAGTAGTGGGCGGGGAAAAAAAACAACATCATTTAGATTCTTCTTCATTGAAAATCAAATATATATGTAGAGAAGAACAGTTTTTGTACAATGGTTACCTGCATGGAAATGGGATCACAGTAAAATACTGAACAAGGACACTCAGCTGCTACTCAGCTCTGCCTGTCAGCTATGTTGAAATGCTATTACTGGTGTAATGGTACAATGTTTTTGATAGCGGTGACATTTACACATAGTCACCACTGCCCTTTAATGTGCTGTTTTTCACTCTGTGTGTGGCAATATGACACTGTTAGCACCACAATATATGATATCCAGAGATGTCTTTGATCATTTTCATGCTAAACCTGCATGAATGCAACATTCAACAAATTGAATGTTGAAGATCTGAAACTCAAATGGGTTCTTTCAAAGACAAAATACACAGAAGCACAAAAAGACACACACTCCTCAGGCATGTTTCCTCTCACAGATGGCATATAGGACCTCTGGCTATCTTTTGCTGAAGGGGTCTTCCACTGTTCCTCTGCCTTCCTCCTCCACGTTCCCTTTACCACCATCCTTTCTTAAAATAACACTATTGATGACAAGTAGTCGGCAGTTTAGCCATAGTTCCAATGGCAGTTTTAAAAAGAAGAGCTTCAGATATTATATACATGTTGCATGGTACAAGAGAGCAGCATAAACATTGTTACAACAATAAACACAAATAATACAAATACATCTATCACACACTGCAAACGCACAATATCCAGTTAATATGCAATACAAGGTCAAGGACAAAAATCCAGTTGCAATTGATGCATAACTAGGTAAAATTTCAGTTTCAGTGAAAATTTAGGAGCAATCACATTTACCAAGAGTACTATTACTATTTAAGATTGACTTAAATTTTCTGTAGTAATCAGCTCTGACAATTTCAGGTCCTTCTGTACATTATTCCAGGAAGAAGGGGCAGCATATTTAAAAGCTTTTTTGCCTAATTCTGTTCTAACTCTGGGGACCAACATCTGTAGAATATCATGAGAGCACAGACCATATTGATTTTGGTTTTTACACATGTACATACACAGATAAGGAGGAACCAGCCCAAGGAAAGTTTTATATATATAGTCTGCAGACATACAGAAATGGCCACTTAGCAGCAACTTCTCGTTTTGCCTTTGACATCAAAGTGGTTGAAAATCAATTTCTTTTTCAGCTGGCTAATAGACAGACGAAACACTGAAAATGGCATTGGTGGAAAAGAGAGGAGGACACTACAAGAGCATACATGAGGCTACCTGGATGTATAAAGAAGTACCACCAATGGTGGACATTTTCATATGTATATACAGTACATCTAACTGAATGTGTAGTGTGTGTTTGCATGTGTATTTGTACATTTGCTTATGTGGCTGTGTGTGTTGCAGATAAGATGCTGCATAAAAGTAGTGCAGCATCCTTAGAATGTAGAATAAAGCACTATTGCAACCGCATTTCTATAAATTGTAAGCAGTGATGGCCACCCTCTCTCTGTCATTCATTCAGTCTGATATTGTGCTCATGTTAGCCAATTTCTTGTTGGTAGAGGGGGTTGTTTTGTTTGTTTTGCTCAAACCAGTCAGAAGCATTCACGCCCTGCTGACATTGTTTTTCAGTTAACACAGAAGCTAGCAGATGCTAGGAGCAGTTTTCACATTGATTTAAAGTGGCTACAATCAACATTTTTTCTGACACATTACTACTTGTAAGTGAAAAGGGTCACTCATAGTGACAAACAAGAGTTCCCCTCAGCTTTATAGAGCATTTCCGGCGCACTGTTTTGGTTTTCCCACCCTGTAACTTTACTGTTTTGGTTCACTCTAACCGCGCTCAACACAAACGGCAGCTGTTTTCAGTGAAAAAGCTCTGATGAAACCACTGCACACTAACACCTCAGCAACAAATGGCAATATTAGCATTTAGCAGCTAAAGAGACAGATAATTTCCACGGGAGTTGGTGGAGACAAAAAGCAGAGCTAAAAGAAGAGTGAATATTAGACTAATGTTTGTCAGGTGGCCAGAAACACGACTCCAAATGAATGCTAATGTCACAACATATCTGCTAGATACGAAAATAAGCAACTGTTTGCTAACAAGCTCACCAAATCAACTTAAAAGGTAGTAATATGTCAGTTTTGTGTTTACAGCTTATTTCTGCTGCCCTTAAGTTGCCAAAAAATCTGTTACTGCAAGTTTAATTGTTGTTATTCCTGTAAGTCGACATTCAATTACTTGTACCACTGCGTCCATCACATCCACACTTGTCGCCATTTTTCTGTCCCTGTTTTTAATTAATGTAGCTAGGTAGCTAACTAGCTATGTAAGATCTAAGATTCTTGGGCTCAATACCAGACCTTTTTGAATCCGTCTGGAACCAGTCTACAACAACGTAAAACTATCCTATCTTTCACAAAAAAGGAAAAGATTAGAATTTTTTTCTTTGTCCCTATCCAATTAATCATCTTGTGACACTTTACATTTACCTTGTGACCCATTGGAGGGGTCCCGATCCCCAGGTCTGAGGAGTGAATAATATAAGCAGAGGAAACAGGTGGGGAGAGAACTACAGATTGAGTGGGGGATAAAGGGCAGAGATTAATAAGAATAATCCTAATTACAGTGCAAAAACAGTGGAAAAGAGTTTGTTCAGATTAAGACTAATCAGGTGATCAGTTAGCAAGCCTAATATCATAGCTTTTGCTCAGAGGGTTGTTTTTTCTCTCTCAGTGCACGACCTAGAAAATTTAGCTGGGAAGGCAACTTTCAAGAAATCTCCTAGAAATCTTAGCAGTGTTTATCCAGTTTTTGGCACTATAAGAGGCGTCAGTCCTCCTGTGCACTGATGCACTTGTTCTGACATTCACCAGGCTCTCTAAATGCTGCTGAATGGAAATAAATAAACAACAGAAGTTCATTGTGCAGAGTAACAGTTGTTAGTCAGCAAAAAACCCAGGACATGAACAAGTAAAGGGGATCATGAATAGTAAGATATGCCACTGGCCTTTTGCACAGACATCTGCACTCGTCTATGGCTTATATCTGCACACGCTCTGTTGGTACTTACATGCATGTGAGTGCATATGTGCAAGTCGGTGTCATACAAATTATGTAGAAATTCCTAAAGCTGCTATACCACATTCCTAAATAGGACTCTTGTGCTCTTCTTTAAGGTAATTTAATCAACTCAATCAGCTCTACAACTGGCTTTTATTCTCCTCCATTCATGAAATAACTCTCGTCTCAAGTGTTCTTATATTATTCCATTCAACATTCTTTCAGTTTTTTTTTTCACTCTGTTGGTACTGTGTGTGCCTTTTCATAGATTTCATAGATTCCATCCTCACAATGTCTCAAAACCAAAATGACTTTTTGTTTCGAGGTTTGTTGACTTCTGCCAGTGGGACGTACACACCATACATATTCAACATTCCTCAGGAGGGGCAGGAGGGAAAGATAGGAAATAAACACGGAATACCAGAACTCGGTCGCTTCTCTTTGCCTTTTAATTTACCTTTTCTAACAGCCTTGCTTTTTAACAGCACATTTGTTGTGTGCCTGCTATATGGACAGACCTCACAGCACAGACAGAACAGAAGAAATGCAGTATCTATTATTTTGAGGTCAATAGTTTATTCTTGATCTGGGAAACAGCAGTTGACAAAAGAGTGTCAACTCAAGGTCTAATTACTGAGTTAAGACTGTTTTGTCAAAAGTATCCACTATGTTTGGAGGTCAGTGTCACAGCTCCATATTAATTTAGCTGTGCATAAAAATAACCAATTTCATTGTCAGCCACGTAAGTATGATAAATCGTGAAGTTTGTTAAATTGCTTTTTTTTTCTTATACAGTATGATCACAAGAAAAATAAATCTGAAACCAAATCTTTTTTTTCAAAAATTCATCAGTCAGGAACAATTTGCAGCAAGTCAGCAAAGTCAGGAAGAAGATGACTGCAAGCTAGTAAACATGGATGTAAATAATACAGGACTTTAAGTATTCAAAAGGCAAATATTTTATGAGGAAGGGACATCTTAATGCTACAACATACAATGATATTTTAGGGAATAGTGTGCTTTCAACTTTGTGCCAATAGTTGGGGGAAGACCCTGTCCTGTTTCAACATGACAGTACCCCCATGCATAAAGCCAAGTCCATAAAGAAATGGTTTTCCCAGTTTGAAGCACTTGACTAGCCTGCACAAAGCCCTGACCTCAACCCCGTTCAACACCTTTGGGATGGCAAGTGCCCGACCTCACTAATGCCCTGTAGGTTTGGCTGACTTGTTGGTAAATGATAATAGATGCAGAGACTTTGCTGCTGCTCAGGATTTGGTGAATTGATATTTCTGAAAAAATGGAGAAAATACTAGAAAACAGCCATGCAGGTGACCTACAGTATAAAAAAGGATTACAAGCTTCAAACTGACAACTGAAAACTAAAATGACAAATTTAGCAAGAAAGGTTGTCAGTCTCTCTTTGTGTGTGCGTGTGTGCGTGCGTGTGTGTGTGCGTGTGTGCATGTCATTATCTACCTTGTCTAAACTTCCTCAGCTTTGACTGACACTTGCAGGGTCTATTCCCTCCAGCTTTGAAAAACACATTCCACTTTAATGTAGCAGCCGCTCACAAGGTCATTTGTCACTTGATAATGACAAAGCAAACCCAAAGGCATTTCACTGACAAGTGTGTGTGTGTGTGTGTATGCGCAAGTGTGGAAGGAAGCCTAGAAGGTGAGAGGGGTGGCAGCGTCCTTGCGAGCTCATAGATTTGTTTGAAGTTGGAAGACATGATCAGATATGCCTGTCACTGAAGCAAGGAAGGAGTGTGTGGTGTGTCTTCAGTGGTTCTGGAGGAGGGAAAAGTGCTGGTGTATGTCACCAAAAAGAAAACACACATGCACACAATCATACACATGTAAAATACACAAGATCTCCAAAAAGCTCCTACTCTCTTTCTCTGTCTATTTGTCTCCCCACACATGCATCCAATCACTGCCTCTAGAACAGATGTACCATATGTGTGAAGGGCATCCAACTTCCACTCATGAAGGCTGCATTTACAAACTCCTAATAAGTGCGTGGAGTGAAAATCACATGTTGCAAGCATGTGCTGAATGTTACACCGGCTACGCTTACTGCTCATGAAATCGAGCGCACAAACCAACCAAAACCATCCAATCTGTAATTTTATTGCCTGTTTTATGGGTTATTGCATATCATTCCACCGTTTCTTGAGAACTTACATAACTATGCTGAGGAGAGAGATGTTTATATTTAGAGCATGAGGACTCCAACCTTTAAACTGTATCCTTTAATTCCTCGGGCACCCGATGTTGCAAAACAGTGTGTGTGAATTTGTGGGGGTAGGTGTTTGTGTATGATCATGAGTGAGTCTCTGCCGGTGAAAACGGGCATGTATGAATTCATGGTGTATTGGTGCAAAGATTATTTGGTGTATGTGTGGGTCTGAGTGTGTTAATCCTTGCCAAACCTATTTGTTGGCCTTGCTGGTAAGAGGGGCATGTGGACAGGGTGGCACACAAAGTGCCCTGGTTGGCAGGACTGGCATAAAGACAGATTACAGTAAAGCAGAACAGTCTGCCTGAGCCGCTCTGAATATGGTCGCTGTCTATGGAGAATGACTGGCCTGTACTGGTTTAATTTGGTTTGTTCTCTTGTGGTCTGGGCTAGTTTGGCCTATTGGCTGGCCAGATTTATTTTCATTTGTTCTGGCTTGGTTAATATTAACCTCCCCACTTTTTGAGGTGTGTCTGTTAGCAGCATTTGTGAATGAATGATAGATGTAATGGCTCCGGTTAGACTGACTAATACAACAAATCATAATCGTGATCATCAGATATCCAACTACTCTGCAGCTTCTCTGAATGACTAAACCAAAAGCTTTCAAAGATAAGGGTAAGGTTGTAGATTGTAAGAGGAAGAAACTTGAAGATACTGTCCTTAGCTAGGGAGTTCTTGTCATTTTTGTTAGAGTTTTGTTATACTATTTATACTTATACTACCCTAACATTTTTGCATCTGCACACACCTGACCGGTTTTTTATAAAAATACTCGGACACATATCCCCTGATCCAGATATCAGAAAGCCACTATTGGATGTTGCAAACAGCACTTAGTTTGAAGCATAAAAAAGCACTTCTGGAGATTATAAATTGGCATCCTGTTGTGTTAAAGGAACGCTTTACGGACTTTACTTTTCCACAATAATGTTTAATGTTGATGGGTGTGGTAAAATTAAGTTGTGTGTCTGTGTGGAGTGTTAACACTGAATTTTAAAATGATGAATAAAAAAAAAAATCTGTAATCAATGCAACTGGTGTGGTGGGCAATGGCGTTCATCTTTCGGAACCATGTGTGAAATTGAGGGTCCTTCTCTATCTAGGATTGTGACAGCCTGAAAACAACATTTCACTCTGCTCTTATGATACATGAATGTGCAGACATGCACACTGAATAAAAAGAGGAAGAAAAGTCTAAATCTATACCAAACCCCCAGAGAGTTTCATCCCCTAGATACGTGAGCGCCATTTGAAGTGCTGCATCCACACAGGCTCACATCCGCCTGGATACGTGAGCGCCATGTCGAATTCATGACGGTTGTCATGGTGCCCACATAGCAACCGGCTATACATGTACCGGCTGCTGCCTCCGGTCGACTCGATGATGGGGGGGAAGGGTGGAGGGGGAGAGAGCAGGGGGAGGGGTAATAGGGGGGCTGAAGGGCAGTAGAGGGGTGGGAGGTCGAGGGAGACAGACAGAGGAGAGGGCTGGGAAATTGGGGGGGGGGTGCATGTCAATTTGTGTTTTTTTTGTGTGTGTAAGTGTGTGCATGTGTGCATGTGTGCATGTTTGTGTGAGTTGGAGGGAAAAGAAATCTAAATGGCTGGGATGAATAAAAAAGACAGACAGATGAAGAAAAGGGGATCAGCTGTTATGCAAACCTCGGAGGACGGAGAGATGAGGCAAAGATAGAGGAGAAGAGAGTGAACTCACGGTTGACAGCTCTTTGAAAAGCCATGTGGGTTATAGGGAGACGAGAGAGCAAGAGGCAATAAAAGAAAAGCACTTTACTTATGGTGTCCTTGTGTCTGAATCACTGAATAAATGCGATTGTGTTCAGATAGAAAAAGCACTGATTGAATGCATTGTGCATTTTTCTTTGCAAAAATAATCAGAGAAGACATTTAATCCAGTATTGACCCTTGAAACTGCATTTTTCTTGAAGGAAAAGTTGGCAAAAAAGATTGACTCTAACTTGTTCCAACATATTGACAGAAAATAGTTCAACTGCTGTCATTAAATTTAGGTTTTACTTAATATCAGGCTAAAAACGGTGGATATATTTGAGCTGAGTGCACTGCATATAATTATGGCGAATAAGAGCGACATGTTCTGCTAATTCCTCCTCCTCGGTCGCTCGTGTGAGCGTGTGCAGAGCAGTTCATGGGTAATTGATGTGCCGAGTCTTATTTTGGGAGCTGAATCAAGCGACAGGGCTTTACGCATCACCTGGCAAAAAACGCAGCACAAGCACACTCGCGCACCAAAGTACTCATATCAACATGCAGACCTTTTTACTCACAGCTCCACTTCATACTACGGACATGAATAGACACATACACAGAGACCAGGGGGGGGGGTTACACGTGAAGTCGCTCTCACACAGAGACACAGGCACACATACATGAATATTTCAGTTTGCTTGAAAACGTGCAAACCAACCATCGCCCATCCCCCCACCCCCGACCAACCCTCATCCAAAGCCTGGGTAGCAGCACAGGAATAGGCCATAAATGATGGAGAAAGAGCAGGAACGAGGGAGGAAAACGAGAAAGAGTGTGGAGATAGAGGGTCTGACAGACTGGAAATTCATCTGGCAGAATGAAGGGAGAGGATGGAAAATATAGCCATCAGGGTGGAGTGACAGCGCTGACAGCTGTATGAGAGTAGTGGGTAAAATGACAGACCCTGATTTACAATCTGCTGCCTCAATAGTAAAGAAATACAACCATTTTTGGGGCTGATTGTTTTGCTGTTCAACTGAGCTGTTAAATGATAACAAGTCAAAACAGCTGATGTACTGAAGGTTTATTTTTGGAACAGTTTCAGGTGAGCGACCATGTGTTCATCCATTGTACCGTGATTTAGCTGTTCCCATATGAACAAGCAGCTAACAACATTTACCTCCTGTGGAAACAGGAGCAAACTAGTCCCACAGATCATTATTTAGGTCTGTTACCAGCAGCGTTAACAGACTTTCTATGACGTGGGTCTTCTTATTGGGTATTATTGGGTCATCTATACTGTGATGGATGTTAACAACCAACGGTTTAGGTCATAATTCTACCTCCCTTCCCAACTAAGTTGAACTAATCTGTATGGTCATCTGATTGGTTATATTTTTCTGCTGTGTCAGGCTTCTTTTAAGTCGCAGAGGTCCGAGATCACAGCAGTTAATTTGGTGAGTTGGTAATATTGCTGGTGGAAAGTGCAAAAAGATGTCCAAACCTACAAAATACAACCCATATTGTATTAAAAAGGAATTCACTAACAAAGACCACACCAACAAAGATATGAGTTTGAAATGATTTATTGTATAGAATTGGAAGGGAGCCGGGATGATGTAAGTGTGATGGATTAAGGGTCTGGGGGAAGGGATGAAGCATGAAGGGAAGAAAGGATGAGGGATGTAGGGTGAGGGATGAAGGGATGAGGGATGTAGGGTAAGGGATGAAGGGATGCAGGATGAGGAATGTAGGGTGAGGGATAAAGGGATGAAGGTGGGAATCAGGGTTGATGTTAGGTAAATGGAGCTGTAGGGCGATGTATTGGTGCTGGTGGTGGGAAGACAGGAGGGAACCAAGGGGAGTGGAGACTCAGAGTGGGGGAGTTGTCTCTTTAAGCCGTCTGCTTGGATGGAGCCCCAGTGGTTGCTGTAATCAGACAAAGGAGAGAGAAGGTTAGAAAGGGTTTTGGGAAGGAGGGATGTGAAAACTGAGACAAAGGGGGAAAGAGACAGATAAGGTGTGCCTTAAGTACTCATAGTACAGAAATGGGGAAGGTTTGAGGTGTGGTCTTTGTTCCCAAACTTAGTTATAAAAACTTCATTTATAAGGGAAATGGGTGAAAATGGAAAAGGAGCACCTCTACCAGGGTTAGGTTTATTTTCGCCCTTCACTCCAGATTGGCACTTGACCTAACCAGAGTGGCACCAACCATGGTGATACTACAACACGTTCTGTAGGTTCAGACAAAGTAGCCAAAGTGGTCCTATCTAATAATGGCCTAAATTTGACTCACCTTGTTGCCATATTCATAATGAATGAGCACTGATTTGGTTATTTGTAGATCATAAGACATCTGTTTGCTTAGCATAAAGACCGAAAGCAGGTGTAAACAGTTAGTCTGGCTCTTTTCACAGGTAAAAAAAAAAAAAATCCTACCAAGACCTCTAAAGGTCAGCAATTAACATAATGTATTCCATTAGTTTCATCCGTACACAAACTGAAATGTAAAAATGACAAGTGGTGACAAATTCTCTCCGGGCACAGCAATTTTCTTGAAGTTCCATCGGTTGAATAGTAACCTCAAGTCACTACACCCAGCGAAGAAACAGCCAAATAAACCCACTGTATAACCCTAGTTTGTTGTTGTTTCATTCCATTTTTGTACAGATTGAACAAACAAGAAATAACGTGTTAATTAGTGAGCTTTACGCCATGTCTACACAGAAGGCATAGCATTAACAGCATGTAAGTCAAGCGACAGCGAGTGCTCCGTTTGTGTGTCTACACAGGCTGTGCTCAGGCATAATGTGTGTAGGTCACCAGTGTTTTGGAAGCACTCAGAGCTCAGTCACTGTAGAAAAAAATAGTAGTAAATTAGTAAAAAATTTGCTTTAGGTTGCATTTACATGCGTATAGCGCAAGTGAAATGTGAGCTGTTATGTAACCTGTGTCAACAGCTGTAGTGATCCAAATAAAAAACACAATTTAAACACTGTGTAGCCACGACTTCAGAGGTTTTTGGTGAGCAGATTTTTAAAACTTTGGACAGAGCCAGGCTAGCTGTTTCACCCTTCTCACAGTCATTATGCTAAACTAAGCTAGCTGTCTTCTGGCTCTAACTTCATATTTAGTGTAGAGAAATCTGACTCTCAGCAAACATGCAAATAAACATATTTCTGTCAAATTATTCCTTAAACACACTGTAGATGTATTGTGACCAGAAAATCACCAAATCAATGCTTCCTAGGCTGATCTGAGTCCAAGTGCCAACATTGACCCATCTCTGGCCTGAGTGCTGACCTCTAACTGATGCTGAATCTCAATCAAAATCAGCCCAAGTCCACGTTCCTGAAATGTAGCCAAATCTTGCGGGTCCTCCGTTGCCCAAAGCACAACCAAGTAACAACAATTGGCCTGACTCAGCTGGCTACTTGGGTATAGTGTCACATTGGGGCACAGACACATCCCAACTGAATAAAGGTTATTTAAAAAAATGACCAATTTGACATTCATGGCAAGAAGGGCATGGGCTGCCCCAGATATAACCCAACAGTAACTCAAGTATGACTTTGATGACCATGCCCTCATCATTTAACTGTTAAGTGGATCCATGGACCGATTTCCTAAAACCTTGTTGTGTTCCTTTAAGACACTCGGCATTGGTGAGAAAGATATTTCACTTGAAGAGGAGTGAGTGTGTAGGCCTTCACGTGTGGGTGTTCATGATGCAAGCCTGTGAAACATGTGGCTGTATGGGATAAATGATAAAAGCAGGCAGGCTCTCAGCTGTGGTGGCAATTAAATGATATGCTGTGGAGTCAAAGGGATGTAAGTGAACTTGTGACACTAACGGGACAACTTGTAATTCACTCACTGCACGTTTCTACTCTGCTGAAATTCAGATGCAGCGCACAGTCCATCAGTCAAGAGAAGAAGCAAAAATGTGCTCAGTTCATTTGGGAAGCAGGATACAAACACACTAGTCTGCTCTCTGGGGGGTTCAGAGTGTCTTCCTGTGGGATGCTCAGCAGGCGGAGGAGGAGGTCAAAGTTCAAAGGGAAGTGGGGTTGCTCAGAGATGAGAGTGACACACAGACAGACACAAGCATACACAACTTCATGCATCTCTCCTCCAGCTCCAGTCTTCCATACAGTAGTCGTAGCGACCTCCTCCCACATCTCCCCAACACACGCTCACATACACATGTGATGGTGAACACACACCTCATTCCCTGTTGCGTCGGTGTTAATCTCTCGCTCCATTTGCACTCGTCAGGAGATAACGACATCATTAGCACACATTAACATGTCTCTGTTATCATTCCCTCAGTGTCCCTGTGCGTGTGTGTATTGTACGTGTATGTGTGTGTAGAGAAAGAGCTGTGAATGGGGACGAGGCATGAATATGGCTTTTCAACAATTTCCGTCTAGTCTGTCACAGAGGTGCGTGTGTGTAAGCCAACACATCCATTTACACATCAGCCAAGATATTCCACAGCAAAGAGTGCTTGCTAATTACACTCTTTATCTGGATGTTTGACACAAGCTTTTTGTTGTTGTAATGACAACATTGGAGCTGCATTAATGCTCCATGCATGCAAACATTTGATGCTGGGAGAGATCACACCTACATTTTTTTTTATCTGAACTATGATGGAAAGGTTTCCTTTGTTGTTCTCTTTGAGTAGTTCTTTGTGTGTAGTTCTTTTTGTCTTACAGTGCCCAACTGTTCACTAAACTTCTACCCGAACAGTATTGTCCAGTTGTAGCTCAGCAAGCATTGGCACAGCAAGTCTGTCAAGTTAGGGATTTCTTGCAGTGGTGTGCTTGAGGCTCTAGTAAAAGCAATTGCCAGCATTGGAGGGTGATATCTTTTCTTTAAGACGTTCCAAAACCAAAAACACAAGAGAAAAAGTATAATGCATTGAACAGTGTGTTTATCTGTGTAAACGTAAGATGTAATTAGCATTGTCCGGTGAACTATGTAGTTCATTAAGTAGTAACTGATCATTACTTCCGAGGCCAATTAGGAGCAAATCATTAATTAACCACATTAGTTTGTGGGGTTACATGTTACATAAAAAGCTGCATTCATACCGGAACATCCTTTATTTAGTATTTCCCCTGCTGTGTGGAAGTTGCTCCTGGATACTATCATGCCTGTGAGAGTTTATGATAATAGTTTATGATAATGTAGTTGTTCTGTCCTGCTCTTTTATCGGTTTTGGTTTTATACTCCATAAACCCCAACCAACGTTACCCAAGATAGCTTCACTGTTGCCAAACACACACACTTTTCTCTTGTAATGTTAAAAGTTAAAACATACTGTTTGAAAAGAGGAACAAGTACATAAGCTAACAGGCCAAACAGATTCCGTTGGAACCAAATAACATTATGATTTTACATTTTTCCTTGTTGAAAAATGCTGTTTCTTCTTCTGCGTGGATCATCTTGAGGATGGTTTTTTGCCTAGGAGGCTTTAGCCTCAGTCTTTTAGCATGATACCATGTATGTAGTCATCATATTTAACCAACTTGTGGAGCGTTAACTTAATTAGCTAGCTAGCTACAGCTACGTGGCAAATCTGCCACGTTGTCATCAACTGCGTATGAAAACTTGATAGGCATTGCAACAGTAAGTAAGGAGGGTGGGGTTAGCGAACACTCAAATACAAGCAAACCAGGGCTTGTCAAGTAACTCACTGCTTAGTAGGACCAGACAAATTCCCCAATGTCAAATCAGAATTTCTTCAGTTAAGCCATTGTACAAGAAATGTATAAATATCCTGTAAAAATATAAAAAGCCTGGGGCACACTATACAGGACCATAATTGCTAGGAAGGACTCTTAATGGGAAAAAATGTTATTTTGAGACTGCACAGTTGGAGGGAAAATGGGAGAAAGATCACTCATGGCTCAAACCAGTAACATCAAAAATGCAACTCTCAGAATGATGGATTTATTCTTTTAAATGCATTTGGCACACGTGTGGTTTTGTGTGTTATTTTTGTATATTTGACAATGTTAAAAATGAGAGTGATAATATTACAAATCCCTTCAGTTGCTTTTACTCTCTATCCAACATGCCTCAGAGATCCCACTCTGTAGCTCTGTTTTAACATTTCCAAAAATGGTTGGACCCTCAGTGTATTGCTCAAGGTCACCTGGGAAGATACACTGGCCATACTGTCACCAGTAAAAGGGCAATGTTCTCTCTCTGGGCCATCCTGGTGCCAAAACCAAGGTGGTGGGGGTTAAATTCAGAATTATCCTCTTGCTGGTAGCTATTTTCTCTGTCAGACCACATATTTTTACTGAGAGATCCTGCCATGGCCTGGATATTCCCAGTGTCAGGATCCCTGCCCTCTCCAGGATGTTTAGGAATGACCATAAATCAGATCCATCTGGGGGCTCTGACGATGGGAATCGGATGCTGTCTCTTCTGTAGGGTTCCCACTGGACTGAAGACACCTATGTCAACAGCTGGTGTCCTGTACCTCAAACACACTCACATGTATGTGTGCACCTGAAAAGAGAAGAGTCAATAAACACAAAGATGGAAGGGTTCAAATGTCATGGCTGTAGGTCAAATAGTTTGCAAGTGAAAAACAGATGACCCTGTCCTTACATTTACTCATCTTTTACCTCAGCTGAATCTATTTTAAAAAATGTGAATTAATTGTTCACTCAAAATGTGATTTATATGTTTTCCTTAATTCACTCACTTGCTGGAGGTGATAGCTTGTCCTGCTCATGCATCTGTTTTTATGCACATTTTTATTCATCCATACACTATTTACACCCGCTTATTCCTTGCAGCGGAGGGATGGAGCCATGGGCAACAGGTGGGGCCCACCCTAGACACCCTGGATAGGTCTTCCGTCTGTCACAGAGCTGAGACACTAAAACACAGACAAACAACCCTTCATACCTATGGGCAATTTAGATTTGCCAGCTAACCTAACCTGGATGATATCTTCAGACTATGAGAGGAAACACTCGAAGACATGGGGAGATCAAAGGCCCCAGCTGGCCATGTCTGGATTCAAGCCCACAACCTTCTTGCTGTGAGCTCAGGTGACAGTGCCAATGACTACATTTTCAACCATAAAAAAAATTAAAATGTAAATGGTCAAATCACAAAAAACAAATTTAACACTTGGCTGAGGTGAAAAGGTTGTCCTATTGAAGTGGAGAATATTCAATAATAGCTGATAGAAAGATCCGTTCTGAATACCTGCTTCTGGTTCTTTTACAATAGACAAAATATTCATGTCATTTTGCCACTCATTACTTTATTGAAGTCTCACTATTTAGCATTTATAAGCAGTATACAAACATTAAATAAATGGTTTATAACACACTATAAATATATTTTTAAGCATATTATAAACATTGTATATATATACTGGTTATAAATGCTGTGCTAAGGGTATTTAAAGTAAAGTGTTACTGTTTGATGATTCCACTCCACCAGAAGGCCTGAATAATAAAGAACAAAAAGGCAGGTGTACACAATCACGATATCCCCATATAGACTGCATTCAGCTGGGTCCCATCTTGAAATTGAAATCAAGCTGAGGTAAGGAACTTAAACCTGGATGTGTTGTGTGTGAGGCAACCTGGAACATATTCCTCCTATTCCTTACAGCCATGTTGAGAAATTGGGTGATGAACAATCCCCAAAGTTGTCTTTACAAAGGGATAAAGTCATCGCAAAGAAGCCTACATACATGACACTGAAGGTTAGAAAAAAATACACTGGCTTAATAAACTCATGTTAACTCAAACTAATGTAAAATCTGCATAAAGATGACATTTTCAGGAGCAAAGCATCTCGGCAGCTGACATCATACAGTACTGAGCTGTATGATTGAGATGTTAAGGAATACTGATATATTTGAAGGATTCCAGATGGGAGCCCTTCTTGTCAACTTTGTCACTATATAGTGACTGATAAAAACACCAAAGGGAACACATGGAGGATCCTGAAAGACAAACTCATTCATTAGAAAAAAAAAAGTTGTCTTAAAATTATGTTTTAAGAGTACTGGTGCTTGATTAGTTACGTAATCTTGTCATATACTATATATTTGCATATTTGCATAAATATAGTTGTACAACATTTTAATGGAAACTCAGCTATGCAACTGCTTACTATTAGACAATTCAACAGATACATGTCTGTTGACTAAATACATAAGTAATTGAAATGATTTCACCTTTTAAAGACAATGACATTCTGCCACAGCAGTGGTCAAAATAAATCAATATCTACTCAATATCTCTCACTGTTGTTGTGAACAGTTTGAGTAAAGATTGATTTTTCCCTCTCAGATTTTTATTTAAAGGATTTTAAGGAGAAAAAGTTTTCCACTATGTTACATGAAAAAATGAGAAAAAAACTCAATCCAATTTTGTGTAACAGAAATTTATATTTTCTCTCTTATACCTGACGCCGTCTTGTGATCCTCTCAGATTTATTGAGGGACCTTCAAGGGGCGACACACCCAGTTGGGAATCCACAGTGCTACAGCACTACGAGGCAGTTTTCTCATAATGTTGAGCTTCACTGAAGCATCAGTGCAGAGTGAGTCACCAGAAAGTAGGACTTCTCTGACGGCTACATTTGTTCATCCCCTCTATCTCCTAATTCCTCTCTCTCTCTATGACCCTTAAAGGTTCCTCAAAAACCTCTGGCTGGTCCTTTTGGTGCCCATCCCAGGCCCAGAGGGGTGTATGTGTCCAAGCTAAAGCCGCCTCTCCCTGCTTGACCTCGCTCTGTCTGCCTTCCTGGGCCTTAATCCTGATCAAGCATGTCTAGACCTCTCATTACCAGCACATAATCGGGGGCAGGGGAAGGACAGGGTGATGGGGCCAGAGGCAGCATAGCATGGATGCTTGGGGGAGAGGAAAGGATGCAGAGAAAGTGACCCTGACAATGACCCGAACATTCATTCCACTGTTTACTCTCTCAGTAAACAGACAGACTATACAGAGAGTCAATACACAAGATGGAAGAGGGATCGAGGGGGAGATATGAGGCAGGGGGGAGAGAGAGCAGATGTAAATAGAGGATTAGACAGAGAAAGGGAATACGTATCTTGAAAGTCTCAAAACTTTGAAAAGAATGCTACTTGGGATGGGATGAATTTTCTAGATTCCTATGCAAACCAACAACTTGTTTCATGGATTTCCTTGATATTAAAGGAAATCCAGTTAGCTGAGCATAAAGGCTGGAAATAGGTAGCCTGGGTCTGTTCAAAAGTAACCAGATCTACGTTATATTTAGCTTGTTTAATATGCTAAAAAACAGAAGTGTAAGAATAACAAGTTGTAGTTTCAAGGTGGGTTATGTGCCAAACTATTTCTTGGCCAGGAGCAGTGACTTCTTGAAGTACTTTATGCTAAGCTTTTTGATGTTAGACTTAAAAATAATAATATTTTAATAAATTTCAAATAATATGTAAAATATTTAAGTTATCACAGCCTCCAGTGGTAGATCATATCATTTTACATTTTTGAACATTACATTTTCAAATGACAATATCATCAAACACAAGGGGCTGTGTTGATTTAAAATACAAGGAAATACCATTGATGTGACTGGATTTACCATCATGAGCTCAATCCCATTACCACACATGTACTCAGTCTCTGCTAAGCCACGGCTCCAGTCAAGCAGCTGAGTGTGACATGCTGAGATTACTGAACATGAGCAGATGTGATGAGTGGCGAAAAGCATGAACTAATGACATGACAGCCATCACTGGCCAACCACAGATGAGAAAACAGCCTCACAAATCCAGAAGATAAAACAATACCTGTTTAAAAATCTGATACAGGCTTGGAGATGAGTAAGGGAGTGTAGTGCTTTTCATTAAATAAAGCACGCTGACACCCAGGGTAAGGAGGGAAGAAGATAGATGCTGTGTGTGTGTGTGTACATCTCGAAGGTGTTAGAGGTGTCGCATACGACATGCTGTGCCATGACATATCTTTCAAGTGATTAAGTGCGGTAGCGTGATCCCATACAAAATTCACCACATGGCAGGATTTTCATCAAGTCTCTGGAGCTGAACTTACCCTCCCACGCACACACACACACACACACACTCTCTCTCTCTTTCACAAACACACACACAATCTGGGCTGTGGTCTATATGATCAAAAGGAATGCCTAGAGTCAGCACCTGCATATAGTCCCACACTCAAACACACCCTGCATGCCCTATAAATACACAGCGAGCTGTGTTAGTATGCAAGCTGACTGGAAGTCTGTTTCACTATGTTTCTGAAACATTCATGTGCATTTGGTCTCATCCCAGTCTCTCTCTCTCTTTTCTTCTTCTTCTTCTGCTCTGTTTCCACCCCCTCACCCTCTTGTCCTTTGCCTTGCTTCTCCTTTCTTAATCCCCCACCCCACCCTTTATCAGTCTGCTTTCTTCCCACTCTCATCATTTGGATTCCTCACTTTTAAACACACATGCTGTATATTCCTCGTCTTGTTCTGCTCTCTGCACCTTCCTAATTACAGTTGCATTCATTTTTCAATTCTTCTACTTTCACCATCTTCAGCAAACCCTTTACTGTAAATTCCTGGTCTGATTTACATACAGGGGGGGCTTAACAATGGTGCTCTAATTGGCTGTCTGGTCTGTATGCAGTGTGCTAATTGCTTGTCTGTGAGTGTCCATACAAGGGTTGACCGACCCCCCATGGGAGGGGTTTATCGCCTTGGCTGTCAATCACTGCAGCCCACCCAGAATGCCTCTGTGGAAGGATTGTAATACCTTTGGTAATAAAAACCCAAAATAACTGAACTGATTTAATATAATCTGTTGACATTGTATTCCAAGCGTGGTTGTCAACTAGATAAATAAGAAGTGGACAATTATCATATATATCTGAGCAAAAAGTGAGTTCAAATTTAAGTCTCATCATAACAGAAAGACAAGATCAAACATATGAAACCAGACATTGATCAGGATGCAATATTTTAGAATCTGTCGTATCAGGACTAGGACTGGGCAATATAAACAATATAAACACATATAAGGTTAATGGTTACATTGCTTGGCAATGTTTTAAGAAGCCAGTTCCAACAAGCAATTTCTAATCAGTCTTATGGAAGTCTTTTAGGAATGAACAGTCCACCTCCCGAAATAGGCACAGCAGGGCTGGTTGAGTTAGCGAAACATTTGCTATTGTTTTGTTATCAAAATGAAGAAAGTGACAGCCCAACAGTAACAACAACCTTAAATTTAAGTAGCTATTGCTGAAAGTAACGGAGGTAATGTTAGCCTATCCCCCAAACCAGGCTAGGCTAAATGTTAGGGAGTCCGACACGGAACACATAGGTGATGTATACTGTTAGCAAATTCAAAAACCTGTGCCAACAAAGACGGGAAATACCACAAAGTAGATCACCTGAAGCATCATTATCTGATAATGTATTCAGAATGCAATCTCTTACACTCTCACCAGCAATTAGACTCATCTCTAAGAACGACCTGCAAGGCTTTCGGAGAAACACCCTCGCAACAAACAGTAACATTACAATGTGTTTTATAATTAATACAACATGCTGTTGCTCTTTAATGGCAAAAGACATGGTGCCGACTTTAATTCATGAATGTAACTGACCCAAGATATAAGCTCCCTGGCTATAAACATGTCACACTGATTGATTTATAACAGTTTAGACTGACAGGAATGAATACTATTGTTTATTTTTGCATAATTTCTATTTTCTTTAACAATTCTGGTTTTCAGCTTCTAAATCTTCCACCAAAGGGAGTCTTAAACAGAAAGAGCAGAAATAGTGACTTAATTTATAATGTGATTGTGATAACATTTTTTGCAATATCGCCCGGCTCTAATCATAACAGATGTTCTGTCTAAGCAAATAGTACCTATGCCTAAGTTATCACGCTGACCAAACAATATCTTTACAGTCATAAGTCATTGTTCCCCTTGGTCTCCAGAGGTTGAGTCTTTTTCAGAGTTTAAAGTCATTTTGACAGATTCAGGCACTGAACTGCCTAAAAGAGAGTTGACATCTCTGTTAGAATTAAAAGATGAGTTTCAAGTTTAATTTGTGTGTCCCTCCCTCCTTGTGTTTATTTAGTATTACCCCTCCTGCTGGCCTCATCCCAGCGTTAACCGTGTTCTGCAAAAACGTCCTGTGATTCCAGGAATGTTTATCACTGAATCCTATAACAGCTGCATTGTGTGCTGTGTGATAATGTGGCAGAATGAATGCTAAGAGGCATTCGGACTGCTGTGCTGTTTACCTTGCAGTCAAAAAAGCAAGTCATTAACATTCTCCTCATTGTTGTGTGCTGCTTCTCAGACGCTGGGCTGCATCTCAATGGGCTTTTCATTGAGACAGTCAGGGAGTCAATTAGCTTATCTGGCTATTGGCAATATCTGCCTTGATGTTGTTGTTGTTGTTGTTGTCCCCATGCAGGGCTGGCAAAGGCAGTCAAACTGTCCACATGAACTCACGTAGAGGCACGCTGGCCACTGATAACACCGTGGCCATCTTAAAAGAGACCTCACACACACATGCACACTTTAGTACATGCACGCACACATGCGCTACCCTCCCTAGACATTCCCCTGGGCTGTAATTCAGAGCGGGGAGGCCCCCAACAGATAAACAAGACCTATTGATTCAGTGTAATTTGACTCAGTGGGTGCCATAATAACATTATAGGACAGGACCAGTGTGTGTGTTTGTGTGTGTGTGTGCACAGGCTCTTGCTCTGATGAATGATGACACATTACTCAGCTGTGCCAGGGGAATTTAGCTGATTGGAAAGTGATATGAAAGAGGGAGAGTGTGAAAGAATGACAGAAAGAGAAAGTAAGAAAGAAAGAAAGAGAGAGAGGGGGCAAAAGACTAGCACAGAGGAAGAGAGAGTGTGTGTGTGTGTGTGTGTTTTGGCTGAGGAGATAGCAGTGTGAAAGGACAAGTAAATTGCGCTGCTCTCGTGTGTGTTTTTCCACGGGCACACGGCCATAGATACTATCTATCTGTGTAAAACTCCCAGGCGATCAATGAGAGTTATTCCATCCGAATAATGCTTTACTTGCTAATCAAAAAGAGGAGAGGCAAGAGAGAGAAAGAGAGACTGTTCAGCGGTCTGTGTGAGCAGATAAAGTCTCTAGCTGAATTCCAATCATTCCCCAATCATTCCAGAGTTTGACTACAGATTTGGAAATGCTAATCAGCCATCTGTTGAATGCCGACAGCAGATCAAGGCCGTCCCTTCACTTCTGGTGGATGCACTTCAAAAATAGTCACTCATTTGGAAAGCAAAAGCATTTGTTTAACTTTGGCGCTTTATGATCGTTTGAATATGGAACAAAGAAAGATATTTTGGTGCCGATCTTAGCAGGCTCACACATACGCAGGCACACATGTGAGAGCATGCTGTGGTGTTATGGTGATATTGTTTTTTTGTGACCAAAGGTGTTGCATCAAAACTGCCAATAGCAGATGTTTTGTGCTGATATTCAGTATCATTAAATGTGACAACGTGCAGCACAATTACAGTTCTTCAGGTTGTGTTCTTGGCAGGGTGGAAAGGCTTCTGCAGCAGTATTTAGATAATGGTGCACTACAGTCCAGCTTAACAATGGTAATAAAACACAGTTCCCAGTTTAGGTTAAGACCTTCCTATCCACAACCAGTGATCAATAATACATCAAATATATGCTCAAAAATGCATCATATTCATATCAGACTCAGTCAGATATCAGATACTTCTTGTAATCCTTAAGATTTCAGGCCTGGTTGATTAAGTGACACTTGTGGTTACTGTGGTTACAGCGAGTGCAGTTTAATTCTGTATTCCAGACAACTGGGAACTCGAAAATTTCTGACCTCCTAGTTGAATAAATGTATGATGGAACGACTCTTGAAGTCGCAGCTCTGACTGGGAAACCCAGTTTCATGCACCCTGCCGAGAAGCAGATGCTTGGATGTCAGTCAATATGGCTGCATCCACAGAAGTGAACATGGAGGCCATGAATAGTAAGTAATCATCTTGAGGCCATACTGTAATTTTTCCTGCCTAAAAACACTGTAAATATGACCGGTTATCTATAGTCCCATTTTGACCAAAAGTTTTAAGTACTTTGGACCCAGAGGAACTAATCTCAGGAACTAAACTTGGAACTTTATGTCCCTGTAGTGCAGTCCTGTTTGCGTTTCCACTACATCTGAGGAACCAGGTAGATTGTGCAAATTAGACCCATGAGGAATTTAAAAATGATGGCAGCATTTAGAGGCGTAGTATTAACACATAAGAAAACAACACAGATTTCTCTCATTCACTGCTTTGTTCTCTCTACCGCCGCTCCCTCTCTTCTTCTCTAGCTTGCTCAACCACTGCTGCTCTCACTCTTGCTCTCAGCTTGCTCTTGCTCTCTCTCTCTTTTTCTATCGTCTTTTTTAAAATGAGGAGTGAAGCCAACAGCAAAGTCTAACTTTACTTTTAACGTTATCAAACGGAGAAATGTCCTCCCCTCCCCTAAAGTGGCCCTACATCGATACTAGAGTACTTCCTTGTTTTGTGAATGAAGCAGTACACAAGTTGAAGCAGCCACGCTATGTGTGTGTGACCAATCGCTGATGGTCATCCCTGCAAACCCCGCCCTCAAAGTTCCTCTACTTTTGGAAAGTAAAACACCACCCCCAATCCTAACCAACCTAATCAACGAAGGCAACGAGTACTAGCCAATCAGAGACAGAGTAGGATGGGCCTTCACAAAATGTGGGTCTTTTTGAGGGTGAAAACAATCACCCTGGAACTTAATTTAGACCCTGGTCCCACCGGTGGAAACACAGGTTGAGGAACTGAGTTCCTCAAAAGGTTCTTAGTAAACATGGCTTATGTAGAGTGATGTCAAAATGAATCATAAATGTTGCAAATATTCATATGCTGCCTGCCATGAGAAGGCACAGTCAGCCATGTTGAGTCATGGAGTACTTCAAGCTTGTAATTCTGAATTTTCCACTTGGAAACTTCTGACCTCCAACTTGAATGGAATGCACCATAATATATTAGCGACTGGTGTATCTGTTTACAATGCAGCCAAAGAAACTTGTGTTGTTTTGACAAAGAAGTTAGTCAATAATTGGCAGTCTTGCACCATGCCATGCGCAACTGTGATCTGATTTCATGTTGTACACGGTACAAGTAGTTTTCCATGCAACAGCGGGGCACAGTAGAGTTGGTTACCTTGCTTTGTACAGCCTTTGTACAGCCTGTCGCCTAACAGCTCATTGTAGCTGGTTCTTCCTTTACTCCCTGCAATATTTAAAACTGATCCACTGTCAAAACATGCTGACTGTTGTCATGTTTTGTAGATGTGTTTTTGATGTGCAGTCTCGGTCAGCACTGACCCCTATGACAAATATGTTGTGTTTGTTATGAGTGTTTGACAATAAAAGCCACCCTTGTTTCAATTATTAAATGTTTTAAATGTGAAGCAGCAGCAGCAAATGTTCAGTTAGCATGAGCAGTAACTTAATACAGATCTGATACAGCATTAGGAGAGTGAACAGTGAGTCTGATGAATGATGAATGAGATAAAATTACAAACAGTAACTCTGGATTAGATACATGCATCGTTTCCTGTGAATCCCTCATGCATGTGAAGGCAATTTGAATCCTGCGCAGAAATGGCAGACCCCGCCACTAACAATAAAAACTACTATATTGTGTATATATTACTATATAGAAGTAAATATACATTGTAAATATATTAAATGGCTATTGCAATTTTAAGGATTATAACTTTTAACAAAAAGTAATTCATGCTCTGATATACTGTATTGGTTTAACGGTAAAACACATACACACACTTCAGATTAGAGGTGTGTATTCAGTAACAGTGAGAGCCTCTGACACCCCAGTGGAGGGTAAAGGGATGCTCTCCTGTCATTTTGACTTCCACTGGCTTTGCTCTCCTCCAGTTGACAGGCTGAGACTGAGGTAATTGGTGCCACATATGATTCTGTCAACTTGGAGGACAGGTAGCAAGAGACAGGCAGAGACAAATACAGAAAGGAGGAAAGATGGACATAAAAGGGTTCCTATAGTTGCTCAGATGTTTTTTTTGTGTATTTCCCTTCTATTATGACAGGATTTAATGAAATCTCTACCTTCAGTCATTTGGTCTACATCTCTCGAAAGTCAAGGATATTCCAGGAAATTCCAAAAAACCTAAAGCCCTACATGCTCAATTTGTTCATCTAAATGCATGAATTTGTTTTCAGTTTCTCCCTTTATTCCTTTTTGCAGCACTGCCTCTCCTCCCCCCATCAACCAGATCCATACATTTTTAAGCAGTAGGACAAAAAATACCATTACTGAACATATGCATAGATTACATATTTGTGTAGAGCCTGAACGCGCGCACACACACACACACACACACACACACACACACACACACACGCACATACACGCCTGGCTCAATCCCAGGCTCATGTATTACAATATACAGTATAGCACCAACAATTCTGTCTAGCACACGAGCAGCCATTTGCACAGAATTAGGTCAACACTTCTCCACACAACACCCCTCCTTCTCTCTTTCTCTGTCTTTGCTGATTACCAAGTCATTTGCCTCGTCTAGCTTTCCTGGTTATCACTTCTCTTTACAGTAATTTATATAATCAGTAGCCTGTAGCGCAACACTCCTGCCTACAAATATGCTCTACCGTGCACACATTGTGCCAAATGTAAATATCAAATCCTAGATGTCTTTTTGGTGCCATTTCAAAGGTGCACAATCTGCATTAAGACTTGAAAGCAGGAAAAAATCATCCACCAGGAATGATTTTGGGATTTGCCCAACATGTGATGTGTTTTTCTTTGATATGGAATTTTCAAAAGTGCAGCCTGTGATTGCTGATGATGAAGCTGCAGATGTTCTGATCTCTGCAAATGAATTATTCTACACAGTGTGTCTAGTTTAACAGTCTGGCACATATACAGTCTTTAATTTACCAGGAGTGCAAGAGGCAGGCTGAGCCGTGCAGCCATCTTGCCATCCCCGGATCGCTCTCTCTTTTCAGTCTCATCCTTGGGCGTGCAGCCTCCCTCCCCCCACCGCTCCATGTGCCAGCCTAGAGGGTATGCTGGGAGGGCAAAGCTGATGTGTGTGTGTGTGTGTGTGTGTGTGTGTGTATTGCTGTCGATGATGCCAAGGGCAGCCTTGCTACTGTAGCTTTTCAGGCTGGGTTGCCAGTGTGTCAGTGCCACTGCTCTTTTCTTACAGGTCTACAATTTCCCTCCAACGCTGCTCCCATCACCCATACTTGACCTCATTACCTCACCGTCATGCAGACCACATGCTAAACAAATTCACCTCATACTGAGAATGATACAGATTTTTGGCATTCTTTGGAAACGATGTGACCTGCCGGCGGTCTGTGCAGCCCCGGGCTGGGTTGGGCGGGGGACGGTGTGGTGTAGTGTCTTGGGTTTACATAGTGGACCTTTATTCCTCCCCTAACCAGCTGACTGGCTTATTTTATGCAAGCAGCACTGTAGGCTAAAGCCCCATATGGCCAGCAGAGAACCTGTCTTACCTTCTTCTTCTGTTTATTCACACCAAATTGGATGATGAAATGTTCTATGCCGCTCACAACTACAAATACAAAGACCCTGGATTCACTGAGTCCTCACCACTCTATCTGGCCTATTTGTTTTTTTTTTTTCATCCCACTGGTGTGTCTTTTCATTGTGGAAGGTCTCTAATGGTGATATTAAAGGGGCACTCTTTCAGCCAACCTGAAAAGAGTGCACATCCAGGCAGCCTCCTTGCACTGACCTGTCACTAGCTCTCAGTCACATCACATTCTAATACTGCGCAGTACATGTGTGTGATTCCTTTTGCTGGGGATACGTGCAATCATCCCGGAGACGGCATCCATCACTGGCAGCACTGATGTCCTTGGAAGGTGTTGAGCTTTTAATTAGATCTATATCTCCTGAACACACCGTCTCTCTGAGTTAATTAGTCAACTATGCAGATCCCTTTTCAACAGTGGGACAAACTCACTCGTGTGAATAATGGTTGGTTTGGTGCCTTTATAGTAATAATAATAATAAACACAGATATAATAAAGATGGGCATTAAATTTTAGTGTCCCATGATGGTCTAAATGTTGTTTCAGAGTCTTTTCAACCCTAATAAGAAAATTTACACAAATCCATTGAATCCTTGTAGTTTTTGCCATTGGAATTGTAAATAGTCTGAAAATCTGAAAGTTTCAGTGTCACCCCAAGAATTTTCATTTTGACTTCAAAAGATCAGTTGTTTTCTTTTGCCTTCCTCAATAGGTATAGAAACTGTTGTGGTAATAGACTGTGACTGGTCACAGTCAGATGCAACCAATGAATGTGCACATGTAGTTACATTCTGGAAAAGGTTCTGAAGCCCGTCACCAGACTTTAATGCCAGTAATTGTACCTGGATTTTCCTTCAACGTTTGGTTACATCCAATGCCAGCATGGTTATGGCAATAAAACTATGGTTAAGGTATGGTGAGGTTTATGGTGGTTTCCGACTTAAACATGCAAGAGTTTGCGCGAGGTTAAAGCAGCTAACTGGGACATTCATTTCTGTTGGAAATTGGTACTTTATAATATGATTTTATCCAACAGCTTTAACTAATGATATTTATCCCCTTATAAACAATCACGCTATTCATATTCTAACTTTGTATCCTTGACCTCTGATTTTCTGCCCTGCTTGAGGGTTTTGACTCAAGTCCTGGTAGGATTGGAGAATAGATGTACAAGTCTGGGAGATGCACAAAATTAACTTTTCCTCAATCTTCTCTACAGTTATTACTGTCATAATCAGTGTTGCCAATTTCACAACTATGATGCTAGATTTAGCGACTTTTCAGATCCCTTTAGTGACTTTTTTTATAAAAAGCAGCTAGCGACATATCTAGAAATATCTATCATTGATCCTCATTGTTTTTATTCTAAATGCCTTAACTTTACTATCTAAGTTTGATTTTGTTTTGTCAAAATAGACAGTTAACAATAGTGAATTTATTCCAGTGCATGATCATCTCTCTATTCATGACTTCTGTTAGTTGATACAATAACCTGCATAAATATTATTAGAGGTAGATTTAGATGCACATTGAGAAGCTGCTGGAAAAGAAAAACAGCTAGTGAAATGGCTAGTTACAGTCAGTTTAGTTTAATTTAACTTAATTATCTTTAAATTTTTAAAAATCTTGTATGCATGTAATCACGCCATGACATCATAGATATACAAACTAGCATGTGACGTCATCTAGCGACACCTAGCAGGTTTTCCTGCAGGCTTTAGCTACTTCCCATTGAAAATAGTTGGCAGCACTGGTCATAACGTCTAGAAGACCAGGATCTCATTGGATGCACATATTTGGGGTCAAAGTTCAATTATGTTTAACTTTGACCCTGACTGCACTCACTGGAAATAAAGGCCTAGCCCTGCACTCTGTCAAACTTTCACTTTTGGTGTGAAAGCCCCGTTAGACAACTAAAACACTTGGTCTAGGGAAGATCATGGTTATGGTTAATAAAAAGTTTAATTGCCTTTCTTTGATGAGACACAAACACTGGTCTCCTTGGTCCTCTGCATGAAAAATCACACTTCTTCCTGCATTGGCAGTCCATTATGGATGTAACTCAAAGAATACTGGGCTGCGTTCTGTTTTTATTTTTAAATCCCAATTTGTATTCACAAAGCTCACACAGAGCTCACACTCACTGAGCCTCTCCAGCTCTTCACTGCTGGAACACAACACCCAGTGCAGCCAGTTGTTTCAGACTGTACACAGAATGGGACCCAGTCAGGCTGCGACGGGTAGACCAGCTCCCTTTGTGGGTTCAGAAGATGAGAAAGAGGGGTAGGGAGTCCTCAAATCCAAAAAAAATCAAAAGATGAAGCAGTGCACCGGTGTTGTGCTTGAACATAAAATATATATAAGAACATCTGGAGCCTGAACCTGTCCAAATGGAACTAAAGAGGAAACACAGGAACAGTTCAGCTCAAACAGTCCACATTATATATCACTTTTTCTGCAGTACAAACCAGTAAAGGCATTCTCCTCAGCATAGGGATACAAGAGACATCTCAAAAAACAAATGACATCTTTACTATAACTTTTATTTTGTGCGTTGGGCTCCAAGTCAGGCCTACACTTCATACATGTCACATTTTGGCTCGAGGCTCAAGGCTATAAAAGGTTAATGATCTTTCAAAAGACTTGAACATCACATGATGATCGTCCTTAAAATACTTGACATGGTGCTATGGTCCATCTCACCCACACTATCAAAACAAAAGGCTATACTTATTAGGAATTATAATCCAAATATACATTTGACAGATTTAGAAACCCAGTGGGGGCAAAAGTTGTGAAACCTGATGCGTTTCCTGTGCAAGCACTACATTACTTCCTCCGTTTCATGACCTTTAACAGCAGACAAGTCAGTGATACAAGCAGAAGTGTACCAGTGTGCGGTTTCGATGTGTAATTCAGCAGTATTTATCCATCACTATAACAATGGAAACACACATGAAGTGTGAACAAGTAACCCTTAAAGAGTAAGAGAAGAAAAGGTATTTTCCCTTGTTTACGATGTAAGGGAGTTGTAAGTCAAGTTAAAAAGGCTTATTAATTAGCGTGTATGCATCAGTACGTGAGTATGTGTGTGTTCCACCAGGCCAAGCAAAGCCACTGGCAATGCAGCTGCAGCATTAGTGGGTCAGTGTGCCATTAACCCATTCATCAGCACTTCTCCCTCTCTTCCCTCAGCCTCCATCTCCCCTCTGACTCATCACCCATCCATCTATGCCTCGCTCTCCTGGCTCGTTGGGTCTACCTCTCACTCCCTCTCCTGCTCACTTAAGTTTGTGAAGTGTGCACATACGTACTATTTTCAAGTTCTCAATGAATTCTTTCAGATTAAAGATGCCAAATAAGTAGCACGTCCCCACAAGAAAAACGACAGATTTTCATATTAGGAGGAGGCGGATTGGGTGGATGGCTAGTGGACTTAGCTGCAGGAGACTGCTGTTTGTTTCCCACTTCCAACCACGAGTTGGGACAGCTTTTAAAAAAATCGTAACTTTGATTGTTCTGGTGTTCACTGTTGCCATGACGATGAATAAGGAATAACTTTAAGGAAGTAACTTTAACCCACACTACGTTTCAAGGCAGCATATTAGAAAACGCTCCTGGAGTGCAGTTACAATCGGCCTTTGTGGTCATTTCAGTATGAGGATGTGTTGCAAATGAGGTGTGTAAATGAAGGGAGCTAATCAGGCGCATGTAAACAATCAGTGCAAATGTTAACAGATTGATTTGAAAGATGGAGATGTGCAGGTGGTGGCGTTGAGATTCTTTAAATTTATAATGTGATATTTAGATTTGCAGAGTCAGAAAGATGCAAGTAGCAGCTCGAAAGGACAGTGGACGTCACCTCAACCTACAGCATATTTACGCTGATTTCAACATGCAACATTCAAGATTTTATAATAATGGTTGAGCTCTAACATGACGCGAGGAAGCCTTTTATGTAACTGATCATTTACTAAACCCCTCTCCTGTCCAATCATAGCTTAGCAACTGTAACTAGCAATTTGCTCTAACATAAGATGCAAACGTTAGCATGCCCGGGTGAACTAGCTTACTAACTACAGTAGCAACACTAATGTGGCACTACTTCCACTAGCAACAGTTGTCATTTCAGCCAGAAAAATTGCTTACAAAAGCTATGTAACAGTTAATATGAAATACTGAGCTCCCATATTGAATGCCAGGCTCATGTGCTACACTCTCCACAAGTGCAGTGTCTCTTTTTTTATTCCTGTTTTTTTATTCCTATTTTGTTTTCCCTTTCCTCGAAGCTGCCTGCCCTCCATGCATTCATAAAATATATTCTTGTCACGAAACACAAAAAGACAAGACAAGCCCAAGACTCTAATATTGTTGATCAAAATAACATGCAAACGCCTGGTTTTTTCTCTTTCCTGGTCTTCCCATATTTCCCTACTTCCCTCTGACATTCTCTCTCTCTGTCAGGATGGATGGAGGAAATCGAAGGAGAGAGGAGGAGGCTGAAGAGTAGAGGGAGGGGGTGGATGTGTTGTTCAGTTCTGCTGAATGCGCTCACATGTATGAAAGAAGAAGCATTTATTTTAGGACTCTTGCGTGGGTGTGCGCAGATTTGAAACACACACACATACACACTAGGGAAGTGAGCCCAGAGATAGGCCTGACCTACCTTTTATATCAATCTTGTTTTGAAAGCTGCTGGAAGGATGCTTTTCCTCTCTAGCTCTGAGACTTTTCCATATACCTGAGTTTTCTAAATGCGTTACGCATTACCCAACACAGACCAACACACGCACAGAAACACAGAAAAATCAGGGCACATAAAGCAAAGGAAAAGGATATGAACCACAAGAAGCGAGAGAAAGACAGAAATGGAGGTAAGGGGGAAAAATAAAAAGCGAGCGGTTCACCTCTCAGCAACACATTGCACAATAAGTGTCCACGTTGTTGTGCCATATAGTGTCAGCATTGCCACAACCTTATCATCCTGTAGAAACTGTTGTCGTGGTAATAAGGTCACTGGCATGCTCATATGTCAAAAGGGATTTATACTGGGCTGACACAATTTCCAGGGCTGCATGTGCCAGGCGTGTGTGTGTGTGTGTGTGTGTGTGTGTACAGTATGTTAGACAAAGACAGACTGGGAGGCTGAGTCTGGTAATTTCTTGGTAGTAAGCAACATCCAAGAAACTCCACATTTAGAGCAAACTTTGCTGTATTTCCAATAAATCTAGGCCTATTTCAAAATCAAGCCTTATAACAATGACCCATAGCAAAAACTGGAAATCACATTGCCTAAAAATACCTTACAACATTGAAAAAGTCCTCTTACCTCTGCTATAGTCTTAAAACTATGATACATAAACAAAAACTCCTACTCTGGGGAAATCCTCACAGGGATTCCCCATCTCTGACCATAAATCAATGAGATGTTGAGAAAGAAGAAGTGGAAAGAAAGTGAAAGTAAAATGTTTCAGTTATAGTTCAGTTAAATATCCATTGGTGTTAATGGTTCAAGAATGCAAGAATGGAAAGTCCCAAACATTTCCATGTAACTGTTTATTGTCAGTTCCTCTGTCAGTGCCGAAACTTCCAAATGAATTCATCCATTTACATGTTTTGCAATTAACATGTTGTGCTGTAAAGTCAAACTGTTTCTTTGTCACTTCACACAAGATGTTAATGTGACCTACTTAGCTGGTATTTAACTACAGCACTCCACCTCCCCATTTCCTTGCGCCATTGTTCTTTGCCCCCAAATCTGACCCCCTTGACCCCGGGTCACTGAGGCAGCTCAAAGCTAAAGTCATGATTATTTTTTTCTGCTCCCCATTTGTCCAGCGTGGACATCTGTCAGCTCAAACGCTAAGCCATATGCTATTTATTGTCCCTCCTCGAGGTCCGGGAATCAGTGCTTATACGATTGAGTGAGCACTTAAGAGATATTGACCACAGCTAGGCTGGCTTTGATTAAAATGGCTGATTATAATTGAGGGCAAGTACTATATGCTTTTCAAAAAATTTTGACTCAATCGTCTTAACGTGACATTGCCTGTTTGTTTATGATGGCAATGTCCAGAAATAGCACAAGGATGTATACATTTATGAAGTATGCACACTCTCTCTAATGATCAGCTCAGTTTCTACTGATTTAATACCCATAATCCCTTGTCTCCACCCTTCACTGTCTTTACCCACCCAGCGCTACCTTTTCACTACCCCTCAGCTGACTTGCAAAGCTCATCCATAGGGTGATGAGGCGCAGAACAATGGGGCCCTTGGGAGACGGAGCTCACTCACAGTGTGAAAGCCCAACATCCAGGAATACATACACAAAGCTTCATTGACTGCAGCCAGACAAAAAGAGAGTGAGGGGGTGGGGTTTGGGATCATACATTACTTAAAAGAAATAGCTACGTCTTTGGCTGACATGAAAATAAATTACTGCCACGGGATAAAAGGCACAGGGCAGGTAAGAGAGATGAAGTCAGCATTCCTACACCAAAAGGAAAGCATTCTCAGTCAGGGTATGGTTGTATGAGGAGCCTTTAGGCGACAACCTCCAGCCAGCGATCAAAGGGGGGGTTGCACGCTGGGTCAAAGGGCAGGGACAACTCAGAGTATACCCTGAGGCTGAGCACTTTAGTTTGGTGTGACAAGGTGACAGCAAGCAATGAAGAAAGTAAAAGGGAATGATTGGCTCAATTAGACTTCCAATGAGGTAACAAGTCCCTAATAATCATTTTCCAGCAGTTTGAGGGTGGTTGGTGGTTGAAAAACGAATCTGACATCTGCCCTTTGAAGCTTTAATGGGGTTATTGGCAGGTCTTTAGTTTTGAAATACATGCAGAACCTTAAAAATGGATTGCTTTCAGTGTTAGCTGGCTCTTAATATACAGGAATGCCATGGAGGGTAGACACATGTCAAATCAGCTGAACATTTTCAGCAGAATACAATTTTTCCACCTTTTAATATCTGGAACATTGATTATAAATCATTCTAAATTGTGTCTAACTGATGACAATTAAAGCTGAGGTCTTCGAAGTGTTGTGATGAATGAAAGAAAAGATGTGGTTTTATATTGGTGGGGGAATTTTTCAGTTTCCCCACCTTCTTATTTATCATCACATTACTGCCTAATGGGAAAGCACCTTTCACACACAGACACACCTTGACTCATTAAAACAAACACAAGCGGGAGGCAGGTCACTTCCTCTGACTGTTTACCTAATCCTACCTGCACACCATCGAAAAATGTGGCTATGATTTATGTTATAATTCATACTGTTGTGTACCTCAAAAAACAAAATACATGAATTGTATAGAGGCATTTTGTTTATGCCAGTCATAGCTGCCCATCCTCCCTCAGCCAGGTTTTAATTTCAAGCGCATCCTCAGCCGTAATTCTTCCTTTTACTCATCCTAATGTGCTCTTCCTTTCTTCCATTAACCCTCAGGGTCAGAATGATATCTTGCTTGCTGGTATTGTCTGGGTGATTGCCCAGGTATGTCATCTAACTCTAATATGATGGATATTTATGTCAAGAAATATTGAGATAATCATTTTTTATAGGATCACGCTCATGTGAATTGGCCCTGATACAATAGTTTTTCCAATCAAGTCATTTTTCTTAATCAGAGGCTTTTGCATCAAGCCAGGAATAATAATGAGGGTAATACTGTTTTTTGGGCATTAAACGTATACATTTTACATTGATCTAACTATTATTATTAGCAAACACCAAGCACCTGAAGCAGCAATCCAAAAACTATTAGCATTGGCCTTCAAATCCAATGTCAGTCAAACCCCACTCTACCCTTAAATTTCTTCTGTTCAGTTCTCTTCACTGCATCCCTCCTGGAAGTTTGTGTGTGTGGTGGGGGGGTTTAAACGGTCATTTGACGACCTCTTATCACGTCTCTCGGGCCACACCCAACACTATCACTCAGCTATCAGCACGTCATTCCTTGTCTTTCACACAGAATGGCACATCCAAATAACGATGCGACTGCCTCTACCTCTGGCTGTCTTCTTTCTTTACCGCCGTCCCTTTGTTTCCATCTAAGGCCTCAGCTCTATCATACAGATCAGACCCCCCCCCGCCCCCGCCCTTCTCTCTCGTCTTTCACCTCCTCTCTGCATTCCAACCCTCGGTGCATCTATATGAACTCTATCACAGCTGATGCCCTCCTTGCTTTGTGTGTGCGCGGGTGCATAATGTGTGTCTATATGTGAAGGACTGCTTCTCTGTGCCTTTCACCCCCTGACGCTCACTGGTCCCATGACAATGCTTCCCTTATATGCACATAACACACAGACGCACATGTGCAAACACACACAGACACACATTGCACAGAGCAAAGTGTGGAGTGCGGTGATGGGGCTGACGATGAGCCTGCGCCTCGTCACTGCCCTCAACACCGTCGTCATTACCATTAAACACGGACAGGGGTTTTCATGGAAGAAGAAGAAAGGAGCACTTGATGTAGTTCCATCTGCGAAAGTTAACCATGATGGCGTCTCTCTCGCTCCCTCTCCCCCCCCCAGGGCTGCGTTACCTCAGGCAGGCTGAAGAAGCCCATTCACAGGAGAAGATGGCTTGAGGAGACGGGAGGGCCTGCGTGCCAGGCATTCCACAGCACACAGTGGACACATTATTATGACATTTACAAGGCCAGTTGGATAGATACAGCGTGATACATGTGTGAGAAAAGGTTGTCCTCTCAGTGCGACTGCTATGAAATGAACAGAGCGAGGGCAAACCAGAGTAACACAGGGTGAAGGAAACCAGAAAAGCCTCCGGTTTACTGTAAGACAGCAGAGTTTATTCATATGTGTTGTATTTTCTATCACATCTGATTGCATACTTTTCCAGTTCTGCAAATGCAACACTTACAAATCCTCATAATAATCTTCTTTCCATTAGCGAAGTATCAGCTACTTATTTAAATCCCGAGAGAAGGAAATAATCACAGACTTTTGTGAATACATTTATTAATAATAAACCTCATCATCATCCCACCTGTTCAGTTTAACAAGCCCATCTTCTGTAGCTTTTCTGACTCTTGTGTAAAAAATCCCCCACGTCGCATTTTCCTCACACTCCTTGTGTTGACTACTGCTGCCAGTTTACAGATTTTTCTTCACTTTCACCTCCACATGAAGAAATTGTACAAATTAACCACCATTCAAGAAATGAGAACAAGACATTCTGTGTGGCCAAAAGTATGTGGACACATCTGTCCATTAGGACTGGACCATATATCTTTATTATATAGATATTGTGATATGAGACTAGATATCGTCTTAGATTTTGGATATCGTGATATGGCATAAGTGTTGTCTTTTTTTTAATCAAAAATCTCATTGTGTGAATATTTTGTGAAAGCACTAATAGTCAGCCCTACAATATTGTCGCAATATCGATATCAAGGTATTTGGTCAAAAATATCGTGATATTTGATTTTGTCCATATCTGCACAGCCCTACTGTCCATATACTTTTTTGTACTTCTGGGGCTGTTTATGAGGAATATCTTAACGCTCTACCATAAAAAAGACATCTAGCAAAGCCTTCTGATCACCATGACCCTTGCTCTAGATCACAGTGAATGAAACAACCTAAATACAGCAACTGCACATTTTGATATTCAGTAATGAAACAAAACAGACTTTCCCATTGTTGCTCGTATCACAAAGTGAATGAAAGAATGAGCAGAAGCAGTAGTTTTGAAATAAGATGTTCAATAATCAAGTATGGGTGTGTCCGCATACTTCTGGCCCTATAGTGTATACACATGCTCTAACTAGCCTATTGATGTGAATAATACCAGAGAGAGAATATTACTGTGTAATACTTTTACTCATAGCATAATCACATCAATGCAGTCACATGGTTATAGCATTTGGAATTTTATAATATGGTATTTACCACATTAATAAGATGTTTGCATGAGCTGTGTAACACTCACATAACTGTCTTAACTGCATTATTATCGCATTTTGTATACTTATATAATGTGGCCCAGTATGCAAGAGTCAGCTTTGTTCTGTTGCACGGATTAAGATACATCACCAAAGTGTGCATGAACTTACATGTGAATTGGAAAGCTGATTTTGCATCAAGACAGGCTGCTGACACGCATTCCAATGTTCCCAAGTCTTACAAAATCAATTAGGCTGATTGGTCGCAGTAAAGATCAATTTGTGACATCGAACACGGCGCCTTTTCCTCCCATAACTGACATTTGTAGCTTTAACAGCTGTTGGAAAGAATGTGTGTGGGAGAAAATGATCAGGTGGAATGTGCATGATCATCACATTGACATATTTTGCTCCTGGTATGTTGTTGACAAGCGGAAGTGAACAACAAATCTAGTCATGGAGCCATGAGGAGACATCGTGACATGCTATTAGCCCCAACGCTGATCCTGTTCTCTAGTCAGATCACCAAAAAAAAAAAAAAAGTGTCCTCATACCCACAACACTGAACAATAGATTAAACCCTCATTCACCATTGTGTGACATAACTTGGTCCATTTTACCATTCAGCTGCTCCTACTGGTGGGCACACAGAAAGAGAGCAGAAACAGTAACAAGTCAAATCAAATCTTAAAATCCCCTTTTTCTCTTTTTTCTTCTAGCTGAACTTTTCACCTGTACATTTTGTCACAATTCATGTCCTGTGCCATGTCGTCTGTCACTTATTTTTGCTGGGAGACCATGATCTCATGACCATGATAATTCACTTATATCCAATCATTGCCGTGCTAACTGGCTACCTAAAGCTAATGAAAATTGGTCGCATGGTGTTCTTTTTCTGGTGAGATTTGTGTAGAACAGATTTTTTTTTTTTTTTTTTAAACATCAACATGTTGGCATTTTCTACATTTGCTATATTAGATACACACATTTAACACCAAAATCTTGCTTATCACAGTTGTGACATAACAAGACTATGATGGATGTTTCCTGATCTGTCAGCATTTTGTGACTCTGAATCATAGCTATATCTGACATAACTATGCTTCTGACAACACCTGTTGCACTACATTTTACTGGAACTCTGACTAAGTGCTGAATCAGACTGTAATACAAGATGTCCTCTGTGCATCTATGAGAATATTTAGCAATAGTGAAACCAAAAGAGACAAACTCAGAAACTTCTCCGGTTGCTTAAGAAATACTTAAAAGTGAAACTGATGGAGTGCATTGCTTCATGCCATGACTGGGACAAACGGTGGCAGTGAGTGCCATTATTACAGACCTACTTTTACTGGAGTGGAGTGCAGCAGCTGACCACAATGTCACCCAGGTCCTCAATTGTCTAGACACTTGCATACACACTCACATGACACACACATATATGCTGTGTGTCATATAGGCAAATTTGTGGTTTTGGGCTGTATAAATAAAATTAACTTGACTTTACACACATATAATAATCACATATTAACTCGCCCTCATTCTAGCCTTAACTTAGTATTGTATTTGAACACTCAGCCCTCATAAGTGTTTAGAAGTATAAAAACACACTAATACAGATAGAGACAAAATGTTCATCTTTTGTCTCAATGCCATCTCAAAGTTGTTTTTTTTTACTTTCATGCTCATAAAACACTGAATTCTGGACTGACTTGAATTCATTGCTGGGGGTCTTCTGAGGGGGCGGGGGGAATTTCAGGGAGTCAACGGTCATTGGCCAGAGGCGTATAGACTTTCCCTTTGTCTGGACGCTGATTGGTCAACTCTCAGCAGGTCCCGCCCACAGGCGGCGCCTTGAACCTGCTGTATGTTGAAGCGCTGTGTTCAGCCAGTGATGAGTTTAGAGGGTCTCTCTCTACCGGGGTGACAAGTCAGACCACTGGAGCAACCGGAGGGAAGTAGCTGCCATTTGAAGAAAAATAAAAACACTTTTCGTCGCTTCACCGCTGGATACGTCACTCACCCTGGGGTTGGATTAACTTAAAACCACTCTTTTTTAGTTTTTCTTTTTAATTTGCTTTAGAAGACACAACAACTCACCGAAGACAATGGGATCCCAGGCATCCAAGGGAGAGGTGGCCGCGGAGGCAAATGCTGCTGCCGCTGATGCTGCAGCTGTCAAAACCAATGGACAGGTAATTACAGCCACTCTTACTCTTTCTTCAAGGGAGGAGATGCATAGAAATGTATAAAAGTTTAATTTCTCACACGAAAACATTAGTTTACTGAATTTAGTCGACGCTGAATTGATTAAACTTGGTTGTGAGGACATTTTGGGCAAGTCAGGTGGGGCTTTTAGCATCCTGTCTGTCTGCCACAGAGCACCCAAAAAACAAAAAAAGCTGCCGTTATGTCTGTGTTGGTCTCAGTTGATAAGTTGAATTCAAGTTGAGTTCAAGTGAGTATGTGTTTTTGGGACGGAGGGTCATCCCAAAATCCGCACAACGTGTTTGATAGTGCCAGGCTTAAAGGGGGAGGGGGAGCTGGAGCGCACGTAGGCAGTCTACTCCCCCTCCACTGAATAAAAGAGCTACAAACCTACTGGTGTGTGTCTGGAAACCTTTTTTTTTAAAACAAATTGGGACTTTCCAAATTTTAATATATGCGAGATAAGTTATATTTACTCATAAATTCGATACTTTGGACTATTTCTGGATCATGGTGAAATGTATCTCCATACATATCAAGTGACTTGTGTATTAATTTTATCAATTGAGCGTTTAAAATGTAAGTCTTGTTACTTGGGTTTAAAAAAGAAAAGAAAAAAAACGTCAATTGTTGTGTTTTCATTCTTTCATTGATGAGCTCCAGTCTTGCCTTTGTTGAGCCGATGTCTGTCTGGTACCCTGAGCGATCTGTGTGGCGCTACCGCCGCCTATCGTCTGATTAGGGTACTGCAAGGCGTCGCCTCTGAGCCGGGCGACACGGTGGTTAATTGATGAGCACGACGATGCTCTGAAAAGAAATGAGAAAAACACATCTAAAATGGGTTCTGCTCGTATTTTATGCATGTGCAGACATGTTTTTTTATATATAGATATGGTTTTCTTTGTCAGATGGTTTGGCTTTAGAAACAGATTATTTATTTTGTGACATATTTTTCAACCTTTTTTTCCAGGAAAATGGACATGTGAAGACCAATGGTGACGTCTCTACAAAGCCTGATGGGGATGCTGCCGCTACCAACGGCTCAGCTGAGGCAGCCAAGGAGCCTGAAGCCAGCGCAGGAGGCGACGCTATTGAGCCGGCACCTGCTGCAGATGGAGAGGCTGCCAAACCTGAGGGCGAGGCCGCAGCTAAGGAAACCCCCAAGAAGAAGAAGAAGAAGTTCTCCCTGAAGAAGTCCTTCAACTTCAAGTTGAATCTGAAGAAGAACAAGAAGAGCGAGGCCGTCAAAGAGGAAGCGGCTGCCGCCGCCCCCTCTGAGGAGAAGCCAGCAGAGAACGGAGCCGCTGCTCCTGCTGAGGAGAAGAAGGAGGAGGTGAAGGAGGAGGCTGCTGCTGCTCCTGAAGCTGCTCCTGCTGCGACCGAGGCCGAGGCCCCAAAGGCAGAGGAGGGGCCGGCTAAAGAGGAGGCCCCCAAAGAGGAGGCCAAGGAGGCAGCTGCTCCGGCCCCTGAGGCCACGAAACCAACAGAGGAGAGCAGCTCGACTCCTGCTCCCTCTGAAAAGAAAGAGTGATTGTAACTTTAACTCACAATGAACTGGGTGAACTGTTTTTCAAGAGAGAGAGAAAATTTAAGAGTATATATATATATATTTATATATATATGTGTATATGTATACATATGTATATGGATATATGTATATGTAAATATATACACATGTATGTGAGAGACTCCTTTGACGTGCCACTTTTCGTCATGATAACAAGACGACAGACTAGATTCACTAGATCACTTCCCTGGTTACTGCTCGACATCTGGACCTTGACTGAGTTTTAGGCTGTGGGTTTGGTCGCTGTGTGGAAGATGGATTTTAAATGGCTAGAACGCGAGCTCATGACACCATGAAGTATAGATGGCGGACGGATGACGAAGGATGGAGTCGAAGCATCTTTTCCCTTAAAAACCTACAGATCAAGATGCCTCCTTTCAGAAGGAATGAAGCTAGATAAGATACTAGGACACCACCACCACTTGAAATGACTGTTAAATAGAGAAAAAAAAAAAAGAAATCAGACAATTAAAGAGACTCGCCAACTTTTTACATTCCTATATTTTAACCCAAATTTGAAGTATTTTGTGGTGTATTATAGAGAAACATCTTAAAGATTCAGAGAAGCTATGTCTTGTTTGTTAAAAAAAATAGACAATGTTGATTTTTACCTTACTATGAAAAAAAAAAAGAACACTTAAGCTTGCTATGTTCACTGTTGCGGTTTGATATGAAGCAGAGTTGTTTATCTGTTGTGTGTGAGCCTGAATCTGCTTTGTCTCTGTAAATACATTGGATTGATTTCTGTTCTTTATTTTGCTAATGTTGACAGATGTTACTGGTTTTATTGTAAAGTTGATAATGGTAAATAAATGTTGGTTACCTGCCCGTTGATGTGTCTTTACGGTTATTTACACTGTACATTACATTTGTTATTACAAGGCATTGTATTACAAATGAGCTTATTTGTCATACGGGAAGTTTTTATTGAACTTTAGTGCCAAATAACACCCACAGCCATTAATCTGGCAGCAGCTAAGTAAACACTAGGGACACACAATTTTAATTCATCCAATTACTGAAGAGACCATGTTTAAAGGCTGATTTGACATTTTACAGTGTGTCTGCATATTAAATAGATTAAAGTAAAAAGATAAACTACTTTTAGTTGGGAGCACCTGTCCCATTTCCTTCCAAATTTGGCCACAAAACCCACTTCAATAAACCAGTCATTTACATAAGGAAGGGCTTTTCCCAAAGACGTAACATTACCAAATCACTTACACTACAATGGGGTTAATAAGGTTTCTTGGTGTAATATCGGATCAGCTGCCACCCAGAGACCAAACTTAGATCAATAAAGCTTTGTTCTACTCATTCAGGTAATTATTAGCCAACACAGGAGTAGCAGATCCACCTTGAAACAAACATCTCTGACTATAAAAGCAGAATCCATTTCATTTATGCAGCGTTAACATGTTTGATTGATCTGGATTAGGTCTCAGATTATTACATATGGCGTTCCCACATGGGTCATTCTGTGATTTGCAATGAGAAACACCCGCAAGTTTTTAACTGATTGGTTTGGAGGTGAATGAAGGCACCAGCACTACAATGTTAGCCCCAGTGACCCCTGGCCCTCTATTAGTCTGCTGGTCCTGAGATCAGCATTAATACCCCCCCCTCCGAGTGAACTCCTGAACATCATGGCTAACTGAACACAGCAGACCCGCTCTGGGTGAACTGACCTAGTTCACATGGTGATATGATGAGTTGGGATCTGAGCTACATTTGGACCCAGCCTTCAAGCAATTAATGAATGATTTAAACAAAGCTCCAGCTTCAAATGGATACAGCTCTTTGCCCATTGAAGCGGATACATTTGTAAACCTTAGACAGTAGATTTTTCACTTTAATAGTTGACTTGAGCAAAATCATCTCAACTCAGACCTAAACTGAGAAGATCGTTCACTCTCCTTCCACTGTACGCTGGCAGTTATTACATAAATTATTAATGGATGCTCCAGAAAAGACATATAACCATATGATAATAAACCCTCTATTATCTATATTGTTATTTTGTCTACATGACACACTATACATCTGATTCTGTCACTGATCAGCTCAGAGGTTCTGCATTTCTCATTCAATTACAGACACAGGTTAGTAAATGACAGTCCAACACGAGTGAGCTCAGACTGCCACCTGGTGGAATACCACAAAGCTGATCAACTACTGTACTGGTTTCCTTATTGGCTCCAGTGTTTAAGACGCTAGAAGGATTCTTAGGATGGCATTAATATACATAATCCGCCTCAATGTACACTACAGTATAAAACAGGGCAGCGAGTACATTTGGAAAATATATACATCATATTTCATGCATCCTACAATCCTCCTTCATCCTTCTTATGTTAATTACTGTGTTTTGAAATGTGGAGGAATTGACAAGAGCATGCATGTGTACATGTTCCTGTCTTATTTTATTTGAAACATGTAAATGACAAAAATAGATGACCTATATTAGATACATCTGCTTGCAGGTGTCTTTTTTTCTATTTTTAGGGGGTAATTTCTTCACATCTGACCCGGGACAACTGATGGCAATTAGCCTTTAACTTCTTCTGTTGATCAATAAGGACTGTCCCTATCAAATAAACTAATTAAAAAAAAAAAAACAGAAATATGTTGGCGACAAACATACTAAAAAAGGTCTTTCACTGTTCAAGTTAAATTTCAATGCGGTGAAAATATGTGTTCTTTTTGATTTTTAAAGATCTACACCTGAAGTTGATACGGCTTCTTGTTGTAAGTTTAGATGCAGATTTCAGACAGACTAGATCCAGTTATACTTGAATTCAACTAGATCACCGAACCTTCAATAAACAGAGAGAAGCTGATCTGAACCCACCGTATCAACCTTTTAAGGCTGAAGGTGTCATTTTTTTATTTAAGCATGGAAACAATATTAAACTGAGGCAAGTTACTGACTGCAAGTACTCAATAATAAAATTGAATAAAAAAAGAAATTGTAAATGTTAAATATGTTAAATAAATAAAATAATGATGGGTGGGATGTCTGGGTGGACTGTAGGTTTCTCAGACTGTAGAAGTAGGGTCTGTTTGGGGTAGTTAGCTTTTATAGCCACGTCGTGTCCTTCTGAATCATAAGGTCCCTGAAGAGGGGAGCAAGACAAAAGTTGCTCAGGTATGTCATTAACTGATTTTCTGATGAACTGATTATCAGCAGCTGGAGATGATAAATTACCCAAAGCTGTTTTACTCACCTCTACATCACTGAACTGAACATAAATACACTTGCTGTGAAGAGTAGTCTGTATCTGTCTTGCCTCTCCTTGTGGGGGTCCCAACCTGGGGATCACTGGATTAATCAAAGGGGTCACGAGATGATAGGAGAGGATAGGATACAGAAAAAAAAAACACATTTTGGACACACAAAATAATAATTTTTTGTCAAGCTTTCTTCTAATTTTTGCTTTATTTCTTGTGGATTACTGTTTTACCTCCTCAAGCCTCTAAAAGTAAATGAAACAAAATAAGTCCTCTTTCTAGAGCTGCAAGGTTAGTCGATTAATTGATTAGTTGATCAACAGAGCAACTATTTTGATAATTAAATAATTGTTTTAGTCATTTTTTAAGCAAATTGATAAAATAAGCTGGTTTCAGCTTCTTAAATGTGATGATTTATGCTTTTCTTTGTGGAACATGATGATAAACTGAATATCTTTGGGTTTTGGACTGTTAGTCAGATAAAACTAGACATTTGAAGATGTAACCTTGGCCTGTGGGTTTAACGGATATTTTTCTCTATTTTCTGACATTTTATGGACAAAACGATTAACTGATGATTCAAAACAATAATCGGTAACTTAACCGGTGGACAATACAACCAGTGAGGGGTCCCAGGTAGACTTTGCTTTATTGTAAGGGGCCACAGGCCAAAAAGGTTGGGGACCACTGAGATAGACACTATCTGATAGTGGCTTTAGCCGCGGCGGTGTTCGGTTTGTAAAACGGGCGCCTCCCAGGCGGACGGGTGAGCATCTGTGATTGGTCGACCAGCGATTTCAGTGCAAAAGCAGTACCGGTGGGCTGAGGGGTAATTGGTGTAAAATGGCGCTGTCTCATGGAACAAAGAAAAAAGTTTGCTATTACTATGACGGTAAATATTCCACTTCTGCACACGAGTCTCTCAAACAATTGAAGAGGCCTTTAATGCGCGTAGATGTCTTTGAAATTTCGCATGTATATCCTTTAAAACGTGTGCTGTACGAGCAAGCTAGCTGAGCTAACGTTAGCATCCACAATTGATTTGCTTAGCTAGTCGTTAGCTTGTAGCGGTAACAGCAGGCGGTATATTCGTCGCTGTTGCAAGTTATCAAATAACCAGACCAGTTCCCCCAGTTTGTTATTCCACTTTATTGGTTTTTGAATTGTGCGCGTGAGATAATTTGTTAATTCTGGGATTATTAACCAGCCAGTAAGCGACCCGGCGCTAATTACATCAATGTTCCCATTAACTTGCTAACAACTTCCGAGAAGTCAGGACTGATGCACCGGCTGCTAGTTTGATTATTTAGCAAAAACTATGCGTGTACACAGGTGTATAAGCGTTATGTATCAGTTTTTCCTTCTGTTATACATAAGTACCTTTCAGAAAAATGCTACACCTGTAACTCTGCGTGTAGGAATAACTAGTTGGACCATTTAGCTTCACTTCCGTTATGCTCATTTTACATTTTTGTTATTCTGTACAAACAAACTGAAGCCACATTACTGAAAAATCTCGACCTTACTCCTGCCTCCTATGTTGGCAAACTTCTTAAGCAATGAAGCACATGGATTTGTATCAATTATTAACGCTACTGTCCAGACAAACTGACTATCTCCAGTATTTATCTCAGTTTTGGTGTTGGGTCATATCAGCATCCACAGTGTGTATTATGCTGCAGAAGATTGTGGGACTTGCAGGCTAATCTGTTATAACAGTTGCCATATAATATGCTTGGTAGGTTCAAATGTTGGCCAAATTCAAGATTAGTCCTAAATAATTAATAAAATCGCCTCATTTCATGCACTAAAAAGCATATCTTTGTTGATAAGCAGGGTCTTCTCGTCACACAGCAGAGCCAAACTGAACTGGCCCGACTTGTTTTCACGCATATTTTGTGATGTGCATAATCTTTTTATTTTTTTATCGCAGGTGATGTGGGAAACTACTATTATGGCCAGGGCCATCCTATGAAACCCCACAGGATCCGCATGACACACAACCTCCTCCTCAACTATGGACTGTACAGGAAAATGGAGATCTACGTGAGTCGTGCCACTCAACACACAACTCCAACATGACGTGTCACTATGCTTCCTCAAGATAACATCAGTTGAGAAAAGTGTACTGTAATCTTTTAAAGCTAGAAATGTCCTGAGCCAACCCACTGGATCGTAATCGGTGTGCTCAGCAACTTATTGACAAAAGTAACAGGCAGGGGGTGTGGAGTCATTCTTTCATTGTGATTTGGGGTGTAATGGTACACATATTCATCATGAACAATTCAGTACAGACTGTATGTGACATCTTTCAGTTTGGTACAGCCCAGGGGCTGTACAGTCATATTAATCTTCTTCCTCATTACCTTTCTGCCTGTTTCCAGAGACCACACAAAGCCAGCGGCGAAGAGATGACGAAATACCACAGTGACGACTACATTAAGTTCCTGAGGTCCATCCGACCGGACAACATGTCAGAGTACAGCAAACAGATGCAGAGATGTGAGTGTCCGGTTTTCTTCCAATAGACACTGAGATATTCTTACCCGGCTGTTTATATTAAAACTTTCTGTCTTCTGCTTTTTCCTCACAGTCAACGTCGGAGAGGACTGTCCAGTGTTTGATGGTCTGTTTGAGTTTTGCCAGCTCTCAACAGGTGGCTCTGTAGGTACGTTTCTTCAACCACACGTCCCATAATCCTTATGATGCACTGTTGTCATACAGCGTGACATACACAACATAATGTACAGAGCAAGTTTACTGAATAGAGCACAGGTCTTAATCTGGTAAATTCCTACTCCTTCCTTTTGTGACAGTGCAGGTGTAGCTTTGGTTAAAAGTGGATCTCCACTGCATTTTCTTCATAAATGTTAAAAAAAAAAAACCCCAATTGGATAAACACACCAAAGTCCATCAAACTGACTGTTCACCCTGTCCTCTAGCCGGGGCAGTGAAGCTGAACAAGCAGCAGACAGACATTGCCATCAACTGGGCCGGCGGACTCCACCACGCCAAGAAGTCTGAGGCCTCCGGTTTCTGCTACGTCAACGACATCGTCCTCGCTATCCTCGAGCTGCTCAAGTAAGCTGAGCGTCGCTGCTGCCTTCTGTTTGTATTTAACCGCCCATCTGTCAGGTTTTTAGTTCGTTTAGACCCCAAAAGGAATTTGGCTTTTAAGATGTGGTTTAGCTGGGTTATATCTACACCTGCCATGGAGCTTTATGTCTGACAAACAAAAAGTCTGACTTCTTCTCTCCGTGCCAAAGAGCAGATTGCTGCCTTTCTGCAGTATTTAAGCCCTTTTAGAGATGATAATAACTGCAGTGTTTTGCTTTTATTTATTAATACACACTTTTCAAAAGAATTTAGTCTGAGCCTTTGGTTTGTTTGATTTAGAGCTGCAATGGTTTGTCAATCGATTGACAGAACTTAATTGTCAACTATTTTGATAATTGAACAATCTTTTTAGTCCTGTTTTAATCAAAAATGCCAAATATTAGGTAGTTTCAGCTTCTCAAATGTGACGATTTAATGCTCTTCTTTGTCATACGTGGTGGAAAACAGAATATCACCTTTAACTCTGGGAAATTCTAACAGGCATTTTTCACCACTTTCTGATAGACATAACAATCGATTCATTAAGGAAATAAATGGCAGATTAATTAGTAATGAAAATAATCATTAGTTGCAGCCCTTGTTTGAGTTACATGGGCAATAATTTGATTTTAGATGGACACTCATTTTTTATTAGATTAGATTTTTTAAAATCCATTTTAATGCACGGTTGTAAAAACCGTGCATTAAAATGTCTTAAGGCTGTTGTCTGTTCTAGTTGCTAATTATTTTGTGCTCATGTTATTTGTACATGACTTCATCTTAAGATGTCATTAACTGAATAATCTGTCCTGTCTAGGTACCACCAACGAGTGCTATACATAGACATCGACATTCACCACGGTGATGGAGTGGAGGAGGCCTTCTACACCACAGACAGGGTTATGACTGTCTCTTTCCACAAGTATGGGGAGTACTTCCCTGGCACCGGAGACCTGAGGGTCAGTTGTGTGTTTGCCTTGTGAAAATCGTGGGTGTATCTTGTGCACATGTGAGCGTGAAGTTCATGATATCTGTAATGTGTGCAGGACATTGGAGCTGGAAAGGGCAAGTACTATGCAGTGAACTACCCGCTTAGAGACGGCATTGATGATGAGTCGTATGAAGCCATCTTCAAACCTGTAAGTTCTCATTAAGTGCCATTTAATCACCTTAATTAGATTCCCTCTCTGAACCAGGTTGTTAATGTGTGTGTATGTGTGTCTGTGTGTGTTAGATCATGGCTAAAGTCATGGAGATGTACCAGCCGAGTGCTGTGGTGCTTCAGTGTGGAGCTGATTCCCTTTCAGGAGACAGACTGGGCTGCTTCAACCTGACCATCAAAGGTATAAACACGCCTTACACTCCTAAGACAACACTCAAAAAGTGCTTTTAGGAATTTAACGTGTGCGTTGGCTCTTCTAGGTCACGCCAAGTGTGTCGAGTACATCAAAAGTTTCAACCTTCCACTGCTGATGCTGGGCGGTGGTGGCTACACCATTCGTAACGTGGCCCGTTGCTGGACCTACGAAACCGCCGTCGCCTTGGACTGCTCCATCCCCAACGAGCTGCCCTACAATGATTACTTTGAGTACTTTGGGCCCGACTTCAAGCTGCACATCAGCCCGTCCAATATGACCAACCAGAACACCAACGAGTACCTCGAGAAGATCAAGCAGCGTCTTTTTGAAAACTTGCGTATGCTGCCTCATGCCCCCGGCGTCCAGATGCAGGCGATCCCTGAGGACGCTCCCCATCCGGACAGCGGAGACGAGGATGAGGAGGACCCTGACAAACGCGTTTCTAGTAAGACATCTAAGGGTTTAAATGTGACGTTGTACACTAGTTTGTGTCTGCTATAAAAAGAATATTAATGAACTAAGTGTTTGTCTTGTACATCACGCTTGTGTAAAGACAGCCAGTGAGATGGTGAGTTTTGTGTTTCAGTCCGGGCCCACGACAAGAGGATAGCCTGCGAAGAAGAGTTTTCTGACTCTGAGGACGAGGCAGAGGGGCAGGGAGGAGGCCGCAGGAACGCAGCCAACCACAAGAAGGCGAAACGAGTGAAGAAGGAGGAAGAGAAGGAAGGAGAGGAAAAGAAAGGTGAGACCATTCATAAGATGAATTAGTACTTGTTCTGTAGATGAACAAACTCTTTAATAATCACTCCTTTCTTTGCTTCCTAGAAGTGAAAGAGGAAGAGAAGGAGGAAGAGAAGATGGACACATCAGGGTAAGATGATTGTAGATCTGAATTTTGATGAAGTTTTAGAAAGGAACATTTTTAAAACCTGGAATTGCACTATTGAATAAATCCAAAAGCTGAAAGTTTACCAGACTTCCAGGTTTGTGAATTATATTAATTATGACAGTATTTTAGCATGAAAATGCAGCTCTTCCAGAGGGTTTAAATGATTTTAGGGTATATCCACTTCTGTGCAAAGTTTGGCTGAGTAACCACGTTTCAGGAACTGATTTCATATCAGCTGCTTTTGAAAAGCTAATATTGGACTATTTGGTTTTACCTGCTGTAACTGAAATGTAGAAAATGAGGTGTTTGTCAGTTTAGTGGTAAATTGTACACACAGCCATCACACCTGACACTTGCCTGGCTTTTTCTTTAGTGTGGAGGGAATGAAACACTAACAATATTTATTATCACTGCAGTATTAGTATATTATACTGTTTTAGAAATGGTCACAGCATTACTGTGGTTCTCGTAAAATCTTCATGGTCAAAAGCTGAGAAGTTACTTTGCTGACAGTTTGTCTCCAGGAAACTTGTTTAAACTCCTGAACTGTTTATGTTTCAGACCAAAAGAAGAGGTGAAGACAACTTGAAGTCTGGCCAGTGAAGAAATTGATGGTTGTACTGTTGTCCTCAAGCCCCACTGATTCCTATATTCTCCTACTGCATTGATAGGAGTTTTTTGTATTCCTGTTTTATTAATGTTCTTATAGGCAAACCTGGTTGACATTGGATTATTTGCATTTGTTTCCAAGCACTAGGGAGAACCAGGTGGTTGGGTCAGTAGACAGTTAACACAGTCACAGCAAAGTATTTGGTCATCAATTTAGCATGAATTCGTGCGCGCTGTGTAAACCCCACCCACCTGGAGCTCCATGTAGTATAAAACGAATGCTATGAATCCTCCTCAGCTCGTGTGTGAACCAGGTCTGCTTTCATGTGAAGAACACCCAGAGCGTTACTGTTCCTATCACGGCGTTTCAGATTTTTAACATGTTTGTGGGGCTCGCACTAAAACACCCGCAGAGACGTAGATGACTTCTAAGTCTAGTGCTCACATGCAAAGAGTCTTTTCTGTTAGTTTTTCCAACATCTATTTATGATACTGTTAGAATAACCAGCATCTGGCAAACAGGTGTTTTGCGTGCTGTGTTAATTTATCAGTGACTGCATGTTTAGAATGACCTTGCCTTCAGCATGTACATAATACTCCCTTTGCCCAGGCAGTCACCATTTTTCTCTCTGCTCAGTAAGTTATTTTAAATCATGAATACACAGTCAGTCCCTTTAGCCCGTCTTCCTATAAATATCTGCTCAGTGTTTTTTCTTTTTTTCTTCATGCAGTGTTTGTATGTGACGTGTGAATGGATGTGAACCTCTTCAGAGGGTCATGTTGGGAAGTGAGTGACTTGTTTTAGATATTTTGTACCATTACACATGAAACTGGAGTGAGCTGGTAAATGGCTCCTTACATGTGGTTGTTTGGAGTTCTATCCTTGTGAAATGTGCATTATCATAACTTTGTTATAAAAAATAAAGAAAACTGATCTACATTTTTGTTTTAAGCTCATTTGTACAATTTATTCCAATTGTATCACCAAACCTTGTAAAATTGTGTGTTTTCAAAGAGGTTTTGTGTAATTTAGGGCTTGTCTCTGGTGATTTGGTAATAGTTATTGCAGTATACCTGAGGGTTTGAAATATTTCCTTTTAATTGTACATTAATGGGAGTAGACGGGATATCAATTTGCAATGTACCATCACAGATGTACCAGTATACTGTTTTTACTATATACCGCGGTGAAACATTCTAATATCAATATTACCAACTGCTTCCGTGACCACCATTACTGTGAACATCATTTTCAGAGGACACCATGAACACAGCAGTGCTCCTGCCTTCATCACTTTTATTTTGTTTAGTCACAAGGAAGGAGCTTTCTACTGGTCAGCTTCAGCTCTGCTGGTGTTTATTAGTAGTGATGTGGAGGTGTGTTGAGGGACAGTCGGCACTACTAGTCTGTAAGAGTGCAGTATAACTAATCTGTACACATTTACTAATTTCTCCGCCTCCACCTGAGGTGCATTTAAAGTGATTTTCAGTCAAACTTTGAACCTACTTTGTTTACAGTTTAAACTGTTTTTGATGTTATTTCTTATGCAGTCCAACAAAGCTCCAATATACAGACCACTATTCACTGAACAAAATCCCAGGTGATCATGATGGGAAATCATTTAACTAAATTTTAGCACTCATACAAGGATTTCAGGAAACGTTGATTACATAATACCGTTTACTGTGATAGTTTTATCTATGATAACCGCATGAAAATTTCATACCCTAATCACTATAAATTGAGGCCTCAAAAACAATCTCGAAACTGAAACATAGATCTTTTAATTACAAAGGTAGGATTTATTGCAAGCTTTTGTTTTGGACTGCATTACATTGTGAAAGTTTGCATTTTAGTAACAGTGTATGTTATCACACTGAATAATTATTGAATGATTAAGAGTTGCATAAATCACACAGACAGGGCTTGAATAAGCAACTTTATGGTAACTTTTGGTGGAATGGTTTCACAACAGAAAATGCATCAATAGCTCAAATCCTACTTCTTTGTAGAATCAGATTAAATAGACCTGGGAATCAGGGAGTGTGGGATTAAGTCCAGTCATGACAGCTTTGAAGAACCACAGTACAAAAATTGAACTCTAGTTGCTCCTGATCCCACCAAGACAGTTTCCAAGTGATGTTACAAAAATTTTTTAAAAACCCACAAACCCTCTTGTCACTGAGATGCAGTCAGTGGTCTTCTGACCTCTTTTCCTTTATTTGAACTGATCTGTGAGAAGTACACAAGCCAAATTGAATCACTGGCTGCAGACTTCTACAAGTGACTTGTACCCTCACGTCAGATCAGTTCAGATGAAGGGAAGGGGGCGAGGTGGTCAGTCAACTGTGAATTCACTCTAGTCCATTAATCCTTCCTGACTGGACTGAGTCCGATGTTAGCTGAATCTGTGGGGTCCAGAGGCCTGGCTGTTTATGCCTCCAGCTCAAAATCAAAGTACTGTGGGTCAAAGTAGTGAATCCTTACGTATCCGTCCTCTCCTCCACTGCTGTAACTGTAAACAACCACAGCACAAGAACACCGTTAGCACAGTGAGAACACACAAAACACTTTTGACCAGACTGCACATTTTTAGGGATGTGTTTTTCCATTAATGTTCATCTCTTACCTCTTGCCATCAGGATGGAATGCCACACAGTTGATGGGACCGAAATGACCTTTGACCCTGCCAAACTCCTCTTCATAGGCTGCATGGAAGAACCTAAGTGTAGCAAAGAAAGGCAGGTTACTACTTGAACACTTACACAAGTGATGCTACCTCTTATGTGATTTGGTATCAAATAACTGAACACAGAATTTGGTTCCTGATAGTATAAACCTCAATCTGAACTGTGCTCAGTATAATAAAAATCACACACGGAAATTTGCTTTTAACTTTATTTATCATTCTTGTTCTTGGTAATCAACTACAGCCTTATTTTCCTCACCTGGCCTCAAACTTGCCGATCCTGGTGGAGGTAGTGGTGACCTCCATAGCCTCCTGTCCACCTCCCATCACCACCTGAATCACACACACACACACACACACACCATACATGAGTGTCAACGGTTGGTGATGACACGTTGTTTTTTGTGGCAAGATCCTATGAAAAACAACAAAGGTGTATGTCTTAGTAGGATACATATAGTACTGTGAGTCTTCTCTTACATGATCCATAATCGGGGAGATGGCAGCAGAGTTGACAGGTCTCTCTGTCTTGAAGCTCTTGATGTGATCCAGGGTAGTGGAGTCAAACAGCTGAGAGGAAACACAGAACACACTCAACATTTAGAAACAAAGTATGATATCAGACAGCGGGTGAGTCAAGATAAAAATCTGACTACCAATACATGGACTGTGGATTTAGCAGAGTGGTGATACGGCCTAAAATGGTCATTTAAACAAATGTGTCACAATAAAACATCAAATCTTTACTCATGTTGTATAAAGCAACAAACAGAAGTAGCAATTTGATGACCTAAACCAGGGTCTTCCCTTCCATTATAAGACTCAGGTGTTTTTTTTTTTCACAGCACCTACGCCGAATGAATGAGAGAAAAACTATGCTGAGAGTTCAACTGCGTTTTGGTGTCACTTCTGGTTGCGCTGCAGCTTCTCTGTGTCGGTGTTTGACCGAGGGCGGTGTTGAGCTCCTCCACACCCACACAGAGTGGACAGCAGAGCAGAGAGGGCGCGGTGGAACAAGCTAAAATGAGAGCTGTCTGTATGTAGCATAACTGTTTATCTTAGTTGTGTTGTTTTTTTTAATAAATATTGTAATGATAATGGTCCAAAATGATGTGAAAATGCAGTTTTTAGTCAAATAACATCAAATTTTCTTAGGGGAGGACCCCCCACCATCACAACATAGCACCTAGGCCCTCCAGAAACCTAGGGAAATCCCTGTAAACATCCACAACTTGTATGGTTATGGCTGTGTTAAAGTCGACAAACGGGGGTCTTACCTTAGCAGTGTTGTCCTTTGAGGCAGTGATCACCATGGTGAGATCCACTGATGTCTGGATGTCATTGATCTGCCTGCTGTGCTCCTTTATCTTCTTCTGGATCTCGCCAGTCTGTCAATAAATAACATAGTAACAACATTCATCTTACTTAAAGAAACACTGCTCTCTTCAACTCAACTTACCAGCTATTTTTGCTTGAAATTTCATGTTAACATACTTAATATACTAAATCACAGAAATATATTTATACATATTTGCTGGAAAACTAAGCAGATATTTCCCATTCTAGTTGATGTATTATTTTAGCCTTGATAATCAGTATCAGACTTGTTTATTTAATATCTTAATATCCAGTGTGACCCACCTTGGCGTTGAACTGGTTGATCTCTCCGTTCTCATGGCCGGCAATGACAAACTCTCCCAGAGGCCCCCACACAGCACTGGTAATCTTGTGCTCACTGCAAGGTATCGACAGGTAGGGCTGGTTGTCTTCTGCAAAGACCGAGGGAGAGATTCGCTCATTATACCACTGACAGGGGCCGTATTCCTACTGATCAATATAGTCTCCATCTGTGTAACTGTCAAAAAGTAAATACATTCTGACCGAGACAGTAAAACAAGTAAAACTCTTTATACTGGAACTGTGTAGTCTCATTGTTGCTACGTTAAATACTGTTAAAGAGCTACAACATGTTGTCTAGAGCAATATTGCAGTATTTGTCAACCAAAAAAAAGCATTTGATTCAACATACAGTATATACATTACTATACATAGTATATACATTACTATACAAGGTGACACACTAATATGGAAGGTGCCTGGTGTGTTCTTCTGGCATATTTCTTCAGTCTAGCAGCCACGTTAACGGTCAACAAATTCCAAGTTAACTAATGCAACTGACAGCTGAAAACAAATTCAAGTCTCCCCTTCTTTAACTCATGGTAATATGTGGTATGTACCGATTTGCTGTGGATCCCTCAGGTCAAAGAAATTCAGGAAGCACTGGTAACCCATCTGCTTGTCTGTGGAGAACATGATGATGTTGCCGCTGAAGTCAAAGCCGCACGTTCTGACAGCAGAGTTGGTGTTGAGCAGGGCCAGCTGTTTACCTGGGCAGCACAGCGGGGCAGAGACACAGGGGTTAGTGCGGAGAAGGATACAGTGCTATAGGAAAAACACAAATACACTTCGCTCTTTTTATCTACCTGTCTCACAGTCCCACAGTCGACAGCTGTTGTCTGCTGATCCTGTCAATACATTTTTAGTGTCCCCTGAGGCAGGACATGTTAAGGAACCCAAAATGTATTACTTCAGCTAGCACAACTACAGACATAATTTCACAAAACTGCAAGGTAAATCACTTTATTTGTTTGAGAGAAGAAAAACATATACAAGTGTATTTCTTGAAAAAGGATACAGTCACAGTCAACACACCACACAGCTCCTGTGTGTCCATTGTAGGTACCAAGCCTCTCGCCATTGACTGAGTACCACGCGTTGGCTACCTACAGTGGGAGATACAACAACTGAAACATTAATACCAATCACTGCTGATAACAGCAGTACATAACTGAATTACTATCAACTCACCGTGTCTTTAGCTACAGAGAAGAGCAAGTCTCCTTCTCTGTTGTACTTGATTTGAGTGATGGACCTCTCATGGCCCTGGAGCAGGATGGGTTTCTGTGGAAACGAGCGTACATCAGCATCTGGACAGTCTTAAAGGACGGGTTCACAATTTTTCAAGTCTGTCTTAAAATAGTCAGATGCTCACATGAACACTGAAATAGGTTTTTCTTGCCATAATCATTCCTCTTGTTCATACTTCCTTCCTTCATAATGCACTTTCAGTGTAAGTGATTGGGGCCAAAATCCACAGCAAAAATGTATTAAAAAGTTTAACTGAAGCTAATATGAAGTTGAGTCGTCCAAATTAGTCAAATCAAGTAGATATCTTTCAATGTTACAGTCCCTCTTTTTGTTACTATACTTCCACCGCAGGGAGTGGAAGTATAGTAACAGAGGGAATTTGATGCTAAAAAGACTGTAAATGTGGCAGATATCCATTTGATATGACTAACTCAGACTGCTGAAGCCTCATATAAGCTTCACATCAACTTTTAAACATTTCATTTTTACACAAAATGACTGTGTGGACACACTGTGGATTTTGGCCCCCATCACTTACATTGACATTACACTTGAAGGGGATCTTTTAACAGCCAGTATGAACAGGAGGAATGATTACGGCGAGGAAAACCTCTTTCACTGTTCATATGGACACCTGACTGTTATTTTAAGACATGGCCTTTTTTTTAGAGGTAGCGATAGCTATAACTGACGTCTACAGCTGTACGTTAGTGTCTGAGCAAGTCACTCACTTTTGGCCTGTGATGACAAACCAACTATAAATGTTTAGTATGTTTATTTGTCTTTACAAAAGGTACACATGCGCAGCTCTATCAGCTGTCAAGGGCCAGTGAATCATCTTGCATCACCTACATCATGCAGCTAACAGTTATGTTAACGCTGGCTAATTTAAAAGCTAAGCTAACGTTAGCTAAACTGGAGCTAACGGTCTCGGAGATAGAAAGAGCATTATTCTGCTCAACACATAACTCGAAGCAAACTTTTATCAAAGACTATACGAACCATTTTTGTCAGTGAGGTGTTGCCACTCGGTCCAGTATATTCACTAACGTCTCTTGTACAGAGAGAAAAGATGAACACTCGTGTTTCAGGCGCCGGAGCCGCGGCGGAAGAGGAAGGTGACGTAGTTTCTGTGTCACAGCAAGATGACGTGAGCGCGCCCTCTAACGTCGCCTCGGACGCACTGCATCCCACAGCACACATTACACTCATAATACCTACTGTCATATTGAGAATGGAGCCATATCTGTTGTTACACACAATACAGTATGATGTCTAAATGTTCTATATTTCTGTACTAATGTCTCACGATGTAAGAGATGTTTTGTTACAAAAAACAAAAACAAAACAAACAAACACATAATACCTTCTAACATTCAATGGGAAACAACACGTCTTCTCCCATAATACATGTTATCCCCAATAAATTGAAAGTACATTACACAATTGTGTATATCCCACCAACAAATTTGCCTCAAGATTTGTGGTCAGCACACATCAGAATTCTGGAAAAAAAATTGAGGATTATTTTGACACTCAAACCAACGATTCAATTAAGCTGGAAGCCAAGCATGTAATACTATACTGTGAAAACAAAAAACAGAAAGTTCAGCAGACTGGCAGTTTATTCATTTTACTGGAAAAATTTCCAATTCAGAAATCCAAGTTCTCCACGTCTCTGCCATCGTTTGAACTTTTCATGATTGAATTTAGAAAGTATTTTGAGTCTATCCAACTTAAAAACAATAAGAAAATCACCTATGATACATCACACTATGATAAATAAAGATGAATAAGAGTAGGAGTATTTTACTCATCCCCATTACCTGAAAGTTTTTTTTTCCTGCAGTCACTTAAACGTATGATGTACCGTAACTAGAATCTTACTTTGATGTGAAATGTATAACTGTTCACAATGTAGATCATTGCAGCACCAGCATCTTGCCACGTTGTAGATGAGTAACTCTAGTGGGATCCACCGACACCAAGATGTCCTTGAGAACTTTTACTCTCTCAAACCCACAAAAACGTGGATTGAGAAGCGAGCATAATTATTCTCACATCACATGTAGGTGCAAGGCTATCAATGAAACAGTAACTCCTGCATACGGACAAAATCCAATTTTCAAAGAGGACTCTTCGGTATAATGTACACAAATTTGAGAATCCCTGACACAGCTGGAGTTAAATGAACGGTGCTGGTTCTGGATTTCTATGGTAGTCCCGTTTTGAATGATCCAACAACTCAAATATACACTGTTACATCTTTTATTTAACAAGAAACAAAATATACAGGGCCAGATAAAAGTACTGCAAAAGACAAAAAAAGGAAACATCTTTGGTTCCTTCTCATGGTCAATGAACCTCCATATCCACTGTGGGACTGGAGGTACAATGAATCTGTCCTGTGGGACAATGGAAGAAATTTGGTTTGCCATTTCTATTGAAGCTGAAAATTACTGATTTTATCAGTTGTCACCTTGTTACCAATGCTACATATTAAGTAGTACATAAGAATGAATGTCTGAAGAGAAATGGACATGTTTGGGAGTGAAACAATCATTCAGAATTCCAATAACATATTTGCTCTCATTTTCCTTCTGCATTCCCACTCGGCTCAGTGACTGCAACTCTTAAAAGCACCAGGGAGATGCACAATGTTATGTTCCATATTAAGCAACAATTGACAGTTAACAGGGTTCAAACTTGAGCAAAAATAGAGTTCTGCTGTGAGTTGTGTTGTCTGTTTATACAGTACATCCATGCAGGACAGTGGATATGATGAATATACATTCTGAGTTAAGTGCTTGTCAGTTCAAACTGCCACAGAATAAAACCAAGAGGCAAGCGTTGCATAGAGGTCCTTGAACATTCTCTTGTTAAAACCTGATTACTAGCTACTGCAATTACCAGGGTTGGAAGGAGACAATCTTAGCCAAGTGAGTCATGCATACACGCACGCATACACACACGCATACACACACGCATACACACACGCATACAGTCTTAAGTGGTCGTCATTACAAGATTATAAACTGCAAAACATGTGAAACAAATTTAGCTATAAGGAACAGAACTCAGAAAGGTTAGGAATGAAAAGTTCACACAGCACCTGTTTAAATGATCTAAATTAATACAAAATAAACTTATTTTTACAGTGGTGCTCTTTAAGATACACACTTATATCAGAGATTATGTTTCAAACAATAAATACAGACCACAATATCAATGCGCAAATGAAGAAGTGTGATGCAAACAATAAAAGGAACATTCCCCTAAAACAGTCTACAAGCAAGAACTGAAAACTGAAAAGCATTCTGAACTGATCTGAGCTGTGTGAAAAACCAAGAAAAAAGTCAGAATGAGAAATTTCCTTCAATAATTTAACTGGCTATGCAGGATTGTAGATTATTCTATTATTCTTATATAATTAAGAATTGTACTGGCTAAAGAAATTATTTGTTTGACATCTCTGTTAAGACTTCACCTTTAGAATACTGCAAGCTATGAATCAAACCCCTTCCAACCACACTGAAGAATGTAAATGAGACAGACTAACTTAACACACACACACACACACACACACGCACACACACACACACACACCAATCATTCAACCTCTGATCACTCGCCAAGCAGTTCTGTGGTCAAAAAGGGAATGTGAAGTAAAACATCACAACGCGGATGGCAGTCAGTGCATTTACATGCACAATAATAATTAGATTATTACTGATCATTGTAACTATCATGTAAACTGAGTCATCTAAGGTTAAAGTTGAGCACACAGAGCTGGATAACATGCTGTGATATGTATACGCCAGAAGTCTGATGACTTTCAGTGTTTCGATTCTGTGTGCATGCAGAGACTTGAACGCAGCATGTCTAGTATGTTTTTGGGGTGTAAATGAAATTATAAATGAAAGACCAATTACATCGCTTAATTTTCTTCCTCTACTGTGTGGTGCTCATAAGAGGTTTCCTGTAGGCAGCCACACCTGCTTGAGGATGTTAACCAAACTATTATTGTGATTATTGGGGGAAATTGAGTTAATAGAACCATGTCAATGCTTCAATCAAACTATTACCTTAATCCGGTTATTCACAGTAACTTGAGTTATAATGTGCATGTAAATGTACTGACAGATGAGGCACAATCTTCCCATCACCTTAATAAAGCCTGCAGAGTGTACAAGGAGGACTGCAGATCAGATATTCTGCCTAAAACATATAAGGGTGTGACTATCTGATCTGCTTCTAGACCAGTGTTTATAACATCAGCTTCATCCAGCAGGGGAGTAGTGGCTTGCAGGCTGGTGGCTTATCGCTTGGTGGCTTGATGCTGGAGGGGAGGAGAGGAAATAGTGAGCAGCATCGTCCCCTGTGAGAAGCTTCATTCCTGCGCAGCGACGGGCTGAGAGCGAGCCTCTTCTAGGAGGGTGTCTGTGTCCAGTTCTGGGTCACAGTGGCAGGAGTGGGAGCAGGAGGTGCTGTCAGGGATGGGGCGGCTGCTGGGCTCTAAGCTGGCTTCCAGCAGAGAGTCTGTGGGTGGAGGAGAGGGGGAGTCGGCCCCTGGGTCGGAGGTGGGGGCTTCTGCGGTGCCACTGTTTTGACCGCTGAGGTTCTGGACCTTCTTGTTGAGCTCGTTGCGTTCCACTTTGAGTGCCCGCCGCAGCTTCTCAAGCCGCTGGACTTTGCCTTGGAGTGCCTCAAAGTCACGGTCCCGCACAGCTTTCTGTAGACAAACACACACACACAGAGAATAAAGATACAAATGTATACGTTTCTCATATCTATGATTCTGTGTGACAGTTATCTGCACTGACACAATTTGGGAAGTACAACTAATTTGTTGTGAATTTACAGTAAGCACGAAAATCACAAACACCAAAAACTGCTTTACCTCCTCGGCCATCTCCAGAAGAGCCTTATTGCTGCTCTCCCACCTGGAGCGATACATGGCGGTCTCCTTCTCCAGCTTTTTGATCTTTTTAGTCATCTGTGAGCATAAAGGAAACGAGACTGTCGCACCAGCAGATCAACCCAGGAGAATGTGTGTGCACCTCTTCCCCCCCCTCACAATCACACTGACACCTCACCTTCTCCATCTCCTGTTTGAAAGTGGTGAAGACTTCATTGCTCTTTGACAAAGTGGTCTGAAACTCTTCAAACTTCTCTGTGTACAGTGAAAGCTGGGAAAACAACACAGGTTCATCATATGAAGATCTCACTTTAAGTCATTTAACAGTCAAACTGTAAAGATGAGAAATAAAGACTTATGGGAAACCTGCTGTTTGAGGTGAACTTCCTGCTGCTTCATCAGCTCACACATCCTTTGAGACTCCACGGCTTCTTTCAGCAGCTGGGGAGGGAGAATCAAGGGAAAATGATAAATAATTGTGACATTTATGTATAACAGGTGATTGTATTTTGTGTATGTGTGTGCCTGTAAAGTGGATAATTACAAAGTCTTTCTCTCTGTCGTGGCGTTCCTCCGACTCCTTCAGCAGTTCCTGAGCCTGGTGAAGCTTGGTGTCCACCAGCTGTTGCTGCAGGTCCTTGTGCTTTACCACTTTGTCAATGTGCTGTTAGAGGTCACGAGGTCAGAGTTAAAAATGCATATTACTGATCCTGTATTAATGTAGTAAAGTCACATGGTTGTTCATATTCTCATTGAGATTCAATTGTTTGAAATTAAAGACTCATATACTGCATTTAAACAAATTTAAAAAAAACAAAAAGCTCACACACCTCTTCCCGCAGCTTGTACTGTTCATAGAGCTTCTTGAGCTTTTCAGCCAGCTCTGTGTTCTCCTGTCGGAGGCTGGCGTTCCTCTCGTTATGCTGCTCCATCTGAGCCTGGATGTCATTCAGTGTCACCTGAAAATGGGATGTCACTTCCTTCCTTTTCTCCTCCTCCAGACGGGTTCTCTGCATCCCTTCCTCCTGTGGAGACGAAGTGGCACATGATAACATTGATATACATTTAAATAAAGGGAACATGTATTATAATTAGCTGTTATTTCCCCAACAGCAACATTGCACAGTTCAGAAGTGGAAACACAATTAGTTATTTATAAAATTTATACAGCAAGTAGTCATCTATATACTAATAATAGAGGATATTTGCGCCTGTTGTGTACCTTGAGTGTGCGGTTGTGTCTCTGCAGCTCCCTGCAGAGGCTTTCCAGCTTGCTGCGGGCCAGGATGGCCTTGCTGTGTTCGTTCCTCAGGTTGTCTTTCTCCTGGACCAGCTGGTTCTGCTTCTTCTGCAGCACTCGCATCTGTTTCTGGGTGTTACGGTGCTCTTCCAACTGTCACAAACACACACACACACACACACACACACACACATTTTGAGGTGTTCCCTGTGAGCACTGGCTTCAGACTGCTCTGAACGCTCGGATTCCAACAGTTTTTTCTACTTTCAACCTGAGCTGACGTCAACTCGTGACAGATTTCTTTATATGGTCATCTGTTCCACGCACAGCACACAAGTTCACTGCTCCGCTCCACTAACATTATGGCATTTTTCCATTTTTTTGGGGGTATCACACTGAGCCATGACTCGAGTCAAGCTGGCATGCTGTGAGTGTTTTTCCATTACACAGCACTGCAAAGTAAAATAAGGATTTGGAGGTGTGCTGCCCGTCTGCAGCTCTTCATCAAACATCATCATCACTGTGGCTGTTTCTGCTTGTACTATTCCTCCCTGCATTATTTCTAACTGATCCGCTCAACAAAGAGCTCCAAATATCTCCATATCTTGTTGTTTCGGCTGGTTTTTAGCACCGCTAACGAAGCTATGCTAATTCGGTGAGGAACACGTTTCACATTTTAACAGGACTCTAATACAGCTGCCCCTCGGCAGGCTTCTAGAAAGCTGGCCAATCAGAACAGAGTGGGCTCATTGGGAGGGGGGCCTTAAAGAGACAGGAGTTAAGACTGCCTGTTAGAGAGGCTGAACTGAGGGGCTGCATAAAGGGCCAGTATAAAATAAATAAGGAATTTTTTGAACTGTGAATCATGCAAAGCTACTCTACTGGAGTCCCAGAATAAAAATATAAAGCTGGAAATGAGCATAACAGGTCCCCTTTAAAGTGTTCCCTATGTAAATTGACTATTGCACATGCCAACACTTTAATGTTGACGCTGGAACAATATAGTGTTCAGCTGCAGTCCTAAAAGTGAGCTTGAAGGCTTTTAAACTCTTTTCCACCTTCACTAATACACAACAATGCAGACCTTAACAATACAGACAGACCTTCATCCATCAGCTCTGACACACTCTCAAACATACAAACAAATGGTCTGTCTTGAAAACTCACCTGCACTAAAGGATACACAGACCCAGCAGACCTCACAAAAGGACTTAAGCCTGAAATTAACTAAAGTCTAACCATACCAACCCTGGTTATTCCACCATAGAGGGCACATTTTGACAGTGTAAAATGTTAAAATATCTATTTTTTCTTGTAATAACCTTGTTCCTAGCTGCCCTACCACAGTAAAAAGAACCTGCTGACTTGAAAAAAATATGCACACAATTATAAAAAAGCATAGAGAGAAATTAATTAAATAATTAAAATATAATTAAGGATCCACTCACCAGTTCAGCATACTTCTTACACAGGCCTGCCAGCTTTTCCTCTGGGGTGCTCAGTGTGTTCAGAGTCTGCATGAGGAGGGTGATCTCTTTGCCTGCATTAACAAGAAAAACAGACATCATACAATTAAACATCTGGGCAACTACACACAGTCTGATAGTATCACCAGTCTAAGAAAATATACATAGCTTCTCTTAGGTGAGCAGTGCAGAGTGTTGCGCTAACGTTCCAGACTTTTTGCTCACTGGAGACAACATGATGGATTCAAAGTCTTTCTACAAATAAGCTACTCCTTACCCAGACCCTTCACTTTCTTCTTCTCCTGAGTCTTCTTTTGCTCCTTCTCCACTCTGTTGTCACCCCCGTTGACTTTGCCCTCCTCCGGCTTGTAGTCCTCCCTCTCATTAGTTAGACCATTGAGCTCTGGGCTGTGTGACTGGCCATTGGGCAGGGTGCTGGCGTCGTCTGAAATAGTTTCCCGGCAGTAGGTGCTGAGGATGTCCTCCAGCTGCCTGCTCAGCTCTTCAGCCTTGTCACACTGAGACAGTGCTGCCTCTGCAACTAGACACAGTGGAGGGAACAAAACACAATTAAAAAGAAAGCACATTTTGTGACTTCTTGACTCTAGAGAAAAATATGAACATGTAAAGTATATCTTACAACACTGAAACCTGGGATTTGAGACGGCTACTGCATTAGCTGCATTACCGTCACCTTCTGCTTCAGAGTGTGGATCAGAGATTAAATCCTACCCATTAATCCTGTCTGTATAATAACCTCAAAGAAAACTCTACTGCTCCACCCACTTGACAGGTTCATTATAGCTTTAATGCTGAGCTCCTGAACTCTAGTCTTCCTAAATTCATCCTTCATATATTGCCTTTCTTGATTATATTTAGTACAATCTGTGATTGCATGAGTAATAGTCTCCTCAGCCATCGTGCATCCCTTCATAATTTTCCAGTGTCTTTGTTGAGCCATACACATCCATAACAAGACAGTTGAACTCAATTTTAAGGATTAAATATTATTTATTATTAATATTAAACATGTCCTGCTTTGCAGATCAACACTATACAGTATGCTGTCTTTAGTATTAGGCTTTATTTTTCATAGCTTAGTGCCCAGCTACATTGCTGAGTTATTATTCCCCTACAGCCTGAAGCGCAGCCTCAGATCTTCAGGCAAGGCCTGTCTGGCTGTTTCTAAGTCACAGCTCAAGACTAAAGGTGACCATGCTTTTGCAGTCAAGGCCGCTCAGCTCTGGAACTCCCTGCATGAAGATTTGAGGCTTGCAGAATCAGTGACATGACATCTTTTAAATCAGGCAGACAACAAAGTTTGCTTCCTGCTAACCATGTCACACATGGTTCCCATATACTAGAGAGCTATGTAAACAACATACAATTTACCTTTAAAATAAGTAAAAACTTACCTTCGCTTCCTGCCTCATCACTTTGTGGAGGCGTGTCTGTCTGTGGTGTCTGTGGCTCAGACTCTTTGGGGCTGTTGCTGTCCACGCTGTCTTTTGCAGCTGCAGGTGACTCCGCTCCCTCTGCTGTAGGTGGAGCATCCTCACTGCCCTGGCTGGCAGACTCTTCTGTGTCTTGTTTTTTCATCTCTGATATCTGTTACAAGTACAAAATGCATGTTTGTACATATATTGATATTCTTCTATTTTTTTTTACTATATTATATTACTATTCATTTACTATATTGTGTATATACCCCCCTTTTGGTGAAGCTGCAGCCCTCCTTTCATTGCATATGTGCCTGCACAATGTGTTATGACAATAAAATTGAATTGAATTGAAAAACACCTGTGATACTTGGATCAAAGGCAATGACACCAAGTTATTTTTTGATGTGTGGCAGGCTTATTTACACTTGAGTCAGCTGTTTAAATAGGCCTACTTAAAAATTCATGCGAATGACTCAGTGAAAAATGAAACACACACGTTTTTCTTTTCTTGGCCCAATACAGGCTCATCTGACAGAAGACAACGTCACATAAAACACCAACTGAACCACCTACTGCTAACTGTCATCCTGTCGTTTAATGTTGTCTAATGTTGGTACAGTTTTGACATCACTAAAATAAAGATGAACGCTGCCTTGTTTGATTAGTGAGAGCTGAACTGACACTTTTCAACTGCCAGAACTACAGCTAACGCTGAGCTATATGTAATTCAGTCACACAGGTTAGTTAAATAGCCAACTAACACTACTTAGTTATAAAGCAAAAATTCTAGTTTAAGCTTGGCATGTGGACCTGGTCAGTTTTAGCTTTATCGAGCTTTTACCTGACGTTAGCTCGCACAAGCTAACGCTCGCTAGCCGACAGTTAGGGCTAAATTAGCGTTCACGACTACCACTTAGCTTCTGTTAGCTCACGTTTACAGGACACAAACATTTAAAACACATGCGCATTACACATGTACTTGTTATAATAAGGCACTGTTTACCTTTAGACTCAAGGAGGAAATAGCTGATGTGTCTGTGAACTGCAGGTTTCCTCAACAGCGTGAGCCAGAAAAAAAAATACTTCCGGTCATAACTTTGGCTTCTTCTTCGTTGCAGTTTTTAATGGTGCTTTCCATCACCAGCTCAATCGTTTGTCGCCATCTATTGGATTTATGAATTAGTACATGTGCCTTTCAGGAAAATATTTGAAAATCCATATTCATGGGTGGGTCTGTACACTAACAAATTTAGCTAAGCTACAGCATAAAACATTGCCTTAGAGCGAATAAACGACACTGTCTTGGAATATGTAAATGAATGTTTGAAAAATCTTTTTTTAAGCTGTAAAATATAAAGTTAATAATGAACTATTTTCACAGGCTTATTCTGGCTAGCTTGATACCAGGATTTGGAAGGCTTAATTAGCGAATGTTCCACTTTTTTTCTCCCTTCCTCACAATTGTTTAGGCTTATATAAATCAAGGATGACCTATTTTAACCACTTGCTACAGAACTGGGATAAATTAGGTTAAAATAAATAATAAATATTAATAAATTAGCTCAAACAGGACATTTAGAAAAGACACATTTACAGACTGCTTTGATTAATGGACTTAATCGCAGCAATCTTTGGTCATGCACAAAGTTTCCAGTCTTATGTAATATGGAAATTGTTCTCCCATGAAATGAGAGCAAAATTTAATGGACCAAAATACTCAAAAATAGAAATAAAATAGCCAAAGCGCATATCTTAGCATGTTGCAATTCGAGCTTTGAAACACAAAATACTATCCAAGTAATGTAATACAGGCCAAATCTATACACAAAAATATTTCACTTCAGTAAGTAGGGTGCCACCTAAAAGTAAATAGTACAATAACATTTCTTCACATAGCATGCCTGTGATGAAAGAACAAACATATGCATTAAAGGGTTGCAACATAACTTTATTTGTTTTGTACAGTATTTCCACTGAACTTTAAATTTAATATATTTTCTTTACATTTTTAATATTGTTGCTGTTTCCTATATGTATTTTTTTTCCCCCATGTTCATGTTTGTGTGTCATGTTCAGTTGAAGTGTATTAGTTTCTCGTCACTCATTCATACCGTCGGTAAAGTCAAGTCAAGTCACAGTTTTAAGATGGGTAATTTTGAGAAAATGAAAAAACCAAAAACAAGAATAGAGAAAATAAATACATGTAAAAGAAATGAGAGGACCAGAGCAGACAATACATCAGTACTGGTCAGTGATGGCATATGAAAAGTATTATACAAACATGTAGCATTGTAAACATTTGTAGCGTAGACAACATTACTTGACCAAGCCAAGCATGGCTTTAGATTTTGATATAGACATGAACAGCTTCTAGGACGGAAGACAAGTCAGATTTGGGATATTTAGTGACGTCTAATCAATCCCCAATAGATAACAAGGTTCCTGATCATGCAGCCAGACTAAGACAAACTTTTACTCTAAACACAATTATCCAAAAATATAGCCCAGAATATCCTGATCAGGAAAAAGATCAAGAAAAGCAGAAAAGGCTTGTATCCTCACCTCCTATTTCATTTCATTTTATTTTTTTCCTGTGACATGTTCTAATGAGGCTTTTTCTCCACTTCTCAGAAGTGATTAGAATTGCATCTGAATCCCTGTCAATGTATCAGAACATACATATAGTTTAACTTATAATACTTTTTAATGTAAATCACTGCACAATTTCTGAATCCCAGATTTTATCTTAGAAAAGTGTCAAGTAGTTGCCTCTGTTAGCTCCACCCAGTGGAAGGAGCGTCACCTGTGAGAGCAGTTTATAGGTGGATCTTTGCCTCCGGGGGTGCCTGATTTTGGACAATATTTATTGCAGTCTTCTGGATTGTTTTGCAGGTTTTCTAACTCCCCAAACAGTACTTAAACTTGAGAGAAAAGAAAAACTGAGAAGAGAGGGACTGAGCTATTGCAGCTTCTAATGAAAAGAAGCAAAGTTTAAATAGACTGAAGCAAGCTCTCAGTCATACGGACTGGGTCAACACAAGCCAATTACATCAAACTATTGAAAACAAAACATCAACTCAGTCTCAATCAGCCTTCAAGATGACAAAACTTTGGTAAACTAACTTTGACAATAAGGTTAGTACGTGAAATTGTCTGCTATGATAGTCGCTTCAGTTTCCACAATTTGCATCATGTGCCACATTTAAGTACTACATTTGTAACAGCGCAGTTTCTTTTTGCACAGAGAGGGACTGGCTGCAGGCCGACACCTCAAAAAAATGCTAATATTATATTCTGTTTCCACAGCATGAAATCAATTCTTTGATTCCAAAACATTTGCAGCTTAGCTATGCACAGTGAAAACCATGAAAGTTTAGAAGACTGTAAGAGTGGGGACCATCACACCAATGGACAACAAGTCGCTGGAAAGACCAGTTTTATGCAGTTAATCAAGTCCTTTACCCCCCCAGACAATTACACTTCCTTAATTCAATTCCTTATGTAGGTGCCCACAGTAAAGAATGCCACTTTTCCAAGGGAACAATGGCAAATAATGTAACTTTAAAGATAAGGAAAATAGAGCAGCAATGTTTTGCACAAAATGTGTGCACATTCAAGTAAATAAAAGATATAAAGAAAAAAACAAATCTATAAGTCAAAGACAGATACATAAGAACCTCCAGTCTTTGTTGGTCGGATTGGCACTTTTGTGAATAGGAGTGCATTTTCATTTTTCAGAAATATAAATATTTTTCCTGGTTGATGCACTGATTTTTTTTTTTTTTTTTTTTTTTTTTTTAACATTGCAATTCTGGCATTATTTGTAGGCCAAGCGCAGAATTGGCCGTGAAATCGAAGACAGTTATAAATGCTGCTCTACACATCTGTCATGTAGAGGTAAGTTCTTGATGCTCAAATTATTCATGATTTGACCTCTTACGTCTACAAGGAGCGCACGTGTTCTGTGGATAACATCATTAACTCATGTGGCACATACTGAATGGTCGCCTTTTAATTAATGCTTTAACGATTGCGTGTAACGGTGGCATCTTGCACCACAGTATTCTGCACTGACACAGGAAGTTAAATGTAAAAATATGAAACTGAAACCAAACAAACAGAAAAAGAAGAGTACGTATATCCAAAAAGATGTTCTACCAAATCAAAAAAAAAAAAAAAAAAAAAAAAAAAAAAGTTCTTGGTCAAAGCACAAATAAGTCTGGTTTAGTAATCCACAGAACAGGGGCTCCCAGACTCTGATAGGGACATAGTCATAGAGTCAATCAACCTCTTTCTCGCACAGTGCCTGTCAGTCAAACATCACACGGACCACAGTTCTGCTCATCCACGACGCCTAAACACTGACCCCAGATCAGCTTCTGTCAGAGGCAAAGCTGATCCGAGGTCAGCGTTTACAGGGCTAATTTAAACCATCATAAGTCATGTGGCTAGAAACAAAAAAAAAAAAAAAAAAAAAAAAAGGTTTCCATGAGACCTGTGTGCGCACCGAATCGCTTTTGAATTCAAGAAAAATTATCGTTTCATTTCCTCAATTAAAACAGAAAACAGTCTCAATTCAAACACAACCAAGGGCAGCGTTTCTCATAAATGAAGAAAATATACTATGTGCACTGAAACCAAACAAAAAAAAAAAAAAGCGCCAAATTGGCAATCCTCAAACTTTGGAGAAAATAAAAATAAAAAATAAAAAAAAAAACTATGGAAATTATTTTCTTTGCCACTAGCCACTCATCTGTGTGAGGTGTGTGTGTTCAGTGTCTGCTGGTGTTGTATGCAAGTGTGCATGAAGTGTGTGCAAATATATATGTATATATAAATGCAGATATATAAAATTCAAGTATCCATATACTTGAATTTCTGTTGCAGTTAGGCTTGTCACTTGTCTGAGATATATCCCCAGCCAAACTCTGGTTGTTGTTAGACCCGTGAGGGGAGAAAGAAGCGGCGTAGACTTTCCTAGCCAGGCAGAGGATCGGCTATATACATTAATACCTATATATCACAATGGAACCATGCAAAATCATACCAGTTGTCATTCCCATTTCTCAAATCTATTGTGATATTGAATGCCATAAGTTCTATATCAACTCTACCACTATACAAAACACCACCACCGTCACTACACTATTACTGTTAACACCACCAAACCAATACGCTATGGCCCAATTCTAGCTCGTACAGCGATGTCTCACAGTGCGTCTTCACACTGTTCTTTATCTCTCTGTGCCAACTGTCTGTTTGGCCAGGGATATTCAGTGACAGTAGGCAGGGTAATATAACACCATGCAAAAACCCTACCACATACAACTGGGGAGAGGGGAGCACAGGGCCTCGCTAAACAGCAGCAACCCGTTTACACAGGGCGTCAATGGTATCAGGAAATTAAAACTAGAAACTCTGTGTCTTATGAAATTTCATTGCCTTGTCTGTACCGAAGTGGCTTTTCGCCCCACTTTAAACTTCTGCAACCCCTATAATTCAGTTACATATAAAAATGAGTTTGGTTTGCTGCTGCTGGCTCTTTTTGCTCCCCTCTATCCCCAGCTATGCCTTGTTTAATAGTTAGATCACTTCATAATTCAAATGTATTGTTATTAATAACACAGCACACGACGAACATTGGATCTCTAACTATACCACCCTCAAAAACCTGGAATATTTCTTTTTTTTTTTTTTAGATCTTTTATTATATCCTCTAAAAACCCAATCCCTTTTCCAATATCCCATTCAGAGCCCTTCCTAAGTGTAGATTATTATGTTTTCTCAATTTTTACACTTCTTCCCACCGCAAACCCAAACCCCCCCCAAATTTGTCCCACTTCAAAAGAAAAAAAAAAAAAAGTTGGAAAATCACACTTATTAGCTTGGGCATCAGACTCGGGGCAGTAGAAAGCCCTTGACAGCAAGTGGACATTTGTGTGTCTGACAGAAACTCCACCAATGGATAGTGTCGCCTCTGAAGCCCCTGTACGGAGGTTATTTATTTCAGCAGATATGCAGAGACCAGCCCTAAGCCAAATAATCAGGGAGTCTCTTGGTAGCAAACGAAGTGCTTTCCATAGAAGAAAAAGAAAAAATAATAATAATCAAATGCACTAAAAAAGGGAGCAGATAAATAAGGGTTTTGGGAAAATAACTAAAAAAAAAAAAAAAAAAAAAGGGAAAATAATTTTGTTAAATTGCACTAAGTCAGACTGACATCAAGAGCTGGGCATATTTCACCTCATGCACCCCAGTCTGTGGGCTTTGCATGGGGATGCATGGGTAATCCTGAAAGTAGGAATGTCCCATTGGAAAAGAAATGAAAGTGTATATAAATATGTTAAACAACAAACCATCATTACTGCCAATGAGAGAACCTTAGAGCTCTCAAATGGCAGGAAGATGTCTGTGTGTGCGTTTAAAGCCAGGGCAGACTCTCACTTTGGGCTATGAGGTGATTACTTCCTCTTCTATGTGTGATGGAGTTGTGCGCCGCTCCCCTTTTCGCCAGTTGACACGAGTCTGCCCTGCAAAGAAGTCAGTCCACTGGTTGAGGAGAACAGGGGCATTTTATGCTGGAGAGCGGGACACGGTCTTAGTTTTCCTCCTAAGGGTGGGGTGTGTGTGTGTGTGTGTTTGTGGTGGTGGTAGAGGGGGAGGGCAGGACAGTGGCAGATCAGTAATAGGGAAGAGGGCGTGGAGGTATGACACGAGCATCTAGGGGCCCTCCATGAGATGGACAGGTATGGAGAGGGTAAATGGGTGTATTTTTAGAGGAGAGGGGTGCTGCCTTATAGCTGAAAGCCCTCCATGGGGGCCTCCTGCTGGGGGAAAAGGAACTGTTGGTTGGCCTGGTCCACCTGAGGAGCTAGACTGCTGTCCTCGTCCTCCACCCCAAAGTAGTGCTCAATTAGATCAAAGGCCTTCTGGTAGATCTCCTGGTTATCGTGACTCTGGAGGAACTCTATCTTGTCCAGACCTGGGCGGGAAAACAAGTTGCATCAATGTGTTGGCACAACTTCAGCCAGAAATTACACTTTTAATATAAACATAATAAATCAGATATAGGCCAGTCACTTTGGTCTATATTTAAAATGTTGTACTTTTATATTATACAAAAAACAAAATCCATATCATATATGCTTTATGTTTTATGTACAGATGTGTACGTGTATTTCCTGCACAGTACCATAGGCTTCTTCGATGAGGCTGCAGTAAGGGTTGACTCCGGTGCCGTTGTTCTCCTGCTTGGCCTCCTGCTCGCCCAGCCTCAGGATGTTCTCCAGCCCGTTCAGAGCCACCTGAACAATCTTAGAATCCATCACCGTCAGCAGATCGCACAGGGGCTTAATACAACCCAGGTTCACCAGATACCTACACAAAACACACACACACACACACACACACACACACACACAACACAGGCCTGTAAAGACTGTATGGGTGTAACCACACATTTTCACATTTGATTATTCATTTTCGTTGCAGTGTTGTCACTCTTTAATTTATCCAAATAATTCACTTCATTTCAGATAATTCTTCACAGCTCATTCTCTTTATCGCCTGAATTTTTCAGCACCATGGCACCTGCGTGTGCATAATATTGCCCTAATTTTCGTCACCAAATGTGTCCATGGCTTATCCTAATCATTCTGAATACAGTAGTTTCTTTATTGCGAGTCTGACCTGATCTGCTCTGGTGTTCCTCCAGAGGTGGCATTGGTGATGGCCCAGGCTGCCTCTTTCCTGGTCCTGAACTCAGCCTTCTGCAGAATGTCGATCAGCACTGGGAAGATGTTGGCATCAATGACCGTCTGTGGAGCAGGATAACATATGAGATCAGGGGTACCTCTCATCAATCGGCTACAATAGTTATGGCATATTTACTTCAGCAAGCTTCACAAAACCTAACCTTTGATTGGGGCTGTAGTGGTAAAAAAGAAAGAAAAGGTAAATCCTACCTTATCTCTAGATGGACCTTTCAGTCTTTACGTGTCTATCTCAAAATCTAACATGATCATATGGCTTTTATCATAGATACAATACATTTTTGGAATAATCAAATCTATATTTTATATTAAGAATAATCACATACATAAGTAAACAGTTGGTTAGATGAAAAACGATCATGTTTTCTGATTGTAACTGAAACTATCAGCCAATTTTACTGTGTTTGCAAACATTTCTGATGTAAATAACTCCTTAAAAAGGCATTAAAAACATATTTAAATATATTTGTATTTAGTGCTAGCTCTGGTTTTAAAAAGGTTTCAATTACATTTGGCCATTAAAAACATTTGTATCACAGAGTCACCACATGCAGCACAGATTCTTATTAGAGGTTTTAAAATGAGATGAAACCACAGATAAACAAGAGCAAAATAGTTTTTTTTCAACAAGCAAAAGAAGAATCATTCAGAGGGAAAAGGATACAGAATATACTTACAGTTAAGCGGGTTGTCATGGAAATCATTGCTACTATGTGTTCTTGTCAAAGAGCAAACTAATACAATGAATTACTATTAATATCGATGTTGTTACTACAAAACAATAGAGCACCTTAAAGCGACACAGTTTCTGCAGTTAAGGCTTGAGACTGGGGTACCACATGCATAAATAATTAGCTTATTACAGTGTAATACACTGCACTTTAAATGAACACAGTAATGAATTGGTGTGAGAACGAAGTGAGTTTTCAGTAAAAATGTCACTGTGAAAAGCTCTTTTTACAGTCTGCTTATTTACTAGAAGCAAGGGAGGGCACCTCTAATGTCACTAATAATCCCTCATCTCACAGGTTAACTGCACACAAATAAGCATGGTAGGTCAACGTTTAACTGGGAAGTTGTTTGTAAACTGTGATGGATTTTTACAACAGTTCTGGCCAAATGTAGGGTAAATGTTAACTGTACAGCTGTATTATGCAGGACAGAATAAAGAAAAACATACTATTGTATTGAATTCAGTTTCAGGATCAGGGGCAAAACAACGTGATCAGGACGTTCCTGCTTGCAACACAACTCAATCTATTAATTTCCCATGAGAACATTGGGTAGTTGCAGGTTGTTCCCATTTCAGTTATGAGCTTTGTGTGTGTGTCTCACCTGTATCTGTGCTCGGTTTCCTGCTGTGATGTTTGAGATGGTCCAGCACGCCTCTTTGCGAATCGACTCTTTAGCACTGCTGAGAAGGTGCAGCAGACAGGGCAGAGCCGAGCAGTTCAATACCACCTACACACAGCAACACAGTGGATAAGAAGCTTATAAGCAGTTTATAACAAGGTTCATGAAAGAGCATGCTAAAGCCAACAATGATTTAATCTTACTAGCAAATATCACTGTGCAGCCACAGCCCAGTATAGCTTATACCTCTGCACTACGACTCCATTGTTGTCCAAAAACTATTGGACACACCAAACAGTCACACTGTTGCACTGGTGAAATATTCCTTTATTGTGATCAACATGGCGAGTGTTGATTAACTGTAAATGAAGCTGCAGAGTTTCTTCAGAAAAAACTACCTCACCGTGTGGATTGCAATAAAATATACATCACTTAATGCAACAGTATTTCATGTGTTTTTCAAAGTTTTTGTCTTGCTATGTTGTGGGGCTCCTCTCTGTGACACACAAAGGCAGACTCATGAAACAAATTTAGCTTTAATATACTCTCACCTGTGTCTGGATGTCATCTCCAGTGACAATGTTTCCTACAGCTCTCAAGGCGGGGGAGGCCACCTTATAATCTGTGTGCCTGCAGACGGGGAGGTTCGCAGAGAGAGAATAGTGAGTATTTTACAAGTCAAATTTACTGTTACAGACACAACAGAGACTAAAGTCTGGACTTACATGAGTAGTTCTACAAGGCGCCTACATACGCCAGAGTCGATGACAGCCTGGATCTTGTCATTGGGGCCGTCTGAGAGGTAGGACAGGGCCCAGCAGGCGTCTGCCAGCAAGTCTGGGTCACTGCTAAATAAAAGCCTGGACAGTACTGGCAGACAGGGTGACACCTAGACAACACATATATATGATAAAAACCATTTGAATTCAACAACATCCATGAATCACACAGATACATCAAGTCAAAACTGTTCAATAGATTAGCAGTTGGGGGACTATACTGGGACATTTTAACATGTCACAGTAAGCAAAGCACAGGTGTAAATAATAAAATCTATGATGGCAGTTTCCCATTTAGCTCCTTCCGTGTCAGGGTCCTGCATGCTGGCTCACTGTCACACTGTCATGACATACAGGGACACTTAAATAGAGCAAACCCATCGTTAATGTTATTAATAACACCTGTGCTTTTCCTACTATGACAAGCCAAATGTCTGCAGTGAAAAAGTACCTGTAGGATTAAGATGGTTTTACATAATAGTTGTGTTTTTATCTTAGTCTGGTGTAATTCTATGGTTTAGCAACAATATTTACTGAACTTCAGTTATAGATCAGGTTTTGTCCATTAAAGGCAGAGTCAGCGTTTCTAATCCAATACACTTTGTCAAATTCAGTGAATATCTCCTCACAGTCCACTAGCTGTCTGTTCTGTGTGTGTGCTGAAAAAAAAAGTCCTGCTGTCTGTGTGAGGACATGACAGTCCCGTCTCCAGCACCCATTGAATTGGGAGAGAGGGGCCGTGGCCAATTCACATAGAAAGTGTTTTCACATGGTAGATACGCTTCAGTTTTATTAAACGTATCAATCCACACTGAATCAGTCAGTCTCACGGAGACCCTGTTTAAAATCACACAAATATCCCGCTGTATGTGTTTTGAACTTATTAACCGTATAAATTTTGGTTCAGTAAATTTCTGCTGTCAGTCAGCCTGGTGAAGGCAGTTTATCTGGCCGCTTCTGTGGACAGAGATGCTGGATGCAGGTCGAGTGAGAAGTAGAGAGGCGGAGAGTGTGGATGGACTGTTGTGCTCACATGAGAAGAATTTTTTTTTCTGCTCATGATATAGTGTGAGAGGAACAGAAGTGACTCTACAGCTGATGCATCACTCTGTATTCCACCGTATTTCTCTTTTGGTCATTGCGTTGGGGGGGGGGGGGGGGGTGGAGCTTCTGAAGGAGCACGAAGGCAGGGGTGTATTTTTGTTTGGGTGTTTAGTTCAAATATCAACAATCTTTCTCCAGAATGACTGACTCTACCTTTAACCCGTGACAATGAGCTGGTATAAATGGGTCAAATGGACAACAACACTTCCCCAGATTGTAAAAGAACAGCAAAATATTAAACCTTTGAAAAAATAATGGGTCTGATTTCAAATTAGAACAATGTTTTTGATGTTGACTCATTGGCACCTTTTCAAAAGCAGGTGGAGGGTTTTTTCCTCTACAGAGATTAGATAGAGCCCACACTGCATTCCTAGTCATGGTCAATCTAGTGGATTTGGTCAGAAGCCTGAAATGACAAAGAAAGACAAAACTCATTGCTCATAAGATGTATCACAAATGTGCCATAGGTGTAACAGCTACAGGCTTGAATACGTAATTCCTCTTAAGAGGCCAAGAGAATGGATTTACATTAATAGTGGTGGAAGGATGTTGCAGTTCAGCACATAGTCCCTGCACACTGCACTGTCCCCCGCAATGTTGCCCAAGGCCCACACCGCCTGCAGGGAAAAAATAACACAAACTTTGTTGACCTAATGACATTAGGTACATGAGTGGAACAATGCAAGACAATAGTCACTACAAACACAAATTGTTATACCAATCAAACTGTGTGTGTTACCTGTTCTTGGACATCCTCAAAGTCAGAGTTAAGTAATTCTATGAAGATTGGCACTGCTCCAGCCTCAATCACAGTCTTTGTCTGCATGGATGTGCCTGATGCTATGTTGGTCAGTGCCCAAGCGGCTTCAAACTGCAGGGGCACAAATGTCATAGAAAAAAAAGTGGCATTTAAAATGTATTTTACCATGGAGCCTTAATGTGTTTTAATTAAATGTGAAGAAACTTTGGGATTCTTACTGGAATATTGGGCCATCTCAACAAATGAGAATTTCAATTCATTTTACATTAGTAAGCTATTCAGGCATTGGAGATGACAGCTGACACCTGACTGCTTTGTGCAGAGCAGCAAAATGACAACCAATCAGGAAGCTGTTTAATGCAAAGCTATGCATTGCTTTGACTTACTAACCATCAGATAGAGTGTATGGTGGCCTGTGTCAACAAAATCTAATGTGGTATGCTGGGTATAACTGAACGGAATGCATCTGATAATGTTCAAAAAGGTTAGCAGCCAGCAAGTCAGGAGACACTGATTTATCAGTCAGACACAAATTCTTCCAGCATTTGTCACTAGACATCTATTAAATTTAGACATCTCATGCACAGAAGATGCTTTAACTGTGTAAGTGAGTGTTTTTACAAACTGACCTGTAGTGTGCAGTTGACACTTTTCTTCAGGAACTCCACAAACCTCTCCACTACTCCAGGTGTGTTTATAACTTCATCAATTGGTGGGTTAGGCTCTGAAAGGAACAGAGGTAATACTGCATTTAAGTATTTTTGTTTGGTCAGTGGTGGCCCCATGACTGTTACCACTGTTATGTAGAGTCATAATGAGGACACAGTACGTACCTTTGGAAAGTAGTTTTCTGAACTTTTGTGTTGTGCTGAGCTGAAGCTCTGGGTCCTCTGAGAAAAGCATCTCAACCATGTCTCTGGTAATGACTCCTTCCTGCAACAATACATGCACAAGCACTCTGAACACTTAATCCACTCAGCACAGACTCCACTGTTCTCAACCCACTGGCTGGAAAAGAGGCTAGAAAACAACTAACAAGAAGAGTGCACTCAGAGTACAAATCTCTGCCAAGTGTGTCTCCCTTACAGTCAAAATGGTGGCGAAGATAACAAAACAGAGATTTATTCATCTTGTATCTATAGTGCCTAACTTTAGTGGATCGTAACATATCGGCTATGGAATTAATCTGCAGATGCTCCGGTTCAAGATGAGACCAAACTTTTCTATTGATGTCAGTTTTCGAGCCATGACAAAAGCCAAAATTTGACCAGCAACAGACTTGTTTTTAGCCAAGCCAATTGCTGGAAATGCCTTGCTACTGCTACCGCCAACCCCTGCCTTGTGTGTATATGTGTGTAATCCTTTTTAGTGTTTTTGTGCCTGTCAAGCAGTTCCAAAGTTCGGCTGCTCCTCCCACTTCCTGGTTGGCCTAATCGGTGATCCTGATTGGAGCGGCACTCGGTCCAGTGCACCAATCCAGCCGATGCAATTGGGGGACTGAGTCTACAAATGTTTGGCCAGCTTGTCAGTCAGTGCAGTTGTGACTCTGTGATAAGCTTGCCACCATGCCTCTCGTTGTTTGCTGTGTAAGATTGTTAGAGATCCGTTTGTGAATTTAGAATGAGGAACTATTTAACTACTTGGGGACTGGACCAGGTATAGTTTTGTGAAAACAGTTTTGACTGTTTTTAGTTTTTGGTCAAGTAAGAGTTAGGCAGTGAGGTTTTATTTTCATTTTGGCTTCTTTTAGATAAAAAGGTAGTTGTAGCTTTTGTTTTAAAGAGCTCTCTTATGGTTATTGATTTGAACAGCACTCAGACCCTTTTCCTTTGTAGTTTGCCTCTTGCATTTTTGTTGTTAACCATCTAAGTTCCTTGTTAATAAATAACTTACTATTTACCTATTTTATCAACTAAATCTGGTTTTATGTTGCTTCCCTTTCCCCTAATGAGCTGGGTTGTAACATGCCTTTTGCTATGTCAAAGTGCATACTGTAAAATGGCAAGGACTGCTGAGAAGACGAAAGTCTAAGCTTTACAATAGGCCCATAAGGAACGGCTTTTTCAAAAATTGTGAATCTCCGCAACCACAAGAGGTCCTTGATCATACACAAATGTGCACAAAAAATATTAGGCTGATCCAGGGTCCAGTAGTATGCGAGATTAGCTGCGGACAGACACACACACGGACACACACGACCACACGCATGATCTCCTCCTGGATTACGCCTGGCAGAAATAACAAAACTGAAATGCAATGTAAAATAAACTTCCGGTGGGTCCTGTGTAAGCCTCTCTTTGTCTACGTTGTATCAGTGGCATTAGGAAAATAGACACTCACTGTTACTGGAGAGCTGAGGTGGGAATCCACCAGTGGACTCTCAAACATTGCTTCCTCTTCATTGAGAACGTCCACGTTCCTCCTCTTGAAAAGCTGTGATTACAGAATTGTCAGAGTCAGAGACACAGTTAAGCCAGAGTATTTCCACTATACATACACTACAAACTGATAAACTCAAACTAGGAGATAAAGGATCTGATGAGTGGGAGTACAAAGTTTAGTATAATACCTGTTGTTCTCGTTTCTGTTTCCTGAGTTGGATGCCCTCCTCCTCTCTCCTGCGCCTCATCTCTTCTGGGTTCAGTGCTTTGTTCTTGTAGCGGTTCATCCTGTAGTTATCCTTGGCCGGACTGGCTGACGGCTCTGATGGACCACAGACAGGTAAGCATCACGATAAAAAGCAGTAAGTAGGAAACAAAGTTGTGAAGAATTTCAAACATACAAATTGAACTTAATGAGTACACCACGTGTAAAGACAAAGTTTGTGTTTGTTCCTCCTGCCATCTCTAATAATAGGCCATGATGATGAAACAGCATGTACACAGGTCTATATATAAAAAGGCCTTGAATAAACAGGCTCATAGAGACTGGACAACACATCCCAAAAATACACACACACATGCAAACACACACTGCTAAGCTATTCATCAACTAGTCAGCTGGCGGGCAGAACAAACGTAATTATTCAGTGGCGTTAAATCACAGAGTTAGCATAAACTGGTGCCCACACAGGACAAACTGCCCATTCTCAGCATTTGTGCAGTCATGCCACAGAACAGGGCACTGGGCAGATCCCTGAGTCACCCGGGGCAACAAGCGAGAGAAAGAGAGGTAGGGACAACATTGAAACCTGCCACCAGCGCAGAGTGGTGCCAAAAGCAGCCCATCGTAACAGCGGGGGTTTCCGAGGTTAAATATCGGAACAAGTGGCGCGAATTGAGGTCATGCTTTGGTTTGAGGGCATCAGCACAACCAGCCTCATAAAAAGCTTATGCATGTGTGTAATGTGTCCAGATGGTAAAGCCACAGGCGTGGACGTCACACGAGCACAGGTTGCGACTGGATGCTCTCATTTCTGTAGCGTGTTTGTTATATTAGCTGCTGTATGTGAACTGCACTGAATGTTTGCTGGCTGTATGGCACAGAAATAACCCTGAAGAGAGCACGTCTACATTGGCATTACACTGGAGGAAAGAAAGCAGAATGTTGAGGAGGAGTTCAAGTGTTTGTCGACTCACACCAGAAAGATAGATGCAGTTTTATATGCTGATGTCTTGAATTCTGCTACTGAGATTTCTGCAACTGCCCTAAAACAACAGGGAAGCAAATCCTCTGTTGTTGAGTGTACAGACTCAGCAGCAGATATATCAAAACCTCTACAAACTATCTGCATGGCTACACAGTATCAGTTCTTGTGTGATTTTGGCGAAACAACCCAACCCTTTAATTTAGTCTGATAAAACTAAGCACAACCACCTGATTTGGTGACAAATCAAGCACAAAGGGTGGTTCAAGTCAAGGACACTTTTCCAATATTAAAAAAAAAAACAACTAATGAAGCCTGAAGGAGGGACAGGACTCCTGTTACATTACTTAAATATAATGACTATAAGGTTGTGGTCCAGCTCGATTTCTGTGTATAATATTTCCATTTGACACCAGGATAAAACAGGGTGGTTTCTGATTGATTGGATACTGAAGACTGTCCCTGCGCCTCTTTCATTGGTGTTTTTAAATATGTCACTTACCAGTAGTGTTATTGTCAATTACAGATGCTGAGAAAAAAAACAAGCATGATTCTGCGCGAATAGTCTGGAAAACTTGGACTCCTGGTGTCACATGTGCGGTCTGACATGTCAATACATTACTCATTGATGTTAGCAAGCTGTCAAAAATGTTCCACGTAATCTCCTAGCTCACTGATGTCCATTTCATCGTCAAACTAATCTAAATAAGAACAATGAATTCAATATAATCGTGTTAACAGTAGCATGTAATCCTGCGCGTTTGAAGAAAAGGGCTGACTGAAAGCTAATGTTAGCTAATGTTAGCTAACATTAGCGCTAGCACACAAATTAGTGCCTAATAAATATGACTATTAACTTGTGTCACCTCATAGGCGATGATTTAAAATCTTTTCTTAGTTGATCAAAGTCTCTTACCAAGCTGTGATCGTCGCACAAACAAAATAGTACCGAACAAACAGCTACATGACGTTTGAAATCTCTTGATAGCGGTAACTTTGCTAACATTACCGTTACCAACACTTGTACCATTTATGTCAATGAACAACGGGGTTCAGAGTGATAGGCGAATGTAACGTTACAATTGCCGATAAGAAAGCCAATAGTTTGATATAATAGATAATAACTCAAGACCTGAGCTGTACATGTGTGTCCCCCCCACCTATTATAAGAAAGACAGCACGGCGCGGTGCTAACGTAGTTAGCTATTAGCCTAACGTTAGTTTCCTTAAGTTTGCTAACAGATGGCGCTGGTTGTTTTCTCGGGTTGGAATTATGTTAGTACACCTTGTATGACATCTGATAATAGATGAGACAGCATCATAACTCTATACAGTTGTATATGCAGCAAGTGAACTAGCAACTTACAGGGCGCTACTAAAGCTACGCAGCAAAGTTAAGTAGCAACCTAGCAGCTAACAAGCTAACGAGCTAAATAACAGTGACAGGATTTCAAAACCATCACTCCCGGCGACATGGCACAACCTTTAACCACCTAAACGTAACATTTGTACTCTTGATTTACCGAACAAGCTTACCCATTGTGTCCTTTATGGTTTGAGTGTATCACGTCGTGTAGATAGTCAATTTTAAATCCTTTCTCTCTTCTAGCTTTCCAGAATTTGCTCTTGTAAGCAATATGTCTGCCGGGAGACGGAAACGTCAAAATATAACGCCAACTTCCTGCCACCAGAGGACGCACCAGCTTCATAAAGCACTCTCCTCACACTTAGACACCTACAGTAAAAGTATAATACCAACTATATACGTAAATAATCAATTTAGGGCCGAATTTATTTAATTCTCAAAAGGATACACTGGTCAGTCATGTTAACCTCTTACCATTTTTGTGCACAAAATAATGTACCCAATATAAGAAGGTTACTGTTCTTCAACCCTTTTGATTATAGTTATAACCCTGGTCTCATTTAAAAGGTAAATCTTTAAATTTCACAACCAAAAAGTTTGAATGAGTATAAGTGATCCTAAAAATAATGCCACCAATGCTAAAGTGTCCGGGTGGGACAGTGTTGCTTAACAGGTCAAGCTGAATTGTCCCAGTTCATCCATAAAGTACTATACCACTATACCAGAGGGCAAGAGGACATGTTAACATGTTGCAGTCTTCTTCCAAAAGTCACTGTTTCTCACTGCTGTCTCCATTTTGCATACCCTCTGGCATGATACCTCAGATACCTCTCTCTCTTGGATCTGCGTATGTCCCTCTGGCTGTGTGTGTGTGTGTGTGTGTGTGTGTGTGTGTGTGTGTGTGTGTGTGTGTATGTGTGTGTGTGTGTGTGTGTGTGTGTGTGTGAACAGTCAAGGCTCCCCAGTGTTTTTCTCAAATTGAATGTGACACAGTAATACAGGTGAGGGGTATCCATGGTCAATTTGCTGGGAGCAGGTAGTAAATTACTGCACTATATTGTGATGTAGCATTGTCCTCTGACACGGGCCCCCAGAGGAGGCCTGAAGAGATACACCAGAAAAATACTTTAGGGGGCAATGTTGTACAAATAAAATGGCAGCAACGAGCCATGCACTGCTGTCAGGCTGACTCTTTCCCCTATTAGAAAGGGTGTGGGAGGTCAAGTCAACTGTAGCACAACTGAGATACTTTCCCATGATTACAATTTCTTAGCAGACAAGAACAAATATTGTTCATAGATCCAGGCTCTTGCAGAGTAGCCACAGGCTCTGGGTTAAGCTTCACTCAGCTGAGCCATGAGGGCTGAGAATTCGCAGCCTTCAGCAGGTGTGCTGGCACAAAGATGAATCAAAAGACACTGCTTGCTGGAGAGCAGCTCTCCACTGGTATCAAATATCACAAACACACAGGACCAATTTGTGCTACGGAGGCAGCATTCAAATGCTCTCAGATCCAGTCCGCAGGGCTGTAGCTGGGGCTCATCGAGTCTGATTTCACAGGGCCTCCTTTGCGAGTTCTTTACCTTTCTCATTTCTAGGCCTGCTGAAGCACATCATACAGCAGCCTACACTTTGCAGAGAAAGGCTATCCGTTAGTTAATGCCATAGAGTAAAGACTGCCTCTGTAATGCAATCATAAGAGCAAGGCACATAACCGAAGGCTTACAAGTACATAGGGAATAATCCATTCTGCTGTAGTCTCCCACTCACCATCAGCTCATAATGAAGATATAATAAACACTACAATCAATACCCACTTTTCCCAACCAAATTCAAACTGCTGTAAATTAAAGAGAAAAAAGATATAAATTAACAAACAGGAAGACCTCTTCTGCCGACCTCATTAGTGGCCATTGCTCGCCCAGGCTGAGTCAGCAATATTGAGAAACCGCACTGCATTTTCAACAAGCAAATTAACAACGCTGCTACAGCACGATGAGAGCTACAACTAGGTGTTGATTAAGTGCAATTTCATCAAAATGAGTTTTTAGTTTTGTCTGAAAAGAAGATACAGTATTTGTTAATTGTGTTTCTGCTGCAGGAGCCTTCTCTGTGACCAGATTTTGAAGGAATTAAAAGAGCTTTGTCTAGAGATCTGCACATCTCTGTACTGTATGCTGAATGATTGAATGACTGATGACATAAATCCTATAATTCTTTATCTAGCAGAGAGGTTTCATAGGCAAATGTCTCCCCTGTTTTGCATCATGCTCCTGGCAGTCTATCCATGATGAAACATCACACAGGTCTCTGATCTCTGCAGGTGGAAACCACAGCAACAAAAAAATATATATTTTGCCCAGACAAAAATAACATGTAAGGAGGCTAATAACATCAAAGAACATGTTTGCAGAGTAAAAACTCAATTATGAAGTGTCAAAAACAGTTTAGTTTTGATTGTGTTTATTTGATTGCGCAAATATACCCAGTTTAAATGGCTCCTTAATTCAATTACAGCCAATATGATAATAAGGCTAGTTTGCTGAAATGTGAGAATGTGGTCGGGCCGCCTGTGGGAGAGAGAACATCTGCAAGGCTCTGTGCTGAACACTTTGTGTGAGAGTAATAAAGGGTGAGAGAGATAACGCCATAGGGAGGATAGTGTGTGGAGAGAGCAGTGTGACAGTGCATGTGGGGTGTGAATGGAAGAGAGGATATACTGTATGTCTTCATAATATAGTGTTGAAAATCCATTCAGCACTGTCCATTCCTTACTTTTTTTATCAGACGAGGGGCCCCCTCTCTCTCTCCATCTCTCTGTCTCCCTCTCGCTTTCCGACATCTACCAGGTGGTGGAGCAGATAAGTAAGATGCTGAGTAGGTAAATTTAGAATATTCTTGTGGATCATTCGATCATTTCTTCCGTGTGAGGGGGAGATTTGTGGACTCCATCTGAATACTAATGTGTAGTTTTCACCTCGCAGGATAAAACACTCGGAAAGACAAATCTGTACCCGGGGATTGAAAGCACTGACTAAAAATGACACTGTTATTGAGCAAATATGACAATCACTTTTCAGTTGAGATGAGTAGAGCTGTGTAGATCTCAATTCATCTCTAACTGTCTGTCTAGGTGGTCCTGGTGTGATGATCCATCTGTCTTAATCCAATCAGACCTCTCAGGCCATCATATGGTGGTTATCTAAAGCATTGGTTCTCATAATTTTCGGGGGGTCGCCAGATGGTTGTGGAGAAAAAAATTACAAAAATATAACATAACATTTAACATATTTTAGACTGGGAAATTGTTTTTACATTTCATTGCCTGGACCAGTGATATAATTTGCCTTAGAATAGATTTTATTGAGTTTGTTTGTGAGAGTCAAAGTGTGCGTGCACATGAGTTCTGATTAGACACAAAAAAAAAAACATTTTCATTTTGGTGCTTTTGTGCCACAGTATTGTGCTTAACCAAGCAGCTATAGCTAGTTTTGCTGGCTATCACGTGGAACGACTATGGAGCGATGGCTTCTCAGAAAAAGTATTCCAGCTCAAGACTTGGGCCAACAGGTGGGTCACCTGAAAGTGTGACAGCAGCACCATCAACTGAGAAACACAAGGTGCCGGCGGTTCCAACAGAGCCCCAAGCTATCAACAAGCTTTGGAAATATCACCCAGACTTTCTGCAATATAGATTTACATGCATAGCCAAAAACAACAAGGAATATCCACAGTGTGTTATTTGTTCAGAAGTGCTTTTTCAGTGTAAGAAAGGAGAACTATGGAGTCAAAAGACAGTGGTGAGTGAGTACACTACAGTCCCTGCTAAAGCCCTGGCAGCTTGATATGAAGTGGCATATCTGGTGGCTCAATCGAAAAAGTCCCACACTATTGCTGAGAGCCTCATCCGCCCAGCAGCCATTTCAATGACAAGAGCTATACATGGTGAGAAAATAGCTAGCACAGACTATTCCGCTGTCAAATGACAGAATGGGCCAGCGCATTCAAGACATGGGAAACAACATTAAAAACCAGCTCATGGACAGAGTAAAGAAAAGTGAAAGATTTTCACTGCAAACGGACGAATTGTCAAAGGTGTCAGGTGATGCACAGCTGCTTGTATTTGTGAGATACAGCTATGAGGTAAAAATGTATGAGGATATGTTGTTTTGCAAGTCACTGAAGGGAACTTGCACAGGTTGCAACATTTTTAACAAGCTGGACAGTAAAATGCACGAAGAGGGACTGAAAACTGTGTCTCTGTGTGTACCGATGGATCTAGCGCCATGCAGGGAACAAGAAAGGGACTAAAAGCCAGTGTTTTGTAATTCGCTCCAAATGTAAAATTTTCAGTCTGCATTATCCAAAGCGAGGCCTTAGCTAGCAAGAACCTCGAGCCAGAACTCGGCGGTGTTCTCCAAATGGCAGTTAAAATGATTAACTACATAAAATCCTGACCAGTGCAAACCAGACTGTTTGCCACACTACCATGACATGGGATCGGACCATGAATCATTACTGTTTCACAGAGAGGCCAGATGGCTTTCTCGGGGTCAAATATTGACCAGACTGTTTGAACTGCATGAAGAGGTCTATATCAGATTGTGGTTCTTCCCTTGCTGACCATCTGATTGACCCAAAGTGGATTGCTAGCCTTGCATATTTGTCAGGCATTTTTGACAAACTGAACTGTTTAAACATGTCCCTCCAAGGCCCAAACACAAACGTCCTTGCTCTTTCTGACAAGGTAACAGCATTTAAAAAGAAGCTGGATCTACATATTTATGTGAAAAGACATTTACCACCCTGACATTCATCAAGAATAAATACAGATTACGGCTCATCAGAGTTGAAGATGATCTTTGTGTGACACTCTCCAACATAAAACCAAGAATACAGTTGTTTTGTTCAAATAAGCATTTCCAGCCATCCCATTAAAATGTGTGAGGATAAGTGAATGATGCCCCTGCCTCATAACGAAGAAAAAAAAGAATGAACTGATTGATATTAGGCAACGAGCCTTTAAATGGAATTCTGTCAAAAACTGAGTGAACAGACAGAATCTCCATTAATACAGGAAAATGTACTGAATGAACTGATGCAAACAAAATAGGTGTAAACAGATATGAAAATATCATGAACACCAACCTGATTATTCTGGGGGGTTGCGACTCGAAAAGGTTGAGAACCATTGATCTAAAGGTGACAGTGCACTTCAAACAACATGCAAACCATCAAACAGTGTCTGAAACCCCCTCCCTCCACAACTTTCAGACATGGGATTTGGGTGGGAGGCTAAAACCCAACCTGGCAATCTGACAAACAACCCCACTTTAGTGCAGCAGGTGTGCTCTCTCAAGCTCTTTTTTTGTTTTTTGCACAACTATTTCTGTCACTTTTTGTATGTACAAACAAGCGAAACATGTCTGAAATGATCATAATGTCCGAAAGTATGCGCTGTTTTCCCTATTTGTACAATTCATTGCATCTTGCACATCTCTGTGGCAGCAGGCTTTTCCCTACAGCTTCAAGTGTGGCCATTCGGGACAGGTATAAACACTTTTGCATTTCATATGAACTACTGTAGGGACCACAGGGTTATTCAGATCAGTTATGGGCTCTCAAAAATAATCAATAATTATCTTGAATAATAGAATTTAATTTGCATTAAATTCTCCTCAGGGCACCATCCTTAAAGAAGGGAAAACGATAGCCAGTTAACTGATTCAGTCTCATCAATCATCAGTCTCATACATGATTCACCATAAATTTTGGTATCTTAATTAATTAAAATAATCGAAATAAAGGAAGAAATCTAGTTAAATTATTAATGCCCTTTATAACAGCAATGAGACAACAATACAATGAAGGCAATTGGGAATACTTTGTATGGCAGAGGATATGGAAGATGATTGTGGCTGAGGGTCCATGGGCAGAGTTCAGGTGGAGGTGATAATGTCTGACCTCACAACTTCTGACAAGGTATCCAAAGCATGGAATGTGTTATTCAGGATTACAGCGTGCATATTTACAGGGAGTATGGTACCCTGCAGGGTTTTACCCAGGCCCTGCAATTGTTTTTGTGCTGACAGGAGTGGTGTTAAGTGTTAGTGCGTGCTAATGTTATGAGTAAGGCATGCTACACCTAATTGTAGGGGACCCTATTGTTGTGGGTCCATCACGCTTTGGAGTAGAGGCTGCTCAAAGGGTTTGATCTGGTTAAGCGGCCAAAGGGATTTTGTACTGGTGTACAAACTTTGGTGGCGCATCTGGGTCAGTAGGAATGTGAACTGTATGGAGGTCGGTGACTCCACAGTCATTGAAATCTCCAGGAAAGGAGGCCAGGAAAAGGTTCCTCTGGCAGGGAACAGGTTTTATCACAAGTTGAGGTCATGTCGTCTGGATGAGCAGCAAGGGCATACACGACCATGTTCGTTTTAGTGCCTAAGGTAGTGCTGCAGGTTGCTTCATTCTATAGCGCTTCATGATGAGCAACAGTGATCATTTTAGTAGGAAAGGTAAAAAGGAGGTGCTCAAGGTTCTCTTTGCTGGCCAGGGATGAAGGCAGCTATTCCTATTCCTATCCTATTACAGGCACTGTCAACTCAAAGTCATGGAGGGAGCTGTTGACGAAGGGTAGCTCTTGATGCTGGCCTGACACCACAGGACCTGGTTGACCGTGTCCAGCTGAGAGCCTAGCCTGACATGGATGTCAGCCCCCATGAAGAGTGAGGGGTCAAGCTGGGGAACCATACTCATGAGTGCACAAACCTTTTCTTTCCAATCTGTATGGAGAGAACACATACCCCAATGGCCTTGAAATGGCTCTGCAGAAAGAAGGTGGTGGCCTTTGTGCGCAAAGGATGGAGAGGAGCTGTTCTGACACAGCTTGTTGTACAAAGACTGACTAACAGCTGATTTTTTTGCCGTTAGTATGCACACCTCTGGCTATGCGGGGACTGTACAGTGCTGGGTTTGAGTTTTGCAGTGAGCAAAGGAATGATTCATGGTTGCTCACAGGGCATTGTCCGCTAAGTTGTGGTGTCTGTGGAATCACCATGACCCAAAAGACTCAGAACCATGATTGGGTTGGCTCTCTGAGTGACGAAAGTGCACTGATGCAATGGTAGTGTCTGGAATAGGTTTTCCTGACTCTTGGATGAGAGCAACTCAGTTGTCTGAGGCCTGATGGCTGCGTCCTAGACTGACCTGTTTTGGGGTTGCGACCTGAGCCCAATAATTATCTTGAATAACAGAATTTAATTTGCATTAAATTCTCCTCGGGGCACCACTCTTAACAAAGGGAAAAAGATAGCCAGTTAACTGATTCAGTCTCATCAATCATCAGTCTCATACATGATTTACCATAAATTTTGGTATCTTAATTAATAATTAAAATAATCAAAATAAAGGGGGAAATCTAGTTAAATTAATAATGCCTAAATCTAGTTGTAACCTTGTTACACCTAGATTTATAACAGCAATGAGACAACAATACAATGAAGTCAATTGTAAGTACTTTGCATGTCAGAAGATGGTTTGGACCAATATTCATGCAAGAACAACCAGTGAGCACTTCTTGTTATAATGTAACAGTTTATTACACTTTAACAGTAGTAACTATACAGCCAATACTATTCAAGTATAACAAACATAAAGCACAATTGGAAATCTTAGCTAATGATTTAATTATATACAGTGTGTGTGTGTGTGTGTGTGTGTCTGTTTGTGTGTGTGTGTGTGTGTAAAAAGGGGGAGACAAACAGGAAAATGGCAGGCTTGGACTCAAAATGGTGGCTTGGACCCAAGATGGCGGGGATGAGACAGCGTGTGTGTGGAAGTGAGGAGACGAAAGGAAATGGCGACTTGGTGGGACAATAGCAACAACAAAGAAATAGAAAGGGAGGGAAGCATGCAAGGTCTAATCTGAGTGAAAACCACTACAGTGAGTAGAAAACTCATTCACAGGTTGGATCAAAAGAAAACATAAATGCTTCACAAATAAAAGTCCTACAAAGCATACAGTCAAAACATGAGCATTTAGCATCTAATGACACACAAGATATCAGCCTTACTTGATGATCGCTCTAGTTGTGTGTTTTATCTGTCTTTTTCCACTGCATCGGGTGAATCCAGCGGCGTAGTGGAGTTGGTGGTCCCGTTGTCCTTAGCTCAGTCAGTTGGTCAGGATCATGTTTCTGTTCGAGTCCAATGTGTGCAGCGATGGAGGAAGAGCAGAGACTGTCGACGTCGGAAAAATAAAAGAGTAGATCGCCTTGATCGCCTTTTATTTCTTAAAAACAACTGTGTGACTTGCAGTAAAATTAACCGATTGTAAACTGGTACCTACATGAGTAATGAACAAAACTGAGTTAATCTTACACTACACCGTGGCCAATGGTAAGGCAAGAAAAACGTGATCTTTTTTGTTCTTTGTTCTGATCAGAGGGGTATCTACTTTAGCTGACGCAGTGCAAAGCAGCAGAAACCTAACCTTGCAGAGTACAGCACAGAGAGGAAGAAAAGCAGTGTGACCACGGCTTTTATTGATAAGATGATGTCATGGGTCATAGGCCACACTGACCAATTGTCCAATTGATTGTTGGCTGAGGGTCCATGGGCAGAGTTCAGGTGGAGGTGTGAAAACCTGAGGAATGTGGGAAACTGGTTCATGGCGGAGGCCCTTTGTTTCAAGTATCTAGATATGGTGAGGATCCTTTTACTGTCTTTGGCCGTGTTCACACCCGCATTAAAATGCATCTTGGATGATCCGATCACAAGTGGACAACTAAGTACAGGTGTGAATGCACCCAAGACACATTGAGATCCGATCACTCAGACCACATTTGCAGGAGGTTCTTTTAGCAGTGTGTATGCAATGTTTCCTGGGCCACATTAACGGGCCGCCTACTCAACTGACATCCTCTGTGTAAGCAAAACTTGGGAGAGACTTCAGCAGCCAATGTTTCTTTCTAAGAGCGGCTGAGATTGTCAGTAAATGACAATAACTGATCCACCTTAAAGGTCGCCAGCCTCACCGTAACACACCCACTCGCTTCCACCTTAAGGTGGACTGACCTTTAAGGTGGACAAGCTATTCTCATTTATTGATAATCTCAGCTGCCCCTAAACAGATAACAGAGAAACGTTGGCTGCTGAGTCTCTCCCAAAATGAATGTAAATCATTGTAATGTCCTCTGATGTGATGGAAACACGACTGTGTGTGTTTGGATCTGATGCGAGATTCGACAATGTCTTATGGAGGATGGTTTTTTTTTTCTGTTCTCACTTTCTCTAATGGTGTGTTCAGACAGAACGCAAAGCGAATTTTCATCTCACGTCATTCATGCAACTTTGACCGCTGGACCATTTGTGTTTATTCGTACCAAACAGCCAAACCAACTGTATGTTAGCTGTAAGCTAGCTAGCAACGGATGCACCGACTGCTTCTGTGGGAGTGTGTCTGTGTGTTTGTGTTTAGTTCAGCCTCTGACTGAGCTCAGAACTTACCAGAAACTCATTTACCTCCAGCCTCTCTAATTTTCCTCTTGTCTCTGTATGTTTATGAAGCATATTCATAAAGCTCCGGGATACGTGGAAAATTTTCGCTCAAGTCGACAACATTGTACGAGCAAATTCGCATGTACTCGCGTCATTCCATTGACTTTGTATGTAATCACACTGCATCTAAAATTTGCTTTGCATTCAATCTGAACACACAGTAAATGTTGTATCTCTCACAGGTATCCCATACCAGTGCTCTCTTTTTCCTGAATTTAAAATGTGCAGAGAGGAGAGATTGCAGGTTGAGAGAGAAAGAGACAGAGAGTGCAGATTGGTGTATCACTAAAAACTGAACCTGCAACCCATCATGACTGAATGAATGTTACTGATTATAATGTCATTGACAAAGAAATTGCATTTGATGACAACAGGTCATGTCATGGCAGACTCCTGAGCCATAAAACAAGGTCAGTGTCAGCACCAATACCAAACCAGTGTTTTGGATCGGTGCATCCCTAATAGTGACCCCAACCTATATTCTTTGGGGACCCAACACCCTTCCGCCTGTGCATCCCAGTCTTCATGCAGAGTTTGGTTGCTGGATGGCTCATTAACCGAGTCAAATTATCCTGTGAAAAGGCACAGCGATGTCACAGCGTGGGCTGAGGTGGCAGCATGTAATGCAACAGTCTGATGCCAAAGAGTGAGAGAGAGGCTGACACAGAGAGAGGGGGAGAGACAGTCTTGCATCAAAGAGCACTTAGGGATGCCAGCAGAGTAGATGAAGCAAAGAGATCAATATGGCACAATTATTGTACACACTGTAATTGATGAACACGTGGCTTGGGAGGACTTCCTCTCCACTCTCTAAACCTTACAAGCCAATTTCAGCCCAATCGAACCAGCTCAATAAGGCCTATTAACTCAAAGTGCTTTTATTTACCTGCGATAGGGCTTGCCATTGACTATCAGGGGGGATTCCACTGCGTCTTTTCTATTTACAATGCAGCATTTTCAGTTCTTTCAGATTAACATTACACTGGTCATGTATAATCACTGAAATACAAGCTTTCTCAACTCAACTTCTTGCCATGCCTCCTCTGCAGAAAATGTAACAGAAATAAAAATAGTCTTCAAATTATTCAGCTTCGACTCCGGCTGGGATACTTTAATTAAAGCTCTTTGATAGTTACTCTCCAGCATTTCCAGTCCCACTATGGCTTGCTCTGATGTAAGAATAGGACAGGAGTGACCATAAAAGTGATGTGTATGGCTGTGGATGTGCTGGAGCACCTAACTACCTTACTACGGGGCTTTCACAGCCTCCCTGCGGTGGCTATAAATCCACCCAGTGATTGGAGAGCGGAGGTAATGAGGGGCCCAGTGCACTATGCAGACACACACACACACACACACACACACATTTCTCCGTAAATAACACCACCACTGACCCTGACAGCAGTCTGATCATCTTGGTCTGCCACAATCACCTTCCTCCAGTAAATCTATCTAATTAACTCCGCAGCTGAAACCGAAGAGTCTCTCCTCCAGTCAGTCAGAGGTTGCTGCACCATAATAGTTCCTGACAAGGCACAAAATTATCCGAATAAAATTAAAATGCTTCTCCTTTGGTATTCTTGCTTTTCTCGACAGTATTAATTGTTGTTTTCAAAAGTGCTGGACGTGTAGAATTGATGACCACAGAAAACAATTTTGTTCAAGGCAGACAAATGGATTTTAAGTTAACTTAAAAAAACAAGACTGGAATTTTCTCTGACACTGTGTCACTTAACTGGATGTATTCCTGTTCTATGCTTAATGCTGTGCCACCGCTGCTTGTTTTTCAAGCGGTCTATTATCGATGTAACAGGCAGATTGAGTGGAAAATGGGGAAAACAGCACGGCGTCATGATAAGTGGATTAGCAAATTGCCTCCTTGCCCTTTCGCAGGCTTGAAAAGTGCCTTTCTTGTTCTTTACTTTTGACTACTACCAAACCAAGGCCAACCTCTGCTGACCTTTTGCATGTAGCATCTGAGTAATTGAATGAGAACCTGGATAAAGTTAATTGGCTGTTTCCATATACTCTGAAAGCTGCTGATAATTAATCAGAGAGAACAAAAGCCACTACATCACCGCCTAATTATGGGTGAGCACTTGGCAGGCTCGACACACAGGATTCTCCTCAGTGTGTCTCTTCTTTTATCTGCAGCATGTTTGTGTGTGTGTGTGTGTGTATGCGTGAGCATTTGTTACCTGCAGTTCTGCCTCATTACATTCTTAACAATAGGTTTTAATTACAGCAAGCAAAACATTCTTGTAACATATTTCTGATATTTGGAATCATTTCTCAAAATCTAATTAGCTAATATTATGGAGTGTCAGCGAAAAGTGTGAGTGGGCTTTTCATAGATTAAAAACTCAAGCTCTGACTTTTGTATATCAGTTATTGGGAAATGCAGATTAGTTGAAGGGCAAGATTTATCTCTTCACACATGCAGGTCTATTTTGTCCCAGGGTTTTTTAACACTGCAAATAGAGTATTCATATAAAAACTTAGCTAAGGTTGATGCATGTATCACACGCCCAGCCTTTCATTTTGAGAGTGAACATAAAAGCAAGACTAAGAGTCTACAGCCATGGCTAGCAGCTATGCTAACGTCAGCATACTAACATGCTCACAATGACAATGCCAACACACTGATGATTAGAAGGCATACTTTTACCTTGTCATCTTAGTCTTGCTAACATTTGCTAATTAGCACTAAACAGAAAGAGTCTAATGGGAATGTCATTAGTTTTGAAGGTATTTCATTATAAACCAAATTATTGGACAATTAAAATTTTGACCTGATGATGGCACTAGGTGAAAAGTTAAGAGGTCACTAAAGTTATCCTGAGGGGGGACATGAATATCTAAATATGTACTAAATTTCATGGTAATCCATTTTGTAGTTTTTGAAATATTTCAGTGGTGGACTGACGTCAAGTTACAACAGCAGCCTTTAACTCAACATGACAAACCAAACTAACTGGATTGAAATGTGATTGTTAACAAAATATATGAGTCAGTTGATTTGTTTTTGACTGATTGAATTCATTCTGATCGTTTCATTCTGGCTTTTTGCAGAAACCTTTCAACACTACTGTAATTTTCCAGCTAAATTGGCTCCCCTGAAAAATAAAGACCCACACAAGCTTTTTGTGTTTAAAGACAGACGTAGACACAAGCCATTTGATTTAAAAAACTCCTTTAACACCAGCTTTCTGCACACTGAAGTCATTTTGTGTTCCTCTAAAATCAAGTGACTCATCCTCAGATGAAAACATTTTGCCTCAGATGTTCTTAAATAATGGTTATGTCAATGCAAAAAAAAAAAAAGAAAAAAAAGATCACAGCTCACTCCAAAGTTTGCAATAATTGAGGGCCAGCACTCTTTAATTTGCAAGATTATTGAATTCATTATCTCATTATATGAGTCCCTGTTATGATTCTGAATATGAAAACCATCTTTTAGTTGCCCATTGGTGGGATAAATAACAGCATTCCTTTTTACTAGAAACTCTGTCTTATCTATGCACCGGTTTGTTCCATAATCAATTAATTAATCATTTTACCATCAGAGGCTTCAGTTCACTGTCTGATGTTGTTGCCAGCTTTTATTAAATTATTTTATCAGACAGGTCTTCTCTATCTTCCAGATGATTGCATCGCCATCCAAAAATTGAAGAATGTTTTGTCGTCTCCTTCTCTCTTTCCTCTCTTTCCATTTTTCTGCCCAGCCCCTATGTGCCTGTGGCATCAGCCTTTTATTAAGGGATGTAATATCCACCATACCATAGGGCCAGTATTCCTCAGGGCTTCTTTCTCTCTCTCTTCCCCCCTCTCTGTCTACATTATTTTGCACACACACCCACACACACCCACACACACACACAACCACACACACTCAGCGTGGCAGGAGCTCCATCTTAAAGAAATGAGGGGAGCTGGGGAGCAATTAGATTCAGATGGAGACTTTTTAATGTGAATTCCTCTCCAACACTGTGCACTGTGCTGCTTTCCTTTGGAGAATTCTCAAAGTCAAATATAGGATCTTTGATCATTTACAGCCATATGGCATGGCGAGGCATGGACCAACATGGTGTGTGTATATGCGTGTGCTCTGACCATGTATGCAAGGTCAAATAATGCAAAATTCATTCAAATGGCATACGTGGTCCCTAGTTACAGATTTAACCAAAAAGTCAGAAATGAGGTGTTACTCCAAGGTTGTTTCAGAAAATATCTGCAAATTGAACTTAGTTGGAAATGAGTGGAGTTATTTCACTGAGGAAGTTCAACGCTGATGTGACCTTTGAGAGAAAGAAGTCAGTGAGTAGCAATGTTTCATTGGACCATACAGACTCTGCCTCCTTGTCAAGGATGCCTCCTAGTAATCAAGGCCTGAAGAGGTTCAGCAAGGTCAACGTAATTTCCTGAATTAAACTAATGACGATGGGCAGTTGAAGGAAAGAGGCAGAGATTGCGTTCGGGATGAGGAGGAGGTGGGAGTAAGAAAGCAGCAGAGAAGCAGAAGTATAGACATGGTTGGAATCCCCTGATGCTGGGATTAACCACAGCCTGCCTGGTTACTGATCGACCATTTAGGTTACCCGCAGACACCGATGTGGATGAGGTTAATACATTTAATTTGTACCGCACTTTACATTCATTGTGAAACTCAAAGTGCTGCAGTGTTAATAACATAGAACACACAATATAAAGAAAATAGTTATAAGAGTTAAGATGAAACAGCCTTTCTGAATAGAAAGGTCTTTAGGCCTTTTTTTAAAGAGTCTAGGGTCTGTGCTGCCCTCAGATGGTTAGGAAGGCTGTTCCACAAGCGTGGTGCAGCAGAGCAGAAGCTGCTGGCAGATCTGTTTCAATAATGTTTATTAACATTATCAAATGGGTTTTACTTTCCATTTTATGTACATTTACATGTTTTTTTGATCATTTCATGTCTTTTAATGTGAAGCACTTGGTGCATGTCATTTATTTTGTTGTAAAGCACTTTGAGCTGCATTTTTTGTATCAAAGGTGCTATACAAATAAAGTTATTATTATTATTATCTGAGGGTGCGGGTGGAGATTTGTGGTATGATCAGTTCCTGTAGGTTGATAAGGTGCATGTCCGTTGATGGATTTTGTAGTCAATCCTGAAGCAGACAGTGAGCCAGTGCAATAAAGACAGAATTGGTGTTATATGTTCGTGTTTTCACACTCTCATCAGGATCCTGGCAGCGCTGTTCTGAATGTACTGGAGCCTCTGGATGCTCCTGCCAGGGATCCCTGTGAAGAGCGCATTGCAGTAGTCCAGTCTTGAGGGGATGAAGAAAGGCATGAACAAGTTTATCTACATCTCACATCTTTTCATTGCCACAGTCCTCCTCTGGTATCAAATTTAGTTGCTGTTCTCAAGAACAGGAAGGGAAAAATGACGCTTAAACAATCCAGATGAGCAATTTACTAAAAGTAACAGATGGGCCAACAGTTTAGCAGATTATAAAGGCTTGCTTTTGTTGATGAACAATGAGATACATGTGTTCAATTGACCCCTGAAGCTATGCAGGTCATCACAACTGTTGAAAAAAGTAGTCTCAACCTTGGTATTTCTGATCATACTTTGCTGTTACATATTGCTACAGCTAAGACAGTATGATAGGTAGCCCACTCTCTAACAGTATGTACTCACTGCTGCAGCATGTTCTCAGGACACTCAATGAAAAAGCAATGAAACTGTGGCATCAATCGTCCTTTCCCTCCTGGACCTGATTGGAGAGAAATGAAAAAAGCTTTGTATCTGTCTCAGAAACAGTAGCTCAGTTCTATGTTAACATGATCAGTAAGGTCGACTTTGCCTTATTTACTTCTAGTGTCAAGAACTTCAAACAACACAAAATACGGCAAAGAAAATTAGATCTGATTCAAGAAAATCTGAAGTCAGTGGAATTAATTTTGTCATGTTTCTTGCCAGATGTGTATAAAAAAAAAAAAAAATTAGTTGTCAAGATAAAATCGGGGCGTAAATAATCAAATATGAAAGTGAGTCTTGACAGGCAATATAAAGAAACGTTCATAACGCAAACATAACAACAATTTGAAAATAATAACAAAGATGTTTTTGACCCGTTCTTTAGAAATCACTTGCAAACATTTCTTTGAAACGGACTCCACCATCTGTATCTGTCACTGTCAAGTCAGAAAACCACTCTCTCAACAGATGTTAACTTCATATTGTGTATTTTTTTCATGATGAATCATTGATGCGATGAGAATAAAATAGATATATTTCTTTTCATCTTTTGTGTTGAAACCACAAGATGTTTACATGTTTTACTGTCAGTAAAGATGGAGCAATTACTGTCATTCTTAGCCGGTGTTGTTTTTGTTCAGGCTACTTGCACTTTTTTTCAGCATTTTGAAACAATTTTACTTTAAAGGGGTACTCCAAAGATTTAGTATCATGCTTCCATTAAATTAAGAAACCTTCAACAGATGGATTAACAAGTGTACAGCCATGTTGTGCTTTGAGTGAAATCTAAAATATTCACAATGACAGTGTTAACATAAACATTTTAAGCAACCATGTTGTTTTTTTTTACCTTGTTCACCATCTTAATGTAGTGTGTTAGCATGCTAATATTTGCTAATAAGCACTACACACAAACTACATCTGAGGCTTATGGGAATATCTTTAGTTTTGCAGGTATTTGGTCATAAACCAAAATGTGTGTACCAAATTTTAGGATAATCCATCACATAGTTGTCTAAACATTACACTCAAACAACAAATGTCAACCTCATGGTGGCAGGAGGGGAAATGTCAGGGAATCAAAAGTTAATAAAGCCATTTAGATTCATCCTCTGGGAACCATGGCAGTCTTTACAAATTTGTGCCAATCCATCTTGTAGATGTTAAGATTTCACTGGATATGTGAACACTTGGACCGACAGGCCAACACTGCCATCCCTAAAGCCATGCTGCTAGTAGTCCATGGAATGGGATGGGAAATACATTTCCTACAATGCAACCAATAGCATTTTTTCAGACCCTCCCTTTCAGATCCTCCCTGCTCGGTTAAATTCACATGTCAAACTCCATGTCCATATTTGCAGTCTGCAAGCCCAAGCTGAGAAAACCCTGATCAAATAATCAGGGTTATTTTCTAAAACTTGACAAAGCTCCTCCAGAGCCACAGAAGATATTATACAACTTTCTACAGTCTGGATTATACTCTTTCTGGATAGCAAACTGACCTTGATGTGTCAAATGCTTTGCTACATTTTGAAAGGCAGCCATTATAAAATTAGAAAATGAATTTATCTGTGGGTGCACCAGCAGAAAACAGACAGGGGTAAATTACTTTTGGATCAGGCCTGAAAAAAATTAACTATACAAACTGTATATTAGTAAGTTCATCCAAAATAGTGGAATTTTTGGGATGGTAATCCTCTTTGTTGTCACTCAAGTTGGCTAGCTTTGATGCATGAAATATCAATGTGGAGACATGATTCTGTAAAAAGAATGAAATGCACAAAGTTATAAACTCTGACTCATTCTGTTTGAATAGCATTGGAAAGACCATATGGTACAATGTATTCTCTTTAAACCAACTGAACTCAAAAGCTCCCACTGTTCCCCTTCAAATTTTCCCTCAGTATCTTCAAAGCTAGATAAAACTTTTCCCACTTTTACTGCCATATTATAATCTGTCTGCTTGTTCCTGTGCTTTGTTGAAGTCATGTATACTTTAATGGCATCCCCTTTAAATTCACATTGAAAATTTTGCATATCTTGGGCATCATTTTAAATCAATTGTCACTGAATTTAGCTTTTACAGTTCTGGAAACATTCACAGTATGATGAGAATTTAAAATAAGTGTCTGTGGGTTTTAACAAATCTTAGCTGCATAATATACTCTTAATGTGGTGCCCAGCAAATGTTCTGTGAGATTCAGTGGTTAGGAACTACATGTGCATACATTTTAAAACAGCTACATTTGTAAAAAAAAAAAAAAGAAAAAAAAATCTCCATGAATATGTTGTAAATCTCAGTAAAGTTACTATTTTCAGATTTCTTTTCAGATGTCTTTAAATACTCAAGGTTTGTGTTTATCCCTCAAAGCTGAAGTGTTCTTTTTCCAGGAAAGCGTTGTCAAGGCCTGCCCTACTGCATTTATAAAATTGCTGACTGGGTATGTTTTCGAGCGCAGAGAGAGGTAGCAAGGTATAAGAAAAATACTCTGTCTCTTCACTCCACGGAGAATTAAACTAAATTTACTATCTGCAGTGCCTGCCTCACAGCTATGCTGTTCTCCCCTCTGAGCGGAGAAGAAGGGAAAGAAAGAGAAAAGAGGGATGAGAGACAGAACCATCCTAATCCCTAACAAGGGAAGTTGAGATAAACTTACCGTGAGTGCTTGTGTGTGTGTGTGTGTGTGTGTGTGTGTGTGTGTGTGCATATAGGTGTGTCTCTTCCTCTGCGTGCTCATTCCCCAGCAGTGCTGTGGCAGTATTAGTGAGACTGTCAGACCCAGACCGAATAGTTGTGGCTTGGATAAACCAGCGCAGGAAGAGGTCTCACCTCTAGTTAGTCTCAGCAGGACATAGTCTACCAGTTAGGTGACAGAGAACAACTGCTGCTGCTCTCCACTCACACACACACACACACACACACACACACACACACACACACACACAAATACTAATCAGATAGACATACATGTACCTGTAGAAAGTGTTGGGTAGTAGCGAATTACTTACGTGTGACAGTACTGTAACTTTCTTATGGGGAGTCTGATGGAGGGTTTAAATGAGTTTGGTCTCTCTGTGTTCAGTGGAGAGAGTGCTGTGAGACATGCCAGCTTGGCACAAAGGCTGGAGTTGCAGAGAGGCAGTTAACTGCCACTTAAAGAGGGAAAATGCAACTCCTGGTAACTCCAAAGTTGTGAAATTTTCATATTGTGTCCTCTTATAGGGCTAGCTAACATTAGTCACAGGTAAGCCTGTAGTGGGTGTGTGAGCTTCATTGTGAAGAACAAGGGGATGAAAAACAGGAGTGTTGGCAGGTATGTTATTCAGAGCCTTGTATGTGATTAAGCTAGCTGTTGATGTACGCTGGCTGCTTGTTAAACCACAATGTCTCGTTTTCTGCTTCATTAAATACAGAATATGTCATACGGGTGTGGAGGCACCTTTGAGGAAGTTGGTCTGAGTAACGACAGTAAGGAGTAATGTGAATAATTACTTTTGCTGTTGAATAATTAGTAGAGGAATATAATTACTTCTTCAATTAGTAATATTTAATCAGCAATGTTTCAAATAACTTCCCCAACCCTGCCTGTAGATCTTCGCACACTCACTCACACACACACAGCAGCAGAACAGCAGGGCAAAGTAGACCACTGGGAGACACACAAAGAAGTCAAAACACGGGGCAGCTAGCCTCCAGAAACCCTGCCTGCTAGAGAGCAGTGAGACAAAAGCAAAAAAATAACCCAAAGCCATTTCTCCGGAACCTCCACTGTTATTATCCCAGCGTCTTTACGGAAATAGACGGCCATTTCTCCCATGCGGGAGTAATGAAGGAGCAGAGCAGAACCCCCCCCCCCTCCCCCCCCTTCCTCCTTTAAAGCCTAAAATGCCCATACGGTAAATCAGATGGTGACTGCAGAGGCCACACAATCTGCCTTTTGCGTCACACATACACACACTGACATGCACAGAAATAGACTGCCAGCGAAAGCTTCCTTGCATGAAAGCGGGCGAGCACACACAATTCCTCTCTCACCTCTTTACAGTAAAAGAATGCCGGCTATCTCCCAGAGGGAAATAATCAGCTTTCTGGCTTTTATCACCCCAACGGAGCTCATCCTTTCTACAGATGGCTTCGATACACCGGCCGTTTCTCACACTAAGATAAAGACACATACTCAGATTAGTCTGTGGCATGATATGAATTTATTGACTTACTAGGCCAATTACTGTGCATATGGATTAGAGAGTGTTGCCTTTTCTCCCTGGCTTTCACCCTTCACCATTTTTCCATCCTTCTCGCTGTATCATTTTGATCAATCTTCCACACAATCCCCTCCTCCCCTTTGGTCTTTTCTGCCTGGAAACCGCCTCACCCCTTGATACCTCCTTCCCTCACTTTGTAATCGCGCTGTCTGACCCTACACCTCTCTCCCCCGTCTCCCTCTGCCTTTCTCTCCTTTCCGTGCGACCCTTGACGACCCCCCCTTCTGTATCTTTCCCCTCTCTGGCGCAAGCCTCATCTCATTTCCCTAAATCTCTTCCCTTCCCTCCATGTCTGTGTGCGTCCCCACTGTGATCCGGGTGACATTTCAACAGTCACGCCTGTCACGTTACACAGAGGGGTGCAGTGCCCTCCGTGCACAGCCAGGCAACAGAGGTCCCATTAATGTGTCAGTGTAATGCTCATACAAATGGAGGGGAGGGGATGTTCTCATTAACGTACAGGCTTCTATTTGAAAAAATAGCTTTGTAAGGTGCGCGTGTGCGTTTCATTGAATATGCAAGAGCAGAAAAAAAAAAGATGAGACACAGGGAAGCGAGAATGAAAGAGCATCTAATTACATGACAGACTTAGCCTCTGGATCTCTGTGATTGAATAGGGCACCCTTTCCTGATATTACTCCACAAAGCTTTCATAATATCCTCTCTCTATCTCTCATGCCCGTCATATTCTCCTCCACAGCTTGTGAAGCAGTATGTGTATGTATGTTCAGCCACTTTGGCCTCACCAGGACTGCCAATTCTGAGACATGCTTCTCGCCCTAGTCCCCAGCCTTCCCTGGGCTGTCTGCCTGGGTTATATTAGCCCCCGATATATTGACCCAGCGAATGAGATGAGGCTTGGGTTGTGTGTTGTGTGTCTCCTTCTTTGTGCGAGTCCTCAGGGGGATAACTAGATGTTACTCGCCTGCTGCTGTTGCTGCGCAGTGGATCTCACTTTTTTGGCCACTGGATAACAAGGTTGACTCTGCTGGCGGAAATCTCAGCTTTCTGCTCTGTCTGGCTGAACAGACAGCGCCTCGGCTATGGCAGACTCTGTGGGCGTTCAGCTGCACTCTGATGCTTCTCTCTAGAGAGATTCTTCAGCGTGTCGGTGGATGGTCTGGTGGGTGTACGCACCAAAAAGGCCTCCACATACATATGCATGTGTAAGTTCTTGGCCACTGAGGAGTTCTACATTGCAATTATTACAGAATTATAGCCTGAGGGAAACAGGTACTTTGAAATGTTAAATATTTTCTTACATAAGTACATTATATATTCCAGAAGCAAACTTTTATTCCTTGACAGATGGATTATTTCCTCAGAAAATATACATGTGCGCAATAACTGACACCTTCCCAGTTTGATCTTGTTCCTACCAGTCCCCTAGCATCCAAACATCTGGAGCATTTGGAAACTGGGACACCGAGTTTCGAATATATAGCCTACTCTTGCACCTAACTGAGTCAATTCAGAGCAATTACTGAATTTGATTATATACTCAGAGTATTAACTTCTTGTAGAATTTGGTGTGAACGGGCAATCTTGGCTATACAGCGACGAGCCAGCTGCTGCTACAAACAGTTCAAGTAAATCCGAAGTCTTTTCACACAGACATTTGACAGACAAGATTTTAACACTTTTTCATCTTCCATTCCCCATATCTGCTATCAGATCACATATATCTCTGACAGCTATTGCTGTTTTCCTGTGGAACTGGGGCACTTTCTTTTATAAACAGACTGGCAGATTGGCTCTAAACCCAACAAGACCTTGCTGGAAAATGCAGTTCATTGTGAAAAATATCAGGGTGACTGATCTGTCTCACGAACGCAGGTCATTTCTGCAGGAACCTGTTATTTGGAATTAATTTCAGCACTGGAACTTCTCGTCACTCACGGCTTGTCAGCCTCCGGTGTTATTTTTCATCTATCTTTAGTTCCTCTTTTCGCAGCAAGACATGACATTTTCCAAACAGACAGGTTTTAATAAAACATTTTGTATCTGCCACAGAAAGGGGGCCACTAAGCCTGGGAAACAGCTAACCTTGTTTTTGTGACAGGAGAGCAAAGCTTTACTGAATATGACAGGGACGATTGCATGAAGAGCCTCAGAGGAAAGCTCTTTATGTTTACTCCTCTGTAGAGTTTTTGCTATTCACAGATTTTCCTGTCTGCATTTCTTGGCCTCTGCCACCTCTCTAGGCTTTTCTCTCTTTTCCTCCATCGCGTTTTCTCATTTCTTCTCTCCTTCTTCAGAGAGCCCTGTGGTGTGCTGTCAAAGTCACCCTCGCCGGACTGGGATGAACACGGTATCCCTGATGTCTATGCAACAACAACAATAACAACAGCGAAACAAAACCTGCTTATGCCCTACACAGAGACATCAATTCACCCTGATCTGGATTTGGCAGTAATCGCCCCCAGACTGATGGCCAATCAGAAGCACATCACACACTTGGAGCAAAAATAAATTAAAGCCCGTTCGTCCACGCATTTCTTTTCAAAACCAATACCTTTCCGGTGAATGTGTCATGCCTTCTGTTCACAAAAAAATAACCTCAGAAAAGTGTTGATGTCACAATAGATTTTCTCCTGAAAGTGGAAAAGACAAAAATGATTTTAAAATAGATTTTTTTTTTATTACTGAAAGAACAACAGTTTAAAGGCTTTCTGTGATTTTCTCTGCTCTCCTGCCACCATCACTAAAGGAAATTTAGAGACTCCAAGGTGTATATAGGTTTTGCCACTTTATCTGGGATTGGTTTGGTGCATGTGTGGCATGGAGGGCAATATTTTCTGAGCTTTGGCATCATCAGCAGCAGATTTTTATTTCTTTAGGAATTATTCAGCATCAGGTCATACATAATAGAGGTACATTGCATGATTTCAGACAGTGTGTCATTGTGACAGTGACACCTTTAAAAGATAAAATATTGTCACCACCTGCGCTCCATTGTTCCACATAAAATCAAGAGTGGATCACTACTGTGAGCTGTCTTCTTAATTTTAGATTTCATAAACTTTATCAGCATTTATTTTATGAAATTTTGCCAAACTACAAAATGAAACTGTTGGCTGTTATCAGGTGAACATGCACTGCCAAACAATGTCTCTACACTCAGCAAAAGATGGTTTGTTAGAGAGAGAATCACCACTCTTTACTGTTTTTACCAACAAAGTAATGAGTGTCGACCAGCAGTTTCTGCATTTTTTCTTAGCCTCCAACAGCTAACGCTAGCTGATAGTCCAAATCACCCTCAGGATCTCTGGACATTCGGAACTGAGTAGCAACTTCAGTCAGTTTGCGAAATTGTAACATTAGCTAGTCAGACGTGACCAGCAGTTAGCTGTCAATATTACATTCAGTAGACAACTACATAGCAGTCAACAGTCAAAACATAGGTTTTGCAGAAACATCAATACTTATATTCTGTTTGTATCTACGATTCCTTCCTTTAAGTTTATTTAATACCTGCAGCCGTTACACAGCAGCTTAATTCTGTACAGGGGTGGAGAGGAGTCTTCCTGCTATAAATGAATAAGCAGATTGTTCTGAATGTCCTCTATTGAGAGAAAGCCTGTGAGCGTTTTTACATACTTACCCCAGCATCAGTGGAGGTAAAGGGAATTTGTTCAGATAATCCACAGATCCCACTGTCTACAGTTTTCATGGAGACTGTCTGAAGACTGAAGAAATAATCCCTATGAAACACAGTGAGATTTATGGAAATTCCATTTACTTCCATTGTTTTGTGTCCATTTGCTTGAAATCTCAGAGAGGGATATCTCAAAACCTGGACACTTTGCACTTAAAAACCACTCAACCGCTCAAACTTTTTACTACATTTCTTTTTATATAAAGAGGTGTTACGTATTTGTGTCAAAAATTGTATTCATCTTCATGTGCCTGAGATGAGAAGGGAGATTTTGTTTGAGCGAACGACCAACTTGACTAGGACATTACAGCCGCGGCTCCAACAGACTGGCTGGATCAGATACGGTCACATTTGGAACGAATGAGAGAAATGTCAAGTCTGGATCCAGAATAGCAATGAGATTCTGTGTGTAGGCTAGCTTATCCTGGATGAACCCAAAAGGACACAGGCAAAGATCATGTAGGATAACTTAGTGTGTCTGAAGACCTTTTTCTAACTTAACCCCTTGACTACTTTACATCCACATGGTTTAATGCAGAGTATTTCTTTTTTAATGGCAAACACATAATGTGAGGGATATAATTTCCCCAAGAGTGCTCTTTTACCGGCTGAATGATATAGCTGAGTGTTTCCTCACCTCCTGAGCTACTCACATGCTCTTGCAGAAAAAATACATGTTAGCATATCACTTAGGTTCAAAAGACAGTTTAGGGGAATAGCAATAGGCTTGTACAGTGTGCATTAGTTGGCTAAACCGCTCATTCACAAGTGTACTTGAGTGGTTTGAGTAATGTGGTCCTTAAGCCCCTGAGTGGTTAGTAGGTAGAGGAGTAAAAGGTGAGACTCTTAAGGTTCTTTTCCTCTTTAGATGAACTCATAGGAAGGGTTGAAGTGAGCAGTGAGCGTTCACCGATGAAATACATCACTCCTCCAGACGGCCCAGCGCAGATCAAAGTGGGGCGGCTGCTGGGAGGTTTCAAAGAGCAGCCGCCATCTCATTACATCCACAACTTTCATGTGAAATGTTGATGAAACAGACTGTCTTACCCCTGTCTTTCCATCACCCACTAGATACACTGACAGTTACATTAATTTACCCTGTGAACTACATTTTAGGTATTCAAAAAACGTTCTCGCTGTCTCGCAATACTAGAACCAATCACCTGCTATGTTTAAATACACACAGAAATGCTGTTAGTTAAACAACACTGGTTTAGACACTGACTACATAATTTGACAACCTCCCAAAATAATTCTATTTCTACAAAAACTGCTTATTTATCTTATACTGGCCCTCAATTCAGCCTCTGCATGAAACAGGCTATTTTAGCTCCTGTCTTTAAGGCCCCCCTCCTGAGGAGCCCACTCTGTTCTTATTGGTCAGGTTTTGGAAGCTATCCCTCGGCAGACATCCGCCGGCTCCGGAGGCTACGTCAACAAACCATGAAACAAACCAAAGTAGTAGGATTTTACTATTTTTTCTCATTCGTTACTCGAAATTTCAAACTCTCAAATACATCTGTACATGTTTGAGCTGGAACCCGATCCAAAATATGAGAGTGGACAATGCAAGGAAAAACCTCAGCAACAAAGGCTACGGAACAGATGGCTGTTCATGGGTAAATATGCGCAACGAGCTTCTCGGCAAGGTACGAAGTGTACAGAGCAGGTTGAAGCCCTGGCTTTTGACTTGCAGGGAGCATTTCTACATATGTTAACCTCAGGTTTTGGAACTTTGACCATGTTAACATAGATATCTGACATCATAACAGTATATAAATAAGCCAAAAGTATAATAAGTCCCCTTTACGATTTTTTGGCTCATGTTATGCATGTCTTGCAACATGTATAACATGAACTTTGTCTCTTCCAGGTGTCTTGACTTTTCCCATCTATGAACAGAAACTATACATGCACTCAGCCTTCATATACAATAACACAATGAAATGGAAAGTTGCACCAGTTGATTGCTGTTCAAGAAATGTCACCGAGGTCTAAAAGTGCTTGCATAAGAGTTTTAACTGCACCGTAATTACATTTTCAATGTGCACATACCTGCTGATTTAGAAGCCAGTCTTTCTGTGATTATTAGAAAAAAAAACATCTTGACATTTAAAGCTAAGGAGCCATTGTTGACAAGGTTCTGCACCTTCAAAACAGGTGTTTCCAAAATGTTTACTGACTAACACGATAGCAGCATGTACAAAATAAAATGGAAAAAGAATAAAAGGGGAAAATTGGAGGTTTGGCCTCTCATGGTTTTGATTTACAGTACAGGTGTAGAAAATCCATTCTCGCATAGCTGGCTGGAAAGGTGAGAGAAAACTCTTGCAGGCTGGTGTTAATGTAGAGAAACTGTGTCTGTGTGAAAGGGAAAGACAAAGCCAGACTGCAGAAAACTACTCAGCTCCTAGAGCCCCTACATGTAGACTATTCATCTCAATACACTGTTCTCAAAGGAATGTTTCCTATACCAGCCTGTAATTGGCTGTAGAGAAACGAGACCATCTCTAAAAAGTGTGCTGGGCTGACTAGCAGCAAAGACAAGTCTTAACCTCAAAAGTAGAAGGATTCAATTTGTTTTTCTTACCAAGTTATAAGCAAATACAAGCTACAGTTAAAGTCGCTAAATAATCAAGTAATCATTTACCAAATTGTCACTATCTAGAATATGCTAAGCTTGGCTTAGCATGCTGCTAAGTAGAAGCTGCCTTCCTGTAGAATATTTACCAAAATGTTTTGTTAGCATCCCCAAATAGCGGAAACATACTGTATGTAACCTAGCTAAAGTAATCAAGTTGCAGATTGTAGCTTAGCAGCTTTAATAAGTAACTCTTGCTTCTGCAATATTTTTACAATTAATTATAGATACCACTGTAGATATCCATGAGATGTTACTCGGGTTTCAAATGTCAAATGTTCCTTTGAAAATGTACGCTTTAGTCTTTAAAAAAGTAGTGTAAGAAATACATTTCGTGATACTGAATATTGTGTACCTACTAACTTTTCCCCTTTTTTTGTTTTTTGGGTTTTTTTTTTTTTTGAGCAGCTTTCTCGTGTCTCTCTTCTTGCTTTTCTTTCATCTGGAGCAGCTAACTAGCAACCCTTTCCCAGAGGCTGAATTGCTAACACAGGCAATTTTGGCAAGGTGTTAGCCCATGAGAGGGTGGGATCAATTGGGGCCAGAGTGACCCTGGCGACCTCTGTGGGGCCTCTGGCTAATTTGTCCCCACCACTAAAGACACCCAACAGCCCCTGCTCCTCACCCTTGACCTCCCTCTGACTGTGTTACTGTGGTGACAGTTAGCAGCAATTTCTTTCCCCTTACCTACCTGGACTGCCTTTTCCTCTCCTCTTATTTTTCTTGGTTCAGGCTGTTGCCAGTTGGATCATGACCTCAAGACACCATTCTGAATATAGATGAAGAACACTGTAGAAGTGGCAGTATTCTCCGAGAATCAAGTGCAGAACACACACACAAGTAGAGAGGAACATATATAGAGTGCAGTTATTTTTTATGAATTTAATTTTGTGACATGCCTGACATCAAGGTTCACTTTGTGGCCCAGATGTAAAATTACATGACCTCTCCTTGACCTTCTGGTCTGAACATAATCTCAGATTCTGATCCCTTAAGGATTTGTGTGATCTGTTCAGTTTCTACATTGTTGCTATAAAATTGCTTGGCATATGTTGACCTCTCCTGAGAATTTAGAAAATGTTCTGACTTTCTCCATCTGCAATACAGCTGGAGACGATAAAATGTTGCCAGATGTGGGCCAAATAAAATACCGAGTGTAGGCAAAATGTTTCGCATTCTGTCCTCTTGAATGTCTAAAGGTGCGTTCACATTGAACATGAAGCCGATTTTTTTCATTTAGTTCGTACAAATACGATTGCTGGACCGCTGTTTGTGTAGTCTGTGTTTATTTGCCACAAATAGCCTCTTTTTCCAGCTGAAAAAAGGGTGTAGCAAGCTAGCAATGTACCTATTCTACTAGCAATGCCCTAACTATCAAACACAAACTGTGTGCGTGGACTAAACCCGAACATCTTTCGAATTCAAAACTTACCAGGAGATGAATTTATTTATCATATATTCCTCCAGTTTATCTAATTTTTCTTCTTGTCTGTTGAGTCACGAAGCTTCAGGATATTAACACAAATCTTTTGCTCAAGTTGAAACATTTTTAACTCCTGCAGACGGATCTTCACCTCAATAGAGCAAATTCCATTCCCGCCTCCTCTAAAATTAGCTTCATGTTCAGTCTAGACATATTTAGCCTGCTGTCTAGAACATCTGATTCTGTGTATTAATGAAAAACAGACTGTAAAGCTTTTTTCTGTTATATAATTCCAAGGACACTTTCCTTGCAATTTCCCATCAGCCAGCCATATTTCCTCCTCTTTTTCAGACCCAGTCATTTATCTGCATGACCTCCAGCCAGGCCTGACCTTGTGAACAAAATTACAAAAAGGAGCATATATTTGAAGACGGCGTATTAATGATGTGATAGGCGCTAATTCAAACTGAAATTCTCACAAATATGCATGCACAGACACACACACACACAGACACTCAGTGAGACTCCTGGGAACGATGGATCTTGATTAAGTGTGGGGAAGGGGGGAGCTGGGGGGAGCAGAAGATGACACGTCAGAGTCGTTTAACGTAAAGTTATGACACTTTTATGAGACCTGCTTTGGAAATTGGCAAGTACAGTACACATACACACACACACACACACACACACACACACGCACACACAAACAGAGACAGGTATGTCTGGCTCAACAACAAATTCCTTCACACAGCACATAACAGACTACAAAGCAAGCATACTGATAGGTGCTAAGCCACCTTTTCCTGTACATTTGTGTCTGCTGGAATGGATCTCCCTTCTGTCTCACAGTCAATTTCTGATCCTCTCTTGATGGAATGACCTTGGACCGAGGACTCCGCTGTTTTTTAAGCTTCATTTTGCCGACTGTCAGCGTGTGTGTGTGTGTGTGTGTGTGTAGGTGTCTGTGTGAGCATAGGAATGCCCACGTGTCCTAGCCTGTCGTGATTCGTGATTCCTGGAGAAAAAAAAAAAAAAAAAAGCAATCCTTTGTGCTTTGCTTTTTGTGCAAATAGTTGGAAGCTCCCATGCTTTTGTCCTGTGACGCATTCGGAGTCTGTCAATCAATAGCCTCCAATTACGAATATAATACACTCAATTGACTCGACGGGCGGGCGGCTAGATTGCAGCGTGGAAAGCTATTAAAGGGGTGCGGCGTGGCGTGCAGAGAGGCGAGCTCCTTGAGTTGTGTGTGTGTGTGCGGGCGAGGGGGGCAGACAGGGCTGAATGGAGGACGCTGTCAGGAACTAATAGCTTTGGGATGTAGTGCTGGGCTGTGTGTGTACAGCAATCTTGCTCTGTCTTAAGGAGGAAGGAGGATGCGAGGTGGAGGTGGGGGGGTGGATGGTACTGATGAGACAGGGAGGGTTTCTGCACATGGGATGGTTTGGGAATTGGACCATTTGCATGTATGTTGTATTACTTTTGCGTGTGCACATACTTGACAATGTAGTGACAACCCTGTGCCACGCCAGCCACCCAAACCAGCTCCACCACCATCCGCAGACTGCTACATGATAAAGTGACTTCTCCAAGATTGAGAGCCAACGCTGCTGTGATACACCTTTGTCAAGAGTAGACAGGCATAAAAAAAGAGGGACTGAGGATAAAGAGGACTCCGGAGATAACTAAAGCATTTGAGAGACAGGTGCAATATAGAGGAAGAAGAAGAGAGTATGGGGTGGGAGGAAGCAACACGGGGGTGGGGTGGGTGTTCGAAATGAAGGAGGAAGATCTGAGGAAATGACAGAGAAAGAAAGGCAGAGATAGGGTATTGGACAGCTATTTATTCTCATAAATATCACCACAATCTTTTGGCAAGGCCATGAAATTCTCTAAAAAGGAGAATCAGGGAGACAAGCAGCAATAATGGAAGGGAAAAACAGACAGACTGAGACAGACATCGAGAGACACAGTTTGAGATAATGAGCAATGAACAGAGAAAGCTGTTTGCTTTTATGAAATCATTGCATTCTGCTCATGTTTATGTTCCGCTGATACCACAGGCTCCCACAGAGCCAGAGGAATCGAACGAGGTATACGTTGAGATGGAACCCCGTGGTTAGACTGCAATAAGCATCTGCTATTATTTCTTTAGACTGACGTGTATATTGGAGTTCCGTGCTCGCAGTCTAAGCCTGCTAAATCTAATCCAAGACCAGCTGTCAAAGTGATTCACGCCTACTGTATTGAAGATGTGGTGCAACGTTAGTCCAAATCAAGAATATGACAACGATGTAGAAATGAACAGTTTGTAATGCTTAATACTTAGTTCTTAAATATAATATTAGATTGACTTTTTCTTCAATAGTCTTTCCAGAAAAGTAGTTTCTGAATTGTGAAAACTGTATCAATGACAATTGCCCTTTGATTAGGAGAGAATAATAATTTATATCATAGTTCCTACACTGTCTCTCAGTTCAAGTGAGTAATCCTAAAAAATTATGTTAATGTACAACTAATAACTAACTAATATGCAGTAGCAAAAATGACTTTTTAAAAATCAAGATGAACAAGAAAATGTTTACATTGAACATATCTTCAATCTTCAACCTGAAACACACTTCAAGCAACTCAAAGCCTGTGTAAAAGGTGAGGAAAAGGTCGTTATCTTGGTTAAACAGTGAAAAAGTCAACCTTGAATTAATGACAGTGTTGACTTTTTAATATTTAAACAAGGCCACAACCTTTCCCCAAAGTGGTTTTGTAGCGCAGTAGTTCCCCAACCTTTTCTCTAATGCCTGGCATGTTAAATGTTTCTACATTGATGGAGATCTTGAGAGAAAGATCGATTTCTTCATATTTTGGATTTACATGACATATTTGTGGTTTTATCTTTTCTTCCCTGTCAAAAGTCTGCTCATCTTTTACTTTACATGTTTTGTTGCTTTCTGAACAAGTCTTATCTAATTGATAGCCTTGCTGGCCTTAGAGCACAGATGCGTCTTTATCATTCCCAAGTAAATCAGATTTCTCACAACAGATTTCTTTACTTGTCATAACAGGAAAATCACAAGTTTATCTAATAACATTAATGATAGCTACTATAGCATTTAAAAGTTGATTTCGAAGCTTATATGAGGCTTCAGCAGTCTGAGTTAGTCATATCCATTAGTAGGGAGATTAGTAGATTTGACTCATTTGGACGTCTAAAGCTTCTAATGGTCAGTATGAACAGGAGGAATGATTATGGCAAGAAAAACCTATTTCAATGTTCATTTGAGCATCTGACTGTTGTTTTAAGACAGACGTGAAAAAAAAGTTTTACCCAAAATAACTTACCCTGATACTTTTCGGTTCTTTACCTACAGTGGTTTAGTTATTCATTCCCCTGCCAAAATAAGGGCATTTTTGGGGGCTCACCCCCAGAGGCCCCAATTCTCCAAGAACTTTTCTCAATTTTAACTACACCACAGATTATGTCAGTGTTGGAAAGAGGGGGGAAAATAGCAAGCCTGGAGAAGATTCAAGCCTGTTACAGTTTCTAGGTCAGCAACATTAACCTTAAGCACACACTCCATTTCTGAGTTGTCTCCTCATCCTCAGCGAGAACAAGATGACAACTTTTTTTCCCCCCATTTTTTTCCCCCCAGCAATGTATTCAGCAAGCTAAAACGAAATAAATGGCAGCAAGGAGAACAAGACTGTTGATCTCCAGACTGTCTGCAGGGGTATTAATAGAGCCTGCACTCAAATATATCCATGTGTGTTCCTATCCGTTCCTCATAGTCCAAGTCTTTTTCCATGGCCTGCAGCTTCATCATCAGCATGAACAGGTTTAAAACAGCCCACCCAATGTGACTGTTATCAACCTATTGAATGGGCATTATCATCACACATCTGTTCTAAATATATGGGCTAGTAGGGCCTGCTAAACCTACTACTGCCATTCCTTTTATTCTCTGAGGAAAATGCAATATTTTAATAGTTTCAGCATTAAAATGCATTTTGATAACATTTCTACCAAGAAATGTGCATTTTATTTTAATAATCTGCTATCACTGAAACCACTTGGCTTACATGTTTGAATCATTGTCTTTGCGTTGTGTAGTTATCTGAACTGTTATGTTATTTGTATTATTTTATGAGATTTTGTATTATTAACTGAGATTTTGTGTGTATTCATGGAGTCCCCACCTTCACACACAACAGAGATAGTGGTGTTTGGATTCGGATAGCTGTGATTGTGGCTGACCGACTGCAATTTGAAATGGAATGAAGCCAACTGACAGCAGACAAGCCAAAACAGGATTCAAATGTGCCAAGTCCACCCACAGCACAATGCCCTTCGCTAACCCTAACCTGCTTTTGCACTAAATTGAATCAAATCTTGTACCATGGCCGTATAAATGGGATGAAGATGGGGTTATCAAACTGGACTTTACATTTCACATCCCTTGTTTAATCCCTGCACTTGTCACTTTCATATATTTCACCACAGACTATAAACATAATTTGTAATTGTACCTTTTAGCATAATTAGAAATGAAAGTGTTTATTTTTCATATTTGAGCTAAGGTGTGTTTACAGTAAGCATCATCTGGCGGTGAAAGCACATTTCACCTGCTTCCATAGGGATCTTCTCATTAGATTAGATCATTAGATTAGATAGCTATATTAATCCCCAGTTGGGAAACTCGTTTGCCACCAAATCAACTCATACAGACAAACAATATAGACATTGCATTCACAGTACACAACAAATAAATAACACAATAAAAAAAGCCATTTGAAACATGATCAACAGCTGAAAGGTGCTATGGATCTGTACCACATCTAAAAGTGTTGATTAAAAAATCTGACTGCTGCTGGAATAAAAGACCTTCTGAGTTGTTCAGTAGAAAGCTGAGGCATCACTACTCACTCACTGAATGAGCCTCTGAGTCTGTTAAAAAACTGTGTAATGGATGGCCTTCAAAATACAGAACCGTTGGTTTGGCCCTTTGTTCTCTTTTCTACAGTGATCTCAACTGAGTCTGGGGTAAGGCCAATTACTGAACCAGCCTTTCTGATCATATTATTGATCCTGTCTTTATCATCTGCAGTGATGCTGGAAAAAAAACAATCTTCACACATTTAATGATTAGATTTTTAAAATCTGATAACGCCAATGTGTTTCCCACCCCCTAAAACCCCCTGGGGTACCTGCAATTTAACACTGCCAACTTCTAATTATTAATATTAATATCTAATATTAAAAGTTGAGATGAAATGAAAAATGCCTTTTTCACATTCCTGGTCATATTGTGCACATATTTAACAATATATGCCAAAAAAACCCACAAAAAAATCAATTTCTTTGTATTCTTATATCAGAATCCAATCATGTTTTCTTCCTGTAAAACAAAATATGATGTGTGCTTATGTAGGCTTGAACCAACCAATTTCAACCAATAATATCATGACATCCCCCCATCAACCAATCTTCAACTTTTAGCAGCACAGAACTAAAATTTATTATGACACGCCTGCTTTTCAACCACTGACTGTATATAAATATGAACGTCATGACAGCTCCCCAAAAGTGAAGCCAAAACATCTCGATCGCCCCCTGGTGGCTGGCTGTAGTATAAATCAGCCAGATTAGTTTCAATTAATTATTTGACGATATAAAAAGGGGGTGTCATGATTGACAGCTGTGTCCCTCAGGCAGCAGGACGGCTGAGGGGGTGTCCTGCTGCCCGACTCTACTGCGCAGACTACGGGCTCCAAATGACGTCACACAAGCAAGATGGCAGCTCCCGGAAAGGAGATATTTTGGCTTCACTTTTGCATAGTGGTAGGAAGTGGAGACGCGTCGTCCATATTTATATACAGTCAGTGTTTTCAATGTTCAAATCAAATTCCTCCCAACGTTATGTCCCGCCTGTCTTTCCTGTTTCACTTGGAAATACGTCACAATGCTCTTAAACTCTTAAAATGCCGTTTCATCTGGACTTCAAAGCTACAATTCCCAGTAGAGAGACGCCATAGCGCTTGTTACAAAGAGTACAAATCAGCCAGCATAGTTGTAGATCTTCCGGTTTCCAGAGTAGGGTTATAATTATGTGTATCTTTACTAAATATATCAACAATCTACTACAGCTGAAACAAACATTATACTGCATCTGCATCAGGGTGAAAAAAATTACGAGGATGTCAGTTCATCTGGGATAGTGTAGCTGGTATTGTAGAAATGAGTTGTTTCAAGTTGTGTTCACTGTCGGCAGGAGTTATGCAACCCTTCAAAGATCTATTAAGGATCTTTTTTTTTGTAATTATGGCCTCAGCATCTTTGTTTAGCCTCCTCAGGAATGTAATAAACTGTGTTGAAATAATTCAGGTTTGTTGTAAAAGTCAAGGGGACTGTGTATATACTTGGAGATAGCCTAAGTCACTTATGAGTCCCAAACTGCATTGCTTCAAGAAATCAGCCAATTGCGAAGCTTCAAATTCTGTGTTTTAAATTCAGTTTATCCCTGAGGTGCTCTAAAATCTACGTTTTTTTAATTGAAAAAACATAATGAAACAGTTACATAAAATAACACAAATAACATATCAGTTCAGATAACTACACAACACAAAGACAATGATTCAAACAACATGCAACTATGTGGTTTGAGTGATAGCAGCATCAATAGCAACCACCATAGCAACGATAGAAAGACCCGAAAGAATCTTCATAACAACTGACAAACTAAACATCATATACATTAATTTTATTTGTTTACACAGAAAGAAACTTGACAGCACATGCCTATAACAGGCCTTCTGCGCCTACTGGGCTTCACCAACATTGGCTCACTGAAATAAATGGGTGATAACAGCCTCCTCAAACTACTAGTAGGTTTAGTAGGCCCCTACTAGCCCATATATTTGGGGCAGATGTGGGATGATAATGCCTATTCAATAGGCTGATTGGGTGAACAGCCCTTCCCACCAGAAAAGGCTTAGGCTATTTGCTTGGTGCTTCAAGGCAAATACCAACCCAAAGCACAAATCATACATGCGTAATTCGCAGCTGATCTCAGGCAGTTTAGTCAATGTTTGCGAACAACTCTCTCAAACAGCTCAAAACTTGAAACCCACGGCTGCAGTCTGCGTCGCCAAGCATGTCAACAGTACCTAGAATGAAGCCTGACTTCGTGCAGCATACAATATTTATCAGCTTTATGTAATAGTGTTTGCAGTTATGAAGCAGAAAATGTGCTTGTATCTTTAATCAGCCTGGATACTGTCACTGTGTGTTTTCACAGATATCACTCTGCTATTCACAGAGAGTGGAAGAGCTCTTAGATTAATTTCTTAAAGACCACTTCTTTTCAGTGTCTCGGCTTTCTTGTTCTTGTTTCTGCCTCTGATTAAGACTTGTTTACGCCCAAAACTGTAGACCGCACTGTCCAAAATCATAAGAGTAGCATGTAGGAGTTCTGCTTCAGGGCTTTTAATGTGTCACATTAAGCATCATCTCCTCTGTCAGACCCACTGCTGCTGGATGCAAACGTATTCCGAACTCCACCAGAAATAAGTCATATTTTTGTGGATAATATTCGTCCCTCCAAAATACTTAACATGGTTTATGATCAATAAAACATCAGGCAGCCATCAGAGCATCTTTGATCTGAGGCATTTCATCTGTGCTCTGAATGAGTGTTGCTGCATGCTTCAATATTCGTCTAAGTGGATAACTGTGAACTTTTTCTTGCGCTTTGTGAGTCTGTATTTGTGCTCTCATGGACTTATGGGGTCACGCTGGTTTGTGTGTTTTTGCACATGTGCAATGAATGCGTGTGTGTAAGGGCTGTATGGGAAGAGTGAACCCGCTGTGGTGAGTGGGAGTATTGACAGAAGACTGTGTGCAACCCATGTAAAATTCATGTACTGTGCTGCTTTTACAAAAGAGCCCTAGAATGGTTTCTGGGGGAAGATTATCCTGGAACACAGGGATGACGGAACAGAGGAAAAATAGAGCAGAGAAAGACAGACGGAGAGAGAAAGAGAAGAGGTGAATCTGTCTTCGAGGACAGAGAATGAATGGAGAGAATGATCCCTCTGGACAAAGTGAAACCAAGCCTGTTTTCAGCAACACCATCACCTAGAGAAAGATAGGCAGACCAGATGCGTTCAAACCTGAGGCGCATTACAAGCTGAAATTTTCAACTTTCCAAATTATTGAATTTTCCAAATGAAGCCAATGCATAAAGCGATAAAAAAGCATTCCTCTTGCTCTCTTCTTTCCATCGCGGAAACCAAAATACACCCATATCAAAATGCAGACTTATCCTCACTTAAAGAAGTATGCTGTGTCATGGGAAGACCCTGATCATGTATATTTGTGTGTACAGAGGCCAAAGAGAGAGGAGTAACAGTGTCTGAGTGAGAGTGAGGAGAGAGTGGATGTATGGGCGACGCTGCTCTTGTAATTAAGCCCCCCGCTGATTGATTGTGTTCTCAGAGGTTGCTGCACAGCATGATCCTGTGGCTGTCCACATATCATACACCCTTCCCCTCTCTCTCTCCTCTTGGCTAATAGCAATAACATGGTGCTTGAACATTACCCTCTTGTTGCGTAAGTAACACTCAGTATGGGATTTAAATGCATTTCATGTGGTGCGACGCACTTTTTTTTCTTTTTTTATGTCATGCAGAGCCAAAAGAGAAGAGCATGCAAACACTGTGTGAAGAGTAAAAGCTTTCTTTACAGGAGGCCTGCTTGAAAATCTTGTCTCTTTACTCCGCTTCACCTTATTTGCTCTTGCATGCTGCTTTCAGCTCATTCAACACCCCTAAGCTTATTATAATGAACACATATACAGGTTGCTCCATAAGGTGTACAGCTCTTGGTTCCTTCTGTATGTCACTACTTTTCTCCTCCTCACACTGTCTTTGCAGACGCACAGCAACACGTGGTGTCCCCACAGTAAACTCCCCCACCTCTTTGTTGTCTTCTCCTCCACCTTCTCTCTGTGGAAACACCCAGCTTCTTCGTTTTTCACAGTGTGACTTCCTAATTGCGTTGTGGGAGATCTCTTGTTAGCCGGGAGGGGGGGTTGTTCTGCTTCATAAGCCTGTTTTCTCCCCCACCCAGCTGATTTAATTTGCCTGCTTTATCCAGAGGCGGTAGATTGAGGCCATGGCACAGTGCGCAGTCTACTGATGCTTCTGATTTCCCTAGATGTGCTGAGGCACAATGATACTTCATACATGCCGTTACCTTTTCATAGATTTCCTTTCCCAATCAGAAAGTGGAGTATGGCCCCACTTGTGGTGCAAATATCATTCCAGTACTTTGCTCTGTTTAAATTGATTGGAAATCATTTGTCCAGTGGGGCTGTGGGAATAACAAGACACATTTATGTCAGTCTGAAAATCACTTTACCCCTTTAGCACACAACTTATATACATTTATATATTTTTTATCTACATAAAAAGGGAATGACAGTAAAAGTTAAAATAATGGATTGTCAACTTTACCTTAGCTGATACTTTTCACTATTTCCCACCATTGTTTTTCCATCCGTTTCACCTTTGATGATACCAATAAGTATCTGGGCTCTAGTGTTTTTATATAATGTATGTTCTACTAAAAATACATAGCTAGCAAAATATAGGTCTTCTAGTATTATTATTTGCACTTCCAAAGTGTGTTTTGAAATCATTAATTAGGTATTTTTCGTCTGGCAAAAACTGTGGGACTGTCTTGAATCTGGTGGGTGTGGCTCTGAGGTAGAGCTGGTTGTCCACCATGAGTGACAGTTCACAGGGCTGACAGTTTGATCCACAGTTCTTCATATCCATATGTTCACGTGTCCTTGCAAGAACCCCAAATTGCTCCCAATGGTCAGGCCAGCTTGCTGCCATCTGTGTGTGAGTGTGTATTATATGGAACACAAAAAATTATATAAGCATAAATAAATAAATAAATGATTAAATACATAAATAGATAAAAAATAAATAGACGTAATTAAATGAATGTCTTGGATTTCATTTCTACATTTCCATAAATAATCTTTTATTTAGGCTATTTCTGTATGTCTACATTTATTTATCGATTGGTTTCTGTATTTTTACATGTATTGATTTATGTATTTCTACATTTCTTCATTTCTTTCTTTCTGTATTTCAGTGTCCATATGTTAATAAGGTAGGAGGTCCTAAACTGAGGCTAAAGCTGGATTGGTTACAGACAGTGTTGCAGTGTTGGGTGGGTTTCTGCCCAATTGGGCTACTTTTGATCATGCTGGGCGGGGAAAAATAGCGTTGAGCAGGTTAAACTTGGGCTGCTTTTGTCTACATTTGGCAGGTTTTGAAAATATTGTGAAAACAATATTACCCAAAACACAGATACAAAATTCAGTAAACTTCGTTGTGTCCACTCACTCATATTTGAAATTTGAAATATTTGATTGACATGAGTTGTATTCAATCATCGTCATTTAATTTGAGAAATATTTGACTGACATGAGTTGTATTCAATCGTTAGGGATAAGGGAGGACCTACTTACCTTGACATCATCATCATTGACATTGACATTACATTGGTTAGAGTTCAGCGGAGCTAGCTACATTGAAGCTGGGAGTTAGCTACTTAGGAAGGAATGGCAGACTGATCCTGAGCTAAGAACTTGGATCACCCCTGTCCCAGAAGATAGCTCTAAAGCTTGTTGCAAGTATTGTAACACAGACATCAGAGCACAACGTAACGATTTGAAAGAACATGGCACCACAAAAAAGCACAAGTCCTGCTGTGTGTCCAGCATCACATCTTTTACTGTAGGCCTACTGATGGGATCTGGTGCGGGTCAAGGCATGATCAAAGATGACCAAAAATGTTGTGAAATTAGGATTGCAACCTATGTTGTCTGTATGTTGATATCACCCAGCTTAACCCGCGACTGCTTATCCAGTTTTGGAGCGTCAAACAGGGTGAAGAGAATTTAGAAATTTAAAAATAATTTAAAAATAAAAAATAGAATTAATAATAACATTATACTTATAATATTGGCACAGTTTAGAAATCCATGGGCATGGATTTGTAATTTGAGGGAAGATCTTTTTCTTTTTTCTCAGATGACCCCAGGGGGGCTCCATAGCATTTACAGAAGCAGCCTGTGCCACAAGTACAGTGCAGAAGATGAAGACACCTCCAGCCTTCACAGCGGACCCTCTACTGTTCATGTCCCCTCTGCCAGTCTACAGAAATGTAGAGATGGACAAAAGTTTGAACATTCAAAGAAACCATAAACATTAATATTTTATTAATGTACATTAACATTAATGTAATCCTAAACTGAGCTGGCTGTGATTCCTCTTCTTTTTCTCAGTATTAATGTGAAAAGTTAACTCCATATTACACATCTAATTATTTGAATGTAATGTACAGTAACAACATCAAAGCCAATGTAATACAAGGCCAGTAGGCTTGTCATCATGGATTATTATTGCAGCTTTGGTTGATGTGGACACAAACAGCATTAGATCATTTTCAGTAAACTGTTGCAAATAATTTATGTTTATGTTTCCTGCAATCATGCTTACACAAAACTATACTTATAAGTTCTATATGTCAAATTCAACACTTAAGTACAGGTAGGGTATAATATGAAGGAAAAAACATCACATCAGAATCGTATAGAATAAAACTTTATTTTACAAACAGAACATGTGAACACTAATGTCCAGCAGCCACAGCCCAACCCCTGGATGCTTCTGTCTGAAACAACTGAACAAGTTGATGCTCCCATGAACACACTAACACGGGTTGCCATCGCGCTCTCTCTCCTGGCTGTGCAGACTGAGAGGATAACATTCATCTAAGGAATGGTTGGTGGATGTCCTGCAGCTTCTATTTCAGTCCTGCATGAAGCTTCACTCTCATCAGGCGTCCCATGTTGCTGCCATTGGTCTTGATCACTCGCTGTGATGCAGCTCTGCCCCTCGCTGCAGGCTGTGGGCCTGTTGATGGACAGAAGTATAACACAAGGTTTTTCAAATTTTAAATATTACATCTTTCATGTAAACAGGATAGTAACAGTTGATGAGTTACTAGCCTCATTCTAAAATATCCATTAAACTGTGGAGTGGGTCTTAAGTATTGCTCACTTATATCACTGCGATGTGAATTGTGAGTAAACTGCTGGACATAAAAAACATACTGTTAATGTAAGACAAAAAGGCAGATGTGTATGAGTTACTGACAAGCAGTTACTAACTTACAAACTGATAGCTGATTGCTAAATAAAGCAACAGGGATTAGCTAATGCTCAATCTTAGCCAGTTAGCTTGAGTGTGTTACAGGTTCAGAATGAAGCTCTGGGTCCAAAGTGGTGCAACTTATTCATTCACAGGGGTTACCTGTGCAAAACATATTTAAAACAGTAGTCAGCATGTTAATCATATGGTGGCTCAGCTTGCTTTAGCTCTACTATCTCTGAACTGTGAACTTCTGCTTATACAGCCTTGCTTTAAACTTCTCAATGGATTTCACTTACTTTAAACATCTCATACACAATGTTACAGACATCAACGTGTAAACTGCACCTGATTATTATTTTTTTTTTAACACAATACAGAAACAATATGGAGCATATACAATCATAAACATATTTTCTCATCTGCACGAGTAACCCCCTCTTATGTTCCATAGATATTTCTTACTCAGCTTTAAACTCTATTTACTGAATGTGCAGTCTAACTAGCCCTGTTACCCTTTATCTATCTGTGGGTGTGTGAGGCAGGAGGGCAGGAGTTGCTCAGTGACAAAAAATTATTAATAATAATAATAATAATAATAATAATAATAATGAGAGGAAGACAACAGTGCAAAAACATTTAAATGAGCTGGAAGTCATTTTGCATTTCGTCCTGTTGCTCATTACCTCTCTGGCTGTCTGTTCCTGCAATTATCAGCTGGTAAAAGTCTTGTTTTAAAATGTTAAATCACGGTGTAACCGGAGCCGTTACCGAACTTGTCTGCTGCGGAGCAGAGCTGTGATCGGACAGGTTCAGTAATGGAGGAACTGCTCCAGCAGCAGACATGTTCAGTTGACAGGCCGGCTGCTGCTCCAGCAGCAGACAGCTTCAGCTGATAGGCAGGACAGACAGTTTCGGCAGATCTCCGGTTACACTGCCATACTTTGCCTCCTACGGCAAACAGTCCTGATATCCAAATTTTGATTTTTCCTAAAAAAAAAAGCACAGGTTAATAAAAGTATTTTTTACTGCTACTTTAAAATTTTTAAAACTTAACACAGGCCTGTCAGTTTAACAGCAGAACTTTTGTCTCAATATTAGAACTTCATTCTAACATTGAGACACAATATTGACAAACAGGTGTTTCAGGTAGGTGTTTTAACAAAATCTGAATGTAACTTTTGGTTTCAGAACAACTGGTTACAAAAAGTTCAGTGAACTATAAGTTGGCTGAACCTGACTGAGGTGAACTTAATTTATGCTGAATTTAAGAACTTCCCCTTGTGCTTTAATCTTACAGTTGTGGGGACGCTTGTGTGTCTCTGTGCCTCTGAAGGCTACCCCCCAGCAGGTCTAACCAAGCCAGGCAGGTTTCAGGGTAGAGGCCAGTCGAAAAAAAAGCTGCACCTGGTCCTCCAGGTTGGGGGTTGGGCATGGGGCTAACAACTCTACACCGTAAAATGCCATGTTGTTTCAGAAACTGCGACAAATGCTAAAACCACGGGCCCCAGAGGAGACTCAAGCCACACTGGCAATATGACATTCCTGATGAAAGCCTTTGAGAACTCAAAAAGTGTCAAGGGAATGTAGATAAAAGGACCGACAAGAACAACAAGAATGAGGTGTATAGTCTCTTAATTGTCAGCTTCAGCCTCATGTTTTTTGTCTTTGTTTCCTCCCACCATGTCTGTCACCAGCCAGCTGAAGCCACTTTACTATCATTACCTCCACCTCCTCGTTGCAGTCATAGGGTTTCATCTGACAATGCCTTGAGAAAGCAAGGAAGGAGTACATGTTTACCAGCAAGCTGAGGTCCGTTAAATTGAACTGATAAAAATGTTTACTGTTACATACATTTTGAATGCAGTTATTTCACAATATGACACTATTAACATCACAAAACTAATTAAAATACTTTTTCCAATCAATCATTAGTACACAGGTGATTAGGCCAAACTACACAGTAAAAACTGGCATGTTTGTGTTGCTGCCTCGTCATCAGTCATTTAAAATATAAATTAAGTTATCAGACTTTTCACAATTCATTCAGTTCTTCTGATAAAGTGCTATATACCATAAATGCACTCCATTTACCTGTTCACACAGAATGTGGATTTGTCAAACTTTAAACTGGGTCAGAGCTCTTGAGCTGATGATAGTGACAGTTAATTTTATAGAGTTTTGTAGAATAACTTTTAACAATTGTAACAATTACACACAGAATTCAACTCGACCTTGTGCAAGTGTGCTGCCAAGTGTGGTACAGTAGTATTAGTAGTAGTAGTAAGGTACAGAGTTGAACTACTGGGGAGGATATAGCCAAAAAACGGCCATGGACAGTGAAAGCAAATGTGCAGGTGGTTCTTTTTATACTACGTTGTGTGTTGCGAATGATCCATGCAGGCCCTCGCCGCCATGCAGATCCGGAAAGTATCATTTGGATTTATGATTGGCTCATTGTGAAAGATAAGAAGCTTGGATGCCGGATTTGCAGAGAAGTTAAATCTTTAGGAGTACACTGTGGATGAGGACTGAAACCATCAACTAAATGGGGTGAGTGTGTGGTGACGCACTTCGGCCATGATAAGTACAAACAACAACTAAACCTCAGGAAAAAGATCAAAGAACACAAAGAATCACTTGCTCATAAAAAAGACTGCTGACATACTGAAATGTGCTTCAGCAATTGAGAAGCAAGTACAGGCTATGCATATATCAGATTACGAGAGCACGGCCAGAGTCTTTCAAATAGCATATAAAATCGATAAGCATGGCCAGCCATTGGCGGACTTGCCGGTTGGTCTGAATTTGCAACAGGTGAATGGACTACATATGGGCAGGGTCTTGCCCTCCAGTAAAACGTATGGAGTAATAATCAATCACATTGCGGATTTGATGAAGGAAAAAATGGCAAAAGACATCACAGAAAATAACAGGAAACTGTGTGTTTTGATCAATGAATCTACCAAATCTGTGCTAGTTGTATGTTTACGTTCAGCATTAGCGGATGCTAACCCTGAAACATTTTTTGGGAATTGATTGAGTTGCATGGAATAACTGCAGATGCTATCAGTAAGACTTTGATGGTGAGCCTTGAAAGACATTTTACTGGGGATTTTTTTTATATCAGTGTCTAGTTTCGTTTGCTTGTGACAGGGCATCAGTAATACTAGGGAAGAGGAGAGAGTGGGTGTTGCTAGCCAGCTGTGCAGTAAATTCCCAGGCATTTTTGCGTGACCCTGTTTGAACCATCAGCTTGAACTAGCACAAGGTGATATCATCAAGGAGGTTTCTGGCCTCAATCTTTTTTGATCAACGCACTCACTGTAACATGCTTCCCCCAAAAAATCAGAGGGAGTTAGGGCAGTGTGCACAGGAAGTTGGGCAGTGCCTACTAATGATAGGATGTGTTTTGTCTATCTGATGGGTGGCATCAAGTGAATGGAGTGTCAGAGCTGTCTGGCGAAATTACAGTCCTTCATGATCACTTTTCAAAAGCAACAAATGACATGAGCAGAGATTCCAGAGAGAGGGCATAATATAAAGGGCTTGATGATGTGCTCACATCTGCAGCGTTTGTCAGCAATCTGGGACTGATGTATGATGCACACACAGAGCTTAGTGACCTCTCTTGGCAACTCCACAAAAGAGAGATGACACTGCCACACGGGCTGCTAACTCGAGTTACTCGAGTTTTTGAGTCCATTCCTGGCCCATATGTGACTGCAGTTCGTGCAGCTGTGGCAGAAAACACTTTCATGAGTGTTACCCTGTGTGTGAACAGCAGACTTGGACAAATACGTGCAGGTCAGTTCTTCCGCAGTCTGGCAGACAACACGACCTCTTACCATATCAGCATCAGAGAAAATGCATCACATGACCATTACAAAAACCTAATGCTTGACATGAAAGTTCTAGATGCTGGTAGTTGACTTAAAGAAGAGTTAGATATACAGTATGGGGATGGCGAGGTGTTATGTTTGTGCAAAGTACTCAAAGTGGCGAGAAGAGAGTTTGTGAATACAAAGATATCAAGGCATCCTATACATCTACTACGTTAGAGCCTCAACAAAAAGCTCTAAAGACTATTGCTATTTCCACTAGTGAGTGTGTGAGAGGGCATTCAGCACCGTGAATGACATCCTTACTGCAAAAAGGAATGCACTTTCTGTGAGCCGACTCTCCAGTCTGTTTTTTTTTTTTTTAATATGCAACGGACCACAAGGTCCAGCTTGTGACGATCCTGTTTCCAAGACCTTCTGGAACCTTTTTTAAGAGTGTGAGTGTAAGAAAGTTAAAGTATAATATTATAAATAAATTAGACCACATGAAAATGTACAAAGTTTTATGAAAAAATGTTTAAAGAGAATACATCCGCACTAGCCAATGCATTGGTTAACAATATAAGTTGAATGTAAAAAGATAAAATCTTAATCTCACATTCACAGTATGAATCCTAATTACTTACTTGTTGATCCACCCTGACCATCATAGTATAAGTTTGAGTGTATTTCTATCTAATTTGCAGATATGGTATGCTGATCCAGATCTTGAGGACAGGACTATTGATTTCAACGTTATTACTATAGACTGAGGCATCAGATGTACTTTCATTTCATTTCAGGACTGTGATGGGCATTTATGGACATTTGTTTATGGTGGAATGTAAAATGAATCTTTGCAAGTTCAAAAAGAACTTTCCAGCTCCCATCTTAAAGTCTCCAAAAAAGGTATGATGTGAAGAAAGTTGGTCACTCACTACAGTCTTCAATACTGAACGCATAACCTTCAACTATAGATCTTATATGACATTCATCTGCTTTTATCCAATTTTGAATGTCAAAAAAGCACTGAAGGCCTCGCATGTAAGTAAGTTAAATACTATGCTCATTCTTTCTCTCCCTTTTTGTTCTGTCATGCTATGTAGATGCCATTATTACAAGGGGGAAATGTTGATTTACTAGAAGATAAAAGAAGAAATTTAAATAATAAGTTTTCAGTTATACTCAATTTATGTTGATTTGACACACTGTACTTCAAGGTGACATTTGATGTACCTGCATCTTTGGAGCTAAATAAATGCAGTCTTGCTCATACATTGCCTTTGTTGTTCCTTCTCATTATCTAATTTAATCTGTAGGCCAACAGATGTCATATTTTCAGTTGGTTTCATTGTAGCATATATGCAATATTATATTTGTGTACAGTTTCATTTGTATCAATAGGTACATAAACTGTTTTTATTCCAAATATACATTTATGTACAAACTGTGGAAATGCATTTTGTATGTAATGTATGTAATGAAATACAAAAATACATTTGAAATGGGATATATTACCAAGATATATATCCAAGACACATGCAATGCTAATGTCATGCAACTGCTGAATTAGGGTACTGGCACCTTTGTTGGTCCAATTCAGACACTGGACTCAAGCTAAACTTTGCTAATATTAGCTAACATTAGCCACCATAAGCTTCTGGTCATACTGTATCAGACCAAATAAGACCCCCAAGTATATCAAGCAGAGTTATTTTATTGCTTATGAATTCAACTTTTAATTTGTGAGAGAATAAATGTGTTATTTCTTCTTTAAAAGTTATATTGTCTCACTTTAAATTTAAATTAGGGGGAAATCTACTTTCTATTCCACTTTATTCCCTATCACTCAAACACAGTCCCCATGCTGTTATTATCTGTGCTGCATGATGTTAGGTAGTAGTTCAAGTAAGTGCAGCTCTGGACCACCGTGTACATCAGTGAAGGAGGGAGACTACTTCAAATGGCCTTTTGGTAGCAAATGTCAGTCACTTGCAGCACTGGAGTCATTGTCATTGCTTTCTGTGTTGGGTAAAAAAGCATACATAAGCTGTGTAGACAACCATACTGAAGCTTAAATGCATCTGACATGTATATGAACAACTGAATATTGTTTTTAATATGTCAAGTAGGTGTTTTTAAGGTGAAATCGGGTGTTATGTTCCTTTTTAAACACAGATACAAGCTATAATTTCTACTTTATCTTAGCATTTCTTTAGTTCTTCCATTTTCAAACATAACAGAATCAGAAGAAAGAACTATACTTTCTTTACATGCTGTGAGGTCATTCTCCAGTCAAGAATCTGCTATATACACTCACCGGCCACTTCATTAGGTACACCTGTGCAATCTAATGCAATCCAATACAACATCTCTGCCATAAATTCTACATTTACGAAGCTTATACATTATATATTGGTGTACTGGGGTCCTGGGGTACACCCCAGTACACAACCACCCACTGCGACCTCAGTAATAAACATAAAGTAGAATTATCACCTTTCTGACAATGTCAACAAAAACTGAAAATGTATAAGCTTCGTAAAAGTAGAATTTATGGCAGAGCTGTTGTGTTGGGCTTGCATTAGATTGCACAGGTGTACCTAATAAAGTGACCGGTGAGTGTAGTACATTAAGTATATTTATATCCACTCTAACACCTTTCAGCTCTCAGTTCTGTGGGCTGTGTGATTTGGGTCTATACAACAAACAGGTGGTGAACAAAGCAAATGCCATCATCTCCGAGTCTGCCCTTCCTCACTTTCTGTGTTTAACGTGCTCCCATCTGCTCCTCAGTCTTGCTCCAGCTGAGAAAAACAGGTCAAAGGAGCTCTTTACTTCTATTGCTTTGGGCCTTCGAGATGAAGGAGGCCTGTGATTGGTTCTCAGTCATGATGTCAGCAACTAGTGTTTGTGATAACTGTAATGGTGACAATTTGCATTATGCCTCCTTCGTGAATTGAAGCATTAACACCTAGCATTTGGCAGGCGACTATCTGTTGTTTCCTGTGCCTCTGAGTAATGATGCTTTTAATACTAGCTGTGAATCTAATTGCTCATCGGGGGGAAAAAAATGAATTTGAAGGTGGATGACAGTAAGGTGGTGTTTTTATTGCATCAGTTTTTTCCAACAAAAGACACCTCACACCTTCCCACCCCTCCACAAATATCTGCTACCTTTTCTTTAAGCTGGTGCTTCTCAGTCCTGCTCCTCAGGATGTGGAGACCTGCTGGTTTTCAAGCTACCAGGTACTTGTAGGTAAGTATATTCACCTCCCAGCATACTGTATACATGAAACCCAGCAGAGCTCTCGGCGCTTCTATAAAATTTGCTCATGCCTTAGAGATCGATAGGACACTAAATGCTTAAATGTTCTCCGGTACATTATGGGTGTGAAGCAACAGCCAGTAACGGGGAGTTTTAAAAATGTCTTTCTTAGCTCCATCATGGAACATCATCCAAATCACTGTGAAACAGGAGACAGGCCAGACAGAGTGATGTGCTTCTTAATGTCGAACAGGTGCCATGTTCTCATTATCACACACATAACAGCTGGGAGATGCTGGAAAACAGCCTTATCATCAGGATTACTCTGTAGATTGTGATTTTGTGAATGCGTGTGCTGTTACTGTATGTGTGCATAGTACATGTGTGTGCATGTTCCTGTGCGGCATGCGGGCGTAGTAGAAGATGTGTGGGTGTGTGCACTCTGCATATGTGTGTGTGTGTGTGTGTGTGTGTGCATCTGGCATGGAGGCAATTTCAATGCTCCATTTTTTAAATTGCAATTCACCTCTCTCTCTCTCTCACACACACACACACACACTCCTAAGATATCATATAATCCATGATATTTTAGGAACCTGGAAATGAAAGACAATATATCTCCACTAACTTTTTCCACCTCAGCCTCACCGCTCCCTCACTCCACCCCTTAATTCTTACCTCCATTTCCTGGCGTGACTCGCCTGTCCCAGAAGTGCGGGAATGTGTGATGTGTGTGTCGAATGTAGATGGAGTGAGGAAGCGGCGTGTTGCCCTGTCACTCTGTGTGGCCTTGTCACACTCTGGCTGTGTGGAGTGGCGGCGACATGTCCTCTGGCCCTGCCCATCAATTATAGATGGAACCAGGTGCCAGAGAGCAGATACTCCAAACACAACACAAGATCACACACACAGGTAGGGTAGGTCAAGGTGACCATCACGGCACAAAATAACATGCTTGAATAACCAAAATAAAACCACCTGGGGAGAAATTTAAGAAGTTTGGGGTGATAACAGGTCAGACCAATGATCACTCACTAAGCCCCGCTTACTGTTACTAAGTCTGTCAAGCTTTCTGCTCTTGCACGCCACATTTGCAGTTCACAATGATAATGATGACAGGTTTACAACTCGAATTTTTTTGTACTTTTTGAAACAAAGGGTCCTTGATTTCATACAGAGGGAAAAAATAGCAGACTTCTTTCCGGCAACTGCTTTGCACCGGCTAAAATAACAACTGTTGCTGACAGATTTTATCCATGGATGCATTAAGGAAAACTGGATAACACATCAAATCCCATTCATCCCTATGAATCTATGGGTGCCATGAGATTAATCATATTATTGTTCATCTATTGTGCGTTTTTAACCACATTTTAAAAAATCTGCGATACATACATGAACTACGTTTTATGTTGCGTTTTCAAAAAACATCAAAACAGAATAAATAAGCATAAAATATCACAATCACCATATTAAAAACTGTTGCTGGTTGTCACTGTAACACAACATGCTTTTCAGCTCGGGAGTTTTACAAGAGCTCAGCAGTCAGAAAACAAGTCGGCGTGAGAGCAGCGATGGAAAGATTTGACACAAAAAAACAGCTCAAAGAAATGCTGAAACATCCCAACACAGCCGACTGACAAAGCTATGACTCGGCTAACAGCTTAACGGACAGGTTTTGGCTGCTTGTGGAAGACGGATATCCATCATTGTCCGTGCGCATTCACTGTGGTGTTACATGTTCCCAAATTCTTATTTGTGTGATGTGGCTCTCTCATCACTGGTAAACATGAAAACAAGAAAAGAGACGTCCTGCCAGAGGAGTCAAACCAACAGTTCACATGTCCCATTAAAATGCCTGAAACCTTGTTTTTGTTTTGTTTATTTTTCCTTTCCTTTTCCTTATTTTTCTTTTTTTTTTTTGAGTAAAATTATTTATCTGTAAATCTGCACAGCACCTCTTGGCTTTTATTGAGTGATTGAGAATGAGCCTATATTATTAAACTTAATATTGATATACAGTAATATAATACAATATAATATAATATAATGTTGGGACTCAGTTAGGTTTGGTTATTAGCTAGTTAATAGTTAGTAATTATGGAAGATAATTATTAATGATTAAAAATCAATACAATTATTAATATGAGTTATTGTTTCAAGGTGTTTATCCAATGAACAGTGAAGGTTTGAATTCGAGCACTGACCCCGTCATTAAACTATTATCACAGTATCTATACACACAATCACAGGAAACTTCTCTTTAAATGTACAACAGAGTTTATTAACATCAGCAGTATCAATTATAAATCAATAATGCTTCAATTAACAAACATCTATCAAAGCAACTATAAACAAGCAAGCATATGGCGCATGTAGATGCGTGTGTGTGTGGGTGTGTGTGTATGTGAGAGGAAGAGGAGGTGCAAGATGGCGGATGTGAACCACGTGGGCTTACGTCACGCGAGAGTTTTGGTCAACTGGCTTGACCGTGAGACTTGAACAGAGGCTGTGATTAAATGGCACCGCCAGTCAACACGTGCCTCTGATCACTACAATGGCATCAGACAAAGCTGGGTGTCTATGTTGCCTAGCAACACGTGTCAGACTTACAGAATAGCGTGTGTGAGTGTCGAAACGTGTGTGTCCATGCAAGCGGGGTTATGAGAGAGGAAAGGGTGAAAACACCAAAGAACAAAAGATTTCAGCGATTGTGAGGAGAAGTGGAGCTTGCTTTTATTTCCACAGAGACGTGGCACGCTAATGTCCTTATTCACAGGCCGTGGTCTGATTTCACACACGATGGCAAGCTAACACAAAGCAGTCCAAGCAGTTGGACCAACACAAAACAGTTTAGCGTGATAAACACAACCGAAACAAGCAGCAAACAACAATAACACTTCCACAGTATTCTCAGCAGCAACAACTGGACTCACAGTCCGTTAACTTCACAACAACAGCAATAAAGCTGAAAATAACACACACTTTAGTAACCTCTGCCCAGACTTTAGCCTCTTACTTGTGTTGCTTAAGGAAGCGAGTAGGGTGTGTTTCAGTCTGTCTGGCTCGGTTCCTCGGGCTCGGGTGATGACAGGGGCTGTCCTCATGCCCTGTTGGCAGGGCAGCTGATCCTCGAAGGGGTTTCTGGGGGAAAAAGCAGAGTTGACTCACTTAAAGATGAGTGGGGCACAGAAGTTATCCTTCGTCTTTCTTCTACAGGAAAGGGAGCGCTGGATTGCACAGCAGTCTCCTTTGGATCTGGTAATGTGCTTGGTTGAACACAAAGAAAATCTCTACTCGTCCAGTGAGTTTGAGATTGCGCAGCCGAGTTAGAGTTTAACGTACGTTTACGGGTTACTTCCTCATAGCCATGGAAACAGCTGGAAGCAGTAAGCAGCAGGTGTTTATACTCTTGGTGACATCACAGCTGGGGAGGGGTAATCTCCCTGGTTTCTGGCGGGTCTCGTCCAACGGGAGCTGAGAGTTTGGCTCTGCCAGATCAGCAAAGCATGATGGGAGTTGAAGTCCGTTTGGAGTCTTTGTTTGACTTGGCGCCTTTCTTTGTTATCAGGCTTTGTGACTGCATTATTAAAATTGATAAGCTTCTGTGTACATATAGGCTATGCAAGTAATATTGGGGGTTGGGTGGCTCGGGGTATTCCTTTGAAGGGGTGCCGTGGTTTAAAGAAGTTTGGGAACCACTGCCATAGAGCATGCTCACTAGCGTCCTTCTCTAGCTGAGCTGGTTCACGTGTGTCTGAAACCTCTGCTGGCGGTTGACTGGTTGACTCCCTGCTCACATGAATGGGATTAAATAATTTAATCATCAAAAAATGAAAGCTTTGACTGATGGTCTAAAGATGTTTAGTTTGTTTTCCTTCCACTTCAACACCAACATAAGAGCTAAGCAGAAAAGTACAGACAGAAGGCAAAATAATAAATTAAAACTGTTAGCATTAGTTAGTAACTCGTTAGCACCAGAAAGTTAGTGAACCACACATAAAATAAACTCAGAATTATTATACACAAGTCATTAAACTACCTTGCTGCCACTTTTGACTGGAGCTAAACTCCCATTATACTCTCCCCATTTGTCCATTACCTGTTTCTCTCTCTGTGCTTCACGTGTTAACGTAACTGTACTGTCTACTTTTTTCATGCTGTCGATCTCCACCCTACTTACATCTAGTATCACTCAGACGGTCATTTTCTCCGTCAGAACTGCACGCTTTCTCCTCATGTAATTTTTGTTCATCTCCTCCTCTGTCCCCCACTTTTGACTTGTCTGAAAAAGAGAATGAAAAGCTGGAGTGATGTATGCAGGGATGCTTGGCAATCGTCAAAGCATCAATCAAATGTTTTAACGGCGTGTGTTCTATTCATAGAGAGTCATTAATCACAGAGGAGGGTGTTCTAGCTGCAGCCTCAAAAGAGCCTGTAGCGATGATGAAGGCGCAAAACTTTTTTTCTCTCTGAAACTTGAAACCGAGCTCCTTATCTGTGGAATATGGATCTGAACAAAATGTGGGTGTTAACTATTAACACAACAGAGTCGATGAGTCTCCAAATATATGATTATTTTCTTGTAATAAAGTGACACTCGTTAATATAATTTATACACGTACCCACTGGAATGTTCTTTGCTTTGCCAATCAGTGATGTTTTTTGGAGATGGCAACATTAACACACACACACACACACACACACACTACAGCTGTGCATGTTTTTCCAGCTGACAGTATATCGATCAGCCTCTTGTTATATTATGATAGCATTCCTCTCAGTGTTATTCATGCCATTAGACAGACAGAAAATAGCACCACTGTGAATTCTGCATCATTCTGGTGCCTGTGGGGCTTTAATGCCTGTCCAGATGGATTTCCTGAAATTAACATTTTCAAAGTCGCTGAGCAGTTTCCTCAATATTAATTCATAACAGTTACTAAGAACAAAACTAGATGACAACAGGAAATTCAAACAAGCATTCTCACTTGTGGTGCAAACCTAATAGCTAGGACACTGCCACATTAGGACATTTATGTAATGAACTATAATAATGAATTGCAAGGGTGTTGAGACGTGTGGGAGTTTCGCCTATCAGGCAGCATACAGGTGGCAATATATAATTATAATTTTCTCTTAACAAGATGTAACAATTGAACATCAATTAAAGACATTATATCAATTTACAGTCTTGTGATTTAGTTTAAACTGTCGTCAAACTATTCCTTAAAATAACTACAAACTGCAATCAATGATCGCAGTTATGAGCCATGTTTCAACCTGTATTAAGCCCACTAGAAATAATTCAGCTTCAAGCAACAACAGAAGAAAGTTAAATTAGTTAAGAAAACTGTGGCTGATTAGTTGTTGAACCACATGATTTTTATTGGCTGAACTGACGATCAAAGAGTTTTCAAAAGCTTACCTCATACCACGTGTGGCCCCCTAACAAGTGAAACTTCATGATGTGTAGTTTCGAGATGCATTCATGTGACTCCCCTCACAGGTTGAAAAAGCCTAAGTATGCTACAGACCTGCAGTGGCAGACTTGAGAAGAGCTTTTTTTCAGGTGGGGATTTCCCACACCACTTGGTGTTTACCTTGAGCACTCATTGAAATCATCATTATCATTACCATATCATTAAAATAATAGAATTAATCATAAATACTCACAGGCAGTACCGCTTTAGGTGGTGATGAGCTTCATAGTAAACCGCATAGAATTCTGGATGCTCGTATTCCAAAGGATGATCTTTTCCTCTCTGCATAGAAGGAGAGAAACTCTCACTTATGGCACATTCATAAAAACGCAACGAGTCTTGCTTTGGCAGAGGAGAGAGTCGATCCCCTGAGCGTGCTTCTGCAGAGAAAGTAATGAAAAGAAGCATGTTTAAAAGGCCTCGTCAGAGCAGTAATAGTTATGTTTCCATCAGCAAACCTAAATGCAAATGACGTGTCTCAAAGCAAATAAGTAGGCTGCATTGATATTAACCGTGTTCGAAAAACAACCACATAGATAAGAAATCACCATATCTTCCAGGAATGGGCTAATTTTGGGCAGTGAACACCGTGCTAAAGTAACACATATACAATGTTGACTGAAGGTAGAGAAAATGATATTCACTGAGTCACAATGCTAATCCACTAACTAAAAATGAAACCCTGTGTCTTCTGTGTGGGAGTGACAGCGCTGTGACATATCTTTGGATGTCATGCATTGATATTTCAGGACATCCAACTGACATCAAACAGTGTTTCTGACACTCTCACTCACCACATCACAATTTATATAACAAAACTGGGATGAATCTAGGATAAGACTGGTGTCATGATTCACTATGTTAATTGACTCTGTACAGCAGTTGTGTTTATTCTCCTATTATTCTACCATGGCTCTCATGTATTCTTCTAGACTGTACGCTGGCTATGATATTGCTGCAGTGAGTGAGGGTTGGATGATAATTGTTGTGGACACGATGAAACAGACGGCGGAGCAGCTCCTATAGACTTAAGTGGCTGTGGTGGATCAGTAAAGTGCTTGTGGAAGCACAGGGGAACCTAACCCATCTCCTGTTTCTCTCCCTTCACTCCACAAATGCAGCACAGTCACTGAATGCCCTTCTCCTCCTTCATTACATATTCTACTCCGCCACACCCCTCTCTCTCTCTAGTTTCCTCTTTCCATAAATCTCTCTTTGCCACGTTCTCTCTTCTTGCTCTTTTCTTTTCCCCCCTCTATTTTGTAACTGAGGCATGCTCGGTGCTCATCATTTCTGTCGAGCCCTGATTCACTTTCCTGTAGCCCCTCTCTCCATCTATCTTGCCAGCTTTTCAGCAAGCGCTGCGTCTCACGAATGCAGCCTCTCCTCCACCTTCCCCGCTCTTATCTCCTCATTCTCCCATCAGTCTCCATCAGGGCTGACTGCTGCCACTTCAGACCTGTCTGTCCATGCATCTATTTCTTATTCTCTACCTCTCTTTCCAGCACACAGTTTCCTCTGTCTTTCTCAATCCATCTCTCTCCTGGCGAACAGACAGGCGCCACTACACTGACACAAGCAGCTATTGGAGCTGTGGTGTTGAGGTGGGGGGTTACACTATTAAAGCATTTGCTGGCCAGCTATTAATAAAATAAGGCTGTATTGCTGAATGTCAGGAAGATTAAAAATATCCCACTTCTGATTTATTGTACACAGGGGACAATAACTACCCCTCTCTGTGACTTCCTTTTAATCAAAAAGACACATTGTATTTTTTCATGTGTCAGTGTGTGAGAGAGAATGTTTCCTTAGCGAATGTGTATTTTTTTTGAGTGTCCCAAGTGAGCCCTTAAAGTCAAACTAAGAAATCAGTATCCTTAGTGTTTATTTTAACATGTGTACTTATTTGATCAAAACTGTACTTATCAAATTCAGCAATTGCTGAAATAATGTAAACGAAAAGTAACACCTGGAGTGAATCATCGCTCACGTTTGCAAGTTAGGCTAACTAGCTTCCATTTTTCAGAGTGGAATACAAACAGCACGTCGGGTCTTCCCAAATGTTGAATATTGTACGTGGCACATACAGTATATAGCCAATGTTATGTGGAATTGTTGACAAGGGGGGGAAATATCTTATATCAAAATGTATAGGCTATGCAGGGCTATGATGTGCTCTGTGCAGTAGCACAGCAATGAAGTTGACAGCATGTCTCCTAGGAAAGCTAGCCCTCATATGTCAGTCAATGGTTGCCATGGGATTCGCCTACACAGAGGCTTGAAGCCAAACCAAAAACAGTTTTATTCATTTTTGAAAAATGGAAGAATATGTATAATAGCTGCAATGTCATTAGTTTTTTTTCCCTTATGCAAAAACTGAAGGAATTCAATTTTTGGTTTGACTTTAATGAGGTGTGAAAGTTCACATAATAAGGAGATTTTCTTTACTGTGGCAATCGATAACATCCATAATGCAACAGTGCCCACTGTTTTGCTGCCTAAATGATTGTACCTCTCCCCCATATATGACACTTCACTGCCTACAGTCTAAAATCAATATCCTACAAGTTATTTGTCAGCTTTGGCAGACATGGTGCAGTGAAAAACATGTTGCTGTTTAGGGCAAAGGTGCTCAGAAAGTTGACAGTGAAAAAGTATGATTGGAAGTTTGAAAAAAATAATAAAATAATCAAGAAAAGCAAGCGAAGAAGACATTACCCTTAGAGACTGGATGCAAGATGAAAGGCATCCCATATAGGAACAGGAGGACAGAGCAGGGCACATAAGCAGGGAGGAATCAGTGAATCTTTACGGAGCTCCAGCCTTTGCAGCTGAGAGCCCACAGTATAAATCATGAATCATTTACAGTCTCTTTCCCTCAGGAGCCTGTGTTTAAATATTAATGCTCTACATTCAGATCACAGCCACCCTGACCCGCATAGCTAGGTCTACTCCCCAAGGACGGCATGTACACACCCTCCCTGCTCACACACACATACAAAGTACTTCCATGGACCATCTGAAGGCATAGATAGAAAATACTGAAATACTAAAAAGCCCAGCCATATATCATACAGTCCCTGAGGTATGTGTGCACATATAAACCCCACAAGCACATTATACACCAAAGTTTGTTCTGTCCCTGTGCTCAAAATGTCCGGCTTTTTCACATACAAACACATGTATGGGTAGATGCATGTTTCTGCAGTACACATACATGTTCATCTGATCTTTGAGTAACATCTGCAACACCGTTTCTCTGTCATTTCTCTTTCTCGTATTGACTACAAGATGATAAAGGACTGTTAACAGAACAGCTGCTGGTTCAGGTTTACAGACTATCTAGGACTGTGTGGGTGGCTAAAATGAATAAATAACATTCTTTCCCTCCTAAACAGTTACCATCGAGGTACATCTGGGTCCAGAGGACAAAACACTTGCAATAGACAGTGTTAAACACAGTGTTAAACAGATAAACACTGTTTGTGGGTGGGAAGCTGGTGAGGGATCATGCACTTCTCACTAGCAATTCCTACTGACTGGTTACGTGTCCGGCCCTCCTGGTGAAGCTCCTTGCTCCTTGGTAAGCTTCTGACTCAATGCAAATCTTCATACACTACATATAAACATAGGTCTTTGGCAATGGCCATATTGACTATAACCATATAAAGTTGTTGAGGAAAATGTGTTAGCAAACAGTTACACACCCAAAAGACACAGAGCTACATGAGGTTTCATTCTGAATCGTGTTACTGGCAACCTTGTGAATGTAAGCCCAATATTTCCTTCCTTTTAGCTGTTTTAGTCTCTCCAGCTCTTTAGCTGCTGAATGCATGTGTGTCCACAGTTGCTAGCTTTGTCTGTCAGGTAGTGCACAATGGTTTTATCAGAGCCTTTTTACAAAACAATAGCTGCCTGCTGTAGATGGAAACCAGGTTGATGAGAGTGAACCAAAATAGTAAAGTTGCGTGGCATGAAACCTAAACTATGAGCTAAAAGATGTCCATAGAGGGAAGGTGGACTGCAGTCGAGTGATAATTTTCTGTCACTACAAGCGACTCCTTTCAAATTACACATAGTTATTTTATCCATTTTTAATATAAAAAGATTGATTAGTGCAGCTTTAAGGTTAGAAAAAGGCTTCATGGTTAAATTGACATTGTTTGTTGGAGATGTGACTTGAATCGTGGCCTCCGGCGTCACTCTCATGTGTTTAAATGAGGCACCAATGCCGTCGTCCTTCTGGTGAGGACAGTCTTCTCCAATTAACATTGACAAAACTGTGGTCCACATTTCAAATTAGGTACGAAAAGAAAGTAAAATAATAATAATAAAACTAAAATTTTCAAACTTTCCCTTGAGCAAGGCACTTCCTTTCCAGCTGCCTCAATGGCACTCATTGGTCAGCAGTAAGTATTTGAATGTGAATCCCAGGAGCACAGAGCAAAGTCATATTTAAAAAGACAATGGTAATATCGCATAAAAAAACATCTTGCGTCTCTTGCCATTTATCCTTACCTTCACCATTTCTTCTATTCTATCTTGTTAACATCAAGAGCATCTCTCCTCCGTGAGAACGGTGAAGATTTGACACTAAAACAAACATTCCTGACATCTGCCACAGCCGTGTGAGCATTTCCTCAATCCAGCTCAACTAAAAGATAAGAATCCTTACGCTGCTGACACCCCAATTAGTGTCACCTCCTCGAGGCTAGAGCATTCCTCTACATGGCTCACTTTCCATTTCTCTCTTTGTTCTCACCCTTTAATTCCCATCTTTTTGCCACAGGCACACTCACACATACACAGGTATCTGCCGCTTTTCCTAATTTTTTGTCTTTCTTTTTTATCTCCACTGCTGTTATTTTTTTACACTATCTGCTTGACTGGTTCTCTCTCAGTGCTCTTTTAATATGGCCGTTGTTTAGATCAATCTTTCCAAATCAATACTTAATATCAGAAAGAAGCGCTGGCCTTTTGCTGTATGTACTCTGGCGTATCGTCAAGACACACCGACCATCGTCTCTGCTCAACCTCTTCACACCAAAGGTAATGAGATATTGAATTGGACTCACATACACCAGATACACTGCGGTGCGGCCAATACTGTAGCCTACCATCCACAATTGGTGCGTTTCTCCTAAAAGCATGGTCCAGTAATAAAGCACCTGATAATATTTGACATCAGTGCCTCATTTTTCTTCATTTGTTCTTTAGTCTCTGGAACAATGCGAGCTTCGCATTGACTGAACCATCCACTGATTCCTCCACAAGCGAGTAAAGCTGCATAATTGACATTCCGCCATGTATTTCACATGATAAATGAACCCTGAGCCACTGACCTCTCTGCGCTAAAAGCATATATTTCCAACCACATGTGTTTTGAAGTGCCTACTTTCAAAAAACTTCTTGTCTCTCAAGATATTCCCAGTCCTCCCATTAACCATGCATTACAGGCCTAAGTGTATTGGCCGGGATGAGCGGGCAGCAAGCAGAATTTAAGTATGTCTTGCATGCGCTGTATAATTTATCATGTTAGGAGCCTCAAGCTTTTTAATGGTCTCTGCTCTCATTATCCAGTCTCTGTTTTCTCGCCGTGCCTTCTGAGAGTTCCCCCTAATGGAGGGACAAATAGATTCATATGAGATCGTAATTACAGCATTTTGAGGCAATGAGCACAACCATCAGATAGCAAAGGAGGACAGAGAAAATCTCAGCTGATACGCCTGTATCTACCATCAGGACATGAGCAGGAGGAAGAGTGAACAGTCCAATCAGACAGTGTCAGATTACCCAACAAGCTTATCTGTCATTTGTCTCCACTCTGGTCTTGCTTCCTGTTTCTATCTGCTTCCTGTCTCGGTGGTGACTGATGGGGCCTTTGGAGGAGCTGAACACCATGTCAGAGTTGCCAGGCGCTGATTTCTCTGTCAGGGTTGCCAGTTCAGGCCCAGATCACACTGCTTTAAATGAATAGAAGCAGATGACTTCTGGAGCACACTAATTTAATTGAGACGCTCTGTGCTACTGAATGGTATCATTTGCATATTCTAGATATAAGGAGGCAGACGATACAATTGAGAAATAGCCCTCTGTTGGTTAATTAAGGAGAAAAAAAAAAAGAAAGCTGCCAAACTAGAACCACACTGCTGTTTGACAGCCTTTCCAAAACCATTTGTGCTATCTACACTTAAATGTGGTGTGACTGCTTAAGACAGTTCAATCCTCTCATAAGTGCAGACTTCTATTGTATAAGAAACAGCAGAGACAACCAGGAAACTAATACAATCGAGTAATTGACAGCATATCCAAGACAGAAAGCATGTGTCCAAATATATCTGGCAAAGCTCCCTGTGTTGTTGAAACAGGAGCGTTGGATATTCACTTCCCTGCCAAGAGGAGCTCATGCATAAACAACACTGTCATATTTATATAGGCATCCCAGCGGAGTCCTTCCACTATTGTGCTGTTATACTAACTACCTCTGCCGGGGGAACATGACAGTATCGCCACAACACATGTTCTTAAGTGATTAAAATTCACTTTCCCCTTGTAGGCCTATCTTATCGGTGAGTATTTTTGGTGTTTCTCAGCTGCGGTGAGGGTCACTAGGGGCAGCTGTGGGAAGCAGATAAAAAATTGTATTTTTCATTGCCATTGAGTTGGCGCACACATCGACACACGCACGTACCGGGGAATGTTTTTGAAGCCGTCCTCTGGAGTGCTGGGTTGATAAAAACAGATTCCCTCCATGGCACTTGAGCATTATTATTCTCTCTTCTTTTTCCCTTATCTGGAGCCTATTGTTGGAACACTGGGTGGTTATTGGGTTTTGTCAAGAGAGGAGAGGAACGAAGGGAGGATGGGGACAAGCTTTATGCCCTCATTCTCTGCTCCAATGCCATGGAGCAAAGCAAACCCACATATAGCCTCTGCCGGCACCTCACAGGATTCAGATTCTCAAAGCAGCTCTCTGAAATAATAACAGACATTTTCCTTGGGTAAAACATTGGGGAAGAAGATTTATTTTTGTGCCGAAGTGCTCTGTAATTGAATAAACTGTGAAGAAATTATATTTTCCTAGTGTTCACTGGCATACGTTGTCATAGCCAGTTAAAGTCACACCCGAAACGATTTCAGAGGGAAAATATTAACCTTATACCACCTCTCTGAGGCAGGGAGCTGTCTGCAAACCTTTGATGAAGTATGACTTGGAGCTGGATTATTTCACAAGAGAGACAAGAAACCGAGGAAAATCGAGTGGGTGTATTTGGTTCAGAATTTTATAGATTATTTTAGTTAAGATTTTGTTCCCCTCAGACTGAAATATAGGCTGTATATTTCCAACCACATCCATATTCGGTATGTAGATCTCTACTCAGTTATTCCTGACAGATAATGTTTTCAACTGAGACAGAGATCCTCCAAAATTCATACTCTTGCAACCCGCTGATGGCAGTTGACCTTGTAAACTTTTCCAGCTCGCAGCCAAGTAAAGTTTCACTTCTGCTCCCAGCTCTGCGATCTAATGAGGGTTTGTAGAGAGAGATGCGCCTGCTATCTGCGGGGCCTTGTTGTGAAATTAAAGGTCATTCTCACTGGATGAGCAACCCTGATACCTCCTATCTCTCTTCTCGCTGGCCAACGGGGAAATCAAACGCTATTAGACCGGAGAAGCGTCCTTTATCATTGCGGTCATTATCATCCAAATCATCACCCAGGCCACGAAACATCATTTAGCCTCCCCATTTAACTTCTCACCAGCAGTGTGTCAAACATATCCACCAGTGACAATGTGTCCAGCAATATTGGGAGCTGAGGGGAATTATGCAGGAAGGAAAGCAATTAGCGGGCCGGAAAGGGATGAAGATTCAAAGGCAGGGCGTGTACAGTTATAGTACAAGGAGAAAGGGGAGATAGAAGTTAGAGAGCTGAATTACTTATTAATGCCACTAATGAGGGCAACGCAATGAGCTTAAGATGGAGTTAGATAATGTACCTGCTGCTGTATAATGGAGGTAAATGTTCTATCCCTGTCCATACCAAAAAGGATCCAGAAATGCTGAGACGATAAGCTCAGTGAATCTTCCAGAGCAATTCCTGGAGATTCAATGTGATACACTCAGTGTTGGGCTGTAGTGCATCACTGAATAATGTGTTATGGTAATGTGATAACATTTAAAAAAAAAAAAAAAAACGTTCATATTATCAATGGATCACTTGACCACTTGTATGTGAAAGGGGTTGTTTGCAGAGATGAATTTTCACCTGGCACTGCAGTTACCATCACCTCTATGGAGCCTCATAGCATCTTTCAGCTTATTGTTTTGATTTTTATGGCCTACACTGTTTTGGTGCATTCTCACCGCTCTCATCATTTTCAGCTTTAAAAACCCACTGCACACTACCTGCACAGCATCAAACGGCAGACAAACTGCTTGTTAAACCGCCAAACCAGGAGATTTACTGATATTTAAAACGTATATTGTACTGTATACTGTATTTGCTGTTTCATTTTAAAACCATCACTACGAGCAGGTGGATCTGGTAGGCAAGAGAAGCTAATTAGTGTGGCAGCTGATAGGCCTTTTTCACAACATTTTGACTTGTCATAGGAAAAGCACAGGTGTTACAAATAACATTAATGATGCCTCTGTTCCCAGTAAGCCATGGCAGTGAGCCAGCATGTGTCATATCAGGTCCCTAAAACTGAAGCAGCTAAATCAAATTCAGCCATCATTAAGTTTATTATTCACACCTGTGCTTTTCCTAGCATCACATGGAAAATGTGTACCTTAAAGGTCCAGTGTGTAGAATTTAGTGGCATCTAGCAGAAGGACTTGGCAGAAATGGAATATAATATTCATAAGTATGTTTTAATTAGTGTATAATCACCTGGAAATAAGAATTGTTGTGTTTTCGTTACCTTAGAATGAGCCCTTAGGACAGCTTGAGAGTCAGAGGACCTGATCCCCACTAAGTCCATCTCCACATAGAAAGCTGCTTCTCAGACCCAGCTGAACAGACCCCTCCTTTAGGGGTGGGGGCTGTTCTAAATGGGATCGGACCTGCAACAAGCTGGCCACCTCCCAGGCACCTCTTCGTCCTTAGAACCCAACCAGAGATGCCCTCCAAGAGCATTGTAGCTATGTTTTTTTAGTTGGTTGCAATCTGCAACCTCATTGCTAGATGCCACTAAATCCTACACACTTGTCCTTTAAAAAAGGCCTCTTGCTCAGTTATATCAATTATGCTGATGATGTCACAAGCCTAAACTGCTTGTAAGACAGATCATCAATACATACCAACACCTAATGCCCTCGAAGTCTTTTGAACAACCGCTGCTACTTGCAAAAGGAAGGAATAGGAATTATTTATAGAAGTATGTACTTTAATCAGTTATTCCTGTGTCTTTGTATATTGTCCATAAATTATTTATTGTCTTATTATTATCATGTGTATTGTCAGGGGTGGGGGGGCTGCTTCATATTTACCATACAGACATTAGAGTGGTATCAATCTTCTCATGTAACGCTAGGTAAGAAAGTAAAGTGAGTAAGTGTATTTCCCAGAATGTCAAATTATTCTTGTAGAGTGAAACTGAAAGCTTGAAAGAGCAAATACTGTTTCTTGTTAAACCACAAGATCTTCTTTTCGTGTTAAATACAGACATGCAGGTGTGGAGTTAGATGAGGAGATCGATATCACTCGCTTTATTGGAAGGCACATTTGAAGCTGGGCTGAGTAACCTAAAGTAATATAACAAGTAAATAATTACTTATGCTGTTAAGTAGTTAGTGTAATTATATGGAATTGATTAAACCTTTCAATTATACTTGCCTCACGCTGGATATAGTTGTGATAATGCACACCCTGAGTTCAAGAGAGCTGCAGTTTTCAGCCGTGCCATTCTCTAATATGACTTATTCCTGTCCAAGCATGTACATGATTTATCAGTCGGTACGCTCTCAGGAAACTGCAGGTTCAAATTCAAGCTATAATAGTTTAATAATATCCACAGTTCATTCATAGTACATAATTAGAGGCAGAACTACCAAACTAAAAAAAGACAGCCCCGACGGGTACAACAGTCATTAAAAGTTTGGAGGCTTCTCTCACGATGTGTTCCCAGGATCCAACTAGGATGACAGAGAATATGACGTTTTTTTTTTTTTTTTTTTTTTTTTAAGTGATGGTTGGAGGCATGGGAGAGGAGAGAGGAGTTAACAGTGAGGAGCTTTCGGCAGTTCAAGCACCGCTCAGATCAAGATTTTAAAGGGGATGAAAAGCCCCTGTGTTTCCTCACAGCATGGCTGGCACTAATTAGTTTAGCACACATATTACCCACAAGGCTTGTGAACCTCTGCTCCCCACCAACTGGGAAGTCGACCAAAGATGAGACAATGATGAATAAACCTTGGTGGATGTTGGAGATAGAAGTGGTGGGATGATGAAAACAGGGGGAGCCCAAGTGAATTATAATTCATAATAATATTAAGAAGGGATGGTTTGGATTTTTTGCTTGTTTCCCTTTAACTACCACCAACTTCATTTCCATTTTTGTGCATAATCATACTGTTCTGCAAGCAGAGCTGTTACGAAACTGCTCTTCAACATCACACAGATGAAGAAGAGGCTCTTTGCCTGTTGAAAACATTAAATAATTGAAGAATTTATCTGAATTTTAACAAAAGGCCATCCCCAAAAATGAAAAGAAGAGTAATACCTGTTTTTCTTTTAATTTCTCTTTTTGCCTCTCTTCCGTCATCATTCGCCAACAGAAATGGCACTAATTACCTGCTTTCGTCCAGCCTTGTTATCTCTGATATTGAAATATGCACCCTCTCACGAGAAGAGACTTCCTTGATTGTGACTGATCTTTGTCTAACCTGCCAGGCCAAAGTTCTGGCTGTCCGCTCCGATTGCCCAGGTTGGTATACAAACATTGCTAACCTACTCTTTCCCATATTAACACCAAATGCTCTTTTCCTTGTGAGGTACCCCATGGGAAAAGAGGCAGTGGTGGCTGTGGGGGTTGGACATGGAGGCAAATACAAAATAACTCCCTCTGAAATGCCAGAATTAATCAGAGTCTCCTTTGGATGTGAGTTAACAAGCTATCAAACATCACCCTTGGCTGCCATGTGCCTCCGCTTAATAAAAAGGATACTGTAGATGGAGAAGGGAGGGGTAGGGGCTGAGGCATTTTCAGGTCAGGGAAGGAAAAAGGCAGGGATGTAAGAGCCTGGTCGCAGTGGGGGGTTACCTGGTAATTGGGATGGAGAAGTAGTTAAGGTGATGGGCGGTGAGGTTCGGGGTGGAGGGGGCAGTTAAGGGAAATGAAGGTCAGGGTGTGAAGGAAAGAGGGAAAAAGGGGGAGGCAGGCAAAACGGGGATGACGACTGGAGAGGAGGAGACGAAGTGTAGAGAGGAGATGAAAGGAGGCAGCAAAGGTGGGATCTGCAGAGAGTTCCTGATGGAGACATCTGTGGAGCAGGTTCGGAGGCATGTTGAGAGTGACTTGATGGAAAAATGAAGGAACCAGGGAAGGAGGTTGTTGGCAACAGGGAGAAGTCAGAAAGGAACAAAACTGGAGGAGAAATTTCATTATGGAGCACCGGGATGGCAGAAAAGATAGCAGTTTTTTTGTGTGCGCACAAAACCCGAAGGAGGGGGGACTGTATCGGCAATTCAAGGGTGAGATTGGAAGAGGAGAGGTGTTTGTGAGGGGTGGTTGGAGCAATGTAGGCCGAGGAATATTTGATTGAGGTATAAGAAAAATTTAAGGAGAGGAGGAGATGATAGGCTGGGGAGAAGAAGATTGCGGGTTTTTCAGTTACATTTTGCAAAGTAATCTCAGGGAGGGAAAGTGGAGGCAGGCGTCAGAGGGTGCCGGAGGAGGCGAATGATGGTCGAGGGGGGGTTCGGCGAGAGGGGAGGGATGGGAAGCAGCAGACCTAAGTAATGACAACTCGGTGGAGGTAGAAGAGATGCGATTACACGAGCAGGAATGGATTCAGGTGATGAGCGAAGTAACCAGGAAGCTTGGAAATGAAAGATTTAGAAGCAGGGGGAGGAAGGAATCTGCTCACGTCATTCAGCCTAAATCACATGCACTTTTAAATAAGATATCCCTCTATTCACTACAGCTCCTGATGCCCTTGATCAAGGGTAAAATTGCAAAGCGCATGCATGTTTACTACCGGGGGATCATTCAATCAGCACCCTCTGTGTGCTCCAAATGAATGCATATATCTTTGGCGCGTGTTAGAGGCAGAGGCAAACAGCAACCCCCCTCCACACCCCCACCCCCACCCCAGCCTCAGCCCTACTAACATTGTGGTGTGAAAAGCTTATTACCAGTCTTCACCAGCAGCTTATCCCTCACCATTGAGGGGAAGATTTTGGCCGAGCAAACATGAATGGCTTCTTTACTCAGGAAAATGAGAGATGCTAAATCCGCAACCATAACCCACTTCTTGCTCGTGCACAATAGAAAGCCTTGGAGGAGATGACTCAGAGCAGTTTGAAAACCTCCCTGGCACCCTCTCATGCAGGCGTTAACACCATTCTCAGACATTTGTTTGACATTACGGGAGCCATAGATGTGATAGACGGTGTCCAGTTAGACTGACTTTAAACAGGGGAGGTTATATTATATTTTTATTGCCAGTACAAAAAAGGAAAAAGGAGACAGATGCCTTTTGAGATTTTTATCTGCAAATGAAAGAGGAAGCTGAGAGCTTTGGATTTGCTCCAAAATGGCTGCCTTATCATTTTCAGCGCTCAACTGCATCTCTATTTCTGTCTATGTCTAGGTCTTCCTTCTGTTTCTCCATATTATGTCTGTCTGAAAAAGGCTACCAGTGAGCCTCTGTTATGTGCAAATGCAAATTCAAATTAGTGATGAACCCATAATGCAAATGAGTATTTTGGGAACAGAAGGAAAGATAAATGTAGTCTATTAATGTGAATGTTATGAACACCGACATGCAGATTGTGCATTCAAAGTACATGAACATTATGGTCCTCCGTCAGAGATCAGTGAATGTTGTCACACATCCACAACTGTGAACACCTCAGTCTTACCATGGACGACCACTGGATGCATTTGTTGCAGAGGTTTGTCCACATTTTTTACTGTTTTAAAAGAATATTGAATACACATTTGCAGCTCATTTATAATTGATGGTAACAGACACTTTGTGGCTGTACTTGTTTCAATTACTGCATGCTGCACGCCACCTTATTTTGGGTCTGTATCCTAGACTGTATATAAAGAAGGATGTAGCAAGTTCCTGTCTTCAAGCTGGGTGTCCCAAGTCCCGACAAATATCTGTAAAACACTAAAATGTCCCAGCTTTCAACATTCAAATTGTCCCGGTTTTCACCACAATTAAAAGAATAAATCTAATATTATACTTGTTGTCAGAGCTTACATAGATGTGTATCATGGTCTGTCCCACTCATTATTACCTAACCCAATATAAAAACATAAACAATGCACCACATGTCTGAATTCAACACTGATTTGTCTGTATGTGTGTCAATCAATGTGTTGTTGTTAAGGCTGTTGCTAGCCTATGACGCTTGCAGCTCTTTCTGACAGAAGCTCTCAGTATGCTAATGGTTAGCTGCCATGCCAAAGAGAGAGTTAGTCTTTTCTAAAGAGCTCCAGGAGGCTTACTCCTTCCTTCGTAAAATACCTGGCAATGAAAATGCTGCGTTTTGCACACACTGCAAGAGTACATTTTTAGCCGCGCACGGTGGAAATACTGATATAAAAGAACACATTAAGACAGCCAAACATAAGCAGTGGTTTTCCTGAGAGCTGAAAGCTCCAGAACAGAAACTCTAAGAAGAAAGACTGCAAAGCGTCGGGTTTTGTTATTAATGAGGTGCAATTGTGATTTAATGTTTTGACGTTTTATTCGTGGTAAACTCGGGACCAGCTCGTGGCATAGCATTGTGAAGATGCTTTTAAAGTTATTTTAATGTTATAGCCTATAAAAAAAATCACAGCTGTCAATCAACGCCCACACAGCACACATTAAAGCTACTATAAGTCTTCAAATCTTATTAATGGAGCAATAATTTCTAAAATGACCACCAGCACACTTATTAGAGAGCCCAAATTTGATTGAGACTTTAATGACTTGTTGAAAAAAAAATGATTGACTTTGTATTTATAGAGAGAAATTGATGCTTTTTGAATCGGAGTCAATTGGAGCCAGCATCCAGTGACCATCAATGGAACTTTAAGGTACTTCTGTATTGGCCTCAGCCTCAAGCTGTGGTAGTTGCCGCTTGGTCTGTATGTTTTAATTCAGCTACACATGATGTATGTAAAGACCAGCGCTAGAAAGTTAGACTGTTATGTTGCCTCAGTATGTAACATGTCGGACCTATAAATATATCAAACGTTTTAGTTTTTCGGTATTAGGATAGGTATTAATATTTTTTACTTTTAGGCCTTGCACACCTTTCAGGCCACAAGAGCACAGGACACACTTACAGGATGTGCGAGTACTGAGTGGAAGTAAAGGAATGAATACTTTTTGATTCTCCCAAAATATGAAGATGAAGGTTACATAAAACTAATAACTTAGTAAGCGTTTTACTTTTACCTATTGTGATAATTGGGTTGAGTCTAGTTGTTTGTTACTTTTGCACTGAATGAATAAAATATGCAAACATGTATGTATGTATGTAATAATAATAGTAGCAGAACTAAGAAGAAGTGTTGGCGGCAGTAAGTATTTTTCGGGTGCTGATATCACCGGCAGCCGAGGAACTCAGGTTGAGTCGAGTTTACGGGTTTGCAGTGCTGAAGGATCTCAGCAGTTTGTTCAGTATTGGCTTCAACGGCAACAGATTGTCCTGCCGGCTGTGACAGAGCTTTGAACGTGATGTAGCCGCATCCATAGACATTGTAGGTCACTGTCCACCAAGTACTACTTGTTTGTATTCAAGCCTCATTTACATAATCTCCTCCATATTCCGCATTTAAAGACACTGTGCTCCTTTCTCAAGATCTCAGAAGGATTATTTTTTGTTGGATCTGATATAAAAACAGTTTGACACCTACTTGAAATCAAAGAAATCCTTGAAACATATTCAATAAGAGAGCTTCGGAGGGATTGACCCACACAGTCATCTTCTCAAATTTGAGTTATTGTGCGTCTGATGTCCAACAATAAAAAGAAAAAGAAATGCAAGTAACAGAATCTAAGCTCCTCTATAAATATACTAGTGTGACTCATAAGACAGTAATGGACATGTTGATCTTACATCCAGACGGTGGTGTGTTTGGGTGTGTGTGTGTGTGTGTGTGTGTGTGTAAGAGGGAGACAGAGAGAAAACAGGTACAGTATTGACGCTCAGTTATTAGTGTGCATATAGGTGTGTATGTGTTTGCGCTTGTGAGTGTGTGCACACCTACAGTACCTGCGAAAGTGTGCTTGAGAGACTGAGCAGATGTTGCTGCATCATGTCTGTTTATACGGTTGCGTGTTTGTTGTTGTTGTGTGTGTGTGTGTTGCATACGTGTTTCAGCATATACTGTATGTGTGTAGGAGAGCACATATCGTGTGTGTGTGTGCTCGGCTGAATGACTATACATGTGTTTGCAGAGTGTCCGGGAGATGGAGGGCTTTGGCTTTCATTTGGGTTTTTTTTTTTTTTTTTTTTGCTCCATGCTTGTCTTGGAGGCTGGAGGGGATATAGCTGTGCACTCGCCTTGACAAACATCAATTATTAAGAATCTGCTCAGACTGCTGATTTACAGAACAAGTTTGTGTATGTATGCACTCACTCGCCTTTTGTTTTTGAAGTTGTTTTAAAAAGATTTGAAGGTGCCTGGCTAGATTTATTCACTCCCTTCACTTAAAACTTAATTTTATTGCTCGCTGTCAGTCTGTCAATTTGTTAGCTCCCAGGAACCGCTTTTATTTCTAATCACATCAGCTCTGAGATTATCTCCAGGGAGCCAGACGCCATAATCAATTCTTTGTTATTAATAATTAATCCAATCTGCGTGATAAAATATTCTGTATCAAGTGCAGATGTTAAATGTAGATTTCTGAGAGAATCAAGGAAATTGAACTATATATTTCTGTTTATGCCGCTCATCATTTGTCTTGAAAGGATGCCAGAGCGGAGGGTTGGGTTGAGGAGGCACAAAATGCGCGCTGAGATGGACAGACTCGCGTGTGTTCCCTAGGATACTGATCATTAGCTTGTGAAGAATGAAAACAAGGACACAGAGACGTGGCCAGAAGTGAAAAAAAAAAGAGATGTGAGCCAGAGGATAGGAAAAAAAAAAAGATAGAGAACAACGCAGCACAGGCTGCTGGGCTTAATGACAGCGCTACAGGCAGCAGACACAGGGTCAGTGCTAAGCTTTGCAAGTAGCACGCTAATTGTAACATTCCTGCATTCCTGCTGCCATCCATCACCATCGAAACCAGGAACAGAGACAAAATAAAACTGTCGATCCATATTCATAGCTCACAGAGTAACACCCAAAGAGAATAGCTGACCCTTATTCTCCTCTCAAAGAAGCAGTTTCTTTGTTAATAGTAAAAAACATTTCCCAGCAATAAGAGGAGTGAGGGGTGGCAAGAAGGGGGGCTGGAGAAATAAAAGATCACCTTGATCAGCTCAGTGTACTCTGAGTGTTCACTTCCTGGGTTAGCCCCAAGGTTAAGATGGCTTGTTATTTTTTATGGTCCTTGTTAAAGACGCAGAGACCTTGCAAGGAGGCATTTGAATATTATTTTTTTTCTTCAGCAAAAAGGTGTTCAATAGAGCCCAATTCAGAGTCCCACCTGATCCTATTTGTCTCAAGTGTGCGTACATACACACACGCACACACACACACACACACACACACAGAGCTCAAGGTGACTTCCACCCAGAACCCTGAAACCCACTCACTTGCTGCTTTTTTTTTTCCAAGTGGAGAGGGAGATGGTTATATTTCCTTAGAGAATCATTGGAAGTGTGTGTGTGTGTGTGTGTGTGTGTTTTAAATGCAGCCTTATTACTTTTCAATGACACTCCAACCCCTTTTTTCATTATTATTTTTCATAATAATGTTCAACCTGGGATATTGTAGTGAATGACATTGAAATATAACCTCTCAAATTAATGTTTTGTTTACCTTTCATGTTGAAGTGTATACTGTGCCAGTTACTGTTATTGCACGGAGACAGATAGAGGCTAGAATGAGCATTCTCAATTTATTTCTATCTTCTCTGCTGTGTATTATTCATTATCTCAGAGCAGGTCTTATTCAAGGGCATTATTCAGAAATTGAAAGTTGTCTGGATATTGTGCAAAATTGGACTTGTGGGTGACTGCAGACAATCACACCAGCCAATCATGAGCTTGTTACAATTCAGTATTTGAAAAGTAAACTCAGGTCCTGCTTTCAGAGTCACTTCTTGCAAGGTTGTTAATGAAAATGAGACTTTGCATTCATGCTGTGTTTGTTAATCTAGACATGACATAGGAATGCATTGATGCGTCATGGCTCAGAGGGCTTGACAGCTCATGTACACACAGCTGTACAAAAACATTTAGAACCCACAAAATATGACTTAAATCAGAAAATTTAGTTATTCATTTAACTTTTCAGTTATTTTTCCATATAATTCTCTTTGCTTAAAAACTATATATTATTTAAAAATGTATTTAGACTAATTGAGAACTGAATCAGCCCCAATAATGTGTAATATGTGTGTAATAGCAGAGCTAAAACTCCTTTTGACCCCATAAATTCCCAGAAATATTACAGAGGACATGACCTCTGTGTCCTGAATGGAAGCTACTGCCCTGTGTTTACCTGCAGTATTGCATGTTTAAATCCAACTCTGGATGTTTTTGGCATGATGAAACTTAAATCTTTATTTTATTTTATCTTTATTTAATTAGAATGATCTTCTGAAATCTGAATGTTTTATTTGAAAGTTCTGGCCAAAATGACAGCATTATAATTTTAGACAGCAACACAGAGCTAATATGTCATTAAATAAAGGAGAATAAGAAGAAGAGGGGGAAAAAAAACCATAAAATGCATTCAAGCACACCCATTTCCATGCAATATTAAAACAGCAATGACTCCTTGGATTTTTGCCGTGGCACCTAAGTGGCTGAACAAAGCTTGTCTGGCATATTTTTTAACTTTATTCTTCTTCCTTTTCTCACTAGTCTGATGCTTTGTAGTTCACATTTCACATAGTTACTTTCATCATGCTATGATCATATTTTAGGCAATACATTAGAATCTACACATGTACACAGCACTAACACATACACTTTTCATTCATTCATTCAACCTTTATTTATACAGAGTGGTCCACTTATACATATTAATAATGTAGCTTATAGTAAATTACACAATACTAATGTACATAATATTTATTTACAGTAATTGTAACACAAAAGTTTAAGCTAACTGGTTGTGGAAATTGGGTTGATGTAGCAACAAATAACAAAATAGCAAAGATGAATGGAATTGAACAGAAAAGTAGAAAATAAAAGATTCTCCTTACATGTATTATGCTAAGTAAGTGGTGGAAGAAATATTCAGTTTCTATATTTAATTAAAAGTAACAATATAACAATTTAAAAATAATAATATGATAATAATAAAATATGCTATTAGGGGTAAAAGTCTTGCATTCAAAATCTTGCATTTTACTTAAGTAACAGTATAACAGTACACGAGTACTATAAGCAAAATACTACTAAAGTATCAAAAGTGAATGTATTCATTATGCAGCAGAATCACCCCTGTCAGATATATACTGTATAATACTATATAAATGTGTAAGAAACATTTTAAATCCCCAGAAAACTAAAAGTTTTTTAAAAATAATAATACTTTAAAAAGTACTTCTCAAACATTGAATATTAACGACTAAACAAAGTTACATTTTACAAGAAAACCAGATGCATGAGCACTGTGTGGGTGTGGTTTGATCAGATTTGATAAACTGTGGCCTGCCAACATCAGAAAACAACTCCATAACTGTCATGTTAAATGTTTCTAAATTCTGATTGGTGCATGGAAGTGACATCACCTTTTCCCAAGTCTCGCCCACGTCAAACCTGTGAGAAAAGTTCAGACAAAACAGCACAAACAGACATTTCTCATGTTAAAGAACCAAATCTGTTCAAACTTTGGCAGAAAATGTTGTGTCCATGTAGGACCTCAAAATATGTTTTCAGGCCCTTTAATGTTGTAGCTGGTCAAGGTGGAGCTAATTTTAACTACTTTACACTGTTGGACAGTTTACGCTGTAACGATCCATCATATTTTATACTGAAGCTAAGTACAGTATAAGTACCTCAAAATTGTACTTCAGTACAGTGCTTGACGACATACTCCAGCACTGTTACTAACTATATAAATATCATCTTTAAATATGTATTAATAAAAAATTACATGAAAACTTGCATATAGCAGTAAGTGCTTACGGCTCTCAGTAGAAAAAGAGCAATTTTCTTTAAAGGACCAGTGTGTAGGATTTAGTGGCATCTAGTGGTGAGGTTGCAGATTGCAACCAACTGAATACAGCTCCCCTCCTCTTCCAAGCCAGTAGGAGAACCTACGGTGGCCGTGAAAATCGGGTAAAACACGAAAGTCCCTCTCTAGAGTTTGGTTTGTCCGTTCTGGGCTACTGTAGAAACATGGTGGTGCAACATCCGTAGAACAATGAATATTATTATTATTATTATATTCCATTTCTGCCAAGTCTGTTCTGCTAGATGCCACTAAATTTTACACACTGGACCTTTAAGGTAGATTATTATCTCCTCAGAGTTATTCAAAGGAGCTGCTCAAGTTGAGCAAATCACTTGCAATTTGTGCATCACTAATTAAAAAGTGCAGGGAGGAGGGGGGGACAGTTGTTGTTGACATCTTTGGGAATGTCATTTTAAGCCAGTTTGCATTTCCACAGCTATCCTATCTCTCGGCGGCTCTCAGTGATTTGCCGTGTGGTTGGAGCCGTGCCAACCCCATTACTCCTACAAGACTGTAACCCGCGGCCTCATTGACAGGGATGTGACAACAAGCATTTAGACAGAGAGGAAATCATTCATCATTAACCACGCAGCCATGGAGGAGACAAACACATCTGTGCCAGCGATAAGGCCTCACCAGTGCCCCTCTGCACCGCTCGGCACCTGCTTCGCACGAGCTCTTTGGCTTCCTCACCTCTGCTTTGCTTTTGTGTTTGAGAATGCTAATTAGCAAATGTCCTTCACAAATCCTTGTTCATAGCCTCCCCAGTGAGCAGACAGAGAGAGACAGAGAGAGAGAGACAGAGAGGTGAGACACAAAGTGCTACAAAGAGGAGGGCACTGGTAAGACTTTTACAAAGAGCACTTAGATATTGCTGGATGTTTTGTATAATACCTTCTTTGAAGAGCTTTCTCAAGAGATATTCTAAAAGCCTGCAGTAATCCTCCCCTCGCCATGTCTGGGTCTGAATCAGCATCAGTCCTACATTGGTAAGATGAGATAATCTCCCCACATGTCTCTCTACTCAATTCTATTCTATCGGCGTCTTTACTTCAAAATGGATACATACTCTGAAGATCCTTTACTTTGCACTAGGCGGGCGCAGACAAAACTCTTGCATTTGTTTGATTCCCTTCAACGGTGTTTGCTCCTTTTACCGCCACCGCCGCAAGCCAGCATTGTTATTAGAGCGGTATTGGACGTCAATCATGCCTCGTTTCCGAGAGACGTGTGTTTTGTTATTGACTCGGCGCCAAGGGAGCAGGGATTGGCTGATCATTAACGCATCCATCTGCGTTGTAGAAAGTAATGGTTATGTTGGATCAACTCATCTCGCAACATACAGCTGATCACACCTCTACCTACGCGTAACTGATCTTGAGGCCGCTTCCAAACCAGCAACCAGGGCTGTGATACTCGGACCTCTCTTGGGCTCAATGGTGTTTTGACTTGGGCTTGTCTTGGTCTCAGTCTCGGTCTCACCTGCAGCCACCAAAAAATACATTTTTTTAACATTTCTGTTGTATTTTTCCTACATGTATTAATTCATTCTCAATTATACTTTTATCTTCCAATATGATGGTGTAAGTAGAAAGCCAAAACTTGCAGGCAGTGTAGTCCTTTGAACTGCATTTAGACCATATTCTGGTGGGAAAATAGGAAATCTGTTTTTTCTATTTAAATTTAATTAGATGAATCAAGTGTAGAATGTGAGTCTGTGGACAAGACTGTTGCAATGTTTTGTTTTTTGTGTTTTTACTGGGTTTGGACTCAGACTGGACCCCATTTGGACTTGATCTTGGAGCTTGGAGCCAGATTTGGACTTGTCTCTGACTCGTCCTGCCAGCAACACAGAACTCTCTATTTATCTATCTATCTCTATGCAGTTTATCACCAAACAATGACTGCGACTCCTTCACCTCCCTGTCACACTGGGGTGTATTGTTTTGCTATTTCCTTGAACCACCTGCCAGTATTGTTATATACACAGTGAAATATGCGGGCTGCGATTTGATCCCGTATATCCCTGTGCAGATTAGGGCAGTGTCAGTACAGGATTACCCTGGTAATTCATGTAATGCTGCTTCGCCACAGTTAATTTCCCTGTGGGTGAGCGGAGAGAGTTGAGTTATACACCAGCACGAGCTCCCCAAACTACAGTGTATCATTCCCTCGCAGTTCTCTATCTGCTCGACATGTTTGGTATGCAAAAGACACGACTGACTTGGGTTTTCTGTCTTAACGGCCTGTCGTGTATTTATTATGGGCATACGGCTCTGGTGATTGAGGTGTGGAGCTGTCTTTCCGTTGAGCAGCGAGCTGCTGAATGCAAATAACACATTTGTAATCATCTGGAAATCATCATGCAGTTGGAGTACCAATCATCATTGTCATCTGGCTTATCCCTTAAAGTTATGATACTACAGTGAGGAAACAGTAATGGTTAAAATGTCAAAAAAAGGCAACAGTTAAATGCAGCTACTGAGCGAGAGGCAGAAACTGACTCAACTCTTGAAAAGTGAGCAGATTAGTGTCAAAAGCATATAGTGAAGCTAACCTCTGTAGAACCGATTGTTTGTGGTGAGGAGGCCACGGGAGAAGCTGAAATCCCATGTAATTATCACTCCCTGTGGAAATTAAAGCTGACCTTTCTCAGTAGGGAGCTGATAATAGAATTCAGGAGAGGAGGAATAACTCACTCATATTCATTCACAGAATGTCCCGTCAGCAATATTACAGCTGATTTAAGGCAAGACGTGAGGTTGGGAAAGGTCTTCTCAGAGCTTTTTTTTTTCTGAGTTGATAAAACTTCTTGGCTGTAAGTGAATAAAATGGCATCTTGGGATTTGGGGAATGTCTATAAAAATGTGAAACTGAAGAAGTGCATTATAAAAAGAAAGAGGAAGAAAATATATCGGATGCAGGAGAGACTTTAACAAGCGACTGCCACTTTGGCATTGGCTGAATTGCCACCCATGAATTTCCTCGGAAGCGTTTTGGGGAGGCACTTTCTAGATAATCATTTGACAAGCTGCAGCAGCCCTATTAGCCCTCAGATTTTTTAATTGGCCAGGGCAACGAGTGTTCGAGAGAGGCCTCAGCTCTTGGTCCACTCTGTGTAAAAAAAAAGAATTCTTAACTTGGAGAAAATGTTTGTTTTTCACCTTAAAACACAACCACATAGACCCATTAATCTGTGTAAACCTGCATGCATGGGAACGCGACGGAACGTATGAGCACACACACACACACATTAATACACTTAAACAGACATAGAAAAGGCTTACAGAGTATTTTTGCCCCTGGCACATATAATTCTCTGCTGATTACACTGAGTGTGGTTTAATGGAAGCCCCAATAACCCAGGCTGCAGAACACACACACACACACACGCACAGTGAGAAGCTGGAGAGCGCTGCTGTCAGATAGAGACAGAAAGAGGACGGAGAGATTAAATTCTGCCAAGAGTTTTTTGTCTGTGAGATTGGTTCTTAACGTCCCCAGCTCCCTTCACACTCCCTATTAGTGCAGTGAAGAAGAGAGAGGACAGAGGGAGGGTTGGGAAAAATAGGAAACTTTGACAGAGACGGTACTAGGAGGATACTTAACAATGTTATTAATCCATTAATCCTTGTTTGACATTTGCCAATGTATCACCCCTGATTGCTCTTTGAGAGCTGCAGGCTACAGTGTGTGTGTGTGTGTGTGTGTGTTTTATTAGCTTTCCAGTGTCCTCAAAAAAATGGAAAGATGATGAAAATCCTCCAAGTGGGAACATCATGTCAATCTCCACCATTAGAGTAAAAGGGTTAAAGGTTCAGTGTAACCGCAATACGGCATTTTTGTGAGCAAACAGTTGCTTATCTACACATCCAGCAGACACGGAACAACCTTACCATTCATCTTTCTGTCCAATAGCTCTTGTCTGAGCTCCATCAACCCTTTCGCATTACATATCATCATTTAATACATTATTAACATAGAAAATTGAGAAGTGCAGCTTTAACATAGTGCTTGTTTCCCACTACCTTTAAGATAGTGTGTGTTTCAGTTTTATCATGGAGCCTTTGAGTTAATCTACTAGGGACAGAAAACACGTCCAAAGTCAGAAACGCAAATACAGGTTGTAACTATTCTGTGTTTCCAACACTTTTCTGTATTTGGTTGTGTTTTTTGTATTTGGCTCAGCCGGCGGAAGTCTCTTGTGCACATGCTCACGTGCAGTATGCATTCATCTGGCCAGCGCTGGAATGTCAAACCTGGGATCCCCAAGTAGCCAGGATACATTATTTATGTATCATCCTATAGATAGAGTTGTAGGGTTCTCTTCAATTGTGAGGATTGTAAAGACAAAGAACAGGATAGGATTCTTAAACTCCTCCTTTCTTATGTTCAAGACAAGAGGTACAAATTCTGAGAGGGTCATATAGGTGTGAAGCTATGGAAAGAATCCTTTACAGGGTCAACACATTCATACAGTATAGAATTCCCTTACATGGTCAATACAGTACATGCATACAGTATATCCACCACAGTATGTACTCAGTTGTCAGTACTATATATAAGTAATAGGCTACAGAAAAAGGAGATGTTCTGCATGTAGTCATACTGTATTTCCAGTGCTGTTTTTTTCTGTCAGTCCACCATGCGTTTGAGTTTCCACATTTGTTCTACATGTTTTTCCCTGAAGCCCAGCGTGATTTGTTTGTCACAGTCACGCAGTGTTTGTCACAGTCTGCTGTAAAATATAATGATGTTTAGAGGCAGAATGTTGAAGGGCTCATCACGCACATTGGTTTTTTTCCCCTCTTTTTTTGAATTATGTCAAAAAATAAAACAATAAGCCAACCTTTGAATCAGAAAGGAGGAATCATGCTAATCCAGGACGTCTTGCTGGTGTAGCTGAGATGTTTTGTCTCAGCTGTCGAGGCTATGGGTGTGACCTGTCTGCTACTGTATGTGTTTCAGTCTGGGCTCATGTTGTTTGAGTGGAAAATAATCAGGGCTGTGTGGTGGTGGAGGGCTGGAGGTGTGTGTCTGTGGAGGGGGGAGAAGGGCACTTTTAGAAAATAGAAAATTGAAAGCTCTGTTGTAATCTCGAGCCCTATCAACTCTCAATCCTTGTCCTGATATCGGAAGCCTAACACACACACGTGCCGACACACATGCACAGCTGAAAGCGTGCAACTTGGCTCCTTTCTCTCACCCACTGTTCCCTAAATCCCTCAACTGTCATCTCAAACACATACACACAAACACACACACACACACACACACACACACACACTTTCAGAAAGACAGCTTAGTGATGGTGTTTGGTTTCGTTATCAGCATCACCTCTGTTGCGGAATGACAGGTCAAAGGTGTTGAATTTAGAGAGAGCCGTGAGCTCGGATTCATCACGAGCCGACACGCACGCGCACACAGCGCTCACACACACTTGATCTCTTGGCATCTCTTGTGATTGGTGTTAGAGCAGTGACAGTAAAACGGCGAGGCATTAGAAACGAATGAGCAGAGAGAGTAATCACAGCACTGTCAGCGCTCAGCGGCGGGCGAGCGAGCTGATTGCCATACAAGCAATTTACTTGTTTGATTGACTGACACAAAATGGATGCCGGGCTGAGATTGAATTCGGGCCTGTCTTGAGACCCAGATAATGTCCGGATGCAATAGGCATATTAATGCAGATGTGATTGATCCATCTAATGATATTCCTTATTACAAATGACTTTTCATAATATTTACAACTCTCAACCTGCCATCCAGAGGGACCCCAGAGATCCTGCCACGCACTTATTATCACTGACTCTTTGTGTCTTTCATTGGGGACACACTCCGAGGACCCCTGGACTGCTACATGACTGCTCTTTGTTTATGATTTATTTAATTGCAGTCAGTTTAACAGTGGCACCACTGGGGCTGTGATTTCCTTTGATCTGCGCCATTAAAAACAACCCCATGCATTATGTAGAGCCTGTTTGGTGTGTAAACGATGTTTAAGAAAGCTAATAATTGCTCTGTCTGTCTCATATTTCATCATTTATTCATAGGAGATCTGAGCATTCCAACATGGGGGCCCCTTGCTTTTGCTCATTCTTGATTTATTAACCACCTAGATCGGCCTAATTAGAGAACTTTTCTTGAACAGTTGCAAAACGGAAACACAATTTTGACTTCTCCTCTCCTGTTTTGTCGTTTTTGTTGCTGACATGCAGCTGAAATTCGCTCATTTGCACTCAGACAGCGCCAAGATGACAAGTTGTTGATGAGTTGAGACGTGGCAAGTAAACAGCAAATCTGAATGTATAATGTCATCCAATTAGTTCCAATTATCGCATACTGTCGCATTTTCGTCTTAACTTGCAGGTTTGGATTTGGTAGAAACGGCGTGACTCTCAGGAGGAGCGGTGTGGTCGGAACGTGTTGGAAGCTTGCCCAGAAGAGCACTGCTGGATTCATCAGCAGGCATCTGGTCATTAATGAAGATGTGGGCACTGGAGGGGAGAAAACTTTCAGAAGGCTGGGTTTGGCCTGTCAGTGACGAGATGACAACTGATCTCATGTGCATTTGTTCAAGACGTGTCATTTTTGATTATGCCTCAAACCCGATTACTCACAAACTTGCTTTTAATTCAAAGTGAATATATAAATCTGTTAGTAACTGTTAGTCTCTCATGACAGAGTGTGAAATGAAGCAGCTCTTGTTTTTACCTCGTGCAGGAGGCAGAGAGATTTTCATATTCTGTGTCTACACTTCCGCTACAGCGTCTGCTAACACACTGCGCCCTAAGTAGCAAACGATGATAAATTAAGCCTTGACCTTGTCCTCGCTGCAAGCCTCTTCACTGTAATGAGATGCTCCACTACGCAAATGCCAGTAATTACACACACACACACACACACACACAGATACACACATGCATCCACACTGTCAAACTCAAATCTTTAATTATTCACAACAACAAAAAAAAAATCCCAAAATAGCATCAAGGATAGAGTATCTATTTTTACTCCAAAGTTGGCTGATCTTTCCGAGCCGTTTCCCACAATGCACCCAAATCTGTCATCAGCCGCGATCATTAGGCCGCTGTGGAGAGGCTTTTCGAAAAAGGGAAGGCTGTTAGCAGATGTAAACACACTACACACAGAGGGATCCATCCAAAGACAATGTCAGGCTGTCTTGACAGAGCTTTTGTTCATATCTTTGTCCCGGTAACGCGGTGGAAAGAGAGCTTCGGCGTGGGTGCCAGTTCATGTTGCCGGCGTTGTAACTGTAACTTGTAGGCCTTTGTTTTCTGACAGCTTGTGCAGATGAAGGGGATCGCTCTCTGATTATATTGACAACCCTGCGGCATCATTAAAGCCCTGTCTTTGGGTTGTAAATAAACACATGGGAGACATGAGACAGAAAGAAAGAGAGACAGGGAAAAGCGGAAGGAGACAATTGACAGCCATGCAGAGAGTGAAAAATATATCTGCAGGGTTTTTTTTTTCTTTCTTTTTTTTTTTTTAAGCTAAAGCAACCAAGTTTGTTTTGGTTTTTTTTTTTTTGCTATTTACAGTAAGAAACAAACAAATCATTAAGAATGTATCTCCTAGCTGGAAGCAGGTTAGTGAAAACTGTGGAATGTGGCGCAATCTGAGCTCGTCTCGGTGATTACATGATTAATCAAGCCAACCAAGAGAGGCCATAATGATCACATCCCACTGCCACCATGTTTCACACTGATAATGAACCATTCATTTGAGCTAATTTGCTATGGGAATCTAGTAATCTTCCCCTTGAGTTGAGACAGAAAATGAGCCATCGTAATCTTCTTATTGAGTTCACTGTGTTTGTTTCTTTGTGGAAGTGTGTGCGTGTATGTGTGCGTGTGTGTGTGCGTGTGTGTGTGTGTGTGTGCGTGTGTGTGTGTGTGTGAGTGTGAATAAATGAAAGTCAGCACGTTTCCCTGTCCTGTGAGAAGTGAGGCTACAGTCTGGTGCATAAAAGAGTGACTCCATTTTATCTAAAGAGGAGGTGCACATATTGCAGCACAGTATTTCACACATGGCCGATCATGGCTTAGAAAACCCTTACGATCCTCCCCTCGTACTTGTGCTCTTATTGTTTTTATTCAACGCTTACTGAGTTGCAAACTCACTGTCACAGACTATGGCGGACTGCCACTTCGCTGATGCTGTGCTTCGAGTTCTTAAACCAACCAGAGCTGTCGCTGAACGGTGTAGCACACAGGGCCTCCAAATCCTATGTTTTTGTATTAATGACTGTAATTTTCTTCACTCAACATGTTTCAAAAAGGAATTTCTAGTCTGAAACCTTAATTATGCATAATTAAGCTCATGTGAAAAAGTCTATCCAATTACTCATTTAAAAATATACTTTGCCATTACATAAGTTCTTCCTGGGTTAAGGTCATCCTGTTGAAAATGTCAGTTCACAAGAGCCTGACTGGTTGGGCGTGAATCCTAAACTGAGGAAATGAGGAAAAATAAACTAATTAAACTTATTTGCACTAATCAGAATATGTGGTCACTATATGCATTGAAAAGAAGGTTGCATCCAAGCTGGATCACACACACAATTCATCTTATTTGTTAGAGGTACAATATTCCAGCCTTTCATCTACATATTAAAACATGACAACATTTGAGCTGAGATCACCATTTATGTGGCTTTAATAGGTGTGAGCTGTGACAATGTAGTTCACTTAAGATGTGCATAATGTTGCTTAAGAGGTTCATAGTGTTGTTTTGGGATGTATAATGCTGTTGCAGCAAGGGTCCTACAGGGCGCACACATGGATGATTCTGTTTTATCACCATGTACACAACTTCAAACTGCATTTTTAAAAGTTGTGCCATGTAACTTGAAATGGAACTAGAGTAGATATGTATGAGTGATAAATTAACATTGAAATCATTTGGAACAATTAAAACAATCCAAAATCTGTCATCTGCAGGTAAAAAATATCTTTCATGTCATGTCAGGAGGATTATTGAAGCAAGATACAAACTATTTGCAGTAGTAGCCTCCTTCTGATGTAGTGTATTTATCCTTATCAAAGCATGTCCATATAACTACCTCAACACACCTTCTCTAATCAGTTTAATAATAACAAAATAAGGAAAATCATAATAATTCACATTTTAGTAGTTATTGTAGTTGTTTGTTGCATACTTAAGCATTATTGCATGGACAGGAATTTCAGTGAGACATTTCAGAAACATGCATTCAGCTCAGGAAAGGATATCAACCCAACACTGACAGCATATTAAAGATGATGTATACTGATATTTGTGTATTTGGAAGTGAACTTTTGTTGTCTCTCTCAGAGAGCTCTGTCTCTGTCCTACTGGTCGATTTTTATCTCTCCGCTACTTTTAAAGCATATGAGCTCATGTGATGGGACATTACTGAGGCTCGCCCGGACTCCACCTGCTGATTCTGTAATCCTCCTACTAATAATGTATACAGCCTCTCTTCTACATTGTGCCAAGCTGCACCTGGTTTACCATGTGTTGTCATTGAAATTGCAAAAGTTTGTTGGTAACACCCACGTTGTTTCCCCCCCCAGTTTCAGAAAAATAGGCCCCAGAACAGAACAGCTTTGTTACTCCTTGTCATAGATTTCCCAACCTGTGGAGCTCCACTGAACACCATTCCTCCAAAAGATATTTCCTCATTTGGTGTTTTGATAATGGTGGTGGAGAGCAGCTTGAGATCTGGTGACTGTGAAGGTCATACCATATGATTCACGTCATTTTCATATTCATCAATCCATTCAGCGAGCCCTTGTACCCTGTATTTAAATGTTGAACTTGTGCACACGCTTGTCAATCATCAGGACTGTCATTGCACAGCTCTGGTTTTAACAATGTTAAAGCTGGACTGAAACATACATTCACAATTTCAGGCAATCACTCCGTGACATGAACTGACCTGCATTATGATAATTACAGTATTTATACGTTAAACTGCTGCAGGTACTGATGAAGATGATGAAGAAGATAATGATGATGATGATAAGTGGCAAATAATGGCCATGACGACGGCGATGGGAGTGACAGGGTGGGCGACATTGATGATGATGAGTGGGAAGTGGACGAAAATCGATAAAACAACCCAGACAACCGCTGCAGGTGATATTCTGAGTTTTCAGCTGGCAGCGAACATTTCCAACGGTCTCTCTTCCTTAACATCACACTCTCATCTCCCAATCTGCAGACGAGGGGAATTGTCCCATCACTTCTGCTGAGTGGGCAGCCATTTCAAAGTATCAATTGGACACGTGTCAGAGGAAAGTTTTTGCTGCCAAAGCAGCACCTTTCAGAACATATGAGCCCTCCCGAATGAATGAATCGTCCCCTTCCCTTTCCCTTTTCGCCCGTCTCGTTCTTTTCATTCCCCGGCGCCGCAGAGGAAGGAGGAGTGCTACTGCGAACAGTTTGAGTGATGAGAGAGATAAGTGGCAGAGATGCTTTGGAAGTGGGAACTCGGCGCTAGCAGAGCAGTGTGTGTATGTGTGCAAGCGCGTATAGGTGTGTGTTAGGGAGGCAGGAAGAGGGAGAGGCGGGCAGAGGGAAGGAGAAAGACCGAAGGTGACAGATGTCAGTAGCCTGACGATGAGGAACATGATAAGCAGCCTTCCTGTCATTCAGATGTACAGACCATGACATCCATCTAGCGTGCAGTTCAAACCACACTGTTGTTTGTACATGCAGAGTCCAGAAAAACTAAGAACAGACAAACATGAAACCACCACCGACTCTCCTGCTTCACATTGAAAATAAACTTTGCACAGAGATATAGTATATTTCTTCACATACTTTTTTCCCATTTAGCTCTGCAAAAGAAAACTCAGAAAGAGTCACGGAGATAAACGAATTCAAAAGGAACCTTGTGCCACATTCTTTTTCCACGACTGGAAGATTAGGGGGTCAGGACCTGTTCATTTGAGCTCCTTTCTGTTTCTGCTGAGGCAGGATAGTGTGGTTTCTGAGTCAAATTAATCATCAGAAAACCGCAGGGCAAAATATGGCATTTAAAGGAATTTTTATGCTCACACAACAGCAACTGCTGTGTATTATGGAGTACTACATCAAAATATTGTGGTAAAAACATGATACCCAGTAATAGCCAACACTGCTCCAGTAACATTCGTTATCAGTATGATCAACTGTGAGTTTTGGAACGTTTTGGAAACTGAAAAATATTGGTAAACAAACAAATAAATGCTAATACCTGCCAATAATATTTTTCATTAATATTTTTATTGATATGTCAAAATTGCAGGAGTTAAATGCTACTGATCTGTGTAAAATGAAAATAACAGGAGTCTGAACAGGTTGCCTGTTTAATTGTCATCAAAATGTTTTGATTTGATTGGCTCACATGAGAGAGAATGTAAGTTTACCAACAGATTAAAGGCTAAATTGCTCCACACTCTGCACCAAAAATGAATGATAATGGTGTAATGGAGGTAATAAATACACATTAAGCAGATTGTTCACATATTGTAAACATTCCACAAAAGTGATTATGCAGTTGGTATTCAAGTAGTGTAATATTTGCACAAATTTGCAGGTCAAAGATCAACTATGAGGTGAACTTTGACCTGGAAGTCTGTCAGAGAAGGCTTAAATCCCAAAGATGGAGTGAATATTTGCTGAGACCTGCTTAAAATGTCATAGGTTTACATTCTCCTGACAAGCAAACTCTTGATTGTGCTAATAATAACAGTCCTCTTACTAGAAGCAAAATCAAAAGTAGCAGGACATGGTTATAGTGTGCAAAACTATATAGCGAGGAGTTTGGGGTGGATTGCAACTTATCGCCGGAGAAGAACATCGATATTGGATGATTCTGCAAATAAAAAGATTCACTAACAAGACCATGCCATTTGTATGGTATACACGAAATTGTTTATTTGGTTTGGTGGTTCGATGAGGGTCATGTATGGTGGGATGGTTGATGGTCGAGGGGAGGAATAAAGGGGATGAATGGGGGTCCTGATGTGTCTGGAATGTCGAAGAACCCAGGGAGCGAGACTCAGGGTGGGGCCACATCTCGATGAGCTTCGGCTTCATCATCCCCCAAGGTTACCTTCAAATGGCGAGATGAGAGGGGGCTTTTCGGATGTTGTAGAGGTGGCTGTGGATGTAGCTGTGGTAAGCTTGAGATGACCATCAGCCAAGAATTTTTTCGTGTGATCTGAGATTCCTTGTCTGGATGCTTTGGATGGGTCCTTTTGAACCCATCCAAAGCATCCAGACATAGCTATGAATTTAGGCGGAAGAAAAATATGGGGGGAGAGAGGCCGAGCTGGTCAGTCTTGCTTTGTGTGAGATTAAATATGAGGGTGTTATGGCTGAATATTTAGCAGATTTCGACAACAACTCAACTCTCGCTGAGACTCTTGCTGAGAAACAGACTGGATCAAGCGAAAGGTAAAGAAAAAGTTTTATTACTCTGTATGGTCCTTTCCATTATGTTGTCAGACACTTATGCTAACAATCTGAGCCTATCAGTGGCAAAAACAAGCACTTTTAGTCGATGTACATTGACAGGGCGCTATTGCCCCGTTGGATTACATTGCAGCCTCTTTTGCAGCTGCTGGCTGCAGCACTCTCACTCAATACTGTACCAGTTTCATAAATTGTTGTCTCCAATAGCCACTCAGACACAAAAATGTTGGAAAATATGGTCTAAGTTGAAAAATACCAAAGTTTCCCTTTTAACCAGTTGCCTAAACTTAACCAAACCCTAACTACAGAGGTGGCAAATCAGAAAAGATTCATATGAACAGTTTTTGTATGCATATGGGTCATGTTGGAAGGCAAGACAAACACATGAGGTAAGAGGATTTGTTGTAAAATGTCTCAAACACTCTGGCCAGTACGATGTGTGAGTATTATGGTTCCACCTACTGAAGAGATATTTTACCAGGATGTTTTGCTTTTAGTTTTTATTTTGGAATTAAATCAGTCAAATCATTGGTAGAATGGAAGCAGTTTCAACACTGAGTATCTTTGGGGTTTTGGGAGGACTAAAACACACAAAAATAAATATCCAATTGCTTCATTCTTCATTTCTTTTTTGCTTGTGCAAGGCATCTCTGCAACCTTCTGGGTTGGACCAAGCAAGCACATTGAGAACAGACTTGATCAAAAACAGGTTCTGCATCACACCCGTAATGTCTTCTCTCCTGGGCCAAGCCAATGAACCAAGAAGCTGCTAAAGTGCATTTTTCTCATAGAGAGAGCAGATATCCTATACACTGCAATAGATTTTCACTGTCGCTTCTTCATCCTCCAACTCTGTTCTCTATCGATTAGAGCAGGAACATGTCCTGGAGGCATGTGCGGCTGTATACAGTACACTATACACTGTATGTTGAGCCATCTGCACAGGACACGGAACAACTGTGATCCAGCCAAGACTCCCTCATTTGCAAAACAGCCACATATGCACACTTTCTCTCCCTCTCCTATTATTTGTTATTCTCTCACACAAATGCGCTCTAAATCTCATCTCCTCCTACAATAAATGTGTACATACACCTTGTAATATCTCTTAGGTGGTAATTTTCCTGCACCATAAAATGAGTCATTTGTCTCCTCTATATTTTTTCTCTCTCTCAGCCAGTGGGGAAGGAGGAGCACACTGCAAGAGCACTGCTGCTGAGATTAAAACCTGATGGAGGGTGTCTGAGCAATGCATGTGTGTATAGGTGAGTGTGTGCTGTGTATATGTTTGTGTGGAGGAAAGAAAGAAGGAGGGAGGGAGAGAGGAGATTAAACCTGTATCTTGGGGTCTCTTTTCGGTGTCAGGGAGGCGCTGGGGAGGAGGAGTGTTGGTGCTGACAGGGCAGTCTTTCTCTTGCATGATATGGACACACGCGCACACACACACAAAACCAACACAAACTACATACACACACAGAGAGGCACCCGACTCTTCTTTTGCATTATTTATGAAATGCTGCCATTATCCCATGTTTTACACCTTGCGTCAACTGAGTGCAATGAAAAGAGCCGTGCGTGCGTGTGCGCACACAACACGAGGTGTGTAAATATATATCCATGTGGCTATTTCTGTGTTTACTGGCGAGTTAGGAGGGAATAAAGAAAGAAAGAAATTGTTGCCATGAAAGACCAGAAAGCCAGATCCAGGTCTCTCACACACATATGTGACAATGAGTGTGGGGGAACAAAGAACAGGCTGACATACTTGGAGTCTTAGAAAAAAAAAAAAAGAAAAGTTTCATTTATAGTGACGGCCATGTTTATCTATCCGCAAAGTTTGAAAGACCGAAGTGTGTGGGAGTGTGTGAGTGGGGTTTTGTCATGTAAGCAACACCAAACAAAAGAGAGATCAAGTAAGATGTCACTTTTACAACAGAACGGTGCAGTAAGGGGCAAAGTGATACCTTTTTTCAACATTCTGACAAAAAACATCACACTTACTGTTGTAGTTGTCACTATTTTGATGATTGTAGGCTAAAACTACAAGGTACAGATACAGGGGTGTATCTGTATACATATTCCATGGTTTGGTTGCACACCTCCATTTAAAAAAAAAAATTAAATTGACCATAATAGCAATACCACATAGCAAGTGGTACAGTTTAAATCATTTTTCAAGAACCTGGTCAAGACTCACTACACTACAACATTTCCATGTTTTACACAGTTATGTAGCTCTTTGTAGCCCTTGAGGTCCATCCATCAGTAGTGAGACTGCTAATTATTTAATAATTATATAATAATAATTCCTGCAGCCTCTGCTTGTTTACAGGGAAGCCACAACAGACTGACTGATGCATACGTGAAGGAGCATGAGCAGGGCTCCTGCCTATAAGATGAGTGATGCCGTTGTAAATAGTGCAGCTTTCATTAATTCTTCTGTTTCCAAAAAAAGCAGGAAGGAAAGAAATGAATAAATAAATGAAGTAAAATAAATAAATATTGATCAGAGTGATCACAGAGATGTTTCCGTCACCCAGCTTCACTTCATTTCACTCTTTGTCCAGTGTTGCTGTAACTTTCTGGTAAACCATTACTTTCCCAGACAAATGACATCACAAGCTAACCTGACTATCTGTTACTCTCACACCTAAGACTTTGTGTTGCTAAGGTGTTTATTCCACCAAACTGAATGTCTTGCACTGAACTGTTCAGGATGAATACACGTATACCCCTAGTCATAACAAATACATGTTATTTGATGTAGGATCTTATTGTCCCAATGTACACTGAACCAAGAGTTCTGTGATTCATCACTAGTCTGTTAAGTGATGGTACTCCAGTAGGGGTTCTTTCATAATTTTCTTGCACTGCTGTCATCAGAGGGTGAACTGCATGTCGTTTTAAATATTGGACTTGCAGTATGAGAAAAGGGAACGTCTTCATTTGTCTGTTGGAAGCTATGTTGATCGACTTTCAATTGAGGTAATTGAGGCTACACAGAAAGGTGTTTGACTTCCTTCCTTCCTGTTCATGAAACCGCTGTTGAATTTGTTTCGCAACAGATATGAAGTCATTATCATCTTGTGATATGGTGAAATATATATGAGGGAATAGTATTTCCTTTCCAGGGCCTGCACAATGACATCATAGTGCTGTTTATTATATGACCATGTAGTGCAATTATCAGACCTAAAGACTCCCAGGGGATATCTGCCATTATATTACTGATGTACCATTACCACCATGTTAGGTAGTTCTCAACTGATAGTGTGAGTTATAGGTGTCCTTTGGCTTTCTCTGTATTTAAATAATAAATTATGCAGTTTTTGGTGGCCTTTTATTTCAGAGGTCCCATAATTTTCTAATAATTCCCCAGGAAGTGTCCTGGAAAGAACTACGTAATTTGGTACTATTTATAGATAAAAACAGACAATGTTCTGAGTTACTTTAGACCTCTAAAACATCTATATGGGACTGTAAAATAAAATTTTACTATGGTTTTTCTATTGCTCACATGTCCAGGAGTTATGCTCTTTATCTTCCCATATACAACTTAGTGAACAGGCCCTCAATGCTTTTTGGGGCCAGCATTGTGAAGCTCAGCACAGTTTTTCCCTTATATTCATTCTGCAGCGGCAGAATTATGGGCGCCACTGCTAAAATTTCACACGATCATTAATATCAATATACTACTAATGGTTTTCACATGCAGACTGTGCGAGCACGATAACACCCCAGTTTTGAGTCATCCTCCCTCTCCTCATTCTTCAAAGGACATCTACATGACAGGTACTGTTATAAGAGTAGCGTAAATGCTTTAAGGAATAGGGCAGTGCGTCATTTGTGTGGGTAGTGAGTGTGTGGTTGAGTGAGCAGAGCAAGTGGCAGAAAAGTGATGGTGAATACAAGCGGAGCAGAGGGAAAGGTTAGCACTAACTTGTCATTGTGGCAGTAAATGTACAGTACAGGCGACAGTGTGTTATGTAATAAATGTTGCAGCTTCTCAAGACCAAGAAAAGTCTTATCTGTTGTTTTCCCAACTGCTTGAAAAGTGAAAGGGATTAACCCCGAAGTTAGAATGGGTTAGCTCAACCTGACCAGGCTCACTTAAGGTGGACTGACCTTTAAGGTGGACCAGCTATTCTCATTTTAGTGTCGAGCACAGCTGCTAAACAGAGAAATGTCTGGCTCTCCCGAGTTTTGCTCTGTAAAACACCCCTCCCCCCACCACCCCCAACCGCCCCAAAGCAGTCAACCTAAGGCACTGCAGTTGAGAATGTGTTCAGCAGTAATTCTGGGGCTGAAGTGTTTAATGTGGTTGTCTATCCCTATCAGAGAGCATCAACATTTCTCTCTGCTTATGCTGTTTGTCTGTGTTTGGTAGACCCTATTATGATTTCCAGCCCTGCTTACTACATTGAATAATTTAGCAGCTATAGTGAATGGCCTCTCTGGCGCTCTGGTGCTACATTCATGATAACATTTTTCCAGTAATTCACCACAAACAGGCTGAATGTCCTGTCTGTGTAGCCCAATAAACTATAACAACCCTTGGTGACATTTATTTGAAAAGAAAAATCAGTGTTCTTCTAAGAGAACCTGTCCCACAGTATTTACATGTGCCAGTATGAATTGAACTGATATGTTTACCTCATTATTAGCGCATCATGTCACATAATACTGAAATATAATACTGTTTTCTTTCTTCTTCTGTTCTTTTCTGCTTCAAGGAAAGTTTGAAACCCCACAGTCACAAACATCTGCACTCCCCCTGTGTTGGCATCGGTAACACAGTCCAACAAAAACAGTCCATGCTGAAACTCACTGCAGCACAGTGAATCACTTTCTGTTAGCACTGTTGGGAAACGATCAGTTGGCTCCCGGTGGCTCAGTCTCGCAGTGCTGCTCCTGAAAGCGAAGCGATAGCCTGAGAATCTGCCTCACTTTGTTGCATTTCCTCTTCGGTGAACTCTGTGGGCAACATGTCATATAAAGCAATCCATAATGTCCATTGTGTATATAAGGAATTAATTTCGTCTGTCCAAAATGTGGTTTGCGCTGCTCGTAACTGGCTGAGCTGCACTGACGCTCCCAAAGGCTTTTCTCATGACAGAGTGAAACTTATCTGAGTCAAACTCTGCTTGTTGTTTCTCCACCATCCAATAATGTCAGAATATGTTAGTGGATAGTGGAGGTGCTGTACACTAAGCTGCTACAGCTGCCTATGTTAGTGTGGAGGTTATAGACATACCAACCCTATGTGTGTACACATATTCTGATGTTCTGCTTAGATTTCAATTTTTTTATATGGCTGCTCACGTTTTTTTTTTTACATTTTAAATTTCCAGGTACCTCATATGTCTATTATTATGCTATTCTGACGTGATCTGCATGCATAAAAGTGCAACATACTGTAAGTGTTGCAGTGTGGAAGACTGGATTAGACCATGCTTGGAGCCATGCTTGTTAAAGGTTTGGGGTATATTTGTATGCAGGGAATTTCAAGAATATGCATCATTTTTTATAATAGTAATAAACTTTGTTTCTATACTACAATTCATGCATAAAATGCAACACAAGGTGCCTTACATAAAAGCAAATAATGTTTTACAATAAAGTGTAAACATGTTTTACAATAAAATAAAATTTACAATAAAGCAAGGATAACCACAATAAAATAAGATACATTTAAATTAAAGAAAGGATAAAAAATACTCAGCTAAAATTTCGATTTAGAGTCCTGTAAAACCACAGGCAGAATGTATAACAAGCAAGAGCTCTCCATGCCTTTTAGATCTAGCCTCAAGAACAATCAAAAGGCTCGTGCTGGAGGATGTAAGGGACCTACAGTAGGAGCCACTTATCTCTTAACCAGTGAAACAATCTTGAAATAAATTCTCTGACAGGTAACCAATGCAAAGATGTTAAAATGTGGGCTCTCTGTCTGGTCTTTGTCAGAACACATGCTGCATTATACACAAGCTGTCACTGATCAATAGCTTGCTCAGATACACCAGATTAAAGAGCGATGCCGTAATCAAACCGGCTAGAAATAGAAGCATATTTTATTCTTTCCATATCAGACTCAGGTAATATTTCTTAAAAGGTAAGAGGATTTTGTCACATTTCTAAAGTGACTCTCACTCTCTGACTTTGCTGCTGAGAGTTAGTTGAGAAGATTGATAACACTCCCATATTTGCATGTTAAGTATGAAGCTAGTGCCAGCAGGTGATTAGCTTAGCTTAGCATAGCATAAAGACTGGAAACAGCTAGCTTGGCTCTGTCCAAAGCTATCAGCGGCTCTATTTAATCTGCACACAAAGAAAATTGTAAGACATTTTACTGAAATTATTGAAGCTGTAAATTGAAGCTTATCTTGTGTGTTATTGTATAGACTGAATAAACAGTGCTGAAATACACATAAATAACAGGAATAACACAGCAGGGTGTCTGGTTACCACTCAAAGTGATGTTTGGTACCTTTACGTGTTAGAGACATTTGCAGACAATCAGCATCTCCTAGGTAGGCAGCTAACACATGATTGTATTTTCCAAGGGAAAGTTGTTTATTCTGTTGGACAATGCAAACTTCACACCTCTATTGGCCTTGAGCACCAGACTGAAAAGATCTATGGCATCAACACCCCCCCCTCCTCCTCCCCACCCCCACTGATTTGTGAATCTTGTATCTGGCAAGCTTAGCTTCTCCCAGGAGGCCTGTGCACTGCCTTGTGTTTTCCTAGCTGGACTCCACGATGAGCACAAATAAACACTTGTTAAACAGAAATCCCAACCTCCCTAGCTGTGTGCACAGCAAACCAAACAAAGGAGCTAACGGCTGCAATTTGTAAGAAACTACTGAGCAGGAGTCAAGGGCCTGATAAAAGAGGCAGATACTCAGATACAAGCTGGATACAGAAATGAAACGTGAGCGTAGATTGCAGAGCAGAGGGCTATTACCAGTGTGAATCTGTAGACCTTCTGGGGGTAGGATACTCAGAGAACAACATCCATTAGAGGACAACACCCAGTGGAAACTGTCTTTTCCTCTTTGCATCAGCGTGGTGGAACAGAAAGAGACAAAAGGACAGAGACAGAGAGAGAGCAGAGGAAAAAGGCTTAACAAGGTCAACAATGCATTTGAGGGATGCTCGACCTCTCATCTATTTTTGCAAAACTGCAAGCCACACACACATACACACTGTCAGATAGCAACACACAGACAGACAGGGCAACATGTCAGTATGCAATGAGACTTGACAGTGGCCAAAGGAAGATTGTTTAAGGCGATCAGTGTGACAGCTTCTTCTTTTCATACTGACACAAGATAGTGTGAATCCACCACTAAAAGCCTGAATATTTAACCAGGAATATGATTTGCTTGTTGCAGACACACCAGACTACTTTATAGCGCCACTATAAAATAAACCTCATTTGGGTGAAAAGCACAGTCACACATTTTATGAGTCACACAGTTGGTCCCTATGTTCGGGTTGTAGATCTCAGTGACAACAGATCCAAATCCGAAACTTTCATGTTTTGCAGTGCGGATTTCTTTTTTACCGCAGCTGGTTTGATTTCTGTAGATTTCGGATGTCGATAAAAACAAGCCAACCAATAAAATAATGACTTTTGCTCACCTGATCAATAGATTTTCTCGAATGCTGTCATAGCAGCCAACATCATAATTCCTGTACGGTCCCAGACTGTTCTAGAACAATTGAAATGGATATTGATTGCTTGATCCATTTGGTCTCACAGCATAGTGCCCTCTTTGATAAACAATGCAAAGAGTATAAAGACAACAAATATAAAGAGAACATCTGGGGAAGTATTGCAGCTGAACTAGATTGTGATGGTGAGTAGCGGGGTAACATACTCCGTTGTCAAAGAAACGTATATAGAAAACCATTCATTTCCATGTGCATTAGATAATGTTATGCCATGGACATTATACATGTCAGAAATTACATGTAGCCATTGTGAAAAGTATACTATAAAACCTGACCATATAGGATAAGCAATACATCAATTATTTCTGTTGTGTATTAAACACACAGCCTGGTGCTTCGTGTTGTAAGCAAGATAGTTAGTTTTAATGTAATGTGCATGCCATGGTCTGCTCTACTGTTTAGTGGAAGAGATCCAGAAAAGGTGGAAAAACCTCCAGGACACCTGAGAGGAGGAAGAAGAACAAAGAAACAAAGAGTGAACAGGCAGGAGGAAAGCCAAAGAAAGAGTGGAAGCATATGAGCACTGTCTTTCCTTGAAAAACCCACCAAACCCCGGAGGTCTTACGTATAAGCTGACCAACCGTGTATCACATATAAAAAACGCATACACATGATAAACACATTTTGATTTATACTCTATACGCAAACATATTCTAACCCCCTCTGTTCAGTGCCGTCATGTATGATGAAAACCGTTGCACACTGAAATAACGAGCCCGTCTCGCTTTTTTTTCCCTACAATTACTATGCAAATTCATTCACTGTACTGTCAACAGACATGCACATTTTCTTCTTCTGCTCCGTTTCTTCTTCTTGCACTCTCTCATAACAATCAAACAATTACTCCAGCACCAATCCTCCACTAGTGGTGAATTACAATATTACAGCATGAATGAGTACAGTTTTGCATTTGCATAAAAGTTTTGCATCCTCTTCTTCCTCTTCCACTGATCCTTTTCTTGTTCGGGTGACCTATTTTTGTCAGATGATCTGTAACAGCGCTCCCTACAGTATAACGGAAAATCTTGTCCATGGCGGTGAAAGAGTTAAGATCATATTCCATCTTCCAGGTTCTGTGTGTCTGCAGAAAGTGTAAACTGTCTCATCAGTAAGAGAGAATAGAGAAATTCAATACACCAGCAGGGAAATTCATAAGCGAACTTTTTTTTTTTTTTTTGCTGCCAAACCAAAAAATACACAGTGCACTTATATTATTTATTGATAACTTAATTTCAGAGATAACACAAGAGCCTGCATTGCTTTAGAATGAGTTCTAAAGCAAAAGCTTTAACCATTAATCTGCCAGACTAAATACATACATTTCCCCTTATTCTACCCAAGAGTCTAAAAAGGAATTTTACTTGGTGTCAGTTTTCATCTACAGGGGTGACTTTAGGTTCCCTGAATTTAATAGTTGTGAAATTGATTGAGCACATGTTTTCTGCATTTCTATACAGGATTAAAAACACTTTTTAGTTGCTGACACCCACACTGAATTATATTGTATTTTATTTTAAATGTAGTATGAATCTGACAATCCTGAGAAAAGCAAAATATATTTTAGTCACACTAAAAAGTCAGTGTAGTTCAACTTAACTGTTCCTCTATGCTGCATTTATTTTTGCCCACTTAATTGTGACCAAACAAGACTGTGGTTGAGATGACTGGTAGCATCTCGTTTTGTCTCCAAGTTTTATGAAGAGGACATTAAATTAATTGATGTATATTATAAAAACAGATCTTGGCTCGTTGGTTAAATGTTTCATTGGTACTTAATTGAGGATAAAGATACATTTTTCCAATGACTTTTACACTCCAAACCTGCTACTGTCAGGAAGTCCTTATGCTTTTCCATGTGCACTAGAATTACACTGCTGTGCTGTAAATCAGTGTAGAAGATTTCAAAAAGCTCAAAAAACACACATTATTTTATCACCTTGACACTTTATGACTTTTTCTTATTCATGAGAATTGCTTATAAACATGATTTTCAACTGATGATAAGTTTCAGAAGTCTGCTACAGAAAACGACACATTACTAATTGACCCCAAACAGTAAAGTCACTGTGTAAGATACCATACTGCACATTTCCTTGTTGTGAATGACATTTTGTCAAACAAAAGTAATGTTTATGTATTCATGCACAACACATGTAACATATAAAACATGAATTATTTACTTATTTTTTGTTATAACAATGCCTAATGGTCAAGAAGAAAGGACAAAAATTTTGAGGAAAAAAGATTTTGAAATTATTATTATTTTTACACCCCAGACAATGAAGAACTGAAGCTCATGTCAGCAAAACACAATGTTTAACTGAAACAGAAGATTGATTGTATTTATTTATATATTTATTTATCTATCTAAAACAACATTGAATAATAATAATAATTCCATGTTGGTAGCAACTGGATTTCATACAACTAAAATTAACTTTAAAATATTTAAATTGTTGCAAATGTTTTTGCAGAATAATAAAGGATGTTTTTTTCGAGGAAGAGTAAATCATTGTGTCCGATTGGCTGTTGTGTCACTGGACATACATCTGAAAGGTTAAATGTTATTCCCACACTTTACTTAAAAGTGATTCTAAGAACTTTGATAAATATTGACTCTCAAAGATACTTTTGGTCCTCCTGGCACTACGCTTTTTTTGTTAACCTGTTTATGAACTGTTATTTTCTTTTTAGTAATCATTTATTGATGGTAAAATACTACACTCAGCACCTGACTTTAAAAGTTGTTGTATCTCACCTGAATAACCAGACAATTTCAGTCCTGGCTAACATTTATCAATCTTTCTCTCAGACTAATAGCCAGTTGACCCTGAACTGCTGAAACACATACATAGTTGACACTGAAGCAATTCTGGGGTGCAGCATCCAAACAAACCTCCAAAAACTCCACGAGCCAGGAATGTCAGCGCAAGACCAGCGCTTGGAGTGAGTGGATGCTATAATCCATCCAAGCTGGCTAGAAGGAGCATCAGCATGCAGCGAGCCTGGAGGGAATGAAGCCTATCTGGTCTCCTAACACAAACATGATGGGATCTGTTTGGCCACGGATTGCTCAGGGCAATGAAATACAAATGGCTTAACACACACTTTTACACACATGCATGCACCCGGAGCCTCTCACATTTAAAATGACACAACCACACACAGGCATCAGGGCAAACAAAGTTACCATTTTTGGCCAGTGTGCATGTTTGTAATGCATGCACGAACAGAGACACACACATGTTGACTGATAGCTTGTGAAGGCTCTCTCTGCCACATTTTGCATTTCAGTTCAAAGGGTCAGTGTAGACCCTGGAGAATCATCTGTTCTTCCAGAGTCCTTTAACTCTTATTGACAAGCTCATGATGCCCAGCCTGCAAATGCACCAACAAACACATACATACATTTACATTGCATATACACGTTTAAAGTCACACATGCAGGGGAAACATTACCAGGATGGCTGTGTTACTGTACTGTCACATTGTTGAAGTGGAGTCTCTATGTCGGGCCTAAATTGGCCTTTGAATATGCTAATAATTCAGCTGGAAGCAATTTAGATAGGAGGGGAGCATTAATGTGAAGTACCTCATCCTCTAACCAGGCAGCCATGCTCACAATGACACAATTACACTTACCACACAGCCTTTACACCACAACTCTCTCTCTCTCTCTCTCTCACACACACACGCACACACACACATACACACACACTGACAGCCACATTCACATAGACTCCCATTCAGACCTGTCAAATTGACGGTTCCCACCATGGAACACTTTGGCTAAATGAGCTTAAGTGGATGAGAAATGCAACAGAGGGGAAGAAAGAATTATCCTTTTGTTGTGTGATTATCTTATAAGAGGTTTGGAGAATCAGTGGGAAACAGCACACACACAGACACACACACTCATACAATACACACCTGTCTGAATAGGACATTGCAAAGACAGTACGTCAACAGCAGCTACTGTATCAAGTCAACGCATGATACAACAGTGACAAACCGCTGATGCAAAATGCACATTCATGACTGAAATACTCTGCTTTTTGTGGCATTGACAGGCCCCCTTTTTAATTATTTTGCGGACTTACGCCCCAAACTCTATTCATAATTTATGATCAACCCAGTTGTGGTCATCAAATAAACAGATCTAAACATAACAATGACAGCGCTGACGCAAAATAAGGGGTGAGGCCTGAAATAAAGAGCCATCTTCAGAGCTAACAGGCTTTTTTTTTACTTTGCTCATAACACTGAGCTGATACGTTCTGGTAAGCGTGGCTCAACATTCTGAGTTTTTCGCATAAGACCAGGAAACATTTCATAAGCGGTATAGACATAATTAGTGCTGAAAGATTATGTAAATAAGACTGTTGTCGTATTGGCATAGAGAAAACCAGAGTGGCTCGAAACATCTGCACACACACTCACAAACACACATGCGTAGACTGTTCCTCCAAAGGGACAGGATAATTGGCTGCTGAGCGAGAGCCCCCTTTGGCTCCTCATTAGCAGCTGTGGATGGCCTTTGTGTGTGTGCGTGCACGGCTGTGCGTGCGTGGGAGCGTCGTGAGCATTCCTGCTGTACGCACACACAGAACGTGTGTTTGATCAAAATGCATGTCACGTCACATTGGTGTGCATCAGTGATCATCTTCTTTGATGCCTTCCTACAAAGCCATGTTTTATTATTGTCTCCTGTACACAGAAATATGGCTCAAGCAATTGCAGTCTTGTGTGTATGGGAATGTGTGTGTGTGTCTGCATTCTCATTATGTGGTCTACTCGATGATGTAGTAGCATTTATTCCCTTTCAAGAGGGCATAATATGGGGTAATTTCACAGCATTAGGAAGACCTATGGTTAAGTTGGAGAGCTCTTCTCACTATCACAGCCCACAATGCAGATGAACCGACCAACATGGTGAGTTTTTTTCCGCCTCTGTTTCACTAAACAAATCACCAACGCCTTCTCACATAGAGAATTCTCCATCTCCCACCCACACAGAGAACATAAAAAAAACTTTCCACAATCTTTTTTGTGCCTTTTGATGAACTCCTCTATTCAGGCAGATAACGAATAGATGTCAAGTTCCATCTTTTGCATTCAAAAAACTTGGTATTTAAGCAGAAAGGCATGTTTTTGCAGGATGTAGCAGTGCACGCTTCTGCAAGCTCTGTGACCCCTGTTCATGAGTATTCCACAATGGAGGGTGGGTTACGTTAGTTTTGTACAAATAATGTAGATTACTACTTTTAATTTGCACTATCCAGTCATACTAACGTTAGCATGTCATAAAATATGCCCCATATTGGGTGCCATGAAAATATTGGATGAAAATTACTGGCTAGCTGAGTGAAATGCTGCAGCAGCATGAGAGAGAGACATGCACTCTACACATACACACAAAGTAAAATCATATAGGCAGGGTGTGAAATATTGGGGGTCTTGGGGGGTGCGTGGGGGGGTATCAGACAAACTACACTGAATAATACACGCATTCAATATGAGATTATTTGTGCAGATGTATGTCATATATGAACGTATCAGAGGGGAACCCTCTGGGCCTTCAAGGTATTCAGTGAAGGCCTAAGATGGTATCTGGTTGATTTTGTAACAGCTCATCCACACTGTGGTGTTTTTGGGGAAGCAGGAACTACTGTTTAGAGGACATGATGACAACAGAGAATCAGCAAACAAGGGGGTTTATTTGGAGGTGTTGCACCCCATTTACACCAGGTATTAAAATGCAACCTGTATCCAGATAAGTTATCTGGATAATAAATGATCCGATCTTACACCTGGTATTTTTAATGTGTTTTCGTTATCTTCATTGAGATTGAATTTCTGTCCTACACGTGCATGTGAGTAATTTGAGGTGGCGACAAATCAGCTATAGGCTAGGTGTTAACATGGTGGGTACAAGATCACCAGAGATGCTGTTACTGTACCGCCTGTTTCTACTTTTTCTCCGTTGAGGAAGGGGTCATTTTTGACGTATTGTCTTGGGGTCTTTTGGCAAAGATGATTGGATGGCAAACTTTAGAATGAGCTGAAATTTGTTCAACTACATCTGTGAGAAGTTGCGGCCTGGAAGTTGCGGCCAGGAACGAGTAGCAGCCGCACTCTGGTATTATGCTACGGGGTCTGGATACAGGACAGGACTCTCATCTCTTCGAAATAAACACAGCAACTGTATGCCAAGGAGTCTACATGTCGCCAGAGCACTATGGTCTGTGTTTGGCCAATGTATTGAACTGCCCAAGGGACAAAGGTTTCAGGAGGTCGTGACTGGCTTTGAGGAGCAGTGGAGGTTCCCTCAGTGTGTGGGCGCTGTTGACGGGACACATATACCTGTCATAGTCCCAGAGCACAACGTGACGGCCTATTTCAACAGAAAAGGTTGCCACTCGGTTGTGCTTCAAGCTGTTGTTGACCACCAGTATAGGTGAATATTATATGTCTCTACTACAGATAAATAGCAACCGACATAGTATATAACACTGCTATTTTTATAACCTAAACAAACCACTACTTGATCAATGCACTACAAAGATGATTAATCCTTGAAAAGATAGCAGATATTGATATTGCTCCTGACTTTCCCTTAATTCTCTGAACCTCTTGTAGGTTCAAAGTTAGAAGAAACATATATTGTTGCAACACTTCATTGAAACTACATCATTTTTACATTATGTGAAATATTCAAAGCCAAAATGCATGCATGCAACATTACATTAAATAGAAAATATTTTATCGACATCTTGTGCAGCATTTCCATGTAATTCAACAAAACATATTCAGTACCTTTGGTAACCTTGAGATCTCTACTAGTTTAAAATTCTGTGGGTTTGAAAAAAACAGCATGTATGTATTTATGTATGTATGTGGCAGGTTCACCAACACATATGTTGGCTGGCCGGGAAGTGTGCATTATGCAAGAGTGCTGAGAAATTCCACACTTTACCATCTGACTGAGAACAACAAGCTATTTCAACAGGTAAATCTAGCCCACAGTAATCCACTGCTTTTAATGAAGAGTAAAACCTGCACATAACCCAGAGTTTAGTTGGTAACTCAATTCATGCATTACAATATGATGTGCTGCAAAAATAAATTGCCTATAGATAGATACAGCATGTGTGAGATTGATGGCACATCAGTCCCCATCATGCTTCTGGGAGATGCAGCATACCCCCTTCTGAGTTGGCTCATGAAGTCTTATCCTGACAATGGCCACCTAACACACGATCAGGAATACTTCAACTACCGCCACAGTCAAGCTCATATGACTGTGGAGTTTGCTTCTGGTCGGCTCAAAGGACGGTGAAGATGCCTTCTGAAAAGAATGGATGTTCAGATCTTCAGAGTTCATGTTGTAACAGCTTGCTGTATTCTGCATCTCTGTGAAATTCATGCACAATGTTTTGATGAAACCTTGATTACTTGTGATTGATTACTTGATGACTAACTTAATGTTGAAACTTTGTTGAATATAATTTCCACTTTTGCTATTTTGTTTAATTATCTTTAAGTTTTGTACAGTCCATTTTCACTTGAGATTTGAACATACTTACATTGTTGAATAGATTCATTTTGTAATAAACTTTATTATCCATTGAAAAGGTGTAAGTGCAAAAGATCAACAGTACACTTGAATATAAACTACTGGCATACTCTTACACTGGATAGAAAAATGCTGGATAGCAAACCTTTATAAATGGGAGAAAAACATTTAAACAAAACCATCTCTCCCATGCATGCTGAATTCTCATCTAAAGTGCAAGCTGTTGTGAACATACCATAAAAGCATACTAATATCAAAGTTTTGCAAATATTGAACAATCAGAAGCAAGTATTAAAACAGTAAGACATTTAAACCAATTTGTCCCTCTTCAAAAAGAACCCCATCCAAACTCCTTGAGTTAACTTTGAACACTAGTCAACCAGAGTATGGTTATTCCTTTCCTTGTCTTTTTCCTCCTGTGGCATTGGGCCACGCTGAGAAAGTGGAGGCATAGGTGCTGGCATGGGGGGTTCAAACTGCCCCAGAAGCTGGAGGAAGGACTATTTGGTGCCATGATCTTGGGAAGGAGGCTTGGCTTGGAAAATGGCATCCTAGTATCGATGCAGAAAAGGAAGTTGGGTCTGAGGTGTAGAGACGTGTTGCTGTGGGTGCTGTGAGTTTTGTAATTGTGTAGTTATAGACTGCATTAACATTACAAACATAGCTCTCTCATGTTCATGTTGTGTTGCCTGTAGTTTAAGTTGATGGTCATTGTCAGCTTTTGAAATGGACGTGATGGCCTTTGGAAGTGCTTCAAGTGATGTGTCAAATTTGTATTTTTTTCTCCAGCTGCATCCAGCACTGCCACCTATTAATTGGACACACACACACACACACACACACACACACACATTAGTGATTGGAATCCCTTTGAAAGTAGTATTTGCTGCTGATATTCTTGGCAGAAAGTAAAGTATGAAATTAATGACAGCAAAAACTCTTGCATAAAAGTAAAAAGAACACACAATTCAAGATCAAGGCTTTACTGATCTACAGCAGTAACTTGATTAGACCTTCACCACAGCTATTATTTACTGTAACAAATTGCCTATCATGTTATATTATTCACAAGCTAACCATATAGGCTACTAAGATAAAAGACGATAACAATAAACAGCACAAACTAGTCTGAGTGAGAGGAGGAGTGTATGAGAAGGGCTGGATAGGAGGGGGGAATAAGGTGGAATAGAGATGAAGAGGTAGCATATCCTGCCTAGAGGCCAACTTCAATCTTTTTACCTTTTTCCTTTGCAGGGGGTCTCTTGCCTTTGCTGGAGCATGGGATGTCATCTGGGCTGAATGTGGGCTGAGTGGAAGGGTGGTTGACAAGAGTTGTGGATGGACCGCTGTCCTCTTCAGCTCCTTCAGCTCCACCTCCCAATGATAATAAGTGTCACGTTAATCTCAAAGCGGAATCTTCTGTCGAGTTCAAAGCATTTGTTAACCAGCTATTAATTTTTCTTACGTTAGCTAAAGCTAGATATGACGTTGTTAGCAACTTGATCTTGTTATGACAATAGCCCTGTTACATTTTAATGTTAGCGTTAGCAGGATTACTCACCTTTATCGATTGAAGTCGAGTCTGTGTCACTGTCAGTGGCTGGCTCCACACTGTCTAGTGTTAAAATAGGCTGCGACATTGGACAGTTGTAGAGTATCTTGTCCAACTCCTCAAAAAATGGGAAAGTTATCCTTGACTGCCCGCTTTTGTAATTATTGTCTTTAGCTTCATGATAATCCATTTTTAGATGTTTTATTTTCCGTTGGTATTGCAGCCAGGCCCCAGGTGCCCAACCTTGTTCTTCCATTTGTTTTGAGATGTAAATTGATCTATTTCTGTAGGAACTGTCCAGTTTTCCCTTGGACAGCACTAACACCCCAAAATGCCAATAAACATCTAATTTCCTGATGGCTCCAGGGACATGAATCTTCCATTTCTACTAGTTCTTTTCTTTAAATTTAATACATTTTCTTCTGATGCAAGGAGGGGAGTGCTCAGTGGAATTCAGGTATTTGCAGTCAGAGCGGGTCAGAAGTCAGGACGGGAATGATGTTATGTAGGTATGGATGCCCACACATTGTATAGATTGCATTTACACTTACCTAAGATCTGAACAAAATGCGGCCCAGACTACCTCCAGATGTGGTCAGACAGATCTGATCATGCATTTACACCTTGCATTAACATGCGTTTTTCCTTATCTGGATAACATATCTGGATACAGATCACATTTTAATACCAGATGTAAATGGGGTGTTGGACTACTGAGCAGTGAGCTGAGATGCCATCTGGCAACATCTAAGGTGTTTACTGGTATGTCAAGCAAAATCCGAATGAATCAGAATGACCTGATCAGTGCCACTGCAGATGCGTTAAGGGATGCAATGAAAGAGGTGAGGAACACACCCTTTGTAGCGGTCATAGTTGATGAGACAACAGATGTGAGTAATTCAGCACAGATGTCACTTGTGTTACGTTATGTAACTGACAGTGGAGTGAAGGATGCTTTTGCAGCTTGCATTCTTGCTTTTCTTATGCACTTGATGCACTTCAAAGGTAGTTGCTCAATGTTATGATGAAGCTGCGGTGATGGCCTCTGGTCCACATGGAGATCAGGCCAGGGTAAAGGAAGCAATCCCACAGGCATTGTTCGTTCATTGCTATGTGCACACATTGAATTTGGTCATGTCTCAAGGTACTGCAAAGATCAGGGAATGCAAAACCTTTTTTTCCCATCTCAGTGGCCTGGCATCATTTTTCTCAAGATCACCTAAATGCACAAAATTATTGGATGACATATGCCAGCGCTGGCTACCCAGAGTTACCCCAGCACAGTGGACATATTCATCTTGCTTGGTCAACACAGTGTACAAGAGAAGAGAAGAGCTATGGCAAAGTCTTGTCTATTGTTTCCTGCATCACATCTGGCTCCAAAAAAACAAGATGGCAACTAAAATGCCAAACTCAAGGCTTCATAACGGGAGTCCACAAACTGATGGTTAGGGTGGCTACGTCCATTATTTTTATACAGTCTATGGTGGCTGATCATCTCTCTACTTGTTCCAATATGAAAAAACAGTAACATTATATTAATATATTATTAATACTTTAACCCTTTATTGTCACTGGGTTACACTTCCATGTGACAGGGCTCTGGCTATTATTTTTATTGCTGTGTGAGTTTTTATTGTCACATGTGGTCCTATTGAAGGCCCAGGGTCCAGGGCCTTCAATGAGAAGAGGTATCCTACCCCTGGCAATAGAAGTAGGTAATTGAGGAAGGAAGAGTGTATTTGGTCTGTGACCTTGGAGATGATGAAAATAAATTGCACTTAGTTTTATTGTAGGCTACTTTATATGATAACCTGCGGACACCTTTGTAAAATGCAGAAAAAAATCAATTATTTTGGTTTGATGAAAATGAGACTAAGTGGCAAAGTATGGGCTAGTTTTATCTCTAAAGCTTGGAAAATTAGGCAAACTAGACTGAATAATAATAATACCGGCATACAATATGAGTTCAGTTTATTTGATGCATGTCAAGTATGAAGGCATACAGAATATACTATTCATGTTTTCCTATAATTTGTATATTTGGTCTCACACCTATGTACGTGGAAATTGATAGTCTGCCTTGTAAGCCCGTTTGGACTGGGCATCTTTGGATGCAAGATAGTACATTGTTATCAGAATATAGATATGGCTGCGACTCTGTTCAGCTGGAGATGTGCTGTCTGAAAATGAATTTTGGTGTAACTTTGGCTCAAAGTCATCTTTAAAGATGGATAATTTGGGTGAAACCGAAGAGCCCCAGACACTTATTCATGTAACGTAGCGAAAAGAGGGTGTTATAGCAGTCAGGGAAAAAGTCCCTCCATTGCATGGAAACACAATTTAGAAAAGGTTTGTCAGCCGTCTGCGTTGTCTACCAAGGAGTTAACCAAAATAAACCGGTGCTTTATTCCACAACAGATGAAGTAAAACATGATGCCACTATGTTGTCTTACATGGACATTATGCCAGTTAAACAACAAAGACCTAAAGTGGAAATCCAGCAAAACACAAAACAAGGGATCTGAGGGTCATGTACTTCGTTCTGAATGAGACTGGAAAAATACCTGTCTGCAAAGTGTCATTTATGAGCAGTTTCTATAAGTATTGAATATTGCTAAATGTCTATGATTATATTGTGGATACTTATTTTTTAAATTTAATTTAATTATTTTACCTTCACACTTCTACTGACAATTTTCATTTTCAATGTATTTGTGGATTGTTTTTTTCAAATTTTGTTTGAAGTTTATAGACCCAAAGATACATTGATATAAACTGAGAAACGTTCCAAATGTTAATGTTGGAGAATCTGAAATAAAGCAATTGTTTGGCATTTGGATTTTAAATTTTAAATCATTTTAAACAATTAATCACACATCAAAAAATTATTTTTCCTTCAGTCCACTAATTACTCACTGCTCTAACCAAGAGCTTTACAAGAGGGGGCATTGTGTTAGTAAAGAATTATTGTTTTTTTCAGGCATCAGTTCATGTACAGAAAGTTTAGTCTTATTTTAGGTAATGCTGAATTGCCTGGTAATGTTTCAAATGTTAGCATTTGAGCACTGGCACAGTCACAACTCAGTTTAGTGTAGGTTGGGTCGGGTTAGACGAAGCAGGGAGACCACACCTTTGTTGTAACTTGGTGGGTTAACTTTACTTAACCAAAATAGAATATACTGTAAACTAAGGTCAAACCATTGCAACAAGAAAAATGCAACCAAAAGTTTGAAAGCTATAAGAGAGTCTCAGTAGTATAGTATAGTTGGACATTTAAGTCTAGGGGAACCAAATTTCCCTGACTAGAGTCAGGTCAGGTCAGGTCAGGTTGTCAGCTGTAAATAATAAAATTAATGATGCTTCAGTTTTAGGGTCCTGGTATTGTGTATGCTTTCTCACTGTCACACTGTCATGACTTACTGGGATACTTTAGTAACACCTGTGCCTCTCCTTCTATGACAAGACCTTGTAAGTATGGTAGTTTTAAAGCCCTTGCACACCCTTGGTTTCCACTTTACTTATTCAAGCCCTTCTCAACACTGTGTGGGTTTATAAAGACTGTGATTGACTGAAATCTGTTTCATTTTCCTCTTAGTTTTCTATCACCTGTTAACGTGGAACAACTTACACAGTTACCATTCTCATTTACCTAAGATCTAATCAGCAATAAAAACACCTGTGAGGGTTTACAGGGCCTTTAATCCTCACCCCAGTTTATATCTGAAGGCTGGGTCACACCAGGGTTGTGTCTGAAATCACTACCTATTTACTACTAGTACTTTACTATAGTGCACTATTTACTGTCAGCCATTTTATTTGTGTGCAAATTCTGAGTGTAAAATTCTGCTCTATATAGTGCCCTCAAAAAAAAAATAGTGTCCATGGCATGTACACCACTTTCTGCCAATGAATGATTTGGGACACAGCATTTAAAACAGCAAGTTTTGTGGCACAATCCATTAATTTCAATGGAAGAGTCAGAGAGTCTAAAATGTAGAAAGCTATCGTAGCTTATTAGCTGTGTTGCAGTGTAAACTGCTCCACAAAAGAGGAAAGGTTCACAGACAGTTCTGAGACAGGAGTCAATTTTGCAACGTCTCCTGAATAAACTGTGTGAAGTCACAGTTTGGACCGAGCTTGCTTAAACTTGCTAACTTGAAGAGCTTTTTTCCCTCTCCAGTAATTCTTTATTGTATGACTTTACATTGTTGAAAACAAAAAGTTAGATGGCCGAGTACAAAGAAAATAAAAAGAAGCTTGGAGATACTGTGACTGACTAGCACCAGCGTGTTTACAGCTTGCTAGCATGTTAGCCAGTAGCTTGCCAGCTACAATAGTTCATCAACTAACCCTGCAAGTAGTCACTATGTCACCAAGCCTCTAGCAATGTCTATCTTGTGAGGAGTGACACTTTCTTTTTGTTTAACCCTAAAACAAGTACTAATTGTAAACTGGGCCATTAAATGAGGACCAACAAACTGTCAACATTTTGGAGGGATTTGATCAGCTAGACAACACAATTTCCTTTCTAAGGATGGAAGAAGAAGGCCATGGAGAAACAGAGTACTCTAGATAAGGTAATTTTCTCTGAACCCTTATATTCATTTAGGCTGAACTTTTGCCTGTGAACAGAATAGAGCAGACAGTTTGTACAGACACATTTTACCAAACCTATTCTGGCAACCAGAACAGACACAAGAAGACAGGGGCACCGTCTCTGTCAGCTATGACCCTATGTATTCAGCCAGTCTAATGTTCCCTGACAAACACCAATATTAAGTGCTGGAGAGACAGACAGAGAGAAAACATGATTTTATTCTGGGTATCTAACAAATCCAAGATGAGTAGAAGGCAACACGTACACCACTTGCTTTGTCTCTTGTGGTGCAGGGAATCAAATCCCCTGAAGATCTAATTCCAAAGAAAAAAGTCAATTCCTGCACACACTAATCACCTCTGCATTGATTTATTAAAAAGAGTTGACGTTTTCGGTCACAAGGACCTTTCTCAAGACATATCGATCACAAAGTGACACAGTGCTTAAATACAGCCCATAATTGCATGATAGTCCACAGCTGTGTTAGAGGTGTGTCCATGATCACATACAAAAATTAATTCAAGATTCCCTCAACTGTCAAAACATACAATATCTATAGGGCATGCAGAGGATATGGCAGGTAGTGGCTCCAGGATGATACATTGATGTTGTTCAAGTAGTACAACACTTTCTCTCCATTGAATCTCATAGACAGAATATAAAACTTGTTCTCTCCAGCAAAATTCATAGTGTCCACCTCATACTGAATAACCACAATCTGCAGAGGAAATAAGTAAAAGAAAAGGTACAGGATTTATCATTAACATGGAGTGGTCCAACTAGTTTTACAGACCTATGTGGTGCCAGGGAACAGTTCTGCATCATTTTCTACAAGGACCCACTTTCCCACTTCTAAAACAGGTTCTGGCTCTGCATTCTCCTTCTGTGATGCACACCTTCTCTTCGGGAGAAAGCATCCACATGCACGGCCACAAAAGCAGGACACTTGCCGGGTCTGGATAACCCCTGGTTTTATTGATGTCAGCTATTAATAAGCAGAAAATGATAGTATTTTGGGGTGAGATTCAACTCATTCAAGACATTGAACTCAGTCACACATCATCAATAATTTGATAATATTATAAAATGTATTCAATGTAAATGTTATAAGTATATGAATCAATCATGGATTAAGTTAAACAAACTAATAACAATTAAATTTGTTAATACACATTGACCTACCTGATGTATCTTTATAGTCACAGTTTTTAGCGATGGAGGAATCAATTCAAGGCCTGAGCTGATCTTATCCGCAATCACCACGTACAGCCTCACTGATGAATGCGTGGCTAGTTGTTCATACAGTGTGTTGGTGTCTGCAATGTTAGTCGCATGAGCCACAATCCTGTCTACCAGGTTCTTGAGGGCACCCCCTGCCCCATCAGGGGCTCCCTTGCCATGCAATGCCTCTGTGAAGTTCCAGGTGAAATATTCAAACCCCCTCATGAAAGGCACTGTTGAAGCCAGGTAGAACATTGTTTTGTTGTGGTACTGGGAGGTGGGTCCATCTGAAATGAAATGAATATGCCTGATTGCTGGATGCTCCTCTCAGATGCACTTCAGCACAGGATCAAGATGGGCCCTTGTTGCAATGGCATCATGCTTCATGCACGCTGACAGGGACGCAAAAGACTCCACACGTCTCCCACTTAGGTATTTGACCCCAGTATGTAACGTCACTTGCTGGTTCTCCCCACCAAAGTGGGTGTCTTTGACTTCCCTGCTGTACTTGCAGCTGTAGTTTTCACAATAATTGATGTGGACGACCACATCCTTCTCAGTCACTTAGTGACATCAGCTTAGTGACTTCAGCTTCTGAAACTTGTGCTGGATGTTATACACATGAATGGCGAATTTGTCAATGTGTTCTTGCGTGAGATCAGCAAGTTTTTCTATTGATTTGTGCTTCTTCTCAAGTACAGTGTTTTTGACTTCAATCTCCTCCAGTGCACTATCTCTTCCTTTTTTGATTATTGGAACCTTCCAGGTTACTCACTCGTCCCAGGAAATGATGTTTCCTTTGGTTGACAGATCGATGACTGTAGGGAAGGTTGTTCCTTGATATTTAATGCACCTTCTATACATGCGTTCCATGTTGCTTGTACTGCAGACACAAGACTCAACTATATGAGATGTAGATGGGGTTGCAAGAATTCCAAGCTGGTCAAGCTTCCTAATCTTAAAATCAAAGTTCTCATGGATTTTACAAGTATGTTTCTCTTTGTGAGACATTAGGTTAAATAATTGTCCTTTCTTGCGAGCCTACCCAGTTTTGCCAATAATGATGGTTGAGTTGTCATCCCGGTGCAGGAAAAGACTCACGAGATGTCCTATCAGCCATGTCTGGCTGTTGTTGGGCAGGGTCTTGGGGTCTTTCCGGTGGGTGGCTCTCTTCTGACAGGTGCATTGGGCTGGTCCTTTTTCTTTTTCGTGCAGCCTTCTAAATTGATTGTTTGGATTACAAATTTCTCTGGCCTTGATTTCAAGTTTGTCTTTGGTCTCCCTCAATTTTGACCTCAGTAAGATTATTGTCATCTTCCTTTTTCTTGCTGCTTTGGGGGTGGAGGTCTGCACTGGAGTCGGGCAGTTGAATGGCAGTTGTGGGGAGCTTGGTGCCACCTGTATATCTTGTACCTGTACCTGTACAGCACCTGGCTCATTGATTAAGATAAGGGTGAATTCCAAATTGCATTCAGGGTTTTCTTTTTGGCATTATACTTTTTTCCACGTTATTTAACGGTAATATCTTCTGTTTTTTTCACTATTCCATTTTGTTTTCTTCTCTGATACCTGAAAGTGCAATACATATTATCAGAATGTAGTTTCCCTCTTAAATAGCTACAATCTAATTAGTGTTTTGACTAATTGAATATAATACCACAACAAATACACAGTGAGTGAGTGACTGAGGGGTCAATGTATAACAACCAATGGGACTCAATTCAACAAAGCTAACATGTAATAACGTGTTAGATGACATGTAATAACAGTTATACATGACAAGACCTGCTTAACATTCTTTCAATGACTTTCCTGACTCCTGACCATTCACTTTCCTTCCTGCTGTCCTCTCTCTATCCTCTCTAGCTTTTTTTAACCTAGCACTTGCTGCAGCTTTCTTTTTTGTACTGGCTTTAACCCTGCAATACAAATCAGCAAAACATTAAGTTAATATGTTAATCAATTCAATGGTAGACCTGTAGGTGGCACTACAGGCATTACAATACTCAGATAAAATAAAATATAAAACAATAACTCACTTTTAAAAGGGTAAATTATTACTACAGCAACAGTGATTCTCAGTGTAGCGGTATATGAGGTGTGTGTTGCGGAGGATGAAAGGAGCTAGCATATTTCGCTAACAATGGAGAAACCATTGTGACTCAGCAAAAAATTTGTCATGGTTCATGTTAGGAACTTATTTCAAGATTCAAGATTCAAGATTAACTTTATTGAGTTAATACATAACAAACAAGGCTCTAAACCCACAATAAACATACAGAAAATATAAGAAGGTGCTAATAAATAACATACCAAGGTTCTCAAAGTACCTATGCAAACAGAGAAAACAAACACATCAATAAAAAACAGAAAATCCCTTTTTCATTAAAGATTCCTTACGTAAAAGATCAATCAGTGCCCATCCTGGCCTTATCTGCTACTATTTAAAAGTTTTATTGACACTGGGATAAATTAATTTTAAAAATCTGAACCTCCTATCTGAGGGCAGTAGCTGGTATTCAGTGTGTAGAACATGGGATGGGTAAGTTACTATCCTATTGGCTTGCCTTAGGGTAGCCTGTTCGTAAGATGCAGTCTGCATCAATCTCACCAGTTTGGACTTTAGCTGCACAGAGAGGTTACCAAACCAAGCTGTGATGCTATATCTGATAAACTGCCTGATAAAAGACACATAAACAACAACATACATTTTTGATCAACACCATGAACTCTAAGTTGACATAGGAAGTGCAGTTGTTGTTGTAATCTCCTACATAGACTGTCCACATGGATAGACTTTTTACCTGTATATTGATCAAATATTGATAATCAAAGCTTTTTTCAAAGAAGTAATATTTCATGTTGCAGTAATGAGAATCAATTTTGCCGCATACGGGGTTTGAAGAGGGAAGTTTTCATTTTAAAATGTGAAAAATTGAAGAGACTTAGCTTACCTGGTATCCATGGTAGCTTCTCTTCTTTGCAATGTACCTAACGGGAATAAAACTTTATTTAAAAATACTGTAGTCTTCACAGGAACATGAAAAATGTGGAGGATGAAAACTGCATCCATAGACACTGTGTTTTTCCACAAAAAAGCCAGGATGAAGTGACTGAAGGGGCTGTGAAAATTTTTTTTCATAAAATAAAATTAATTGATTTAACCAGGCAATAGCCTCAGAAAGGCTAAATAACAACAACATAAGGCTACTGTTTCCAAATCAAAGGGGAGGTGCATAGAAAAAGCTGTTTGCAGCTTGCAGCTCTCTCTCTCTCTCTGTCTCTCACTTCCCTGTCATTTCCCTCCTGTCTGTCGATTGCTACAATGGAGGGGGAAACTGAATTAGGGCTGAAATTTCTATTTACAACCACGAAAAGCAAACAGGCTAAGAAACTGAACTAAGTGACGTGTTCTGTCTGTCTGTCTATTGATCTCCTCTGCTCCATTTCAGTACTATAGACAGCGCGGCCAAAGCATACACCTATGCAAATAGCCTAAAATTACAGTGGCTATTTTTCTATACATAAAGCTTAAACACAGGGTGCAAAAAATACAACTGAGGGGGCTAAGCCCCCTCGTGGCGCCGGGCCTGTGCCAGTGGGACATCACAAACCCATTCTCTAGATACTGCAACAAAGCTTATTGGTATTCCCTGTGTGATCTGCTAAAGATGAGGAACCACAATGTTTGCTGTTGTCAGGAGGTGTTAATCCTCAAATAGCAGATATAGCTAAACCTGAATGACACAGGGATATTCAAGTGCACACATTGAATCCCAAATACCAGACAGAAGATCTTTCCAGGATATGCCTGTTCTTAGACATTCATGCTCCAAATGTTTCCTTCTGTGACATGCTGATGTTAAGCTGTGTGCTAACTTTAAATGAATGACAAACACGCATACACATCCTCAAACTTACAGGCAGGTCACAGGTTGAATTGCTCAGATGTACAGCAGGGAGTGGAGATACAGTATGCACTGACATTTGGATGGCTAACAAACCAACAAATTGAAAAGCGTGTGAAGTCCATGAAGTGGACCTACATCCTGCTTCACACTGCACCCTGCGGAGATTTCCAGGCCACAAGAAATAGCAGATTGTGATCTGGCCGTAGACGTCACTGCTGGAAGTGCTACTACTGCTGTGTGCCCTTGAAAAGACAATTAACCCCCACTAGCTCCAGTAGTACAGGTGAAACTGTACTAACTGGTGTTGGTGTGTCCTCTCTGTGTGGTTACCCTACGATAAAATGATGAGTCACCCATTAGGCTGTCATAAAGTTGTTTTATTATTTCAGCAAACTTTAGTGAATAATATGTGTCACTTCTCTTTTAGTTGGTATTAATGTAACATTATAGTCGACAGTGTAATACACGTTCATGTTGTCTTAATGTTATCGAATTGAGGGTCTGAGAACAGAGGATTATTGCTGTGCAGTAAAGCCCCCTGTGGCAAATTTGTGATTTGTGATATTGGGCTGTACAAATAAAATTGACTTGACATAAATCCTTGTTTGGAGTTTTTAATGAAAATCTGTTGTCTCCTCACTCATGTTTTTTTTTTTTTTTTTGATAAATGTTATCATGATAATGTCGGAAATACAACTGAGAGACACCGGTACGCAGATGTGCTGCCCAATTACATTATATAGTTTTCATGCTTAAAGTGCACCACGAAGTTAATGTGTGAATACAGGAAACAAAGAGTATTGTGACATGTAATATATTGCAATATTATTGTGTTATTTCTGTAGAATTTAGTTGGTACTATATTTTAGTGAGCCACACTGTGTGCACCATGAATGGTATGCAGTGTATGTGTATGCTCATTGGTATTATGGGAAAAGTAGTTTTTGTTCTAGAATTGACACAGTGTCTATTTATAATATTAACCTACATACTATATTTGTGTTGGTAACATACCCTGCAGTGTAAGGGTGGTGGGTGGGACAGGATTTATTTACTCTTACTGTATTTTATGTTATTTCATAAATCCCCAGAGAGAGAGAGAAGCCTGTCTCTGCACACTCTGTGTTACTGTAGATAACAAAAGAGAGTGCTGTTGTGTCGCTGTGGTTTTCTAACATCATTACAAGAGTGTATTTTAAACCAGCATTGTTGGTAATGCAATATTTTGTAAGACATTAGAGAAATTGTTTTTGAAATATAATAATTATTCAGCTGACTTATTGGGTGCACTGGCTTCGGTCAATTGTGTTTAGTGTTAATTAAAAAATGTTAGCACGCTAACACGCTAAACTAAGACGATTAACAGTGTCATTGGGAGCACGTTAGCATGCTGATTTTGGCATTTAGCTCAAAGCACTGCTGTGTTTATGTACAGTACACGGCTGCAGACCCTAAATCTTGTTTAATTATGTACAACTTAATGATAATCAAAAGGGACAAATTCTCCCCTAGGAGTCTCTAAGAGATAACCTTCATCATCACAGTTCCTCAAAGATATGGTCCACATTTTACTCATGCCTACCAAAACACACTTAAAATTAAAGCGAACAAAGTTAGTTACATCTGATAAATAATTGCAAAGACAACCATGAACTGAAAACAAAGTGTATCTTAAAGTAAATAGCCTCAGGGAATGGCTTATTTGATTGTGTGAGCACATAGACTTACAACCGAATTTTAATGACATGTTCACATATGATCACTAATCCTGCCAAATTTCACGGATTTTGTGAATTTTAGTGAATGCATCAGGTGCCTTGATTCCAAAGGCGTAGTGCTAGCTCTATGGCTTTGTTTTAATAAATGCATTTTGGACAAACAACTTTTATTTGAGCCCTTCATGGTAGGATTCATTTGAAAATATTCAAGTTAATGCGACTCTTAATACTACTGTTGCTTGTCTAGCAACAGTAGATGTAGATTTAGGAGGCTCATACACTCCTTTTGCTCCCCTATTTTTCTTAGAAAAATCCATTGTGCAATTTTCATGTCAGGATTTAAATTATCATGCAAATCTATGTTGTACATGGTTAATTAAGTGTATTATGGGCATTTGATGATCTAAAGCTGTTAAATAATTATATTGACTTTTCCCCCTTAAATACAAAAAAAATGAAAAAAACAAAACATCTCTGCTGTCTCAGTTGATTTACTCCTGTTAATGCTAATCTGTGAAATAAATCAGAGATATGACAGGGTAAGCATTATTTAAATCAGATTAAAAGTTACCTGCTTATTGCCTGTTTAAATCGGCATTTCTGACTTAAAGAAAAACACCCCCAAAGTAAGCAGAACCTGTAGAAAAAGTTGAGCCCTGTTGTAAGATGGAGAGAGAAAGAAAAAGTATTGGCGCCGCTGATACTAAATGGGTCAAATACTGCTGGTTTGTTGGCAGCTCACACCTGAAGCCACGACTGTGTGCCGAGTCCATCCATCTGCTTTGCAGCACAGCAGGTTTCTTTTGAATGCAGTGGAATGCAGGCCAGACATACGTATGATACCACCACCAGTGAGAACGATCAAATCTATTCATCATACAGCCTGAGCAAGGACATGACTACCACTACTGACTCCAGTTTTGTTAAAGGACCAGTGTGTAAGATTTAGCGGAATCTATTGGCAGAAATGGAATATAATATTCATAAGTATGTTTTAATGAGTGTATAATCACCTGAAAATAAGAATCATTGTGTTTTCGTTAGCTTAGAATGAGCCCTTTATATCTACATAGGGAGCGGGTCCTCTTCCACAGAGCCCACCACGTTGCACCACCATGTTTCTACAGTAGCCTAGAATGGACAAACCAAACAGTGGCTCTAGAGAGGGCCTTTTGCATTTTTTGCGAGTTTCGCAGCCACCGTAGGTTCTCCTACATGTGAGGGGAGGGGTTATCAGTTGGGTGCAATCTGCAACATCACCACTAGATGCCACTAAATCCTACACACTGGGCCTTTAAGGGGATTAAAGGATAGTTCCTGGTAATTACATGCAATGGTGGCCGGAGAAATAGATTAAGAACCAGATGAAACTGAAATGTGTGTTTCCTGAAGCATTTTCAGAAAAAAAACTGACACTGCAAATGCTAAATTTAAAGAAATACTAAAATGCTACATAAAAGTTTGTTTTTTAACAGCAGCAATCAGTTCCCTATTTGTATGTCCAGCTGACAGAGCAACATTGGCATTGATTTGGAGTTGTGTTTCTGACCACCTGATGTATATGAGAAATTGTAATTGGATCTTTAGCTGCTAAATGCTCTACTATGCTCAGTAGCTAGTGGCTAACTTTGTCTGTTCACTATTTGGTGCAGGTAGCGTACAGTGGGTTTATCAGAGGTTTTTTTTTGTGGAAAACATCTGTGGCTGGAACTGGTGTTGATGAGACTGAATCAAAACAATAATGTTGTGGGCCATAAAACCAAAACAATAATGTTGTGGACCATAAAACCAAATCCCTGCGGATTTGTCACTACAAGCAACCCCTTTCACATTAATATTGATTACTGATGATTTAATATGAGTTCAGCATGCCATTCATTTTAGAATGCAGTTGGGTCAATTTTGTTAGAGAACTTAATCACTTATTCCAGTTTTACCTACTTGATAATAATTATTTTGATACAGATGACAGAAGGTGGGTAGGTTGAGGAAAAGGAAATGGAGGACTGCATCAATGTAAGTCTCACTGATTACTGTAGAAGTAAATGTGATGGCCCTGAGAAGCCTCTGCAAAGTGGTTGGCTGTTGGTCTCTTTTTTAAATCATATTATTTCATTTAGCCTCTGGGTGATTCAGAGCTTCCACTTCATCTTACAGTAAAGAAACAGTGCTAACCACTGACGCAAGTTATTCAATGTGTTCAAAGTTCATTGCATTTTAAACAGAAACTATAAACAGCATTTGCATAAGCTGCCTTCTCATGGTTGACCTATTAACATAAATATAATCAAATTCATTGGAGCTGAACTAACATATTTACAACAGGAAACGTTGTAACCTAACCAATTCTTTTCAACATTAATCCACACACTTATAAAAACAATCATGTTTTGTTTTGCACATTATGCAATAATTTTGAGTGAGGAATGTGATCTTAGCATTTCACCTTTAATGTTACTTTTTGTCATCCACAAAAGTATTAAATTATCTCCACACTAATGACACTAAATTCATTATTCTGGCATCTTCTGCTATTTTTTGGGTGGGGCATATTAATATTAAGGGTATGATTTTAATGGAGCAGGTTTTAGTACAGGACATATATATTATTATTATATTATTATTATATTATTAGACATGTATTATTACAGTAGACATAATTCATTAAATATGAAAATGTAAAATGTTTATTTTCAATGAAAAACACAACACAAAATCTGAATTTAAAAAAATCATGCAAAATTCCATCAGAAAATTAATTTAAAAGTGTTTTTTTTTATTACTTTGAAGAACTCCATTTCATTTTCTCCCCATTTCGCTCTTCACTTTCAGACACTTACCTGTGTTGTGCTTTGATGAACATTCTCTTACTGCATTGGGAAATACAACTTTTGGATGCATGGGGACATACAAACCAGGTGGAAATAACTTTAAAACAATCTATTTCTTTAAAATAAATTCAGAATAATTTTGGGAGAAAATCTAAAAAAAAAAAACATTCTTTTATAGAAATATATAGTAGCTAACTTTTTTTGTTTCGTTCTAAATAAAAGTCTTTTTTACAGTATCTGTATTACAATGACATTTAGCTTTTGCCTACAGTAAAGAAGAAGATTCAGCTCTCTGATATTTCTCAAGAACACCCAAAGGGAGTTAAATAAAGAGTTTTCTCTATGAAGTTGAGACATTCAGCACTGACACATTTAAGAATTTCAGCAAGTTGCTAAATTAAGAAGTTAATTCACTGAAAATATGAGTTGATAAGGACACAGCAATATCTGGACATTTGGTTATTTTGAACGGATAGGAACTGTACGGCTTTTATGTTTCTGTATGCGAGTGTCTATTTTTAGAGATTAAAACAAACGAAAGGCACAGCATGAGCAGACACAAGTAGACACTTCATTTCTTCAAAGGCCAACTAAAGGCTGAAATCAAGCTTCTGTTTTCAGCACAGATGCAGAATAAACATGCACGTATACATACACAGCAGCCTGTAAAGCTGAGCAAAACTGTTCTTTATTAAACACGCATACAGACACGCACACCTTTATTCATACACACAAGGACACACAGACACACCAATTTGTAGTGACAAACTGCAGAGTGAAACTCCGGTCGGACTTGTGTTCACCTTTTTAAATCTGAGGACACCATCCATTAGAGCAGGGCTGTCAAGCTTGCATGCTGGGAAACTCACACACACACACACACACAAAGTGATCTTATAGTCTTACACACCCACACACGCAGATACACGCAAACACAAGCCCTGTTCACACAGATGAAAAGCCGTCTGGCAGCTGGCTTTGAGTTCTACAGTATGAGCATCATTTGTAAACAACATTAAAAAAACACCTTTCTATACACTGTATACATTGATATTGTCTATTGCATAATATAGCAAAGATAACCAGTCTCAAGCCAATCACAATGAGTTACTTAGCCTGTGCCTGAAAATATTTGTATATTTAGTATATTTAAAGACACATTGTTTTATTTCATCTTCTGGCCATAAATCTACATTATTAGAAGATTTAAAATACTGCATCATTGACTGGGAGTTTAGTCAAAGACATCTGTGTCAAGAAATTGACTATTTATAGGAAATGGTTATACAGTTAGATTTGGGTGCTTTAGGGCGCTCTCAAAGAATCTGAGCAACAACAAGAATTCTGCTCGGAGAACTAATCCCCCTTTAATAAACACATACTGTACATGGACATTAAATCTTAGTTAAGTCAACTATGCCAAAGCTTAGCACATAAAGAGGGCATACTGTATCTTCTTGTGTAGTTGACACCATCTTGAACAGCAAGGCTAATCAGTGTAACTGTGAAACGGACCATAGTTTGTTAGAAATATCTCCTTACCCCCGTCAATTCCATTTGATGACTGTCTGTGAGCCATAAAAAAAATTCTGAATAAATACTTTTAAGTACATATTGTATTTGTTAAGTTATTTTTAAAAAAAATTACTTTACAATTATCCTTAGTGTCATTTCATTTGAGGGTTAGAATAGACAGATTCTGAGTGAAGTCATTTTAATTAACTGTAATTACTAAGAGATTACAGGGTGCTAACTGGGTTTGTGTTATCACTGCTAATAGCTGCCACTTCTCACTGGAATTCAATGTGTTATGTTAACTAGGTGGAGCTGTCAGATGTCTGTCAATCAAAATTCACCTCTTAAAAGTAATTTTACTGGTTTTACTGATTTCTAAATACTGAACATGTCTATATTTAAGTCATTAGGTCTGCCAACCTCTGATATAATTTTGCCCTCTACTCTACTACCAACATTATGACATAGTACATTTGGTGACGTACAGTGAACACTTATGGGTAGCTAGTTAACTGCTCTCTTGTTCTGCTTAACAATATTGTATCCATAGCAGACGTTTTAACTTACAAGTCCCTGACTTGTGCAAACTTGGTGGATGGTGGTGTAACCAGAAACACATAGTGACTGTGCCTGATTCGGTGGTGAAGAGTGGGTCTTGTGGCGAAGCGTGGTGGGACATTGTTACATGTCAAGATTGTAGTTGAGGGAAGAAGCAGTAAACTCTGAGCAGCGCGGAAAGCCGGGGAATGCCAGTAGGAACGTAGATTCTAAGACTTCTGATGTAGCAGGCCAGGAGGTCTGACGTGGAAGTGAGGGGCAAATTTTTCAGTGTAAGACATGGTTTCGGCCTTACAGACATGGACCTGCACCTATCCTGAGGGAGTGGCCTGAGTACTATTTAGACATGGGATAACCACCAGGCATATAAAGAAAAGAAATGATGGGCCAGAATTTTCCGAGCTTTAAAATGTTAACGTGGAAACATAATGACATTAAGGTGAGTCAGTATGAGCAATAAAAATTAAACAAGCACTTATGAAATAAACAGGAGAATTTGGGATGAAGGGTTAAGTCAGAAAATACATGTGGAATGCAGTCTGACCCTCAGCCGGGGCTGAAGAATTAAGGACTCTGTTGTAGTAGGTGGTGATGTCATTGGTGTGCGGTGTGTGGCGGGCTGGCATTAGACAGTGAACCCGGGAGAGCAGGAGGATTCAAGCTGCTGGCCAGAGGAGTGATGAAAGTAGTCTTCGTAAAGTTGGAAAAGTTTGGCTTTATTATCATTTCGCAGGAACGAGATGTCCGTCTCCCTGAGAGCATGCTGGAGGGGAGCGAGCGTCCTGTTGGAGATGTTCAGAAGTGCAGACAAGTAGGTTTCCTCTGAGGAGCAGCAATAAAAACAACCTCTGTGTGGATGTGGTGGTGAAGGAGGTATCTCGTTGGTACTGCTGGATCGAGAGTCATGGACGGTATTGGGTACCGGGTAAGTGTTTGTAATGCAAGTCTGTCACAGGTCATGTGCAAATTGAGACAAAAGGGGAGAGGAACGGATAAGGTGTGCCTAAATACTCTATTGTGTGGAAATGGGATGTGTACGAGGCATGTTCTTTGTTCCTGAACCTTGTTTATAAATCTATAAACTTCATTCTTTGTATGCTTGCATAGTTGGCTAATTAATCAATTCTGATTCTGATCCTGACTTGCCATTGCAGAAAAAGCGCAGGTGTAACTAACAACATTAATGGTGTTAATTTAATTTAGGTATGAACAGTACACCATTGCCTCAACACTGGAGCACCTCAGTGGAATGCACCCATCGTTAATGTAATTAGCTACACCTGCACTTGGCAAGTCAACAGGGTGGCCTTATAGAGTATTTATTTATATTAACGTTGAAATTGTTGAAAAATGTGAATCACACACAAATACATCCACACACACAAGCACACACACATGCGAATACTAATTCAAAAAATGCATATTTTACATGTTTTTGAAACTATGCTGTATAAAGACAATCTTTCAAGGACACAGATCATCTCCCATACAGTAAGTGGTGTGTGTGTGTGTGTGTGTGTGTGTGTGTGTGTGTGTGTGTGTGTGTGTGTTTGTATGTACCACCACACAACTGAGTAAAACTTCTTGCAGATTGTTGTTCCTTCTATTATACAGTGTCAGAATATTTTCTTTCTTTCCAAAGAAAAGCTTTTTCTCATCTCAGCAGAGCTAATCTGTCTCCCCCAACAAACAACTTGCACTTTGACGATCAATCTCTGCCGTGAAAGCCTGAGTCATACAGCTCCTGCCTTCCATTCAAGCCCTGTGGTCTTAATATCCACCCAAGAGAATATGACCAGACTGGTAAGGTTATTAAGATATGAACTATTAGCCGGTAATGTGGTGGGAAATGGCTCATGACCTCCACCTTAGTATTTAACATTTAAATGTACTGCATGACTCATGACAGCCATTTAGACAGGGGAGCAGGGGTGATTCTCGGATCAGACCTTTAGGGGGGCTCAGCCCCTAATGAGAATGTGACATACATACAGTGCCTTGCAAAAGTGTTCAACCCACCTGCTAAATCACTAACTTCACTAGATAATAATGAATACATTAATATTTTTCTGTATATGATATTTTAATTTACATTTATTAACAATAATGCTTTTAATTAATTACTAGTAAGTAACATGAGTTTTACATCAAAAAATATTTTTTAAGAAAATGAAAAATGGAATACGCTGTTTGCAAAAGTATTCAACCCTTTTCAACTCAATTTAATTAGGTACACAATGTGCAACCTAATTAGGTGGGTGGTCTATTGTGGTGTATAATAATAATAACGGTTCAGAATGAACAATCACAGAGTTCAATACAATACACCTGTTTTAGAGAGGACCATCAGTCAGTTAATGAAACCTGAGGCAAATACTCAATCATAATGAGCAGAACTTTCCAAAGTAAGTAAAGGATCAAGTTATAGCAAAGCAGGTATGAGGAGAAATGTACAAAATATTGTTTCAGTCTCTGAACCCAATTTTATCAGAATAAGAAACACTGTGACTACTTTCACTAAAACAATAAAGTGCATCAGTTAGCTTGTTAGCTGGTAAGTGTGCAAACAGACTAGCTCAGAGAGCTAACATTAGCTGATAATATCTGAGTTAGCTAGCTTGCAAGTTAGCAAACAACATCAGCTAACGTTCTTTGACACTATTCACACCATGGAACCATAACCAGAGACTTTCTAAGTCTTAAATTGACTTTATTATAACACTATGACCCACACAAACAATGTTAACTAACTTTAAAAGTACCCACACAAATGACATTCACACACTGCCATGTTTAAAATATCTGAAATCAGCAAATTTACAAGCATACTAGCTCATGATCCAACATTAGCTGTTAGCTAACTAGCTAGCTAGCTTGTGAGCTTGCTAATAAAGTTAACCTCTGAAACTACCGGCAGTTAACATTATGGCTCGTTCTGAAAGAACATCATTGTCTGATAACGTCTTCACCTCTAAGCCTTACGTTAAAATTACGTTGATACATCACCAAATACATCAAATCAACTGCACAGTAATAACTACCTATTTGACCCAATGTTCTCTATCAGAACATTGAAAACGTGTTTTTCTGTGCCATGAAGTCCTAAATTCACTACCTAGCTAGCTCTCGCAAGCTCAGTTTGAAACTAGGGGTGGGTAGGAAGTGTAGAACGGTGCTGATTTTCAGTTTACAAGCATTTAAGCCCTCAGACAAGTTCACAAACTCTCACATTGGAGGGCAAAAAATTATTTCAGAAAAAAAAAATTATTATAATTATTATTATTATTATTTAGGGGTGTTGAGATGAAATTTAGATGTACCTGAGCACCCCTAAAAAGAGTCTAAAATCACCAGTGTGAAGGAGAGAGAAAGAAAGAGAGAGGGTGGTGTGTTTATGAGAGTTAAAGACTGAGAAAGAAAGGGAGAGAGTGAGAAAGTACCTGCAGAAGGACTTGTTAAATTACAGGTCAGACAGAGGTGAGATTGGAGTTTCTCAGGTGAAATAAGGTTAATGTTATTTGGAGCTGATGCAAATTCATCGATTCATCAAGCTGCTTCATTGTGCATATGTGATCCAAAGTAGAGCTGGCGTGTTTACTTATATAATCAGTGATAACTCTGTTGAATATGTTATATACTAAAAGTCCATTTAAATATCTTGATTGGCTGCATGCAGTTGGTTTACAGTATCTGTGCATGGTAAAACAAATTCACATTCCAACTTCTACATGATGGAATGATGTAATCAACTTATCAAGGTGCAGTTTATGAGATTGTGGTTATCAGCTTTAGTGCAGTGCATGACCACTCATAATCAGCACATTTAAATTTTAACAGTAACAATAGAGTATTTGTTTTTAAAGCACATGGACCAGCACTAGTTCAGATCTCCTGAGCCCGTCCCCCTCCTCCAGATCAACTGACCAATCACTGATTGATATTCCAAGCACCAAGTTAAAATCTAAATGTGATCACACATTTTCAATTGTTGCCGTGGCAACATGTGCTAAAACTTCCTCCATATATTGATATTTTTAAAACCCCTCTCTCATGTTTTCAGTGAATCATATGTGAATATACGATCACATATGTCACATTGCATTCCTCACTATTATGGTTGATAAAAATTTCCCTCGCAAAAACTGTATGACACTCTAAGACACCCTTCTTATGACTGTATTTGTTTTTTTGTTTGTTTTTCCCCAATTCAATTTGTGGCCTCCCCGTATGTACTTCAGTTTTACCCATACCTGTAAATTAAAAAACGTATATATTAACTGTTACAAGCACTTTTTGCATTTTCCAGATCTGGCAGCAAATGCTAATAAACATCCAAAATCAACAATAAATTGAACAAATACAACTATCGTCTGTGTAGCCCTGGTCAGATAGAGCATATTCCTCTGTGCCATAGAGCTCTATTTTTGTCCAAAAACTATTAAAAACACATCAGTAAGTCACACTGTTGCTCTGACTGACATGTTTCTTCACTACAATGAACATGGGCACTGTAGTTTATTTTGAATCAACCCCTCATACACCGTCCTGCTGCTGTAAATACTCACTAGCGCATATTGATCCATGGTTGAAAATAGTCCCCAACAAATGCACTGTTTTCTCCTGTTTGAGTAACATTTACTGAAAACTACAGCGCCCAGCTGTTTCAGGAAATTTTTCAGTCTACTTAACAAATGAAACTATGTACTTGTGACCAGTTATTACAGATTTACATTTTCATTAGGAACAAATTGTTCTGTATCAAGGTGCCACTGACAGGGTAGAGATTTGTTGTGAGATTTGTTAATAATAATAAGAAAATCATGTCGGCCTTGTCCTTCTTTTTCTTTAGCTTTTTGAATAATGTTATGACTACATGATTGGTCATATTCTGTTCTTATTAATCCATGGTTCTCCTTGCCTACTTATTTAGTTTTTTTTTATTTATGATTTTTTTTTTCAAATTCTCTGTAAAAGCACTTTGTTGTTTTCGAATGTGCTCTGTAAATAAATTAACATAACTTGAGTTGACTGTTTATGTGGTTTAAAGTTTATTACAGCCTCTTTGCAAAGCGATAAAGAACAGTCAGAGCTGAGATAGATCCTGATTGGTGCTGTTCAACATCCACTCTGCCGATGTTGAACAGCTATAAATTGTTTAGAACATGATAAACAAAATCCATCTATTCTTATCTACAGCTATGCACCTCAAATACCTTATGATGGAAATCTGCCTCATATTATAATCTATCAGACTATTTATGCAGGGAGTAGACTTAATGAATGAAAAAATTGCACGTTTGGCACATTTTAATTAAAGTGTCCAGCTTTTAATTGTTCCTTTGTGCCTCATACACTTGATGTGATGGCTAGAATTATGTCTTTGGTGAAAAAGACAAAACCATTTTGGTCCATAAAACATGACATACACAAGCTGATATATTCTGGGAGTCATGCCAAAATTGATATTGATGAAGTATCTATGACCTCTGTTACCTTGAAAATATAGCCAAACTGACCCAGTTTTCACAGAGGTACGCATTAATATCCCGAGATTCAAGATGATAAAGGTCTGGGGGAGAGGGCTAACGTAATATTTCACAGTAATTATACTCTGAAAAATTCCTTAATTAAGTTGATATAATTAAACTGTCCAATGTGCCTTTATCTCTTTTTCTTTCTTTCTCTCTCTCTTTTTCACAGCTTTACCATCATTTAGTGCTCCAGACAGCACAGATGTGATCTAAATATCCAAACATGTAGTGAAAACCAAACAAGGTCAGACAGAGAGGAAATGGTGGATAAATAACAAATGATGGGACTGAAGGCTCCTCTGATATAAGACGTCTAACTCTGCATTTTGAAGGAAAACTTAACCTTTACTCTTACACTGTTAACTATCATCAATCAGTCATTTTGTGATGCAATTTACCATTTTGCTGCAATCACTTTTCCAAAACCTGTCACGTTTACTGTTGTGAAATAATAAGTGAATAGACTGAAGCCTTTTCACTCTGTTGATGTTTCAGATGACTTTGGCACTACTAAACTGTCTTTGAGCTAGAATTTTTTTTTTTCACAACATTTCCGCCATCTTTGCTGTAGTTCCAACATCATTTTAGTGAACTCTTGCTGTTGGTGGTTGACAACATACAGAATGTTTTGAATTTTAGCTTTTGCATTTTATACGCAGAGTAAGTTGCTTTTATCCACTGGACTAGAGTCCTGATTACATATGAAAGTCGGCATTAAAACGGCACCAATCAATATATTATAGTAACAATGGACCAAATGTCTGTGTGCAATGTGAAAGGGGTCTCTCATAGTGACAATCCCATAGAGCATTATCACCTCATTCTGAAGTTCACCTCAGCTTTACACAGAATTTTAGTGTCTTTCAGCTCATTGTTTTGGTTTTGTGGGCGCAACTGTTACTGTTTTGGTTCAGTCTCGTTGGTCTCATCAACCTTATTTCCAGACACAATAGGCAGCGTTTTTTTAGCAAAAAAAAACAAAAACTCTTGATATACCCACTGTACGCTACCCACGACAAGAACAAAAATCAGCAGCTAAAGAGACTAATATTTTTTGCAGGAGTTGGTGGAAACCAAAACAGAGCTAAAAAAAAGAACTGAATATTAGATGTACATGCATGGCCAGAAACACAACTCCAAACAAACTCTTGTATGTGCCACCTGAATGGGGAAAGTTTGTCAAACATTTAGTTAATGCTGTTTTAAAGTAATATCCCTGCAGTATGCTTTTTATTGCCATGCCTGTTCTTTTATAGCATTCCACCCATACATATCATCATTAAAACACCCTAAGAAAGTGGCAATCCACCTGTCTTTTTAAAAAAGCATTAAAACAAATTCAAACTCTCATTCCTAATTACCTTTTTTGACTGCTTAAACCCAACAATTAATTTCAATGAGAGCAATAATTATAGTTTTGAACCATTAATTGGTAAACTCTTAACTTACACGCTGAAACCTCGAGATATCTGTAATTACAATCTATAGTAGACTCAAATGTTGATTAGACTCATTTTGTGCTGAAGCTGCTATGAAAGACAGTTTCCGTTTCATGTTTTCTGCTCAGTTTTCTCAGGAAGATAATTAATCACAGGCCATCAGATAGCGGAGAGGTTTACCCAAACAAAGCAGAAAAGTTTGGTGACGATTCAAAAAGCTCTGTGTCTCTTCCTCAAATCCTCTTACAAAGTTGAGCCTCAATCTGTTTGTTTTAGCAGGTGGCAGCAGCTTCTGATAGCAGAGGTACGTTCAAAGATGTTGCTTAATACCTTCTACTAAATGACAGCCGTAGACAGCGTTCAAACTCACTCACACACATTTGAGCTTCAGACACTCATGTACAGTATACTCTGCAGCATGCTCTCTTCTTGCCAAAAAACAAACAACACACCACCCGTACTTAATTTTCCAACGAATTCCCCAAACGCTGGCTCTTACTGAAAAAAACATTTGAGCTATCGGGACAAGAATCTGTGCAGACACAGAAGCTGAGTCGCACCAGTGTCCGGCCCGGATAAGAGCTGTCCTGCCAGGTTTTAGAGCCAGTGGAAGTGCTGAGCCTGCAGCTGCTGTTCCATCAATAAAGCCGACCCTTCTACACATTACTGACAACACCATCAAAAACTTACACCTGTATACACATACACACACAGGCAAGCACGCACACACCAGACCAGAGGTCAGACATTAATTATATGATAAAATGATCCATTTTTAGGTGAAAACTCTCATATCTCCAATATGTTTACTTCTGCTATTCAACATGATGCATTACTTGAGTCAAGGCGACTGTATATCTGTGAAGGTTTTTAATAGATTGTTGTAGCCTGAGATTTCTGAGACAAAGCTGCAGTTGAAGAGACAGTAGCAGCTTCTGACTGTGACACACACACATCAATGGTTTTACATTCTTGTTTTGATTAAAAATAATAATTTGACAGTGGTGTTTTGAAGACATGAAAATCACCAAGTCAGTGAAAAGCCAATTCATTTAGACCGAGGTGTCTTCAAGACAGAGCTGCTCTGGAGGCTGGACTAATGGGACTAAATCTCAGTAATAAGACAGTACAGATACAAAAGGACATCCAGTGACACACAAGAAATAAGAGGAAATGTTAGGCAGGTAAGACCTACATGCCCTCAGTTATTCTGTCGTGTCAGTGAGGGCCATAGGTTTAGTTGGATTTAGATTATACCTTAAAAATGTTTTTGTAACCTACATGTCTCTCTATCATCTAGGCTGCTTCTGAATCAGTTTCTTTCTCTTTTCCTCCTTTGCCTTTTTCTTTAAACCTTTAATCCAATGTACTTACTTTCTCCATGTTTCTCTGTCTCCACTCCTACATCTTATGCTCTCCCTCCCTTCTGTTTCCTCTCTCCCCATCCGCACATTCACTCTCTGGAAATGTAAAAAGACTCTGTTTTAAAAATCGGACGGTGCATAAAGCACCACTTTAACTTGTGTGGTGTTAATTACAGCAATTGTGGTTTAACAACATAACATAATGTTGTGGTAATATAGGGTGAGCTGGGCAGCTACCTTGAACTATCAAGCTAAATTAAAGCAGCAGCTAGATAAACTTGATGGGGAAAGACTTATGTAAAACAACTTGAGCCTTTCTTCTGTGCTCATTACTTCATGTTCTTTTATATAACAGGTTATTCTTTGATGCAGCACTTTTCAGATGACAAATGTTCTTCCTTTAAAACTCTGATTCATCTGTCTGCTCAATGAAAGTGGCTCCAGACAGTTTTTCTGCCTGCTGGCTTCAGCGCAAGGGTTCGTTTGTTTTAAATCGGACCATGAATAAGTGGTGGGTCGCTGGTCGCTCTGTGTTAACAGGATACAATGGTGCTGACATGAGGATACAATGTTCCAAAATTAGATTTAGATGAGAAGATTGATACCACTATTTCTGTGTAGCGTGGTATCAATCTTCTCACCTAACTCTAGGCAAGAAAGCAAATAAGCATTCCGAACTATTCCTTTAATTGTAAAAATACTAGTATTCATGCTATTTTTAGTGCTGCCTGGTGTTTACCTCAGACAGTGAAATAGTTTCTGCATCTGAAATCTTGTTTGACATTCACTACCACTCACTAATCATCAACTGTTAGCCAAGCACTGCACAGGACCGGAGAAAGTAACTCAAATACAAGCAAATTAAACAGTTTATCCTACAAAACCTTACAGTATTCCTCAGAGACAGAATCAGCCTATTGCTTCACTGTTCTTGGTTTTTACTGTAGCTTAATATGGTCGGTAATGATGGAGCATCTAAAATGTGTTCCTTCAGGCATGACTGGGAGTAATGGGCCCTCCAGTCACTACTGTTTATCTTCCTGGACAGTTGATGGCCCTCCAATGTGTCATTACGCTAACTAGGCATAGCCTGGCTGCCTGTTTGTGTGTGTGTGTGTGTGTGTGTGTGTGTGTGTGTGTGTGTGTGTGAGAGAGAGAGAGAGAGACAGAGAGTAAGAGAGAGCATCTGTATGTGTGCAAATCTTTGCACCTTGATACAGAGACAAAACCTCAAAATTCACAAACAGCACTGTTATGATATATTTGCATGCTAAATCAGTATTTCACACGCATTGCATATGTAATGACATGCAATACATGTTACTCATTAAGACCACAAAATGCACATGCAATCATGCACACGCACAAACACACACACACACAGATAATATCGTCAGGAAAAGATTTAGACTGATGGCTGCAAGCCGAGCTGTTTTACATTCTGCAGAGTGTGTGTGTGCTGGAGTGTATCCACCTGTTACAGATCGGGTGTCTCCAGCACCCTGAGACCGGTGACAGGCTGATGATAAACAACCACATACACCCACACACACACTGAAGGGGAATATACACACAAACGTATAGGTATGCACACGCAGATGCAACAAATGCGCATACAGCACACTGTGACACCCAACTACACACAGAGAGTGATATAGAGTGATATACAAAGTGACAAAGCATATATACACACAAACATATGCAGACATATCATCAAACACACACCCACACACACACACACACAGAGTGGGCGATCACCCTTTCAGTTTCCCATCTCCATCATCCCAGGCAGAGGAGGAAACACAGGGGGGAGGGTCAGAGAGGCTGGGAGGCCAGACAGGGAAGTGACAAGACCAACCATGTGAATACTCTTATCCACACTCAGCCATCTTAGCACTCCTCTCACTTTACAGACTCCATCTCCTTTACATTTTCTGACTAAGTGGAAATCCATGGAATATTTTTTTTATATTTTGTTTTGTTTGGGCTCCATCAGAGGTACTGAGTGCTCATTACTGGGGTGTTTCTGCACTGCACTTCCCAGAGATCACCTGTCAGTCATAGAGTGTGCTCTGTTTCTGTTGATCAAATTTGAGTCTCTGTATGCCGTGCTTTTCTTTGTCTCTCCAGTCATGGTGGCTGTCATTGCACATGTAAACCACTTAGTTTTGTGTCTGACACACACACAAAAAATATCGAGTCTCTCCCAGGAAAAGACAAACCACAGTCTGAGTTAAGAACAGTGACAGAGAAAGTTTTCATGAAGTTCTGTGTTAGATTAATCAGAAATACATATTAAAAAATGAATAACTATTTTAATAAAGGTAGTGCAGTAACACCTATGATCAATACCTCTTCTGTAGGTGTGTCACAAGGCACCCATCCTCTCTCAGCCTACAATCAGAATGAATGTAGAACTAAAACCTTCAGTCCCACAGTGCACCAGTGATGTATCTTCAAAGGATGCTTCACACTATCCTCAAGCTGAATCTACTGGATTATCACTTCTGAGCCACAGGGTTGGCTATAAGGAGTCCTTCACTGCTAAATTGAATTTTTATGTGTTAAGTACTCACCTTCCATCATCAGGAGAAGTTTCTATGCACATTTTTCTTAGAGAACAGAGCTTCCACCAGTGACAGGTGTTAAACAACATGACAAATTCTTTATGTATTTTTGCACAATATATGCATTTATGATACCCATGCATTTCATACATTTATTAATCATTAAAAAATCACTATGTAAGTATGTATGTATGTATGTACTTTAATATGTATTTATGTTACTTAGGTTTTTAATGTACAGTATCAGTCAAAAGTCTGGACACACCTTCCTATTCCCTTGAATGAGAAAGTGTGTCCAAAGTATCTTTAGAGTTGTACTGTATGTTTAAAAGCCAAATTTGCAGTATTCACTTATTAATGCAATAAATTTACTGGCTACTGAGTTACATCAAGTTCACATTTGGAAATACAGGGGGTTGCTGTATTTTTAAAACAGTGGACTGCTGCAGTTGTACTGCAGCACAGCTGTATCACAGTAATTCCATGTATGCACCTAGAGTCACTTCACTACTGTAATGATTTATTGTAAACTTACAGTCAAATATTTCACCATGGACATCCCAAGCATAACAGTAACAAGTGAATGAGTAAAGGGCGAATGAGTTTCCGTGAGTAACTGGTTAGCAAATAAATGTCCATGTATTGGTGACTACACATGTAAGTGGTAACCCAGACCTGATGGCAGACCACACAGCAGGTCTTTTGGAAACCAAACAGTTTCTCAAAGAGTGCCAGAAATCTCACAAGGAGAATACTCACTCACTTTGTTCTCCATCTGGCATTGCAAGACAACCCTATTGCTGGGAAAAAGCAATTGATATTGATGATTACATCCAATGCCAATGTTTTTAAAATGATTTCTTTCTACATCATCTGCATATATCAACTACATGGTGATTGAGGTTAGGGAAATATTGTGGTTATGGCAAAAAAAAACAAGGATAAGCAACTGAAACACACTTGCTTAAAGTTAGTGATCATTTGTAGTTATGGTTTTAAAAAGCCAGCCTGAACTCCACACCCTTACTTTCCACTTCACTACATACAGTATACAGCATGCTACCTCCTGCTTTGGCACTGAATGTTGGCACTGGATGTAAATGGTGTGCTGCAGATTCATCCGACATGAATGTAATTCCTTAGAATACATGGTTATGCAAAAATATAAAGCTTTTGCTGTATTTGTGCTAAAGGAAAAACAAAGAAGCCTTCCTCTTTTGTGTTCTTGTTTAATCCAACACAGCGGGACTTAATCTATAATACAATGAGGTTGCCAGTCTTGTTAATGATGGTCTTGTTGGTTCATAGTAATTGCACTATTTTCTCAGACATGGTAATGGCTTATTGATGTTAAAATGCCACATGCAGTACTTCTAAAAAAAAACAACAAAGAAAACATGCTGACTGAGATTACCATCCTGGCCTTTTCAGTTGTTTCTACCTTGCATGCGAATTTCCCTGTGCTTGCTAAGTGTAGGGCACAACTTTTTCTCCATCCGTCCTCATCCCATCGTCTCCAGGGAGGCCATAAAACAGCTCTGTGTAATTGTCCATCTTTTTTTTTTTAATATCGAACCAATATCCTCTGCCTCCATCTGTCTATTTTGAGAGGAACAGCGATGGATTCTTGTGGGATCTGTTTCCAGCGAGCAGTCAGTCAGTCATCAGTGGGCAGAGTATGGAAACATATAGCAGGGAGGACAGAGGTTGAGTATTACACGCAGCCTACAGCCAGAGAGAAGACCTGTCTGTACTGTCAGAGTGCGAGATGGATACGCAGATACATCACAGCCGGGCCCACGTGGACTGGAAGAGAGAGGGGCAGTGTCTGCATACAGTATACATGTGTGTATGTGTTGTGCAAGAATAAATGTGTGTCCTTGTGCAGATGTGTATTTCTTGTGCACTTGTGTGTGAGTACACATACTGTACGTTTAAATTTATGTGCTTTTTATAGTGTTTTTACAAGTGTGTTCATAGAGATGTGTGTGTGTGTCGGTGTGTGCGCTCGTGTGCTTGTTTGTGTGTGTGGCCTGAAAATTATCTGGTCATTCATCACTGCCTGAGCAGCCGAGGCTAAAGACCATCCATCTTCCCCCCTTTCACAGCCAAGGCTGACACTCAAGGTGTTTGTATGACTTAATGTTCCTCTCTGTAGGATTTTGGAGCAGCGTGCACACAGCTCCGAGTGTGTTTTTGCACACGAGTGTGTGCAACGGTGCAGCTGATGCGAATGTCTCTCCCTTTGTTAACCTGCCTGCCTGCCTGCCTGGATATTTAACCGCTGCGACAATGACTGAGTGTCAAAAGCCCCATTAAATCAGGTTCGCATAAACATATAGAGTATTGGTTACCGTGAGGTTAAGAAGTGTCATATTTTTACTTTATTTTAACATCAAAACAAAGCAAACCTATCTTAACGCATGTGTATTACATATATGTATTTCCATCAGTGCATCCGAGAAGCTCCTCCTCATGCTAATCTCTAGCATGTAGCCATGTCAAAATGTTTGCTGGCCAGTATTGGCAAACACAAAAGCTCACCACTCTTATTGACTGCCTTGGGCTATGACCTTAGCAGAGTGTGCGCACTTGCTTATTTCTCCTTGCTGTGTGTGAGTGGGTGCTTACAGTTACAGGCCTTTCTCATTCTCCCACTAAAGGTCAGCTGTCAGACAGTATTGAGCAGCGCTAAAGGTGAAAGAAAAGTGAAATATGTTAAATGATAAACTATGGAGCAGCGCGATTGCCTTCTCCCGACAGTCAGCTCAGTTTGAGTGGGATGAGATCTTTCTGGTGATGTACGTGCACCAAATGCATACACTCCTGTGAATTACTGTTGGGACATTAATGCATCTCGTGGCTGGTTATCAAGCAAGCCAGCGTGTTCATATTCTCATGTGTTTTTTCAGATGAAAACACTTCATTATTTCAAAACGAGATATCTGATATAATGCATCTACTGCAGTGTATTTCTGCAGAATTCACACCATGTTATAATTCACAATTAATTAGAAGTTTATGCACAAACTTTCAGTAAATGTTCTTAATCTTATAATAATTCTTGGTTTTTAAAGTTCATTTAGGGGATTTTTGACCATTAGGGTTCAGAAAGACTGGAAAACAACCTATAGAGGCACACACTCTTGACTTATTAATCACATCCAGCAGACAGAGAGAAACATGAGCGTCCCATTGGACTTGTGTTTCTAATTTAACTACCATAATGGTCCAAATATAAGACAATATTTTATTCTGGAAATTCCGTTTGAAATAGTGAGATTGTCTTATATTTGAGGACTAGACAATTACATGCTCATGAGATTTGATATTCTTTTTGAATGGAGAGTAGCTGTGTAACATCGGCTCCTATAGAGAGTGTTGCATTATGGGTTGTTTGTAGCCTTAGGCTAGCGAGTGTCTTAAAGTCCATTTATAGCGTGCCTGTGCCTTAAAAGCGTTTCGTTAGGTCAATTTAATCTGCAGGAGTTTCTGAGGGCTCGTGTAACGTGTTTTTCTGCCCAGTGGGAGCCTTAAGCATCTGGGGGCCCGTTTCAAGTGAGGATTCAAGTTGGTTTGCATCAATAATAGTATATTTTTGGACTTCCTCTTAAATGCATTATGTGCATGTTCAGCATCATGGACAGCTCAACATAGAAATAATCCAAACAGTTCCCTTAATAAAAAACTGATACAATGACTATGTTTACATACACACTAATATTCTGAATATGACAATATTACAAATTTGATACTTGTCATGTAAACAGCATATTCTGTACAGATATTCTGAATTAAGCCTTATTCTGAATGTAGCATTTTCCAATTAAGTGGGATATGCCGATATTATCCCCCCAATTGTCTCAATTGGGGGTTTTTAATGCAGTTTCTGACAAACGGCCCTCTTTCCTATTTCCCAGGTCTGTGCGTTGTAAACAAACCAACTAGCCAACAGTTTGCAAGGCTGGGATAGAAATGCATGACAAGCTGGTTGTGTAACGCACCCCTGCGCAGGCAAAGCGACATATGCTGGAGCAGGAAGGCAGACAGAGGAGAGGAATGAGAGGAGAGTGGAGAGCTGTTCAGTGCAGGCTGGAAAAACAGACCGTGCCTTCCTCTCGACGGAGGGGATTGGTTATTATCCTGATATGCAGCCATGGACTAACGATGATGACTCGGTGTGATACACCAAAAACACTCAGCAGTGTAGTAAACATCATGGGACAACCTAGGTACTGGATGTGTCTGTAACTATAAATGTATAGTATCAGTCATATCAATATCACATATAAATATGAAGCGGCAGCTCACCAATGTTTTTCACCTCGCTGGTTTACTTCACTGCCTGGGAAAATCATGTGATTCCCATTCCCACTGGAGCAGAGGGAAACCCTGAAAACCCTCTGCATGTAAATGGATGCATGTAGCGGAATATTCATTTTCATTAGCCATGTAAACATTTTAGTAGGAATATCGTCTTTTTCGGAATAAGGGCAAAAAACAGAATATTTTGTGCTTGTAAACGTGAAGGACATTTTTGCTTTGGAATGAGGAGAAGCCTTGCCTTTCTCAGCAACTACAGGCCTGCATTGAATAGCACTCTGTGTTATGTATCAGCTGTCATAAAAACAGCTAAAACAATTCCCTCAAATTAAATTAAAAACAAAAGAAATGCCATATTTTTCTTGGGAATGAAAAGTGTCTGAAACTAGTTAGTCAATATAACTTCTGTCTTCCTCACACACACAAAACACTTTTTTTTTCTTTGGAAGAAATTTTATTATCAAACCTGCAAAAGTAACTATAAACTGTACAGGCAGTTACAAAGAGTAAAATCTCAAAGTGTGCCAGTAATAGCCTCTAATAACATCCTATTTATTTTTACCTACAGTAGGTGTACATAACATGAAAAGAATAACTGTAATGCCAAAATTAATTTTACAACAACAATGTGATCCATAACATTTCTCTCCATCTGCTTTCTGGTGTCAACAAATCATAGTCTATAATCACACTGAAATTAATATATAATTATACCAAACAATCAAAACATTCAATAAGAAATGCATCTCAGTCTACCTAAAAGGAGAGAAAGTAACTTCAGGTCAATTCTTTAATGAATGTGTGATCCACAACATTTCTCTCTGTCTGCTTCCTGAGTCAACATTCAGAGTCTGACAACAAAACAAAACAAACAAGCAAACAAGACAGATCCTTCACTGGATAATAAAAGAGAAATGTCCCACACTTCATCCCACACAACAATGTTAGAAGAACAAACAAAGTAATGTGATAGGTAGTCTCTTTGGCAACTTATATGACAAAAAAATCACTGAATTTATATGTGGAAAAGTTGCTGCAACCTGGTCAGTCCTCCCTACCGACTCTTTGGCTCACTGCCCCCCAGAAAACAGCTTCTGTCTCCGGCAGTGAGAGCCGGGTAGGCCCCGCTGTTTACTGCCGGTGATGATTTCGAGCAAAATACTTGAAGTCACAATATCTTTGTGACCTTTCACGATGTATGGTGGGTCAGGATCTCTCTCACAACACAATCTTATGCAATTCATAACATTGTAAAGACGGGGACGCTTAGTCAGCGGAGCCATTTTGTAGTGGAGTGGAAACCAGGTGGAAACAAGGAAGACAGGAGAGAGTGTGAGTAACTGACTAATAGATAAGCTACACAAATGTGGGATTTACGAACTGCTTTAATGGAAGTATCAACACTTCAGAAAAATATGCAGTTCTTTAACTTGCTAGATGTTCAACAGCTCATGGTTTACTTAGGCTCCCTGCTATTAGGTGATGGGAAGGTGGGAAGGTAGTAAACACTTGGATTGTCTGAGCTCATGTGAAGAAAATGTCTCCCTGGGGTTTTATAATGGGAAGTTTAAGAGCCATTAGATGGGAACCTAAACAGCTAAAAACAACTAAAAGCTTCTCAGAGATGCAGAGTTGGTTGTTATTTTTCAGAGCTCTCTGCACTTCCATTGACTAATTCCCATTAATTAGATTAATTTTAAGCAATGTTAATATCAGAAATGCAGGTTTAAACACTTAATAATTGCCCTCATGGAGTATCCTTATCCTTTCTCATATCTTTCCTGTGTCGCTTTCTGTTTTAGCCAATTCACTACAACATGAAATAAATAAATAAAATTTCTCTGTAAAATGCATTGTGCTGGCGAAATCAACCACAGCGACATCACTAATTTACTTGGAGGTCTAAAGAGGGTTTATTTTTCCTTGCTAATGGAACATGCCGTGCATTTTCAGTCCAATCTGAAGAGTTACAGCTTAATCTTCCCTGCAGCACAGCCATGCCCCAGTGAGTTTATAAATGAAATATGCCACCATGCCAAGCCACTGTGCTCCACGACCTTTCCTAAAACTCCCCAGCTCCCCGCTCCCCGACACTTGCCTACCTCCAGCCATATACACACACACGCACACACACACACGCACACGCATGCACACAAACACATACCCGAGTAAATGTCCACACACATGCTCTCACACACATACACAGTTGAGCGGTGGGACTTCCACACGGGCAGGCAGGCAAACAGCCAGACAAATACTCACATGTATACAACGTGCCCTACAAATGGATTTTCTTTTTCTTTCTCTCTCTCCAGGCTCAACAAACAAACACAGCTAAGTCGCTCTTTGTATTCATGCAATGACTTTTGTGTCAGCGTGTGTTTTAATTTGAATGGATTTCAGGTGCTTTCATTGCCAAAGTCTGCCTCCCCTTTCTCTCCTTTGATCCTGCTGCTGACATTGAAGCACTCTTCTTCTCCTGCTCTCTCTCTCTCTCTCTCTCTCTCGTGCCCTCTTTTTCTCACTTTCTCTCCACCCTCAAGAGACATCACAGTACGCCATCTATCACTCTCTCCTCTTCACTCCCTGTTTTTCCCTTTGCTCTCACTTTTTTCCCTACGCTCCACTCATGCAGAAACAGAAATCTGAAATCTCTAGATTCTCTCACACTGCAGTCTGGAGGCTAATATGCTGCTAGCACTGACATCCAGGGTTCAGGAGGTCACCATGGCAGCCGGCCTCTGCGGCCTCATGGGCAGCGAACCGCCAAGATCCACAGTCACTGGGGTCAAGTCTCACCGCCCCTTATTCGTACAATACAGATGAAGCACTGATGCTACGGCTCATTCCCACCCTCTTCATTTCCCTCACCAACGCCTAAAGCCTGTGAGTCACTTCACACTAGGGGGCAGATGTAGAAAAAGGCCGGATGTCATGCGACGTTTGAAAGGGTTTCATTCTAACAGGCGACATATGAAAAAAAAAATACTATATCTGTCAGTCTCTCAGAGGAAAGAGTAGTTTTATCTTCAAACTGTTTCTCTGTCAGTCTTTCAAGGCAAATCTGTCATTCTGTCTTCAACATGAGTACTTTTAAAGGAAAGGTGACTCATGATGATAATGTTTCCTTTTTTCAGTATTATACAAGTCAGGTTTCAATAGTGGATGTCACATTTTGGAGTTTTTGATTTGAGGGCACTTTGGTCTTATTTTCATAGTTTTGGCCATCATTCCAGTTGGTAAAAATAACATCGTTCTTAGCAATGTGACCATCAGAGAGGGTTTAAAGAAAGCCCAAATTTGCCAAACTTGAAGGCGGACAGTGCGCTATAATTATTACCCAGTCTGTCTGTTGTCCATATCAATTTACAGACTGACTAGTTCATCTTTTAACTATGTATTTGTATACACAGTTTTCCTGTCCAATGAGAGATTATGAACAACATTTCAGGTGCGCTCAGAAAGTGGTTTAGATGAGTGTTTTGTGCTTGTGACCCCTTAAATCACTACTTGTCATCACTACTTGTGATGCCTTGTTATTGGTTGGATATTGTACTGGTTGTGCATATAAAGATGGATGTAGCAAGGTGTGACATCACCCATTAATTTGCATTGGAGCTAAGGAGCATGGGGTGTTGCCTTTTACACTCTAGAAACACACCCCGCTACCTTGGACCAAAGTGAACACTTGCTTGGAAACACCGAATGGCTCACACTTCGGATAACATTAGCTACTTTAGCTAAATTGTGTTAACAGGGCAGGTATCATAATCAAGTAACATTAGTAAATCAAGTAATCAAGTAACATTAAAGTTAAACTAAAATATTGTGACAGTAGTCCGACTCAGTGCAAGTCCCGGAGCTGCGGAGAGCAGCAGGTTAGCTAACTGTCAATCAACGCCCACACAGCAGACAACAAAGCTACTATAAGTCCTCAAATCTTATTAACGGAGCAATAATTTCCAAAATGACCTCCAGCACAGTTATTACCAGACCTGAATTTAGCAATTGAGACCATAGTGACTTTCTAGAGAGAGGTTGATGCTTTTTGAATAGAAGTCAACTGGAGCCAGGCATTTCTTGGATCCAGTGGCCGTCAGTGGCATTGCACTTTAAGGTACTTCTGCATTGGCTTCAGCTTCAAGCTGTGGTAGTTTCCGCTTGGTTGTGACCAGTTCAATTAAAGGATGATTTTTTAATTTTCTCCATCCAATCATTCATCAGAAAATATGTTAGAGAAAAGTCTGAAAAAATATAATTAACGATCGTATCAGAGTCTTCATCAGCAGATGGAACTGACTCAGTTGTCATGAGACTGTGGCTGTTTGTTAAAACTGACAAAGAGAGATTTTTTTTTTCACACTTTTGTTGAATTTCTTCTTTCTCATATGCAAACCACAGACTCATCCTTCAGCATCATTTTCAGCCTTCAACCTACTGCAGCTGAAATAACTGGCTGCTTGATTGAATTATGATTTTAGTAACGACTTGAGGGAATATTCAGTTTTTCATCGCGCTGTGAAATATCTCTATTGTTTGGGTAAATGGCTACATTTTGTGAAACCCTTTGAGTAGTTTTCTTTATTAAATAATTGACAGTGAATGCCCCAAAAGACCAAAGAGCGTCAACATATTAGTTTTCATTCTGCCTACAGCAAAATTCAATCAATTTGAATATATTACTTAGGGAAAGGATTCTGTATAAATGGACAATTACTTTTCATGCATGAGAATCGTTGTAACAGCAGTAGGGTGGCTGATATTATCATATTAATGGACTGAAGCTTATTTCCTTAAAATGGAAATTAGTATCAGGGCTTTTAAAAGCAGTATGAATATTGACTAAAGCAATAGCTTCTTTGATTTACTAATATTTGTCATGGGGAAACACATTATTTCATTTTGGGAAGGCACATGTTTGAGATGCTATTCAAAAAGAGGAAATGGTCCAGAGCTATATCTTTATTTTTGGAGACTCAGCTATTTATATTTTACCATTACTCCTTGATGAATGGCTTGGCCTGAACTGTCATGTTTAAGTGATCACCCACATTGGCTCCATCAGAGTTTGGTGTGAAGGGCACAGCGAGTATGAAAAGGCAGCTTTGCAACAACCAGTCACACACACACACCTTTTCATTCCCTCACTGGCTGTTTGACATGACATGATGTATTCATTGGCTGCATTTGACATTACAGAAATATCCGGCTTCTCGCCTCACACCGGTGAGGTTAATCTGTTTACATGAACCTTTGATAACGTGATTAAGTCTCCCTGCTGCTATGAATGAACCAGTAACAGAATGTTACTTGGAGGTAAACACACAACAGTCCACTGGAATAAAGGTATGAAAAAGCTCAGGTACCAGTACCACGCTTCCTTTTAGACTGACCAGTAGGTTATTTCTCACAGTTGGTTGAGTGTGACTGACTTAACAACATTAAACTGGTTTCTGTCTGATCGCCTGTACAGGCACATCTTTGACTCCTCAACACCTCCGTCTGTTTCTGCATTAAAGGTGCTATGTGGAGTTTTCTTGTAAACAAAGAAAACTTGTGTTTACATTCACTGTTTTTCACTAAAACACATTGTAACAAACATGTTGAATGCAATTCCTTCCTCATAAAACATTTGCAGAGGCAATTATTTTGAATATTTTATATCGTGCATTGTTTTCATCCATGCTTACTTGCCAGCGGTCTTCTTTTTTACTGCCTCTGCAGGTGCTTTGCTGCACTTCTTTGCACGTTAGCACCACTATCAGTGGAAAAGCGTGAACCGGTAGGAATGTGTATGTGCGTTGTGCATGGACGTCCTTGTGCGCAATATAAACAAAACATGCCATGTTTGGGTGGACATAGTGAAACCCCTTTACTCTATATTTTGGTATAGGTTCATCCATATTATGGCCCTGTGTATTGCTCAAGGGTGAAGAGGGTGAAGTTGGGTTGTTGTTTGAGAGCACAGCATCCCCTGCTCAAAACATGTGCCTGTGGCTATGCTCTTTATCGCAATTGTGACATGAAAGCTCTTCTGACGTAAACTACTTTGGCAGAAACTACTAACAATACTTGTCAAATCAAATCAATTCAATTCAATTTTATTTATAGCCCCAAATCACAAATGTGCCTCAAGAGAACAGACTAATAATAATAATAATAATAATAATAATTATAATACCTTTATTTATATAGCACTTTTCAAAAACAAGTTACAAAGTGCTTTACAAAGACATAAAAACAAGATAAATTACCAGATAAATAATAAATAAATGTAGAATTGATACAGTAATAACGACAAGCGAGGTATGAATTACTAAAACAAACAAAAATAAGTGGGTTTTCCAAACAAATTGACCCTCCTAATAATATTTACATTATGCATATATATCTACAGCATGTATGTTCTCCAGTAACATCACTGTAATTATAAGAAATTATTTAATTGAAGGTTGGAGAAAAGACAAGAATATGCGCCATAAGCAGATGAAATACTCTGCGAAGTAGCTGAAGAGAATATATGTTGCCATGGAAACTAAAACAATAGTTGTCCAGATGGAGGGGAAAAAAAACATAATATGTGGATAAAGTCACAGAAATAAAATAAGAAAAAAGAAAGAAGAGGGAGAATCGAGAAGGAGAATGGAGCAAACATATGGCCAAACAAAGAATTTGATTCAAATGTAATCAGACAACAAACTTTCCATAAAGGCCCATGACTTTGCAGCTAACACCAGAAATCTGACCTTTACTTAAACATCCGATGTCTGCCCACTGTAATCTCCTACTCACTTCTCAGATCAAGCTGCTGTTATGGCAGCAGCACGCACACTACTACCAAACTCTCAGTCTCAGCCTCTGAGGCCTGTTCCTAAAGTAAGTGGAAGACTTAGCGGGATACTTGTGACTTTCTAATGAACCATCTGTTTCATCAGCTGAACATCACACAGTTTTTTCTAAGATACTTGACGGTGACAAAACTGGAAATCTCCATATGTTAACACACAGGTTAACACGGGGGGTGTCAGTGAGAGTGACAAAAAGTAGGCAACATACAGTATGTGTGGATTTATTATATTATTATTTATTATATTATATGGTATACAAGTGATCTGGACAATAATAACTTTGGATTGAAGCACTACATAAATGCAGTCTATTTACCAATTTAAAAATTGCTGTAATCGCATAAACATTCTACAGCTACACTGATCAATAATTTTATATTAACAATGGGTCAGATGACTGTGTAATGTAGGGTCACTCATAGTGACGAATCCACAAAGAATTATCACCAGATTCTGCTCTTCTCCTCAGGTACAGAGCTTTATACCTCATTGTTTTGGTTTTATGGCTCGCAATTTACTATTACCCACTTCACTAAAAGCCCACTGTACCTGCCCAACACTGAAATGCACACAAAGTTAGCAACTAGCTAGTGAACATAGTCGAGCATTAGCAGCTTAAACATTTTCCCCAGGAGCTGGTGGAGACAAAAACCATAAAAGGAGCCAGAAACAAGGCTCCAAATAAATGCTAATGCTGCTCTGCATGTGCTGGAAGTATAAATGAACAACTGTTTGCTAACAAGTTCCCCATATCAACTTTATACAGTGATATGTAAATTTTGTGGCTACATTTTGCTGTGTCCACTGCCACAAAGTAGCCAAAACATTTGAGAGGTTACGCCTATGCAGGTTTAAACAAATTTGTCAAATTAAGTGGATAGCTCTCAAAGTTTGTCTTTTTAGTGCCAAAGTCCCTCTTTTTGTTACTATATTTCCACCACAGCTCAACACAGAAACACTGTCTGAGGAAACACAAAGAGCGAATTTGATACTGAAAAGACTAAATGTGGCAGACATCCACTTGATATGACTAACTCAGACTGCTGAAAGCCTCATATAAGCTTCAGATAAACTTTTAAACACATTCTGTCACAAAACGAGGCCTGTGAATTTTGGCCCCATCACTTACATTGTTAGTGCATTTGGATGTTCTAATGGTCAGTATGAACAGGAGGAATGATTACGGCGAGCAAAACCGCTTTCAGTGTTCATTTGACCTGACCATTTTTTAAGACAGACTTGAAAAATTGTGAACCCGTCCTTTAACTGTGTTACACTGACCAAAACATACTCATTCAGGAGAGATGTAGATCTTTTCAATAAATTGATCAAAAGAAACATTTTGGGAATTAATTATGTCCAGAGGTGTTTGTGCAGCTGAAGCTAGCAAAAGCATTATGGGAATGTCAGGGAACCTTATTAAAGAGTAACTAAACACCAAGATGAAAAGCACTGTTTCACTGATTTCTTCCAGTTTCATGTTTCAATTTCACTTCAAAACACCCTGATTACATGTTCCATAGTGACTACCATTACAGTGTTAACTTACTTTTGCTTAGTTACCACTGGCAAAGTTAAGGAAAAGTTTTGTTTTAGGTGAAGGAGCTTCTTCTTCTAAAAAAAAAAAAAAAAAAAAAAAAAGGAGCACAGTCTCACATACATAAATTTATCCTCTGCAAAGGCAGACACCAAGAAGAAGGAATGGCTTGAGGAGGAGGTGGATAAAGGACATCTATTCTGTTTGTATAATCAATGGGACAAACGCATAGATCCAGAGGAAGAAAAAAAGACAGCGACAGGAGGAGGAGGACAGCAAGGAAGAGACGAAAGAAAAGACACGACAACAGCAAGAATACAGTAGCTGCAAACCACTATGGCCTTGAAGATCTAAGAGCAAATCAAGAGAGCTTGTTAAATCACTAAAACACACTTTTAAAAATCCACACTCAGTCTGCAAATTGAGTCTGGGGTAACCTTAGGCACAGACGGAACAGCAGTTGCACATGAGCACTGGAGGCACACGTCAACTTGCTTGACCCTTTTGCGAGAGGATGTCTTTGCCTCCACCCCTTTTTATCTCCAGGGTGTCTTCAGTCAGGTAGGGGCAGCCGAGAAACCCTGTGAGCATCTCACAGGGGAGCATGCAGAGGACCTGGTACTCCACTGAGAGTATTAAATTATGTAGGTGGGTGGTTCTGATGTGTTTAACATTTTGGCAGAGAACATTTATTTAACATTATTTGTTCAAGTTATAAGGTTGGCTATTGCTTTAAGGTATAATTAATCAGTAATTAGTTTAGAGGGAATGCTTTGACATAGATTTTAAAGTGATGCCTCATTAAATCATCACTAAATGTTATGGCTGCAATGTATGTAAAGAGATGTGATACCTGGAAGAAAAGAAACAAATCTTTCCTTTTAATAAGACAGTCTGGGGTGTGCTGACATTTAAAATTCGGCCAGAAATTGGCTTTCCACAAGTAACCAGCCAGTGGGAAAAAGTAGACATTTAGGGGGGGCTCTGGCACATTCTAATGCCACTATTCCATCATATACACTTATCTTCACAGTCTGTTAATAGCTATTGATATTTAAAACCACCCCTATTCCTGACTTTTCTAATTAAGAATCATTAGACCTTATTTATTACTTTTTTATTTATTGATTGACACCTTCACTGTATCAAGACATGCCACAATGATGGTTAATGTATTGTTTTACTAGAAACATAAATGCAGTCTTATTCAATTAATAAAAACAAGGTTATTTTAAGGGGGGGACATGTTTTAATCCCATGTCTTATCTAGTCTATGTATTGGTTTTAAATTATTTATAAAATAAACCTATGCCAAAAATAAAGCTCTAAAATAAAAAAACAGGTGAATCATTTGACTCAAATTATGTGAATCTGCTGAATCAACTCATCTTCTAGTCATCTTCATTTTCATGTTCACTATCATCCTGAGTCTGAGGCTGAGTCTGAGGCTGAGGCACAGCCTACATTTTCCTCATATGACACAGGCCTGTTACTTGGACAATATTGCCTGTTTTAGTTTGCCTGTGTTTGCAATGCCCCTTAGAGATGGCTCTGCTGTAACAAGCGCAACGTAAATAAAGATAATTAATTAATTCGTTCATTCATTAAGCCCATAAACGTCTATGAGGCGTATATGGAAAATGCAGCGCTTTCGGTGGACTTTTTAATACTTACTGTACAATCATCAAGTTGCTGCCGCCAGTGTTTTCCGAAGTAGCCCATCTAATGAGGATGTCCCCTGTCTGTGCAATCAATGCAATTTTTAATGTGTTTTGTCATCAATCATTTTGCTAATATTTGTCAAACACTGAAGATGACTCTCTGCTCTCTACTCAGCAGGACATTCACACATTCATTCACACATTCATACAGAGCATGTGGGGGCAGGACTGATACAGACAGATAGGCACGTTTCTCTATCATCTTGCTCGCATTGTTTTAAATCGGAGGCTAGTGGTCGTAAATGTACACGCATAGCGAATCCCAACTGGTTAATCAAAACTATTTTATTAGAATCAAAAATGAACATAATAAAGTAGCTGGCTGGACTTAAATGAGTAGTCAGCTCTTTGGCCGCGCTTATGGACAGCTCTGTTTCTAATGCACATACTGTGCATATGTCACAAATAACTGGGGAAGCAACACCACACCAACCAAAGCCTGCAGGCACATAATGCCTGGTTCTACAGTTGTTGTTTTTTTTAAAGAAATAGTTAAACATTTTTGGAAAATATACTCATTCACTTTCTCAAGGAGAGTTAAATGAGAAGAGCATGGAGCTGGAGCCAGGAGGCAATTAGCTTAGCTTAAAGACTGGAAACAGCTGGAAACAGCTAGGTCTCTCCAAATTTCAAAAATACCAACATCTCTAAAGCTCACTAATTAACATGTAATATATTATTTGTTCAAATTATAACAAAAATGCAATGTTACACACTGTTAAATATTTATGTTAGGCTAGGCTAATCACTTCCCAGCTCTAGCTCCATATATTGTATTTAACTTAGTGCTCTCAGAAAGAATTAAATGCTTAGTTAAGCATCACACAGCAGCTTAGAAGGTTTCTTGTCACATTGTTTCTCTTCTGTTTTCTTTGTCTCTAAAATCTTTTGCCTAAATTCTTTCTAAATCTGTTTGTGAAGAAACTACCATGTTAGAAGTGTTTACCACAGCCAATGGTGACATTACATGAATATGCTCTATAATAAGCCAGTGTCAGCTGAGAAAAATTCAACCATACACTAGTCTAAATTAACAGCCAGTCCTGTTTGCATAAGTATGTGTAAATTCTGTAAATTAAAATTCTGTAGCAGCACTGCAGGCTGAATAAATAAGGACAGGAAAATATTTTTGGGGTGAAGTGTTGCTCTAAGTTCAAAACAGTGCTTTAATTTTAGCTGCATTAGAAGAGAAAACCAAGGACAAAAGGTGCGTTCAGAGGTTACAGAAATAGAAAGGCAGCACAAAGCTTCCATCCCTGTCACCGCTGACCTACCCTTGACCTCTCCGTGCAGACAGAACACGCAGCTGGGTCAGCAGAGAAACCTCTGTGACCCAAACAGACAACTCCTCACTCCAGAACATGCAAATGAGCCCGGTGGCTCCGCCCTGGCTTGTGTTTAGGTGGAAATCCACTGACACCTCCATCTGTTTGCTGCGATGGAAGAAGGAGGGGGCGGGTGGGAGAGGAAGAAGATGAGAGTACAGCGGGAGGGGAGTGGAGGAGAGAATGGGCAAATTGGTGTGACAGTGTCATACATATCTCCTCGAGGCTGGTGTGAATTATACCTCGATGAACATCACATGTGCTCATGTAAACTCTCTTTGCTGTAGTTTTTTATTGATGCAAGCAGGGAACATTTTCATTCTGTGATATTTTTCCAACCTGTCTGGGAGCTGTTAAGGGGATTGGTAACTGTATTACACTGGCTGAACTCTATGAGTCACCATTCTTCACTCGCGCATACACACATATAGGCTACCGCACCCACTTTCAAATGCACACTGCACAAAAGTTTAGGCACAGGATTTACAATGAGCTGACTTTAGGACGTGTATGTGATATAGGCTCTGTCAGTTGTTTGTGCTGTAGATTATCAAGCCAGGTCATAAATAACACTGTCATGCAAGGACAATGTTCCAGTTACCCTTGATGATGAAGACACTTCTCTAAAATAGGAGACTAGTAAAAATATCTCAGAGATTTAAGCATCTCTAGGTCTTTGTACAATATTGTGTTTGTACTGTATTTTTGCCTGCAGGGAGCATTGATATGATTACACCATTATCACCCCAAAGAATAATGTCTGTGTCACTTTCCCCACCCTCATTACTGCTTAGTGCCACTCACCCAGTCTGTACTGAAACCCTCTCCTGTCTTCATTTACTGTTGTGTCCTGTTATTCGACCTGTTAGTCTGGATAATTTCATATTCACATTTGTGTATGTAGTTCAAACAAACAGGCATCAACCTTGAGTGCAAACACAAGGCCAAATAGTTAATTCCCACACATTATGTAATAGGCCAACCTCTCTCCCAAACAACACGCTGTGAAGATAACAGAACAGAAAGACATCTTGACTGACTACCGTACAAGCACATGTCTAATATACAAAATGATCATAAAGAGACAATACTGGTATTGGAAATATGCTTATTCGCTTTCTTTGTAGGAGGAAGATGATGATTTTGATACAGTCTCATGTCTGTGCATAAAAGCCTGGAGCCTAAACTTGACAAACGACCTGACAACCTCATGGTGACAACAAAACTCCAGCAAATCCAGCTGTTGTTCACCAAGAAATTGTTCCAGCACATGATTTCCTGTAACACAACAAATGATCATTTTTACATTTCCAATTATGGATGGACTAAACAAATGAGATGCAATGTGTTAATTAGTCAGACTTTGAGGTGTTGGTAGGCATATTTTTGAACTTTTTTTCTGAACAGAGAATGCAAGGCTAGCTGCTTCCCCCTAATTCCAGTCTCTATGCTAAGCTACTCGCCTCCCAGCTCCAGCTTCCAACATAAAGAAATAGTGAGGAAAATATGCTTGTTCATTTTGGATGAGAAGATCTATACCACTCTCATACCTCTCCATTCAAGACTGCAGCCAGTAGACGTTAGCTTAGCGTAGCACAAAGACTGGAAATGGGGAAACAGCTAGCCTGCTAACACCTCTAAAGCTCAGACATTATATCTCCTTTGTTTAAGTCATTAAAAAACTCAAGTGTAAAAATGACACTTTGACGTTTTACAGGGGAAAATGTGTCAAACTATTTCTTATCCGGTAGTAGTCACTTCCTGAAGTCTCCATTGGTTGCCTGTCAACCTCCCAGTGTCAACAAGACTTCAGGAAGTGGCTGCTCCCGGTGAAGAATTAGCATAACCGCCATCATGAATTAGGAGTAAAGTACTGTACTACTGTAGTCTTGACCAAAGTGGTTCCATTATTTGTTGTGACTGTGAATGATTAAGTTAGTTTTGTAGAAAAGCCAGCCAGTATTATGGAAGGAAGATAGCATCTGTAGGGGCGTTGATTTCCCATGAACACAGAACCAAATTCAATTTTCAAATTAGTCCCTTTTGTAAACTTGCTTAACTGTAAAAAGCAATCAAATGAACAACTGTCCACAAGCCTTGTTTTCACGGGCAAAATGGCAGGTTTGCAATCAGAAATGTCACATTTGAGTAGCAGACTGTCTAGTGGTACTACTAATTTAGCACGGTGAACAACTGTTCAACAATGTCATCTGATTGGATTCAAGCTGATTTTTTTTGCTTTCAACAGTAGTGTTAGTTTTTATTTCTCGCTCTGAGGAACTTTTGAGTTGTGTCTGCTCCAGTTGTGACTGGAAAGCTCCTCTGGCATCTGGCATAGACGCCGCTGAACAAACACACCTGGAGCTGGAGTGAGTGTGCTGGTATCTACCTGCAGTGCTGTATTCAACAGCATCTGAGGACATGCCAAATGTGATTTTTTTTTTAGTAAATTGCTGGTCCGAACCTGCCATCATTAAAATAATTGTTCCACTTCATCTCATGCAGAAGCCAATTACAGTTAAACAAACAAGTCGGTTTAACATAGGCATTATGCTGGATGAGAAATCAGTCAACTGCTTCTGAGTCTTCTGAGCTAGTTAAAATCTAACTGTATAACCATTTGCAACAAAGGGTCCGGCTGAGGTGGAAAATTTCAGCAAAATACAGCAAACACTGATAAATCTAACAGTTGTTGCCTTATCGCCTTCAGTAGGATATTATGTGATAACATGATGTATTTGGTTTTAAACTACTTTTAACTTCAGGCATTGCTGGTTTGATTTACAACATTTAAACTCTCAACATTTAAGCTCTTATTCAGACCCGAGTAAAGCAAGTTTTACATATAATGGTTTTGATTTTAGAAGTTCTGGTTTCCTTGTTGTACCATCTGGTATGGTGAAAAATCTCTCTCTTCACTTCATTTAGCTTTCACTGTGGATGTTTAATTCAGTTTCATCATAATTTGCACAGGACTGCCACTAGATAGCTCAACCTCAATGAGCTAAGAGTTAGAAAAGACAGTCAAGTTTACTCTCTGAAGGTAGAAAATGTTCCCATTAAGATGATTTTACTGATCCAGAGCCTTACAAATCAGTGTTATTGGTCTTCACTGATCATAAGATTAAGCACGCAGGCCCTTGAGTTATGCTAAAGTGAAAAGAGAATGAAGTTGGCAACTTTGGAGAAGAGTCAGAACATTTACTGCTCCAGAGGAATAATAAGTGAAATCAGGAAATTACTTTTTAAATGAGTAATGACTAATAAATAATAGATGTGCCTTCCTTTGAATAATGAGCTCAACACAGCTCCCTTGGGTAGCTTTCCCATGCTGCAGCCCCAGCATTTGCCCTAGCAGTCTTATCTCCGTGTCCAGATCCAACCAGCAACAGTCCAGCCCCAGATCCAGCTCCAACACTGCTCCTGTCGCTCCATGAGGGCCTGTGGCTCTTGGCCGTGGTACACCTCCATCTAGATCAACAGCACCAACTCTGTACCATCTGACAACTGATAACACAATGACACCATAAGTGTTGTAGGCCCGTGGCCCGAGCCCAACCGGCTCAGGTCTACCTGTGCCAGCTCCAGGCCAGAGGGCTTGTCTCCTAACAGCCCGTCCTCACAAGAAAAACAACAGTATAGGTTGAAAATTCAGCCGATAGATGCCGATAGAGGCGGCATATTAGAAAACTGTCCTATGGGTCGTTCTGGAAACGCTCCTATGAGTTGTTCTGGAGTGCAGGTACAGTCGACCTATGTGTTGGTTTCATTATGAGGGTGTGTTGCTCCTAGAGATTGATGATCCCTGGTGCTGCTCAGAGTAGGCCACTCCTTGAGTGTGAAATACACCTCATCTGCCTGGCTGGAGCTCTGATTTATTCCTGCCTGCATGCTTGCCCTCGGTGTCTGCAGGGGGTTGGTCTTTGTTTTCTAGTGCGTGTGTATGTGTATGCACATGTATGTGTGTGTGCTTTATTTGAGTTCTCTCTGTCTTGGCTTGATCTAAACCAAATGTTAATAAGGACAAAATCAAACTCTCAAAGTTATGTTAATTTTTTTGTTTTACTAGCTTATCATGCATGAGTGCACTTGTATGGCTGTTTGCATCGGAAATTAAATTTGAATAAGTATTGCAATAACTTGGTGTTAATTTGACTAGATTAATTTCTGTCAGTGCTGCATTATCTGTCTTTTCACAGCAAATCCCTTTATTTATACACATTTTTATTTACTCCCCTGTATTTGAAAGACTGTAAACCTTCCACACCATTCAGCTTTTAACTATTGGAATGTGTCACTGGGCCTTTTTCCCTTTCCCATCTTTTTTGTGTAATTCACTTAGTGTTACATCAGAAAGGTCTCAGTAGCTGCAACACAGGCCTCAAGGAGCAACATAATTTTTTTACAGTGAGAGATCACACTCTTGCAGTCTGTACTCTTTATGACTGCATCAGGGGTCCAGGCTGCTTATTGCTTGAAACAAGACATAATAAAGTAAGAATATAGTCTTATTTATATTGAAACTTTTAAGTAACTAAAGTGCTTAGCAAGAAAAACTGAAAATAGGCACTGTGACCTTTAAACCCCACTGTAACCCATCAGTAAAACCATCTGCTAAAGACATGACTGAGGACATGTATGAGGCCTGATAGGAATCTGAAAATATATATATATATATTTTTTTTTTGGTGGTGGTTTTGGTTCTTCTTTGATTAACATGATTCATGTTCAATAGTTCAAACATCCTAACAGACTATTAGACTCCACCCTTGTTGACAGTCCATGAGGATTACAACAAGGCTGCCCCTTCTCTCCTGCTTTATTTGCACTATCAATAGAACCAGTAGCACAAATTATTTGACAAAATCCAGGAGTTTGCCCTATCACTATCAAAAATACAAAGCATACAATCTCTTTATATACAGATAATATTTTACTCTACTTGTACAATATCACCATCAGTCCCAGAGGCTCTTAAACTATTTGAGATCTCTAGTTCTTTATCAGAGTATAAAATAAATTGGTTAAAACTCTGAACAAACAACACAATGATTGCATTGCATGTTAGCGACACACATGCATGTTAGCATGTTGCACATTGCACACACACAGACAAGTGCATACACTGGTATGACAGGCACTGAGTGTTCACAGGCCCACTGTACCGCCTTTCTTTGGCTTACTTCTGTAGTTCATTAGCTATGCTTGTTTGTATTTGTGTTCTTATTTGAATGATCTCTTTTTCCTATGGTTTGCATTTCTCTAAGGTTCATCCCTTGCTAAATCAATCAGCAAGTCCTACCTTTTACAGTACATGTTTTTTCTAAAGAAATAAAAGCAAACACAACAAGGCTCACATGACCAAGTATACAAATATACAGTAAAAACATACAGTTTAACAAACCACAGCTCTGCAGCTCTGTTGGAACTCAAGTACAGTAAATAATTGACCTAGTTACTTTAAAATATTACATATTTGTACACATACATTATACATTATTTAGCACGCTATTTAAAAATCAGAAACTTTATTTCTTATGTAAGTTCATAAATTAGAGGAGGTAATAAGTTCTCATTAAAATATAGCCTGTGGTAATCAGTTTAGATACAATGATCACAATGTCATCAGTTATGTACAATGAAAATGTTAATGACTTTCTCTGTATTGCTGTGCACTGAAGCTGACAGTGGACTAATCTGTGACTAATGATGTGGATTAGTAGTGGCTAATCTAAGATGATGACCTGTTCTGCATTACATCTATGTACATGCTTTGAAAACATATATCAAACTCTGCTTTTGTCCTGTGCTTTTGTTTTCTCTTCTGTTAGAGACTAATGCGAAAGACATAAACCAAAGGATTCAAACGAGCTAGTCCGTTTGGCAGAACAACATAGATGTACTGTATACACAGTAGATCATCATTAAAGGAACCAAGAGGAAGATGGCTCACTCTGCAGTATCGTTATTTAACACACTACATGTATACTTGTATAGATTGGCACAGAATAACTGGTCTGGCAATAGACCTTATTTTATTCAACTGTAGTATGTTCAACAGACATTAATATTAAAAATAAACAGGTAGAACAACTCCTCTGGAATATACTATGTTTACTGACGAGTGTAATAGGCCCCAAACCCGTGAGGACTCTCTCTGTCTTTGTGTGATGATTTGTTAAAGTTAGGATTGACATCTTATTCCATACTGAAAGAATTTTACCACTCCCACCTGTAACTGTGTTTGGATGGCCACTCCAAACTGATGTCAACTCCAAAATGAGTGGAAGGGTGAAGGGGAAAAGCCTTCATGTCACCCTCTGTGCTAACAAGTTGGATTTGGGCAGCTCTCTGAAACGTGGCCTTCCTTTTCCTTTGAGAAAGGAGATCGCTCATTGTGAAAATGAAAAACCACTGAGTGCTGGGTTACTTACATGTGAAAACAAGAGGAAGAAAAGAGGGAAAAATTGTTGCTCAGTAGGTCATACATACCCTGTAGAATAGGTATCCGTTACTTTAAAAAATACTTATATACAGTATAGATTCTTTTTTTAATTCCCAGATTATTATCCCCCTATTCAATATATTCATATCTTGTTCCTTTGTGCCTATTTACTGTGTGGTATACCATGGGAATTGGAATCATTACCTTGTATGTTGTGGCCTGTAATCTAAAAAGTTACCAAAAGTCAAGAGTCAAAATAGAAGAAAAAGCTTTCTTCCTGTTTGTAATGATTGTAATGGAATGAAGTGCTTTAAATTTCTGAATATACTTTATTATTAAACCATTTTCCCACTTTCTGCTCACTGGATCACTTTCACTGTTCCTCTGAAAAGGTCCAAGGTACCTGTGTCTGTTTGTATTACATCTACTGTAGGATTTGAATAAAACTTTAATTCCACTTTCCCTACACTTTGCATTGGGCTGCATTGATCAAAGAGCAAGTTTGAAGATCCTATGGCTGACAAACACAATAAAATACATGTGGCAAAACAAAACATTACATTCAGAAAACTGCCATACTCCAAGTCCAAAAAGCAATTAAAAAAAGCTTTTTGTTTCACTATATAACACAACTTCCTTGTAATTTTCTTGTATTTTTATATTAACATATATTTATACTAGACTTTTATGTATTTATACTCACTTATACAATTTACTTATTTACTATTTATTTATGTATTAGTTTACCTTTACGAGGTACATTACTGTGTAGAAGAAGGTATCGTGGATATTTGTAAACCACTGTCTTTTTCACACTAATTCATATCTCATTAGACTTTTGAAGACTGTTCAGTCCCGCCCTGTAGGGACGTGCTGATCCTTGTAAACAGTCTGTATCACTGAGACAATTCCACATGCTGTGTTGTCGGTCAGGTAAGTTTTATATCATGCACTTCATTTTCCTCATTTTAACTTTTAAAGTGTAGATATTGTGTCAAAAGTATACATGTTTACTTACAGTTGTTGTGTCTTTGCAGGGAATCTTGAGTCAACTGCTTCTTGTATCTAGTAATTAGTAGTGTTATTTTTTTTAAGTTGAGAAGAGATTTAGAGATTTAAATAATGCATTAATAGAATATTTAGTTATTATGAACATCTTCACCGTACAGAACACCGGCAATTCATTCTAATATTGGATAATGATGGTAATAAAGATGATTATGTGGGTGATAATAATAACTTTGACAATAGCAATGGTGATGTTAGTAATGATGGTAATTATATCCATTATACAGTGAATGAAGCCAAGAATGGAAGAAGCAACACTGGTCATCTTAATGTTCTCAGGTCAGCAATGTTAATAACTTCAGCTTTCAGACATGACACTGATGTCATTTGGGTCCTTAGGTTTGATTGCATTTTTTCCCCTCTGTCTTTACATATTACACAGATGAAAGGGAAAATGTAGAAATTCATGCACACAATGAGATCTATGAATATAAAAAAACCATTTTGAGACCTTGAGGCGCATTTTAAGTGATGATGTCATGAGTAGTCATGATTAGAGAATTTTTTTTTTTAAATTCAAGATTTTTTTTTTTTATTCCAGGGGCCATATTTACTGCTAAAAGTGAAATTTTGGGCTTATGTAACAGATAAAAGTCAAAATCCTTCACGATTTATTGAGCTATTAAGCTTTATCGAATTTCTTTTGACTTAAAAAAAGCTCCAAAGGTCTGTTAGGTTGGTTAAGGTTTTCAGGAACAGGCTGCAGTACAGAGTCAGAGGTGTGCACACATCTGCTAAAACAGTGGTTCCCAACATGGGGGTCAGGACCCCCACAAAGTCTTCTAGACTAAAAACAGAAGCAAAAAATCACTCTTTGGTTGAAGTGTTCACAGCTAGTAGAAGTATTGTTTTGTTTTAAGGGGTCACAAGCCAAAAAGGTTGGGAACCACTGTTCTAAAACATGTTTTGAAGTGGCTGTACAATGAATTGTTGGTCAGCTTACTGCTGCTATCAAATGTGCGTTGTCTCCACATGCACCTTTGTTAGGATGTTACACCATTTTTTTGCATTCTGTAGTGTTGCAAGCAAGAATAAATCTGGCAGTGATTTTGTTTGCAATCACTTTCCAATCATCTTCATTGTCTGCACTTGACATTGTGGTAGTATTTTCCCCTTTTTATAGGTTAAAAACTTATGTCTAATTGATTATTCCTCCTCTGAGAATAGATGTGATCAATCAAGTGATCACCTGAGAGTTGCTCTAAAGGTTTACTCTCACACTTCCCTGTGAGTAGGACTAAGTTTCAGGATAAATAAGCGTTCTTAAGTATCTTTTCAATTATTAGAAGTTTGATGAATGCAAACTGATGAATACTGATCTTGCGTAATCTGAAATCATTCTAATACTTACATAAATGTTTCCTTTTTAAAAATCTGACATATTTCTTGAATAAAAACGCTCTTGTCTAATTTGTCTTGTCAGGGCTGTCCACTCTCTCTGCCTACTTCAGCAGAGAATACCACTACGTGAACCTGACAATGAGCTGGACTGAAGCTCAGACTTACTGCAGAGAGAGGTTCACTGACCTGGCCACCATCGACAACAACAACGACAACCAAAGGCTTCTGACTCTTGCAAACAACAGACACAAAAATGATGAATTGATATGGATAGGGTTTTATGATGAAATTAATAAATGGAAGTGGTCAATGGAGGACAAGGAATTTTATGTTGACAAAGCAGCTGAGTTTATGACCTGGGTACATGGCCAACCAAACAATAAAAACACAAATCAGTACTGTATAGTGTATAATGAAAAAACGCAATTGAATGATGTACCCTGTGGTAAATCCTTTCCTTTCGTCTGTTATGATGGTATGAATAAATATTATTCTGCATTTATTCTGCATTTGTTTGTCATTATGCATCTGTTTTGACGCTTGCTTCTGTCTTTAAACTTTTCAAAGCCAACAGTACCACAAGTTATGTCGTAGTGAAGAAGACACACACCTGGTCGGAGGCTCAGGCCTACTGCAGGAAGCACCACAGAGACCTGGCCAGCATAAGAAACAAAGAGGAGAACAACAACATCCAGCGCGCTTTGAAGGCAGCGACGATCAAGCATGTATGGATCGGCCTCTACAGAGACTGGGCCTCCTGGTCTGACAACAGCACCTACACCTTCACTAACTGGGACAATGGCCAACCTAATAACTTGTTAAATCAGTTCTGTGGAGGCTTTTCCACTAACTCTGGGAAATGGAAAACTGAAAAGTGTGAATGGAGGACATCTTTCTTCTGTTATAAAGGTGAAGACACGCAATCACTGTATGTTTCTATTAGCATGTAAAATGCTCATGATTTGACTTTGGTGTGTTGTGTGTTTCATGTCACAGTGGTGCCAAAACAAACAATATGGAAGATTAAGATTTGGTCTTTGGCTGACATGAAGAGCAAGGAGATTCAGCAGCAGGTTTTACAGCAGGTAAGTAGTGCAGTGACATAGCAGAAGGTTAATATAAGTTAATGTTTGATATTTTTCCCATATTGCATAATTTGTCTAGCTACAAGCCCGCATGCTGTCAAAACGACTGAGAATCTTCAAAATACGGTTGAGAAATGTCCAGAGCTACAGTGAGAACAACAAGAAGAAACCTGATGGGGAAGTTAATTGCACAGACGCACTGTGACTGGATTTAAGCAATTAATATGTAAAGCTCATTACATGCTGTTCTGAGCTGTCCTATCCTTCAAATCCTCTTCTATTTTGGAGCGTTGTTGCAGATGTGTTTTCTGTAAATAGTATCATTGGGAGACAATGCTACAATTTTGCTTGTGAGTGACATGGTTCATCACCTGTTTGCTTCTGCATGAAAACATTTGCATGAATCAATTGATATTTGGGCGTGAATGTTCATTCTTGTTCTTTAGCGGATGGTGTTTTGCAAAAAGGAAAAAGAAACTTCATACACTGAGGAAGACAGTGAGATGTAAAGGAAATCCCCTGAAAAAGCTAGTTTTTTTTGTCAAATCAAATGTATATTAGGATGTCAAATATCAACAGGAGTATAGTGTGTGAATTCTATGCTATCTATCAAAGAATTGTAGTTTTACTGTATCAAACTTCTTTGGTCTAACGTTACTGATTTTCATACTTTTACTTATATTTACTTTAATAGTTTAAAAAAAGTGAAGTAATAATTTATCTGCAATATTATTGTTTATTACAACTTATATTAATTTCTGCAGAATAACAAATAAAACTATTGCTTTATTTGCACAACAGTGGAATCAAGATGTTTGTTATATTTAAAGCAGCACAAATCAGTATTTTTGTACTAAAAATGGGTGAAATGACGATGTGTAATTTGGAAGGTGTTGCTTGTGGTGATAAACCAACAAAGAATTCTCACCCAGCTCATTTCCCCTCAGCTCTACGGAGTGTTTTACCATCTTTCCCCTCATGTTTTTTTCTCCACCTGTAAATTTACTGTTTGTTTCATCAACCTCATTTCCAGCTGTAGCAAGAAATGTTTTTATGAAAAAATGACAAACCTATTGTACACTGTCTACTAGGGGTGGGCCCGAATCCGAATCCGAATCCGTTATTGGAAAAAGCACAAATAGTACGGATATTTATTTTGTACAAATATTTTTTAAATTATTTGTTTTTGGGAAGAAAAAAACCCCATGTCAAATACCAGCGCACAGGTCGGTTACATCACTATCTCAGTCTCTCTCCTCTGCTCCACTGTTAAGTCTATCAGCAGGTCTCAACAAGGGGAGTCACATCCACCTGCTACATGACACACATTTCCTAATTTGGACATCAGTCCAGGCTGAGCTACTGACACGCTAAAATTAAAAGCGTCATAAAAACAAAAACAGGATTTTTAAACCTATTTCCACTTTTACTCGAATACAAATACAAATAATTCTGCTGCCTCAACAAATATAGATACAAATACAAATACTGAGCTCTCTACACATCCCTACTATCTACCCAGTACCAAAGTTAGCAACTAGCTGGTGAACACAGTAGAGCATTTGGTAGCTAAAGAGCCATGAATTTTCTCAGGAGTTGGTGGAGACCAAATTATTTTTGGACTTAACATTCATCAGGTGGCCAGAAACACCACTCCATATAAATGATTTGGACTGTTGCTCAGTGTCTGTTAGATGCATAAATAGGCAATTGTTTTCTAACACTTTAGCTATATATCAAGTTTATAAGGCCATACCCAAGAAAAAAACACATTGATGCATCTTTAATACATTTTTTTTTTTATTAGGGCTGGAAATTATTAAGTACAAAAGCTTTACTGTAAAAACTGTACACCTAGTGTATACTCCGTGGGAGAACAACTTTAACAGGGTTAGAGCTTGTGGAAGTAAAAAGAAACTGTAAAAAATATCAGATCCAGTGTGCAAATTCAAATAATGATCCCTTCTTTCTGGTTTTGCATCTAATCCAATTGACACCATGCAAGGGAATTCCTGCGGAATCGCATTATCGTCTTTTTTTCCCCAGTCCTCGGCTTAGAGTCACCTCACCCCCACCTTGTCCTCTGCAACTGCTTAGCACCCATTTAAATCAACTAGCACCGCCAAACGCCCCTAAAGATGGATAGTGTTGCTTATCAGCCTTTTGTTGGCAGTTTGTCTTGGTTATGAGCAAACAAGGGGGATAGCTGTGCTGCTAATGACCTTGGGGGTGAGATCCACATTTGTGTGTGTTTGTCTGTATGTTTGCATGTGTGTGCAGTTAGGCATTTATGAGGGCACTTCATACGCTTCACGTTTGTGTGTGCTCGCTGCACAGGCAGATACAGGTAAATACACTGTATGTGTGTACTCGGCTGCATACTATATGCATCTGACCTCCTCTCATGGCTGGTCTCTCCTGCTAGGGATAAATCATGGGGATCTGTGGCAGGCTAACCCTGCTGAGGTGATTCATGGAGCTGCTTTCATGACCTTCCATTCAGGTACACAGCTGGGCCCACTTGCCTGATATGCCCATTCATTCCTTTGACTCACCAACAATATCTCTATAGCTGCATAATGTTTAATTTCAATTATTATTTCAATTAAAGATGTTCAAGGTAGTATGTTTAAACATGAATAATTTAAAATGAACGGTAAAATTCAAAGTCTTGAGACCTACACACAAGACCTCCTCTCAAGATGACTTCATAAAGGTAAGAACCATGCTGCACTCAAGTAGTCCAAACAATCAAACCAGTCATGTTTGGCTCTCAAATGTGACTATTTAAAGTGATTAGCAACACTAAACATGTTGTGTACATGCTGGGGTGCCTGATGTGAGGCCCTTGTTGGTGATGGCGGCTGTTGCTTGGTCTGGGAGCTGCATCCCAGTTCACCAGTCCATCCCTTGCTGCCCTTCCCTGCTTTGCTTTAACTATTATATAGTACACACATTTTGGACAGAGAAGCACATGCACAGAAACACATGCACAGTAAATGAATCAAGTGATTTGGTTTATTTACTGTATGTACTTTAACCTGTTTGTGAGATGCTAACAGATTGAGATGCATGTGATTGAAGGCACAATTACTGTGCAAATGCAAGTGGAAATCTTAAGCTACACGTTTTATGTGTTGGATCAAAAATCGAAAGATGCACCTAATTGAATGTTGAGTGTTGAATTTTCACCTGCTTGTAGCAACACACCCACATCAACAGTCTGCTAGTACATAATTAGATGAATTTATTTTTATTGTTGCATTAAATATACTGTGTAGTATGTTAAAATAACAGTGGCTTCGTCCTTTTTTGCACTGTAAAACAAACTCTGTGTTTTAACACATTGGATTTCCTGAGAAAACACAATATAAAATGTTTCAAAGCACTCTATTCAGCTTAAGGTAACTGCACTAATATAACATTTAATTGATAGATCTTTACATATAGCATCTTTATTTCACATAGAAAATAGTATAGTATACAGTATCTCTGTTCACAGCCACCTACTTTGCTGTGATGACACCATTCAAAGCTATAAACACAGTATCTAATGGTAATTAATTACATATTAGTTATAATGTTGGTATGCAGGTTGTGTCCTTGTGGCTGTACAGTGAGAACGATAAGCAGGCAGCTATAGTTCACCCACTGGCAATGGCTGTCTAATAATCAACGACTACTGTAATTCTTGTACTTCAGTAGGAGTGTTCAGTATTCTTCAGTTTATGAAAGGCTTTCGCTGTTTCTACAGTACCACAAGTACTGTATAACCTCAACCCCCCCTTTGCCTCTCTGTTCTGTCTTTATCTTCCTCCTCCATCTCCCCTCTGTGGCAACACAGCTGCCCTCCATCACTTTTCCAGGCCAGCTGCAGTCTCCATTCTTCACTAATCCAAACTCTACTGTGTGGAGGCCACTGTACGTTTTGATAAAAGCACCGCTACTGTTTACAAATTGCTAATCATAGAAACATTCTGTCAAAAGGTCCTCAATGTGAGTATTCATCTCACTGCTTGTGTGGCTGTCTCTCTCTTTTCTTTCTTTTTTCTTTCTTATCTTTAATGGCTCAAACGCACTGAAAGCATCTGACGCACGCATTTTGAAGTACACCTATTGTTTTAAATGGCCAAACACGCACCAAAAGCATTATGAGGCAAGTCAAACTACCTTGATGTCCCTACTCCAACCTTGTTTTGATTTTGTCAAATGAGGACCCAGCAACCAAAGTTGTTTTTTCTGCAGTCGAAAAAGAGAGAAAAAGCGCGAGCGAGCTTAGAGCACAAGCCAGCAAGAGAGAGAGAGCAGCAGAGCAGTTGTCGAGCGAGGAGAGCGAGCGGCGGTAGAGTGAACGAGACAAATAAAACGTTATTTTCTGATTGTTTCATGGAGGTTACTGTCTAAAGCACAAATAAATAACCATCAAACACTCAACAGATGATTACTGTGGAAACAGACTCTCTTAGTCCATTTTCTTCCTCTGCATTTTCTCCATTTAATTCATTCATCCAACAGCAGTAAATACAAAGAACAGGACAAATCTGTGTTGGTTCTGTGGTGTTGGCATTTCAAATCTGATGTCTGCAGTGCACCATAGGAGCATCAAACTAGGTGCATCAAATGAGGGCGTGTCAATTATCGCTTGTAAAACCTGTTGACAAAATAAATTTTACGTGTACTTAAACAGCCAGTAAGACAGTTTGAGTGACTACATGAACAGCCGCCCTATCATTTTCTCTCTTGTCAGTATAACGCAGGCATTGAGAGAAGTAAACGACAGTGAAAGCTGGTTCAGACACTCCCCATACCCCCCTCACTCTAGTTGTCTCGTTTCTGCAGTGGCATTTACTCTCAGTCACTGTATCAGTTTGCTGCATCATTAAAGATGTCATGTTTCACACTGCCTTTTTAATCTATTGACATAAATAATGTTAAAAACATGATTACGAAACTCTTGAGGAAACTGTACAATATCTTAAAACATCAACATGCTGCCTTGTCACTCTCTCAGCAAGCTTTCTCAAAAATGTTTATGGCTGCCTGGTGACTGACTTACTCCAAACTGCATTCATTAAGCCTCTACTAAAAAAAGAGTAGCCTGGATGCTTCTCTAATTAGCAACTACAGACCCAAATCAAATCTACCCATCACAGCACAGAAACTGTGCTTATTAAAGTTCTAAATGACATTTGTATGAACACTGATGCAGGCAAAATTTCAGTCCTTGTGCTACTTGATCTCAGTACTGCTTTTGACACTGTTGACCATTCAATACTATTAGATAGACTGGGCTGGTGGTAAAGATAAGAAAACTGGGCTGGACTCTCCGGCACGGTCTTAGACTGTTTTAGGTCCTATCTGCAAAACAGGGAGTACTTTGTTTCCATTGGCAACTACATATCTAAGCGAGCTAGCATGACGTGTGGAGTACGTCAAGGTTCAATTCTTGGACATCTCCTATTCAACCTTTATATGCTCCCATTAGCCCAAATTATGCATAAGAACAATGTCACTTACCACAACTATGCGGATGATACTAAATTATACATAGCTCTGTCAACAAGTGACTATGCTCCTCTTGACTCACTGCATCTGTGCATTGATCAAATTAATGAGTCAATGTGCCAAAATTTCCTCCAACTAAACAAAGACAAAACAGAAAGAATTGTCTTCAGTGCTAAAGAAGGAAGCCTGAAGGTTAGTGCACATCTTGATTCCCTTTCTTTGAAGCCTAAAATCCAAGTCAGAAATCTTGGTGTAATTATTGACTCAGATTTAAATTTTAACATCAAGTCTTTTACAAAATCGGCCTTTTATCATCTTAAAAACACAACAAGAATTAGATGTTACATGTCTAGGAAAGATCTAGAAAAACCAATTCATGCTCTCATTTCCAGTAAGTTAGACTATTATAATAGTATTTTCTCAGGCCTTCCCAAAACAGCACTCAGACAGCTCATTCAGAATGCTGCTGCTAGAGTCCTAACAAGGACCAAGAAAGCTGAACATATTACACCAGTTCTCAGATCTCTGCACTGGCTACCAGTGTCACAGAGGATTGTTACTTGTCTAAAAATCACTTAATGGTTTAGGGCCTAAGTACATCTCTGACTTGCTTCCACACTATGAACCCTCTAGACCTCTCAGGTCATCAGGGATCAGTCTTCTAAGTGTTCCTAGGATTAAAACAAAACAGGGTGTAGCTACATTCACTTCTTATGCTACACATAGCTGGAATAAACTTCCGTAAGATCCTGGCTACTTTTAAAAATAGGACTAAAGAACTTTTATGTTCACCTCTCTTTTAATTGCTCCCAATTTGCATTCTGACTCTTAGACTTTCTACAGATTTTATTGTGTTTATTCTGTTTATGCATTTTATACTTCTTAATCTTTTAATGCTCTGTTCTTTTATCTATTTTATGTAAATAACTTTGAATTGCCTCTGTGTATGAAATGTGCTATATAAATACACTTGTTTGCTTGCTTGGGAAATGCTTGTAACTTGCATTGTATTGAATATAAGAATACTGTTATATAGATAAACTGGATAAATGGAGATATGAAAATTAAATAGTCATTGGTGGCAGGTTATTGTAACTATCAAAAATTAACTTATAAAATAATAAAAATAAATAATTTGTTTTAACCTATAAAGGAGAACCCTTGCTTGCTACCCAGTTATAATTAACAACCACAATACCAGTAATAATAACAATAATTCCAGTGAAGTTTTGTGTTATAGTTGCTGTTTGAGTTATGTTTTTTGACAATAAAATACATTTATTTTTCAACTGCATAATATCCTGCTCAGTACATCTTGAATCTCAGAACTCTTCAATAACTAAATGTAAAGGATCCTTGTTTGTTTAAGATTCCTGTATGAGTCTGGCTCTGTTATCTTTACACAATGAAAATAAAGCTGGTTTATGTGTTGTGGCTTTGTACATACAGTACATACAGTACCCTGTTCAATAAACAAGCCAATTAACAACTCATAGTATTAATACCTCAATATTGTGATCAATGTCGTTATACCTTTAAACATCTTTGTGCCACTTAAAGCCATTTAGCCATTTATTTGTGTTCAAACTCCTCTAAGCTTTCATAGCTTTCAGCTTTTGCCTCTCAGGCAAGTAGAGAACTTGGAAAGAGCAAAATAGAGCCAAATTTGCAGTGACATAATGGCAAGAATCAATATGACTTTTCCTTCCTAAATGGAAGATAATGGTATCACAATGGAGGCGTGGGGAGCTTGTCTACTCAGCCAGTCCTGATTGATCTGTTACTGCAAGAGTCACTTTGGGACCCGCAAGGTGTCTGGACACATTAGCCTCACTGTGTGTGAGGCTACACAGACACACAGACACACACATACACAGTGGGTTCACTGTGTCTCTTCAAAGAAATTTCATCGTCAGATCCTCTTACACAGTCATATATCATCATTATGTGTTACATATATCCCATCCAATGTATCCACTCAGCTTCGCCTACATCTGCTTCAATTTGTAATTTTCTGCATTTTCCAAAATGGCCAGACCATACTTTGGAAAAAAACATGCTGAAAAACACATACCAAAAATTACACAGAAGTACACTCAAACACCTTTTAATACTGACACTTCATAAAAGCATCTCTACTGGGGAAAAGCTATAGCACATCGAAAATGTATCAATGTTGGGAAAGTTACTTGAAAAATGCAATTACTTATTACTCATTGAAAAAAAGTAAATACATCATTTCACTAATTACTCACCAGCAAAAGTAATTACTTACATTACTCATTACATTTCTTTCATTTACAGATCTCAGCTCTGACATACTATAGGTGCCTTTAAACAACTCCACCGACTCAACACTCACACATCACATCTTCTGTATTTATCGTGTAAAAATGGAAAGTGAGGTATTGTGGTTTAACAAACAGGTAGCCTTCAGTTTGGATGTATTTACTGACCACCAACAGCTAGCTTAGCCCCAGTGACTGCTCGCAGGTCTCCACCCTCCAATGTCAAACAAAGCCCTGGTGATTCCCGAATGTAGGCTAACCAGTGGCTAACATTAGCAAACCAGCAAAGACACAACCTGTAAATAAGACAACTTTGGAGTTACCAGAATTCATATTCCACATTTTAGTGGAGGCTATCCGCATCCCCACACTTCTAGCTCATGTGCTAAGCTAACATGTCTCGGACAGTCTGTCAGTCACTTTGTTACATGCAGAGCCCTCACGTATCTTCAACCTACATTTGAGTTTCTTTGCCAACTTAAGGTTGCCATGTTCATTATTCTGCAAGGAGATTTATTGCCAGATCAGGAACCATTTCATACAACAGCAGTTCAAAGTGCTTTACAGGTTAATAAAACAATAAATCAAAGAAGCAAATGTGTGTATATACACAGAGAAATATACATTCATACACATACATATATACAGTGTAAGAAAAACAACACTTTGGCCCTGGTGAATGAATGTAAGAGAATGCTAGACTGAAAAAAGGTGTTTATTTTCCTTTCACAAGAACTCAGTGTTGACTGATGAAGCAGCATCTCCTTTTCTGCACGACAAAAAAGAAAAAAAGTTGCCCTTGACTTTTTCACCAAAGCTGGCTCCTCTATTGGTTTTGGGGGGTTTACAGGGATCACTGTTCTTCACATTGCCTTTCCTGACAAGTTGCTCTCATTACCTGCAGAAATCCAATCAACTGCACATTTTCAGCTGTACCCAGTTGTAGTGGCTTGTGGTCTCTGCGGTAAATTGCTCTGTATGACGAATATGCTTTTCTGCCTCTATGAAGTTACCATTAATAAAGGCCAATTCTCTGTTCCATTCATTTTCAGCCTTGATTGACACTTATATTCTGTTTGCAGCTCATATACCCAGTCTCAGTAACAGAATGGGACCATATTTCAAGGTTTATAGGAAAATGTATGTGTTTATTTTGATGTGAGGAGTCTGATTCATATTATCCCGTGTAATGGATAAATATAGTTGTGGTTGAGGAGGTAGAGAAGGTCGGTGGTTCAATCCCTGACTCCCTCTGTCCGCATGTTGAAGTGTCATTGGGATAGAGATACTGAACCCCAAATTTCTCCTGATGGTTGCTGGCTTGTGGTCTCTGCGGTAAATTGCAAGGTATGGCCTTTATTATCGTGGCATGCTACCACTCTACGTGGTAGCTTGCCGCCATCAGTGTATGAGTGTGTGAGTGTATGACTGTGTGAGTGAATGGGTGAGTGAGCAGCAGAAAAACATTGTAAAGCATTTTGGATGAAAGCGGTAATGTATAAATGCAGCCATTTACCATTTAATTAAAGCCAGCAAAAGCAAAAACAGGAAATAAACCCCAGTATGGTCAACCACGAAGAAAGTCCACAGGTGGATCCTGGCGTGGCAGCAAAGATGGAGCAGTGAGTTTTAACAGCTTCAGCTGGATGGCCATCCACTCAAGATGTCTACCTGCTAGCTCACCAACGTTACTTCATTTCAGTCATCTTACATTTATACAAAACAGAATTAAATCGTAATTAAGATATAGTAAGTACATTATTACTGACAATAATGTAAAAAGAATAATATATTAAGTATAATGTAAAAAGTCCATTTGCCCTACAGACCCAGTCTCTGCTTTCAGAGATCATAAAGACCAAAGCAGATGTAAATTGGACGTATTCTGTGCCATCAGATGTACCCGGCCACTTTGTAGCAATTCATGCACTTCAAATAGAAGTGATAACAAGCAGCATTTTAGCATCTCATGTACATACATTTGCATACAAGTATACAAGCTGATGTTGAATAATACGCAGAGACTCGCTAACATAAAAATGCCATTTAACTGTTTAATGCGATATCAAAGGGTTTTCATTACAACATTAATATGGTGGCCCTCAAGGACCAAACACAAAGAAGACCAAAAGCATAAATCCAGAAATGCAAATATTACCATAACACTTTCAAGCATGAAAACACAACCATTAAAATATATGTGGTTTTTTTTTTTAAGATTGTCTTGGTACAATACTCACATGCAATATGTTTATTGAGAGAGTTATTGGTTGCTGTAATCATTCTGCCTCTCCCTAGCCATGAGGAGATTCCTTCTCAGCAAATCTATGCTGTAAAACATGCTGGAGTTAGACGAATCAAATGTAGAAGTAATGATTAAAGCGAATAACCAATATCTCCTTCAAAAACATGGCATGTGAGTATTGTATTCAGATTAAAGATTAAAGATTAAGACTTGAAAAATATCCTATCACCTAATCTTTAAGAGAAATGCTCCAACTTTTCTTAGGGGGCATCATAGAAATGCTATGGGAGGGAGGAGGAGAGGACTTCAGTATTTTGCGTTCTTCGCAGGCTCATAATATCATTCACGTGACAAAATCAGTGCTTTTCTTGGATCATTTAGCAGTAATTCAGTTTCATCTAGGCTGCAGAACACCCTCAGCATGCCTCCTCATCAACAGCCAAGAGAATTACATGAGAAGCTCCTGAAAAAAATCCACTAACTTTTCCTTCAGTGCACAAACTGATGTTTATATTTTAAGCGTTGTTTGGCCTTGTCATTGACACAGTGTTGGAATAAACACCTAAGACCACTGCACGGAGTGCATACATGTGTAAGTCTGTGCACACTCCTTTGCTTTTATCTTTGTGTCTCATTTCAGAAGCAACCTGTGAACCACAATCGGCCGTTTTTTAATTCATACGGCAAAGGTGGAGGATGAGGCAGTGACAGAAAACAATAATAAAAATTATGTATGGCTCATTTTGTCTGACCTTGGTCTTTGAAAATGCTCCTCTCTTTTGTCTTCACCTTCATTTATTCACCCACTCTGATAAGTGAGGGAAGGAGTGAAACAAGAGAAAAAAGGACATTGCTCAAAGAGAACAGAATGAGAGTCAGCTTTCCCCCTCGTCCACCCCACAGTACACCAGACAGAGGGAGGTAAACAAGTTTCAACACATAAATATTTAAATGTTTCATTAGATGCTGTCTCGTGAGGAGACAAAGGAGAGCTCGGGGATTTAGCTACAGCAGCAGGCACAAAGTCATACCCAGTCAAAGACAAATCCATTCTGTCAATAAGAACAAGGAGCCTTTGGAGGTGGTGAATTATATATATGAATATGTAGATGAATTATATATGCACATCTAGAATGAGCCATCAATATCCCTTAAAATATGTATGTTAAACAAGTGATTGGCTATACGTCTTGTAAGTGCACAGAGCAGACATGTAAGCAACTTTGTTAAGACATTGTAAGTCGTGCTTTTGTATCTGTATCTTCTCTGTATGCTCTCTTGTTGATTTGACAGTTTTTGTGTTTTACAAGCACAGTGATTACACGTTTGCGGCTCAGTAATGATCAGTGTTGCTAAGAGATACTTTGCGGTTGTACTTTACTCGTTTTAATTAGCTCACCGTACAGTACACATATCATATCATATCTTTGTTTTTATCTATATTTCATGAAAAGGAAAACTGTAGCATCTTCTTTTGCTTAACAAGTGACATACATTACACAAACAAGAATAACTACCTTTGCTGTACGTAGAGACAAAGTCCACAAGTAATGAAAGCATTATTTAAAATGTATTCTATGTCAATTATCAATAAATATAGGCATTTACTGTATATATATTTAAAATTCCATTGGATATATGCCATTGGCTAAAATAGCAGCAAACTGAAACCTAACTGGGGGGTCAGGAACCAAATGTCATTACAATTTTTATCACCTCTTTCCTCTCTGTCTGCTGCAAACTCTTTAATAATGCAGAAAAACCACAAAACAGTTTGTGAAAACGCAACGCTTAGTTAAAATCCTCATTTTGAAAGGTGTTTGGTATCACTTTCTTATATGACGCCCCTGTTTATAGGTTGTTAAAAGCTATTAATGAGGAAAACTTGTGGAAAATACTCCAACATAACATTTGCTTTGTCTTGTTTAGGTAGCTCTTTAATCATTAGGAAGACAGCTCCAATGAGCTGTTCAACCACTTACTTTCTAGAATAATTCAGATGCAGAGCAACTTATTAACATTTACAACTGCAGATGGATTGCTGTAAGAATCTAATCTATCAAGCATTTGTAAATTAATAAGTAGCCGTTAGTAAAACAATTACATCTTAAATATTTTATAAAGGATGCCTTATAAGTACAAAGTAGTGCCAGATTATGTTCTTGCTTTATAAGGACTGATTATAGGATCTGTTTACATATAGTATTTGTCCCTCATAGCGACTTTGCATTTTCCTCATCTCCCACAATCTTATAAATATTCACTAAATGTATACATCCCTGCCATCTGCTGTCCATGTGTTCCAAAGATTCCCAAATGTTCTTCTAGCTGAATCTCTATATTCCCACAAGTCATACCTTAGATATGATTGAGGAGTTATGTGGAGTTTCCACATAAGCCTATCCAAGAGCAAGTACAGTAAATCCAAACTCTAGACAAAGATTCACAATCTTTCCCTAGTGCGCTCTTCACTCTTCCACTGTTTACTGAGTAGAATCCAGGTTGTGTGTGTGTGTGCCAAATTAATCTTACCAGCCAAAGAGAAATGCTGAAAAAATGAGAAGTTTTTGTTTTAAAGGCCAATTATAATGAGTAACCAGGTCTTTGTACATAATCTTGGCCCTGGGCCACGGCCTTAGACTGTGACTGTAATCTACCATCCTTTTTAAAAATGCACCTTCACCACAGTCTCTGTTTAAACCATGAGGACTTTTTATTTAACAAGTGCTTAGATACATATGTTATGACCCGGCTCTTTGGCCACAACAAAATAGGAGACACACCATGCTTAGTTTTAACAGAAGACAAGTTTAATACAAATTAGACCAAATTAAAAAGCTAACTAAATATTCACAATATGGAGTGTGGAAATCAGAGTCAGTGTTGTGTGATGTGAGTGTGTGTGTGTGTGGGTGTTGTAGGGTGCAAAACGAAACATAAACAGCATAACTGAACCAAACCAGGGAGAGAGTAGCAGCGAGTCTGAGAGAGAGAGAGAGAGAGCTGTGCTGCAGCCAGGACTTAAATAATCTGGGAACACACTCAGGTGTTCCCAGTTGCACTAACGATCACCTGCAAAAGCAAACAGGCAGGTGAATCACACAGCAAAACAAGGATGACACCAGGGGTCATCACACATACTACAAGAATTTATCTACACTAATTATGTACTTTTTGTTTGTTTAAGTGGAGCTTTAATTATGGTTTACTGTGCTGTTATTATATCGGTGCTTCCTTACATAACAGTTCTGTTGTACCAACCTTATTAAATCTATTTCAAAACATGAATTGTCAAATTATATTTCATTACTATTCATCATCATTAATCTGCATATGAATTAGAAGTAAAGAATACTAAGAAATGTGTTTTTGCTTAGTCTAAATGAATGTATTGGATGAATTTTAAAAAAGTAAGAGACAGCATTTATTTATTTAGTTGAAAATCTCTCTTATTGAAGATTTCTCCATTTGGTTGCTTCCTCCAGTTCAGTCTGAACTTCTGGATTCCGTGGTCTCTCATATGTTTCTCCATCTACAAGACAGGTAACACTTACTGTTGATAACAATGTAATATTTGCTAACAGTGTTTTTCCAACAGATTTTGTGTAGCTGCTCCTCAATTGTCAAACCAAGCGAATGTGAACTGTCAGTCAAAACATTTTGTTCATTTTCTGAGGGTTCTCATACACCTAATCATGTAACCTTGAGGGTCAAATTGCTCTGAAACTATTAAAAAAAACATAATCTAAGGTTCAACACCATTGGAATTTGAAGAGGGTTTTCCCAACTTCTGAAACTTAAACAGGCTATAGCTACTGTTAAGGACACATTCTGTGAACGTCATGGTTTAAACAGCCAGAGGAGAAGTTTACGTTCTACAGTTGACTGTTCAATAAAACCCTCCACTGAACAGTCATAGCTTTGCATACACAACTAGGCACGGCAGATCTGTCAAGCTTTGAATTTCTCCACATGTTAGTGTGTAGTAGAGTGTTGTGCATGGTGCTGCAGTATGAGCGATGTAAAAAGTTGGAGTGGTGTCTGAGTTTAGCTTTGTAAAAAATGGATTAAGCAGTGTGTTTATCTGCTCTAAGCTGCTAACTAGCTCTCAGCCTACAGTAACCTAACCTCAGGCCATGAAGAATTACATACTGCGTTATTTCACATAAGTCGGTGGGATTCAGCTTTTGGGAACCATGCATGTCTGTACACAATTTCATAGCAATCCAATAGTTGTTGAGATATTTCAGCTTAGACCAAATTGGTGGACTAACCAACCGACATGTCCATCCCCAGAGCCATGTTGCGAGCATAGCTAAAAAGTATATTAATATTATCAATATATTCAATATTTGAACCACAAAACTTCAGGTATCAATGCCGTTCACAACAAGTTTGTGTTTTTAACTATATCACCCAGAGGAAGAATGAGACTGACGTGCTTCAGAACAGCTTCCTGCACCTGGGGATCATTCAGGTCCACAGATCCTTCAGGTTTTAGCACAACCTTCAACAGCTTCATTGTGGGACTCACTGCAGAATAAGAATAAGAGAGAACAGAATGTGTGCAGTTTAAGCAGCAACTACTTATAGATCCAAAAATTTGAAGGAATAGCTAAACATTTTGGGAAATATGCATGTTCACTTTGTTGCAGAGAGTTAGATGAGAACATTGATGCCACTCTCTCATGTAAGAGTGGCATCAATCTTCTCATCAAGCAAAAAAGAAAATAAGATTATCCCCCTAAATGTCAAACTCCTCCTAAAACATCCAATGAAATAGATCAAATAAAATTAAAAAAGATAAAATAATTTGAATTAAAAATTGGATAATTTGTTGTCATGAAATGTGGATGCTTACCTGAACAGATGAATGGAAATTTGAGATCACAAGGAACATCAGCCCACCCTTGCTCATAATTGCTTGCACAAAATTCTTTTCCACCTTCATTGTTGGGCTCGTCTCTCTGCCATGCTCTGAACAAAGAGTTACTCTGGTCAGACCACTTCCAAGCATCTCTGGACAAACCAATCCACCATTGTGAATGACGATCGATCACGTTCATGATCGCTTCCTTTTCTTGCCGGTTTCTCATGCTCGTCAAGTCCGTGTATTTCTCCCTGCAGTAACTCTGGGCTGACGACCACGTCATAGGAGTCGTAACTGGGATGTACTTATTGGAGGTCTCTGAAATTATACAGCATAGCCATTTCATGGAGCAATTTCAGCAGTCTTTACAAACATTCAAAACTATGAAAAATATTGTCAAGAAGGTGAACACTCACCATCATAGCACACTGATCCTTGTGAAATCTCACATCGCCTGTCATTTAGTATGTCCCCAGCTATGTCAACACAATGCTCAATACTTCTGTAGCTGTTTATTACAAGAGTGAACCAGTTCCCAAGCGTAGTGCTGCCACCTCCGTAGAGATATGTATTGTCCATGGACCACCTCCAGCCGTTAATATCATCATAAAGTCCTATCCATATAAACCCAGAAGAGTAGCCAAATAATTTTCTCACTCTTTCCCAATCCTCTGCAGTCTCTATGGTTGCCAGGTCAGTAAAATTCTCTCTACAATAGCTCTGAGCTTCAGTCCAGGTTTTCAACAGCTGCACGTAGTGGTATTCCCTGGTAGCACCCGATGAAAGTGTCGATAGTGCTGAAAGAAAATTAATTCAGTGTCAAAATTTCGGGCAACATATTCAGACATGTTAATTTAGTGAGTATGATTATGTAATGTACTAACCTAGAGACAGTAATATCACCAATCCTGTCTTCTCCATCACTGTTTTACCATCAAATTGTACAACTCTGCAATAATAATAATTAGAAAAATAAAATCAATGAAAATCACTGATGCATAATTTAGATTAGATTTATGAATGGAAATTCCCGTCCACATAAGCCAAGTAGTGGTCACTATGAGATGATGTCTTACCGTTGTGTTTCCTCTGACGTTGTCTGTGCTGAATATATGAAGCGACTCATGTCATGTCAGTTGAAAGCCTTTATGCAAACTTTTCCAACCCTTTCCCTCACCCCTTCATAGGAAACAGGGATGATTACTTTCCTGTGAATTTAAAGTTCTAGCTCTCCATATTCCTCATCATGATTAAGTTTCATTTTAAACACAGAACTGCAGATAATTAAACATGCATTCAAATTGCATTTTTTTATATTTGTGAGATAAAAGTGTGCTATCTTTGAGGTGGAAGAAATAATGCCAGTCATGCAAAATCATTTGACCTTTTCTTTTTCAGCATCCTCTTACCAGTTTGAATGTGTCCAAATGGTGGTTATATGTGAGCCTATGACCATCTCTATAGCGCTGAACTAAGATAATTACTTCGCTACAGATTTTGCACACTGCTTTGTTCACACTCATTCTAAAAAATCCTTTTGCCACACAGTTTAACACAAAGCTTAGCTGCAATTTTACTATAAAAAGTAAGCATTACTATGGAAGTCCCGTATTAACATTGAAGTTGTAATCATTAATATTTCTGTCCTGGTAACAGCAAGTGTGGGTTAATATCACAGCAAAATACTCCTTGAGCAGCTACTTCATTGGAAATACAGCCGAGGAGCTGTGCCTTAGTGAGTTTTACCTGTTTAGAGCTCAACCAAAAACTAATGTTTTAATAAGTCAGTCGAAAATAATTGCAACCGTAATTTCAGGCTGCACGTAGTGTGAGTACTTTTTCACACAGTATCAGGGTGAAGTTTGTTACCTTGCTGAAGGAACTGCAGCTCTTCATCTCACAGCTCACTGTGACCGCTCCTTTGCTAAATCTAAAAATTATTCACTGACAAAAAATGCTGAACATTGTCTTGTTTTGTGGACACATTTTTGATGAATGATCACTGCCAGCACTAACCTCTGTGAAAAATACATTGCGTTTCCTGTGGCTGCTTCACTATAAAAGCCAATCCGTGTTTTGCCAGTTGAAACACATTTGCATCAGCAGTAACTTAATATATCTCTGATACAGTGTAAAGAGAGTGAACAGAAAACAGTGAGGCTGATGTCAGTTAAATAAAATTAAAAACAGTAACGCTCGATTACATGTTTGGATCATTTTCTGTGACTCCCCAATGCACAGGAAGGCAAGCCGAATCCAGTACGGGAATGGCAGACTCCACCACTAACATTAAAAGGCGCGTACAGACACGCAAGCCATGCTAAAATTTAAATACTCCAGGCTACTTGGGAGATTCCTGGTGTCCTGAAGTCTCATCCTTGTTGGTCATACCCAGAACCCCTCATCACTCAGGCGGACCTCAATTTCCTCCTTGCAGTGTGAATGTACAATGTGTGGATCACTGAGGCCATCAGCGGTGCATGAACACACCAGGTTAAAGCCATTTCCTGAAACAGCTACTGGCCTAAGTAACAGACAAAGCTGATGCTGCCTTGTTCAGTCAAACTAACCATGAGAGTGCTAACAATGCTTTTATTAACTTAGCTTTAAAAATGTGCTGGGTTGATTGGTCCCTCACACTAGTTTAGTTTGACTATGTTCATTGCATCAAGCTCTGATCTTTACTGAGGGTACTGGGTGTATCGATAATAGATAATATCGAAGCAGTTGAATGACTTCCATTGTTTTCTTTTTCGCTACTTATTTATTCGAGTCAGTATAAATCGGATTATTCATCATCTAAAATTAAACTGAGAGCTGAGAAAGCTGAGAAAATAATGTTGATTGTTTAAATAAGGTTTGCATGTCAGGGAAGTGAACATGCAAATGATGGCTGATTTTCCCTCTTTCAAAGACTACCTGACCTTGAAGTGTCTATACAGCACTTTCTTAGGAGTAATCCAAATGAAGAAAGAAATGACGTTTATATACTGCTAATTAGTTTAGCCAAATATGTTTTTGAGGAAACGTAATTGCTGCCTAGATTCTGCTCAAAGGCAACGTTTTTTTGAGTGTAGGAAGTGCTGTCTTCTTGAACTGCACACAAATTATAAGGAGGCGGTCAGGGTGAATGTTGGGTGTACAAAGCACAGGACATTGACACTGGAGATCAGGGTTTGGGTCCTCTGTCCTGCATGTGGTTAGGTTTAGGCAACATAAGCACTTTGGTTAAAGAAAGATTGTGGTTTTGGTTAAATATTAATAGTGAACACATTTGGTTTTGTGCTTCAAATCCCTGTCGACTTGCTAAATATTTAACCAAAACCCAAGTGCTTTGAGTGCCCAAACAATGAAGCATATTGTTTGTGAACATTTTGTAGATACAGATACAAACTCCAAAGACACAAAACCACTGATATGGGCCCTACAGTACCTACTGCAGATGTTGAACATAAGCGCTGTATCATGAGGCTGTCAGTGTTTCTGAATATTTGATTTATCAGTGGTTTTGTCCAACATCTTGTACTGTAAAGTGCTCCTCTGCTGTTGTCAGGAAGTGATCTGTAAACCATTCTAGTCTCTAGCAATAATTTGTGTTGCAACATTTGAAAAAAAAATATTCACATCTCTGATGTTCATATACAAGTCCTTGAGAATCTGGTTGCAATTTTACAGTACACAATCTATACTGTACAACCTCACAGCAAAGACTAAGATACATGTATTTGTTTGCTTGCATTCAAATTCAAGCATTAATGCATTTTCTGTGTGGGTGCCTGCGTGTATATGCAAGTTCTGTACAGAAGGAAATTGGATTCCTACTTGTCCTTGGTAAGATATGAATTCGTAAGAAAAGAATAAAAAGAATCGATCCCCAAAATAATTCTCAAGCAGGGCCAGAGTGCAGCCAGCATACTTTACATATAGAGCATATCCGTTTGTGTGGCAGCTGAAAGTTATGCGAATGTGAATCATTTCTTTGCTTTGAACCGTATTTGGCTCACTGTTTTCCCTGCATCAGCTCCCTGCCAATCGTTTCTGGTGGCTAAAGCTTCTTAAACTAAATTACTACACTCTTTGATTCTGTATATGATAAATGATTGATTATGGTCATTAGCAAGATAGAACACTGAGCTCTCTCCTCTGTGTTCTAAACTCGTGGTTTGCCAGGCTAGAAGTTCTTAGCGATCTGACTCAGGTAATTATGCTGCACTTTCATTTTCCCACTGAGGTCTTGCAAGAGTCTAATAGCCACGTGCAGAAATGACCTGGCATTACTGCTAATCTGTCCTCCAAAGCAGCTCTCTCTCCTCTAATAACATTCATTTGTTATCCCCTCTCTCACACTATCAGTTGCAGAGAGATTCTCTCTGCGGGTATTAGCCTAAAAAGTGAGGACTTGAGGACACAAGTCATCATCAGGGTTTCACAATTGGGAGTAATCCGTACTGAAAGAGAAGGACAGGGAGAAGTCTGACTCGCAGGACAAATCTCTCATTAACTACCAGTGTGTCTCCAAATGTTGGGATTATCTCTGAGAGTGCAAAAGTAGAGTACATTACAACTTCGGATCACAGTGGGATAAAGGTATTACTATGATCAAATTTTAAAGGACAGTCAGTAGCAATAATGATGATGGAGATTTTGCATTCTGTGTTGATGAGTGAAATAACGTTCGTTATATATCAAGAAAGTTCTTGATCTGAAACAAACCCAGCTCAGATTTGGGTTGGATTTTGACTTTCTGTATCAGGGTCCTGTGATGGTCTTACCTTTCTGGAAGGGACCACTGGAGCTCAGAAAGTGTCTTCTCAGATGCATCTTAAAAATACAAAGCCCTTTTGCAAAAAGTAAAACTTCTGTGTGACAAGTTAAGCCAGGAAAGGAACACATTTCTTTATTTAAAAAAAATGTGAAATCAGTGGTATTGAATGTCATATGAAAGCAGGTCAAGTTATAAGATTTGCAGTATGCTATTGGATATCTTTTTGTGTTACACAGATATGAGAAAAAAAGTTGTGTTAAGTTGAGTTAACTGTGGTACTATGCATAGAGGCCACATGCTGGGTCATAGTAGTTACCATTTTGCGGCAGGGGCAAGCTGAATTAGATTTCCATTAATGGTGACCTTTTGGGTCTCTTCTAAAGCACTTGTATTATTGGTGGGAGTTGGGCTTTTCCAATCAATTCTGTTTGTGATTTTCATAGACATAATCTCTAGGTGCAGCCAGGAGCAGAGACAGGAATGGAAAACATCTGCATCTCTGCTTTTTCCCAATGATGTAGTTCAGTTATTAATAGACCATGACCTTCAGCATGCACTTTGGCAGTGAGACAGTGAGAAGCAGCAATTCTAAGTCTGAAGCCATGGTACACTGCTGGAAAATGGTGGATCACTTCCCTTGGGTTGGAGTTGCTGCCCCGAGTGAAGGTGTTCAAGTATCTCAGGGTCTTGTTTACGAGTGAGGGCAAGATAAAAACAATCTGGGGTGCAGTCGGCAAAGATTCAGGCGCTGTACTGGGCAAGCTCTTGATGTAGTAGTCAAAATTATATTCAAACTCCCAAAAAGGACTTTCAGACAGCAGACGCATGTATGTTCAACCCACGTTGGACCCATTCGTGTCGGACTGTTGGATTTAAGTTCTTCATGCAACCACCTTATGAAACATTACTGCAACAAGTAATGCTCTACAATCAGCTTCAGACTGCAGATATGATTGAGAAAAACAGCATTTTTGGCTGAGAGAGTGAACCATGTGTGGAGCTTGTTAGTTTATTTGTGGTATGCGTTTACGTCTTACTTGTGCGCCTCGCAACACAACCAATCACATTCTTGAATGGCAACCCAAATTGAGGACCCCATTCATGCGAAAATTGACCTGCGTCAGAACCACATTAATGTGTTTGTCTGAATGGGGTATAAATGATTCAGTTCCTGAGTTCAGTTACTGCAGCTTCTTAGTACCTGGAACTATTTAGTTGAAAAGGGCCATATGTCACAATGACCCAAATAGATGGATGATTTTCTTGAACTAACTTGGGAAATTTGGGTGGGGAAAATGAATGAGGAGCATTCTTCCTGAATCTGAACTACAAGGCTGGATTTGTATTAGCTGAGAAAAGCTTGCCTGGTTACATAAGGGTTAATAAAAATCCTAAGGCTACAATCATGTTACTTCACCAACGTGAATGAAATGGGGTATAATTCAGTTCAAATTTACAACCCCCCAACACCCCCCCACCACCACCACCACCACCCCCATCACCAGCCACACACACACACACACACACACACACACAGAGACACACGCAGCAATCTCTCTCTTATGACATCAATGCAATTACCCCCGCACCAAATCATCTCTTACATCTGCCATCCTACAGATGTCAGGGTGCCCGCAGCGTCATACATTCTATTCATGACAATCCTGATCATTTGTTTATGTGCATATTTGTCAGTGACTGTAGCTCCATTATTACACATTGTCAGAAGCACCCCTAGAACTATACATCATTTGCTATATTACTATGAATTATGTATTAGCCTTGTGTATGCAACTGTGCGGGCATGTGTGGTCTCACAATTTGGATGTGTGGACTACAGCAGAGGAAAGCTAATGGATGTCTCTGCCACTGCCTCTTGACAGTGGTTCATTTTGGAGTAATCATCGATTGTGATGATTTTATTTTGCCCAAGGACATGCAGGCAGATGTACAGCACAGACAGTACATCACTGAAAAACCCTCAAGAGGGCTGCGGTCACATTTGACTGGCATTAATGGCAGATTGTCATGTTCTCAGCCTATTCAATTCTATTTCAGTTCAGTATGAAGCTAATTATTCACTCTTTAAACATATAGCATACATTTAAGATAACACAATATTAGTTTAAAAAATGGAATATTCTTATGTCTAATTATCAGCTTTGGAATATATGTATATATATGTATATTTTAAATATATGTTTCAGTTACATTATTAAGTTGAGAGAAAAAAAAAACATGACAAATGAGAAAAGATCACGGATCCAGTAAAGTGGTAATCCTTTAATTCATTATTTATATATGTTATTAAGCTCCTTATTTGGTGCTACACAGCCACTGTTTAGTGTTTCTACTCTGCACTCTCACAGATTGTCAGTCATAGAGCGTTCAACAATTAATTATCTTTTCTGTGGATGATCTTTGGTTTTTTGATATGTTGCGCGCTCACTGCTCATACTGATTACTGATTACTCTGTTTCTTCTATGTTTATGTGTTTGTTTGAGCAGTTATTTCGAACAGCTGTTTTAATATGAGAGATATTATATAGAGAGACATTATATTACTATGTTTAAATAGTACTATTTCAAAGCTTCACTTAGCTCTTCCTGGGCTTTCACCATATACAACTATTTGTTATCATGTGACTGATGTTCCACAGTGAGACCCCATTTACACATGGCATTAACATCTGTGTCTGGATATCCTATCTGGATCAGGAAAAACATGTTAATACCAGGTGTAAATGCATGCAGAACGCAATAGGATCAGAATGCGATCACATCGACTAGACCACATCTGGAGGTGGTCTGGTTCACACTGTGATCAGATCCCAGCCAGGTGTAAATGCAATCCACATTTCCGAAGACAAAAATCCACCCAGTAAAGTCTGGCAAAAGCTACAAGCAGCAGTAGCAGCTAGCAAGTCTTGCCTTACAAAAAGTGATTTAAAGACGAATGAAGCCTTTCCATGACATTGCTTCCCTCGACCTGAAAAGCAGCGCTGTTTGTTGACAAGTCTGTCAGCCCCACCTATCTAATTTGCATACTGAGATCTGGGGCCGGTTTCACAAAGATAGACTTTGACTATGGCTTAGATATAACAAATAGACTTCAGATAGACATCTCAATTCTCCCGTTGCACAAATCAGTTTAGACTTTTTTCAAAGTATAAAACATGGCTCCATTTACTCCAGCAGAAGAATTCAGTTACACTGTTTTCACTTGGAAAACAGTTACAAGGACATTTTACTGGGAAAATATATCGAAGAGTGTAACAAAAAAAAAAAAAACCTGATAGGGACAAATAAATAAATGCGGGTAATTATGGACTTGGTTCTATTAACTTGTCCTCAAAACTTTCCACCATTGTTGTCGCTGCTTTCATGCCTGCTGACCCCTGACCCTGTCACATCGCCATACTGCCCCTACACTGCCTTTACTGTCGCCTCTGTTTGGGCGGGGGGGGGGTGGCGGAATATGTGGGGTCAACAGCAGTGCAACTACCGCCCCGATTTAACAGCATAGCCTATGAGGAAGCTACCGGCAACTTACATGTCAACAAAAGCTATAACGTGGGCTTCAGAATAAAGTGGTCCTTTCAGTCTTTATTTTTCTTTGAACAGTCTGAATGAGACAGCAGAGGAGGAGAGGCTCGGGGCAAGAGAAAGGGAGCCAGGTGATCAGAGAGGAGAGAGGACGGGGGATGGGGAGACAGAGTCAGCTGCAGCCGGTCCGACTGGAGAGGTCTGCCCTTCAGTGTAGGAGAGAACTAATGCAGCTCTGTCCATGGTGTTAAACAAATAATACCAAAATCTCCAACTTGAAGAAAGAAAATTGCTACTTAAAATCAAGGTCTTAAAACCTCAGTAAAATAAATTGAAGTTGAAGATGCAGTAATTTGAAGAGTTTTCTCTGTTAGTGCTCAACTGCTCATTATTACTGGGGTTTTAATTGAGTAATTATTTAGTAAGTCATCAGAATAATTTATTGGATGAACATATATTAATTGTCTTGTGAGAGTTAACAAAATGTTTTCTTGTAACAGCTGCATTATAAAAACTAAACTGAGACAATATTTGTTACTTATTTAATTTCTTTATGTAACTGAATGGACAGGGGAGGCAGGCAACACGGTGGCTCAGCTTCATGGGATTTTTAGTTGTGATTTCAGGCAGAGAAAAGTCTGTCAACATACATCTGTTGTACATATCGACCAGTTCCATTCTGCTCCTCTGAATCTTCTGCGTCCTCTATAGTTTCATTTCGATATTCATCTCTGATATCTGCTCCTTCTGGGTCATTAAGCCGGAGATCCCTTATGATTAGTGAAGTAAACAATCTTGATTATAGTTGTAATATTAATTGGGAAAAAGTGATAATCAAGTATTTAATATTTGAAACAGCTTGCAATTAAAATAGCCTGTTTTTGTCAGATACCTTGCCAAGTCGCACAGATGATGTTGCAGACTCTGCCATCCGCAGTTCTCCATGAAGACAGTGAAAACACCTCTTCAGTATTCCAAAAGCCCTCTCTACTGTGTTATGAGTCGAACCGTGAGCTGCATTGTAGTTCCTCTAGGTGTGGTGGAGTTCAGGAAAGGATAATCTATGAGCAAAAATAAGACTGGCCTAACATTACAGACCAGTCTAAAATATCTTTGTGAAACCAGCCCCTGATCACAATCATAAACTATATATAAAGGTGTGACGTTACCCAGTTGCTGCATATGGTCGGTGCCAAATTTTTCCATTTGGAGCCATGACAAAATAAGTGTGGGGTGTTGCCTTTCACGCTTTGGAAGCCCACCCCGCTACCTAGCTTACTGGGAACACTTGGGCTAACGTTAGCTACTTCAGCAGATATCTTAAGCCATTAACATTAAACTCAGTGTGAGTCCTGGAGCCGGGGAGAGCAGCAGGTGAGCAAACTGTCAATCATAGCTGTCAATCAACACCCGATTGGCAGACATCAAAGCTACTCTAAGTCTTCAAATCTTATTAATGGAGCAGTAATTTCCAAAATAACCACCAGCACAGTTATTAGAGGGCCTGAATTTAGCGATTGAGAGCATAATGACTCTTTGAAAAAGATGATTGACTTAGTATTTCCAGTTAGAAGTTGACGCTTTTTGAATGGGAGTCGATTGGAGTCAGGGATTTTTTGGAGCCAGCATCTAGCAGCCGGCAGTGGCATTGTACTTTGAGGTGCTGTACTTCACTGGCTTCAGCAGTGAGCCGTGGTAGTTCCCACTACATCACAATGCAGGCAGAATTGAGATAACATGAATATTTATTAATACTAGGTGTAAATGCAAAGGCCTGTGAATCAGATGTCATTTTCCAAATATCCCAAATACATGTTAATACCAGGTGTAAATGGAGCCCTAGGTCACGTGATGACACCTCAGATTATCTTGTCAGAAAATAAATCATTATAATAACAGTATGGTAGCTGGTCTTTTTTGCTCTTCATAAACTGTAACGGTAAACTACTAAAGCTACTGTAAATTGTGAAGAAAAAGGAACAATTTCAAGTATACCCTTATGGCCATGCAATTTACAACCAGGATAATGAGATTATAACAAAGCCAAGAGAGAAAATAGATTTATCTTTCACAGCTATTACATGTTGCACCTTATCAATTTCAGATGAACAGTTGGATTTTGAGGCTTGCTTTTGAGTCAGCCTCAGCCTCTGACACGGACCAACTCACATTGGTCAGAATGTCAAGGTACAACTTGGTTGTTGTTCCTCTTTTTCTATCATCATCCATTAGCTTACATTAATTGAAAATAAGGTTAAAGAATTACATTTAAATATGCTGATAACTCTTAATACAATATTTATTATTATAAAAAAAACATTGCTGCAATTGGGAACTCAAGAAAAAGACTAGTTGGGAACCTGAGATTTAATGGAAGACTTTTTAATGTTGTTTTGCCATTTTTACTATGTTCTTTATGCTGCTGCCACAGTGGGCCAAAGCTCACAGTATCTCTCTGCTGTCCCTCTAGATAACTCAGGATCACACTGTGTGTTGTGAAGTATATGATGACAGGAGGACTTGTATGGCCCGGCAATTCTATTGTCTATTGTTTTGTGCAGCAATCCTTGCCAAAACCTTGAAAACCTCACTTCTTACGTCTTCAGTGCGGGCCTGTGGCAGACCACAGTGACGCAGATTCTATCTCCTGCTCTGTATTGTCACTTATCTCCCGTTACTGCAACTGGTATGACACGTTTTTTTTTTTTCAAGGGTGATGAAATGATATGACAGTGCCTTCACTGCTTTGAGAATATCAGCTTTCTACAATTGTCCTCTACTTTGTTAATCTTTTCTTCTTTTCTCTGCACCTATTTGGTGAATGGATTTCTGGTTTGTCTGTCAAAAAGAAGGCAGCAAAGACATTCCAATGACATGGCTTCAGTGTCCATTACCGGCCTTTTTGCCTCGTTACTAGAATCCCTTTTTATAATCCTTACTTGATGAAAGCGTTAGCTAAATCAACAACAGAGATAAAAGCAGTCAGGCTTGTCAAACCGCGTCTATTTGGTTAGTTTAAAACATCATCCAGCTCAGGCTAGCTGGATGACAAGAACAGAAGAGTACATTCCTAAAGCTTTTCTTAAAGTTTTAGAAAGAAAATTCAACATCAAATATTATTTGTGGGAGCTGACGACTCTGACTTTGACCTCAACACATTTTTTCCCGTTGCATCATCATCTTGTGCAATCCCCTTTCAATCGCTGCATTCCAAACAAACCAGAGATATGACAAGCATCACTCAATACTTTATAGTAAGCTGTACAAATAATTTGAGATCTCAGACACTTGAGGAATGTTATCATTTTGTATCATCACTCACAGTTGTTGCAGTACTGTAATTTTCACAAAGCGTGTACATAGTACATTACAGTAGTGCTATAGACACTACATTTTTCCTTCCATGGTGCAAATTTTTTGAGGGTATTATATACTGTACATTTTACAAGAATAATACAAGACAGGCTTAAAACACAGTAGATAGAGACCACTGAATAAAATGGATAAAATAGAGAGAGATTAATTAACCAAAACCACAGCAAGTTATGCGCAAAAAGTGTGATTTTAGAGGTAATTACAAGAGGACACAGACCCAACTTAGCAGATCTTCCCTGGCAGATCGTTCCAGAGTCCTGGGTCCTTGACAGAAAAGGTTCGATCAGCCCTGGTTGTTAGCCTCGACTCTGAGAAAGTTAATAAGCCACGGCTCGAGGATCTCAGGTTACATGAAGGTTCATAGGGATTTACCAGTTCGGTAATGTAGCTAAGTGCCTGGCAGAGCAATGCTTTAAAAAAACATTCAATCAATTCTAAAATAAACAGGGAGTCATTGTGAGGAAGCTAAAACATGTGTAATATGATCCCATCTTAGTTATTGTTAAAAGCCTTGTGTTTAAAAAAGAAACATATTAATGGTGTGCAACTGTGTTTGCAAATTACATATAACCTACTGTACCTGTAGGATGAATATCTATTTTGTGGTTGTATGTCGTCAAAAAAGACAACCTAAATCAACTATGTACAAGCAATCGAAATTCATATATTGTGCATGTCTCTTCCTAGTTACACATAAATACATTCCCCATTCATACCTCAGAGTCAGAGCTGAGGGTCAGCCATGTTACAGCCAAGCGGTGCAGCAGTTTCAGAGGTTCAGCGCCTCGAGCAAGACATGCCGTGAATGTGATGTAGTTTTGACTCTCTCTCTCTTTCTGTCTCTTCTCTATGTCTGTCACTGTGATGTGTCTGTCTCCCTCTGGCTGTCAGCTCCAGGTGAGACAGGTGACTTCTGTTTTTTTTTATATATATATATATATATATATCCGTCCATATGAGATTGTATATCCAGACACAATGATGACATCTCCATGGAAACGCTGCTATATCCAGTCTCTAAACAAGATCTGCCTCCTCTCTCTCTCTCTCTCTCTCTCTCTCTGTCTCCGTGTCTCTATCAGTAGTGTGTCCTCTTCCACAGAAGATTGAAAACCCTTGAATGTCCAGACCCCTGCAGAGAGCCCTCTGCATGTAAGATCTGCATACAGACTTCCTCCTTTCCGACCACGACACACACTCACACACACACACTCATACACACACACACACTTGTGCTACTTAATAAATTGTGTTCAGCCACTGGCCTGCTGTGCCCCGTGGGTCAGTGTGTGGAGCAAAGAGACATTAATCATTCTGAGGGAATGTGTGTAAGCAAACACTGGCTGAGCATCAGCACCCTGCATCTGTGTGTGTGTGTGTGTGTGTGTGTGTGTGTGTGTGCACGCACGTGTGTATACAGTATGTCTTTTTTGTTATATTTATGTTTCTGCATGTATATATGTGTATCTATATCTGCGTGTGTATACATGGGTGTGTCTGTGTCCCTTTCTCCAATTTAAACCAGGATATTTCCGTGTTGTGTGTGTGAGTGTGTGTGTGTGTGTGTGTGTGTTTTACTGCGTGTCTTCATGTGTCTGAGGTAAATGTCGATCGACCTGTCTGCCTGCCCTCAGGCCTCTTTCTCCATCTCCATCCCCCTTTACAGCGAGCCTGCATCTCTTCACCACAGCTTTATTGCCTTCTACTCTCCTTATTTGATCCCTCGTTCCCTCTCTTCTCTTCCCTCATTTGCGTGACGCTTTGTGCACCTTCCTGTTCCCAACTTTTGCTTGTGCAATTTATTTCACTTGCTCATACCACTCCCCACTGGCTCTTTTTTATTTCTTTTTTTTTTCATCTTCCCTCAATCTCACTCCCTCACATGCATTATCTATTAGCTGTGGCTTGTCAGGGCTCCAGTCCTGTGTAATGGGAGACAGGCGGGGCAGATTGCACAGCATCACATTAATTTGCTGTGGCTAACTGTTCGTACATCAGAGCAGAAATCAATGTGCCACCCCCAACCTTTATCTCCCTAGTGTCAATGCCGCTGACACAAGTACACCAGTTGCCCTTTCCAGCACCCACGGTTTCTTTTGTCTGCCAGCCCATACTCACATCAACAGAATGGCTCTTTAAGAGTTTTTCCTCCTGCAGAAAATTCAGCTTTTTACCCAGCAAACCAGTTATATCCTTACAAGTATTGGAATTTCCTTTTTTAGCCACACTAGCGGCACGGCTCTAGGGATGGCAATGTGAGTCTGTTGGTCCACCACTTTTATCCAGACTGAAAAATCTCAATAACTGTTGAATGGATTGACAAAATTCCATACAAACATTCATGGACACCAGGTGATGAACCCCCATGATTTTGGTGATGTACTGACTGTTAGCGCCACCATGATGATGTACATTTTTTTGCTCAGATTTTCATGTTTAGATTAATTGAAATAACTTTGGTTGTCCCTTAATTTTTCATGTAGTGAAATCATCAAATTTGTCCAGTACTTCAGTTTATGAAAAAATACCTGGAAACCTATGACATTCCCATCAGCCTCAGCTGTACTTTGTGTTCTAATAGCAAATGTTAGCATGCTAAGACGCTAAACTAAGATGGTGAACACGGTAAACAGTATACCTGCTAAACATCAGCATGTTAGCATTGACATTGTGAGCAAGTTAGAACAATGTAGAGTGTCTGGAGTTTAGTTCCCAAAAAATTAATTTGACGGAAAAAGGCGGCTCATTGTGAGTGTGTTGCAATGCTAGCATTAGCATTTAGCTCAAAGCAACCACTGTGCCTAAGTACAGCCTCACAGAGCAGCTAGCAGGGCTGTAGTCTCTCCATGCTGTTTCACAGTCAGCAGGTAAATACTTCTGCTTTACTGTTGATTTGCAGCCTTTCTCTGATCAGTAATTCTTCCGCTTCGCCTCATGTTTTTTTCATTACGTAAAATTGTCAGTTGCATCCTCTCACATTCAGAAATCAGGATAATTTAGTTTCCTCGCCTTCGAATGATCAAGGGAACCAAACAGCGTTGATGTCCAATGTTCTTGTCATTCTGTCCCTAAAATCAAAGTGGTTGGAATACTTTCACTGAGAAAGACTAATTATGTTGGAAACAAATCAGAAGATAGAAGATACTGAGAGGGTTATTATAACAGAAGTAACAACATATTTTTAACTAATATGACTGAAAAAGAAACTCATTACACTCCTTAATGGAGAAAGAAATATAAACTACTGTCACTCAGTACAATCAAACACCGCCAGTCTGGATGTTTTTGTTGCCTGTATGCTTTGTGCGTGTGTGTGAGCTTTCAAGTGTGTAAACTATGCATGTCTTGTCCTTCAGCAGGACTCAAAAGAAATGTTTTGATGAAGTAAGCATCAAATACCTTGGCTCTCCACATGCCCTGCTTATCAATAAAGGCCTTTAATCAGAGAGAATTGCATGAGAGGCAGGAAGTATTTCAACTCCTATTGTGTATTTCATTACTGATGCATCAAACCAGATGAGGCACATGACGGTACAGCATGAAAGCATTGGAGTTTTTGTTTATCTCCTCATGTGGAAGGAGTCGGGATGAAGGCAGATGCCAAGTTGGGAGTTGAGCTTTCTTACTAACTCTATTCCGTTTGAAGTGAATTAAAGAATGTCTCTTCCTCATTTTTTTTGTAATGAAATATTTAATTCCACCAAGACTGAGAAGAGATTAATTAAAATGGTGACTTGCAAGCGAAATGTTCTTTTCTTCTTCTGCTTTCATTTTATTGTCTGTGATTAGGAATGTTCTCTTGTACTTAGGAACATAGGGAATATTTTCAGCTAACTAGAAACTTCTATCGGAGAGGCTGAGCTGATTTAGAAATGGTGATTTATTGATGTGTTTTCTTCATGTCATTGTTGATGGGCATTGAAATGCATCATTCACTGGTTTATATTTCAGAAGGTTGTAGGTCAGCTTGCTACATGAGAGCTGTAAACTCAAAAAATCCCAATCAGGACCATGGACAGCACCCACATAGGCTTAAACACTGTGAGGGCTACAATACATTAACTTATTCTACTAATGCACATCTTTCTCTGCTATTTTACTGGATCACTTTTGTTGTCCGTCCCCACAGCAGAATCTTCTCTTCCTTCACTGGTGAAGCTGCCAATTCTCTGAAAGTTCAAATTGGCCTTTGTAACAGAGAAAAATTATTGTTAGTCTGTCCAATGCACAGTTTGAAAATAGATAGATGTTAATATGATCATATGCTCATATAACTAATGAAAAAGTAGTTTTCTCATACTTTTCACTGTGAAAAATACCGCTAATCATTACCTTCACTTTTAAATGATCTGCAGATTATTTTCTTGATAAATCTAAGAAAATAAAACTCTAAGTTTGAGTTGGGGACCCTTGTTGCATGTCATTCCCTAGTCTCTCTCTCTGCACATTTCCTCTCATTCCTGTACTGTTGACTCTAATAAAGGCATAAAAATACACCTCAAAACATGTCAGAAAGTAGTGAAATTGCAGATTACATTTTACCAGAAGGTATTTAATTCACTAGATTAAAAGACAACCAGCAAATATTCATATGTGAGAAACTAGAGCCAGCAAATTTTGGCATTCTTAAGTTATTAAGAAATAACTTAACTGTGTTTTTCCAATATTGTCACTCATTATCTGTTTGTATACCAGATGGTGTCCAGGTGGTGTCCAGCAAATGACGTGGGCTTCATACACAATTGACGGACTTTCTGGGGAAGACCTGGTCTGATTAGGAGAGACGGCATACATCCCACTTTGGATGGAGCTACTCTCATATCTAGAAATATGGCTGAGTTTATTGGTAGACCAAAACCATGACAACCCAGAGTTGAGACCAGGAGGCAGAGCTGCGGTCCTACATGCTTCTCTGCGCTTCCATTAGAGCCTTGTTCTTAGTCTTTCACACCAAACCTGGAAAACTTTACCGTCAATTCTATTTGTTATAGTGTAACGTCCTCCTCTTCATACAGTAAATTCTAGCTCCATACATGATATTTCTATTTATGTGGCAAGTGTAATCATACCTTTCACCTACAGAATTTACATATTCTTTGTATTTAGTGTGAAGAATTCCCACACAGCCTATGAATTTAGTGTCTGTACAAAAGCACAATGCTGCACAACGACTGGCTTTCCCAGTATATCGACAACCATCCCCCAGTCTACCCCTCCAACTCACACACACACACACACACAAACAAGTTACTGCTACACTCATGCATCAGAATGAGAAACAGCAAGGTGTCCTAATCTTAACGGGAGGGAGTGGGGGCATTTGTAATTTCTTATCCGCCGCTAATTACAGCAGTAACAAGACCCAGGAGAAGTGACGGCTGCTGGTTTAGACGTCTGCCGGCTTGACAGCAGGGTTAATTAACAGCCTTCCACCAAGATTAAGATGGGACAAAAACTAAATAGATCAAGATACACACACACACTTACTCAAGCACATACACGCATGAAGAGCGCACATACACACGCTAAACAGCCCTTCCACTAAGAGCTTAGATTAAGATAGCCACACCATCCTATCTATTTCACCAGAAAATTAGCCTCCCTCTCGGTCAGACAGGCTCAGCAGACACAGAGCCATCGTCTCAGACCTAATGTATTCATTCATACACCTGTGTGACTTATTGATACTGGCACATGCACAGCAGAATCATTTTGGTGATCCTCTGAATATGGCTCATGAGAGAAAGCAGAGAAAGTAAATTGCATTAGGGGGCTGACAGCTATTACGTACATGGCTGCAAACCCTTTAATGCCCATGTTGTATTCCTTGCTGAGCACATGCAATGACCCTATCCATCTTTCTTCTCTCTGTAATGTCATAAAGTGTGGATCTGGGTCTGAAAGATTTGTCTAAGCCCTGCCTAATATGTCCCCATCTCCACCTTTCCTGGTGGTGGTGCGTTCATGCAGACACACACATCTCACTGCCAGGTTAATGTGGCACCAAATTCATTGGGCTGTAGCGTGTGTTGCCTCCCTTACCAGCTGTCGTAATGTAACTTCTTTAGAAGACTCCATTTGGACGGAGAGGTTGTATGAATAAAAGAAAGCACTTTCTCCATCGCTCCCTATCTACTCTAAATCCTCCCCTTGCTGCTATCTTTGGCCTGCAGGGTTAGGAGATTGGAACTTGGAGACACACTGTTGGTGTGTTTTGCCCCACAGGGACACAGGAAGGTTCAAGAGAGAGAATGTGTGTGTATGTGTTTGTCAGAAATGCATCAACATGTCAGTTGTTTCACATACTGTAAACAGTGACAATGTGTCAAACATGTCAAAACTCAACTGCAAGTATATTCCACAAACATCATGCACATGCTTATAGATAAATTAATACAAAAACATTTAGTTGGTGTTATACAATCGTCTGAACATCATATACCTCAAACAGTAATTTATTCATTGTAAAACTGCTCAGTACTACAGGAGCTGTAGTAGCCTAAGTGATAATACACGAAAAGGTGTCCTTATATATGAAAATTAGGTGAATACGCTTCCCTGGAGTCCATTATCATCAGAACACCTCATAGAGCATTTTCACACTTAAATCACATTTAAGGTTTAAAGGTTTCATTTTCAAGGTAGACTTTATTCACATTATCAATTTTCAACTGCTTTGCCCACAGTCTCCCATCCATGTTAGATACATTGTATCTTGCTTGTTACACATACATATAACATATAAAACATATAAATCATATAACTTCCTTCAAAACCACAAAATGGTATTTTTACATTTCTGTTTGTGTACAGATTAAACAAAGAAGATAGTGTGTATCAGGTGTTGGTAGGCTTTTTTTTTTTTTTGGCAGCCAGGCTAGCTGTTTCCCCATTTCCAGTCTTCATGCTAAGCTAAGATAATGACCTCATGGCTCCTGCTCTGTAGCTGACACACAGAAATGATTATGGTATTGATCTTCTTATCTAACTCTCTAAAAGAAAGCAAATAACTAGTCCCTCTATTAGAGGTTGTAGTGGTGAGTTTAAATCTGAAGCTTTTCCATCAACGTTAAAAAGTGTGAAAAAAGACTTTGAGTCTACAGTCATGCTAGCGGCTCTGTGAGGCACTTGAGGTAAATGCTAACGTCAGCATGTTAACATGCTGAAAATCACCATTTCAGTTTAGTGTGTTAGAATGCTTAAATTTGCTAATTATCGCTAAATATCAGTAGATGTTATAATAATTGGGGACGACCTGTTAAACAGTTTTTCCATCCTGGGAAACAGCTGTCAGTGAGCACAAAACCAGGCCTATTTGAACCACTGAAAAAATCTGAGACATTGGTGGCGATTCAGAGGTCTGAAACCAGGCTAGATGAATGCCATTCATGCCACACCCTAACTAGATGAGGCCTTTATCTAGACTACACGTTTCCCAGTGCACATAAATTGCAGTTGCATCCCTTTTCTCCTGTACACATTCTGATTTATCCGCTGTGTGGTGGTGGTGCTGTCCGCGGAGTATAATGCAAAGGTGGAGGGGGTTGCTTCTTGTGGAAAGAGGAAAGAGTCCCTGCTGCCATTAGAAAGAATAAGTTGTAGTGGCATGTCTGCTAACAGTTTCCTACATTAGCACTCCCAGAGAGTCATGCTTCAATGACAGCACTGTGCTCAAAGAGGAACTGGGTGAAAGGGACCGGCAAAATGTGGGAGGGAGCTAGGGCGGGAAGGAGGGAATAGAGTGAGATGTCTGACCTTAAAGCAAAGCGAAAAAAGCTACTGGAGAAAGCTGCTGGAGAGAGGAAGGGCAGACGAATAAGCGAAGACAAGTTTGGAAGTTGGTGCTGCGCTGTGGGGAAGATGGAGTGGCCGCAGCGCCTGTCGATAAGGACACTGAAAAAGAGGCAAGAACGAGCGGGTGATAAAAAGGGAGAAAGGGAAGGGAGGGGCGGCGGAGAAGGAGGAGAGGACGATGACAGGAGTGTTGGAGATGAGTTGGAACAGCGGGGAGGGGGAGAGAACAATGTCTGGGATTGAAATGCAGAGAAGAGGATGGAGTAGGGGGTGTGGGGGTGGGGTGGGGTGGGCGGGGGGGGACTGAAAGTTTCATGAGGGTGTCACTTTGGAAGCACCGAATTTTCTCACACCATCTGTGAAAGAAGTATTCCTCTGGGGCAGCTGATGCAGAGCTCATGTGTGTATCACTGTGTATTTGTGTGCTACAGTGAGTGTTCGGGGACTTGCGGCGGTCTGTCTGGCCAGAGGATGTGTTTTCTATTATTCACATATCAACAGTGCATTCAGCAGGGAAGAGGACAAAAAAATGTAAACAAAACAGTGAGAAAAAGAAAGACTTAACCATGTATCCAAAGCAATAATCTGGTCTCTGTGTGTAATTCATGGCCTTCAGCTCCGCAATACAGTACATTTCTATTGTGCCCCTTCTTTATTTCATGCTCCTATTCAGCATCCTCTACAGCATCCCTGTGTTTTTTCTTACGACCATTTTCACTCACCTGCCGTTACAAAGATTGCTGTTTTTCTTCCCATCGCAGGACCTTACGTACTAAAACGCTAAACGAGGAAGGTCTGCGGTCTATTTGTCGTTAATTGGCACGGTGCAACCATAGATTACCGAACATGACAGTGTCTTTTTCAGAGAAATCTATCTGCCGTGACCTCTCTGGCACTATTACAGCAAGGTCAGAGAACACAGAGGGAAACCAATCAATACAATATTGAGTGCGAGAGCGGACCAAGTCTGATGCAGAGGGACCAAAAGAGGGAAAAGAAGAAAGAGGACGCGGACACAAAGGGAGAGAGTGGAATTGTAAAGGAAAAGGCCAGAGAAAAACTGGGAGAGTGAAAAAAGGGATAAGAGGAATGACTAGGGAGGTGAAGGGATGGAAAGGAGGGAGGCACATACAGCAGGAGATTGCAAGCCATGGGTGAAGGATTGAAAAAAGGATAGAGAGGAAGGCCCTGAAGGTGGCTGCAATCTTGCGGGTGGCAGCAATATCAGTCTACAGCATTGCCACAGGCACAAACACACAAGCCGACACCCGTGGATGACTGTTGTGTTTGAGAGATGGTCAGTCTGGGGAGAATATTCTGTAGCCACAGGCACAAACACACATTGCCCCAGGGAGGTGTCTGATAACACTGTATACAGTAAATTGTATACTGTATACTGCAAGGTGGGTGTGGGAGTGTGTAGACGTGTGTGTACATGTATGTGTGCGTATGTGGCTGTATACGTTTATATTGTAGTATGTGGAGGGTAAGGACATGACACCGCTGGACAGAATATACTGTAACAAGACTGAGAGTGAACTCAAGTCAAGTCAATTTTCTTTGTATAGCCCTTTATCACAAATCACAAATTTGCCTCAGAGGGCTTTAAAGTATGTACAGCAATACAACATCCCTTAGACCATCCTTAGACCCTCAATTTGCATAAGGAAAAACTCCCTAAAAAAACCCTTTAATGGGGAAAAAAATGGAAGAAACCTCAGGAAGAGCAACAGAGGAGGGATCCCTCTCCCAGGACAGATAGACATGCAATAAATACTGTGTGTACAGAATAGAACACAAATTACAGAATACAGCATTGAACAGGATAACAAAATTATACTGGATTTATAATATATATGAAGAATGTGATAAAGAGAACGCCAAGCAGCTTCCAGGTGCCACCAGAACAGAATAGGACCTGAGCCATGTGACCTCCATCAACATGGAGACCTGGCAGGAGGACAGACTACTGATACAAACATACACATGAGGAGAGACAAGAAGAGAGAAGGATAAAGACATCATTCAGAGAGAAGTGAGGCTGAATTCCTACAGGATGGGGAACCAGATTCAAAACCTCAGGAAATGGCACCGTCAGCCAGGGAAGCAGTTCCAGGATGAGTGCTGGTCCAACAAGAGATGCCTTAGAGACAAGAGAGGACAGGAGCAGAACAAGGGAGAGAGCAGGAGAAAATAGAGAGGGGCACACAGCTCGGGTGTTCATGTGCTTGTGGAACAAACAAATAGAAGGTTACAGAGATATAATGGTTATCTGAACAGTTCAGTACAGAACAGTAATCAATAAGCTCATTGGCAGGACAGCGCTTATTAAATTCATTGTGTACTGCCATGCTAGCAGCTCTGTCAGGCTGCACTTTGGTAAAGTAGTGCTTTGAACTAAATGTTAATGTTAGCATGCTAACATGCAATGTTTACCAGGTTAACCATCTTAGTTAAACATGTTAGCATGCTAACATTTGCTAATTAGCACTAAATTAGCAAACACACAAAAAGTACAGCTGAGGCTAAACAGGAATGTCATTAGTTTTGCAAATATTTAAATGTCATTTAAAAGTCATAAACCAAAGTATTGGAAGAATTGAAATTTTGACCAGATAATGCCAGATTTTACGTCAATTCATCTGACATTTTGCTTAAAACTACAAATGTGAACCCCATGGTGGTGCTGGAGGAAAAGTCAGGTGGTCACCAAAGTCATTAAGATTCAACCTCTGGGCACCATTAATATCTGTACAAAAATGTGATTGTTTTAATGCTTCTTTGGTATTAAGTCCTGGCTGAAATACTAGCTGAAATTAAATATCCTTTTTCTTAACATGGAATTCATTGCATTGATTTGTCTTGGTGAAGGGTCCAGCTAAACCAGTTTTTCCTGTGATAGTCATTGTTTAGCACCACACAATGGATGGCAACATGCCATCCTCTTAATTCTTACTAGTTGATTAATTACCCGTCCATAAAATATGAAAGATAACATTGAGAGAAGAGTTGTATTTTATACCTGATATTTTGCCTGTATGACAAAACAATTAGTGCCTGTTCAGACCTAAGCTTTTGAACCAGTAAATAATGACAATTAAACCAAAGTAAAGTAGGCAAGCAATTTACTTGAAATTTCCTGGAGCTGATGGCGAGGCAGCCTATCCAAAGAATGTCTGTTTGTTTACAACTTGCCAGAGTTGAGTTTCCTCTAGGTTTACCTTAAAGAAACTTAGTTTAACAGGTAGTTTACTCAACACAAACCATGATTTATGTAAAGTTCCAATGCAGGAAGTTGTGCGTCCCTTTACGTGGTGAAGCAGAAAGTGAAGGGTGTGAATGTTGAGGTGATGGATGGGCATCAGACTTTCATATGGAAGACAGGAGTTTGCATCTTGTCAGAGGCCTGCAGGTAATGTTTGCTTCTTTTTTTACGAGCCTGTTCTCCCAAGAAAAACAACACAATAGTCAAAGACAACCTATAGTTACGTTGGAGTGACAGTTTTTCAAAAAACATAACAACAATCATCTCCTAACCTTAACCCTGTGGTGTTTATTGTTGCCATGATGAAGGTCATGGTCGACAAAGTTTGCCTAACTATTAAGGATGAGCGAGTACACTATTATCTGTATCTGTATCTGTTCAACCAACTAAATTATCTGTATCCGTATTCGTACTCAGAACGGGTGGGGCTTAAATCTGAAGCGGGTGGAGCTCAACCAGAAATTGGTATTTTAAGCCTGAAATGGATATGGGTTGATCAGAAGTTGCTATATTTATTGTTTATTAGAAAACTATTTACAGAACAGCCTCAGAATTGAGCTTCAGATCAATGTTTTTGATCACAAGAGTAAGAGAACTATTTACAGAACAAGTTTTTTATAAACTTGAATGAATAAACTTCAGTGAATCAATGAACACAACACATGCAGTGTTAAGAAGTATGAAGTAAAATGCATGAACTAGTTTTCATACTCAACATAACTTTCTTTTTTATTGAGTTTTTTTTTAATTTTTAAAAATTAAATGTAAACTGTGATGTTTGTGTGTGTGTGTGTTTTGGGGGGGTATTTTTTATTTCTACACAAAGTAAAACACAACGTTAATTATGTAGTGTGTGTGTGTGTGAGTGAGTGAAAGAGAAAGAAAGCGAGAGAGTGGGAGAGATTGTTCTACTGATCAAATAGTCCTATGCTATTTTTCAAATCCTCATTTACTTTAATGAAGACCAGTTGTTCCACATGGCTAGGGTCGAGGTTTGTACGCTGTGGACTGACCACATTTCCAGCTGTGCTAAAAACATGCTCAGACTAAACACTTGTAGGTGGACAACTGAGATGCTGCAGTGCAAAGCATCTTGGGCCAGCACTGAAGCTTGCCTGACCAGTATTACACTGGGTCATCAGTAAGGCTGATGTCCTCATCTGTCAGGTTGGCCTCCACATCACCTGATGTGTCCTCATTAGAGTAGCCAATTTCTTTTTCTGCAGGAAGGAGAAGGCTGAGCTTCCGCTGTTGAGGTGTTTCTTCTGTGTTTCTTGCAAGTGCAGCCACAGGACCACATAGCTCCATCCTATGGACTAATGTCCTCTTCAGTGTCTCCATATCAACACTGTTTGGGAAACAGCTGGCCTTATATCTGGGGTCAAGGAGAGTGGTGAAGTTTGCAAAGATGGGTTTGAAATGCCACTCGAGTTGTCTACTCAGATTGGCTGCCAGTTTCCTTGCTGCTGTGCATAGCTTTTCCCTGGACTCAGCAACATCCTGCCCCAGCCCCACTGCCTTGTTCTTGTTGTTATATCTGTTATGAGCATGTGCAGGGGGAGGTCCAGCTGCATCTGCAGCTCATGTAGTCTGTTGCTGGCTTTGTTTGGACAAGGAATAAAGCCAGAGATGCTCCTGGCCTTGGAGAGAAGGGATGTCAGAATCCTGTCCAGCTCCAGTGCTTTGGTCACCACCAAGTGAAGTGTATGGCACATGCAGCAAATGTGCCCATAATCACTTGGGGGCCTTCACCATGTCGGCTGCATTATCTGAAACAACAAACCCTACTGTAATAGACTGCAACAGACTCTTCCCACTCTCTTATCTTTTCCTTAAGGCAGCACAGAGTGTTGTCTGATGTGTGCTCAATGTCCAGCACACCAACATTTAGCAGCCCTGCTTTCCTCTGTACTGAAGACTCCCCTACACATTCACACCAGTGCCCAGTAATACAGAGATATGCATGAGCATTGTATTTGCTGGTCCAGAGATCAGTAGCAAGGTTGATGACACCTCCTTCAGCGGCTTTAAATGACTGGACCAACTCCCCTCCCGTTGCCTCATACAGTTCAGGCACTACAGTTCGACTGAAATAGTGCCCCGATGGGATCTTATACTTGGGCTCTAGAAAGGTAAGCAACTTGAAACCTCTCCTCTCCACCACAGAGAAAGGCTCAAGATCAGCGCAAAACATTTTACCTATTATCTCTGTAATTTTTCTGACTGAGGGTGGTTTTGCTGGGAATTGCTGCTTGAGTGCAAATGCACTGTGTATTGGTGAAGAGGAAGAGGAAGCTGAGCCCTTAGCACCCACCTGAACACCATTGCCTGAGAAGGAGTGCTGCCAGAAGAGGTGGAGGGAGTGCCTGATCTAGTGGGCTGACTCATGTGATGAACATAACAGATGATTATGTACAGATGATGTATTGTAATGTTTTGAATCACTACTCCTGCTGATTTTGGACTTGCAAAGCTTACAAATGGCTCTGGAGGGATCCCTTTCACAAACGAAAGAGTCCCATCCCGCAGAGGTCCTCTTGCAATATTGGTCCCAGTGGGGGAAAGGTGGGTGGTTTCTTTGCCACTGACTTGATCCTCACTGCCTTATAAGGTTGAGCAAAGCCTGACTGCTGGTTCAGTGTCAATCAAATTACACTCTGTATCACTCATTGTGTAATCACTGATATTATAAGTGTTTCAAATAAAATAGCATAAAAATGCAAGAGAGAGAGAGAGAGATAGTCTGTGTGTCTGTGCAGTCAAACACAGCCTGTTATTTATTTGTAGCCTAGATTATTATCAGGCTGCAAATGGTTTTTTTAAATGAACTGACGGTGAACCTGGGTGATTTATGCAAACAGCCCGTGTTGGCGATCTAACATGGAAAATGCATTCAGCCTTGCAACTGTATTCTTGTCAAAAGCATCCAGTATGAGCCAGGTAACTCGGCTGACTTTAGATATTACAATCCAAGATAGGAGCAAGCCAATGGAAGAAAACCTAACTGGTATAGAAGCAGTGAGAGTCGTGAGCTGTTAATCCCTGTGGACAGAGCGGCTGTGATGATGGCAAGATTGTGTTGTGTGGCGCAGCAGCAGTGAACATTGTATAGGCTCTGTGTAGGGGAGGACCTATCACAGAACAATGTGGACACAGCTACCCAATGAGGATTTTCATTCATCACAAGTACAGATATTGACACATTTTACTCGGATGATACTTGTGCTCGTAAATAGTACATTATCTGTACTGGATACTCGTTTCTATTAGTAGTAACTTTAACCCACACCACGTTTCACCATAACAAAGTGATCATTTTATCCCAAACCACGATCTTTCCCTAAGCCTTAACAAGTGATTTTTGTGGCCAGACCTTAACCACAGCATTGTCACATCATAAAACATTATTCTTTTTTAACAGTGATTTGTAACGGTTTTGGAAAGCACAGACAAATGATGTTGTCTTGCCAATAGAGGTGTCGTTCTGGAGTGCATGGTCAAACGACGTATATGGTCGTTTAATTTGGGGGACTTGTTTTTTACTGTGACCACAATTTTCTCCTTACTAGCCAGTGTTTTAGCTGCCTAACCTGCCCATATCCTAACCATAGTTTATTTGCCATAATCATGATCTTTCCCCTTACATGAACTATTGTGTTCATGCACAGATGTACAAATGTTGTAAAAAGATTATGTTTTTCATAATGGACAAAAAGGTATTGACCCCAAATTACTAAAATGGATTTAAAGAACTTTGTGATCTGGAAAAGTCAGTGGCATCATTAATTCCAGTGCTCCAATTGTCATTCAGAGTCTGTACACGCTAAAAACACGCTAGCAATCTTGATTTAACATGAGCGCATTTTTTTTTACTAACTGTAGACTAAACTACCCTTTTCTTGCTGTAATATATGTGTTATATGTATGTATATATATGAAACAGTGTGTATTGTGCATGATTGTTTCACAATTGTCCTCTTTCACCTTGTCCTTCGACAGATACAAGGCTGCATGTTCAACATGTGCATGTGCAGCATTATAACACTCACCATTACTCCTCTCCATTTGAATTATTTTTTTTTACCATCACACTCATATATGCAAACACACACACAAGGCAACCCACTTCCTCTCTCTGGAAAGTACACTCCACGCCTGCCCAGCAGCCCTGGAGTGTGATTCATATGTGTTTTGCTTCCTTGCCGTTCTGTGGTTGGAATATACAGTAGCTAAGGCTGTTCCCTGCAACCACCTGTTCTCCCTCAAGGAAAAGACAGAGAGGCAGAGAGTGAAAGAGAGTACAGCGCAAAGTTAGGATGCTGCAAAAGAGAGAAAACAAAAGAGAGAGGTTAGCAACAAATGTAAAGAGCTGGAAAGTTTTGAAAGAGTACAGGATATGGAAATATGAAGCGGAAGAAATAAAAAAAATGTTCGGAAACAAACAGAAAGATAGAGGTAGATGAGAGAGGTTTCACATTTCAGGTTGGTGAATGGAGATATAATGGCAACACATATTAACGCAGGTTTATGTGTGCAAGTAGCAGATAACAAGGTGGCGTGTGAGTGCTCTGTGTTTACTCTAATTAACTACATCAATACTGTCAGACAGCTTTTCAGGCTTTGATCGACTCCCCAAGCCTGCCAAAAAGTATGCAAAACACACCCGTCAATCACAGACATCGTCTTTTTATGCTAATCTTACTCCAAAAACAAAGGAGTGGGAAAGTGATTCATTTACTTCACGGAGTGAAATGAATGTCGCTGGTCAAGCTGGATAGCAGGGAGCGTTTTCCTCTGATTGGGATTCCACTCTCATTCCCTCTCTATCTACTTCTGCTCCACCCATGCCTCTTTCACACTCATGACATCCATTACTTTTTTTCCTGCACACACACACACACCTATGTATACATGCACCGCTGGCCTGACGTTGAATATGTAAATCGACATCTGCTCCAGTACCCAATCTCCAGCCCTCACCATGTGTCTGATATGCTAATGCAGCTAACACAGTTTCTTCACTCCACATCTTCCCTCCTTTTCCCTTCCCTCCGCTTCCTCTCCTCAACGCCGGTTTACCCGAGTCTGCCAAGGATGAGCAGATGAGGCAGAGGAGGGGAGGGAAAGAGAGAGTTGCTGAGTGTGGGAGGAAGGACAAAGCTCCAACTCCTCTGGCGCTCTCGGTGCTTCTCCCTCGTTAACCGTGTAAGTCCCAACCAACCCCCACCATTGCCGTTTTTACCGACAACTTAACAGCCGTAATGAGCTCAGAGGTTTACACCTTGCAGTCACATTTGACACACTGATGCTGCAGTGTATTGCTGCACACAGTTAAAATGCACAAAAAGTCATGCATTCCAGCCTGCACGTGCAGTATGCAACCTTTCCTGCTTGCAAACATAGCCATCACATTTGCATGGAGCAGTGAGATGGATGGCGTCCCATTCCAGGGGCATTGTTCTCAATCCAAGTCCTGGAGTGTGCTTTGATTTATAAAGGATGAAATGGGACAAGACCTGTTTCCCAGAGATTCCCAGTTGGCTGTGTTCACAGCTTTTTCCGCTTTGACTGAGTTCTGAGTGAATACATGAATGCTAAAAGACACTAGCTGTGGCTCTCCGCTTTGCTGGCTGCATGTGAGGCCACACTTGCTGTGAGGGGGCCCTTTTGAAAACGATGGGGGACAGTATAGCACGTGGGTGTTTATCTAAATGTTGTAAGCGGTCTGAAGGTCTGACACAAATTGTCGTCCCACATAGCCTTACTGCTTTTTTTTTTCTCCGAGACGCAGATGAGAACCATATGTCTTTCTGCTTCTACAAAAGACTGGGAAGAAGTAAAAAATTATTGAACACCCAAGTCAAGTCCTCTCATTACACCAAGCAAGCAAACACATTTATCACACAAAATATCTCATTTATCAAGAGAGTGTATGACCCAATTGGATCGCAAAATAAATCTGCGCTAATTTCCTTGAAAAATAAAACATTCATCAATTTGATCCCCGTTTGCACCAAGAAGATCAATCTTACATCTGGACTGAAACGTGTATTCTCAGTGGTCAGAGGGTGAAGCAGTTGTCTGTAGGGTCTACATCCTCACAGACTTAATACATCCTCAAAGGTTATATAATGCCACATGATGAAACATGCCACTTTACTTTGGCAATTTTATAGAATCTGCAAATGAAAGAGACTTGCCAGACAATTTGTCCTTCAGCTAAGTAATGCTGCTGTAATCCTTTTTGTGTTTCTAATTCATAGCAGAAAATATATATTAACATCATCATTATTGTGAGAAATTAAATTTGCAACAGCAAATTAGCAGTGGTCAGAGCTAAACTCCACAAACATGTTGCAATTCCCTTTGAACTAGTCTGCTGCTCCAAGGGATGGACAAAATGATGGAAACACTACACAAAAGACTAACTTTGAAGCAGCTAAATCCCAGAGGCAGCAACAGAGGTGAGTCGCATTCAGCTGAATGCCAATTAGCAGCATGTCAACCTCCAAAGAGGCCCAATTTTGGGGTCCAATAGTTGGTCAAAATTGAAAGTTTACAACTTTAATGTCTCTCTTTAATCTAACTCTCATTTATTTAATCTGTAAAGTAACTTTTTTGTCTCAGTTGCCTGGCAAACGCAGGGAAACAAGACTTTAGGAAGTAACTGCGACCAGCCAAGAAATAGTCAGCACATAACCTCCTATAAAACCACAAATTGTTATTTTTACACTTTGGTTTTCTATGGATTAAACAAACGAGATATAATATGTTAATAAGTGAGCTTCAGAGGTGATGGTAGGTGGATTTTGTTACCTTTGGACAGGTCCAGGCTAACTGTTTTCCCCTGTTTCCAGTCTTTATGCTAAGCTAACCAGCTGCTGGCTGAAGCTTCTTATTGAATGGACAGATATAAGAGTGGAATCGATCTTCTCATTTAACACTCAGCAAGAAAGTAAGCAAGTAAGTGTATTTCCCAAAGCATTCCTTTAAAAGTTAGCTTTTCTGAACAATAAATCAGTGGGAGTTATTCTTAAACTGAACAACGGAAAAGCTGGTCTGTGCTTTCATGCCTATGTACTGTGTGTATGTTTGTTTAATGAGATCCTGGATCCTGGCATTATCCCTGAAGATTGGGTGGTAGGTCTAATCAAACATGTAAAATCATGGATTGTAAAAATTACAGTGGTATCACACTCTTCATACTATTCCTGAACGTATTGAATGCAAGCCTGTGTAAATTTTGTGAAAGAGTAATTCTATCCTTAAGGAAGCCCAGGCAGGATATAAAAAAGGTTACTTCACCACTGATCACATCTTTTTACTGAAACATATTGATTTGTATTGTTTTGCCTTTTCTGTTCTTTATTGATTACAGTAAGCCATTTGATACAGTTTGGAGAGATGCATTCTGGCACAAACTGCTGAAAGTAGATATTAATGGCCAATTCCTGGATGTAGTAATGAATATGCACAAAAATATCAAATTGTGTGTTTTTGTTAATGGTATCAAATCCGAGATTAGCTGGGATTAGACAGAATGAAACTTCATCACAACTGTTAGAAGAATATCTACTGCAGATTGGCTGTCAGCCTGTTAATATTATTGACACCATGATAGACTGTTACATTTAGTGTACGGTTTATGTTTACAGTTCATGTACGCAGATGATATAATTATTGTGTCTACAACAAAAGAAAAGCTTTAAGAAAATAATGGATGACATTTATATTATTTGGACAATTGAAAGAGCAAGGTCAATAAGGTTACAGTATTTGGTTGTATTTGTATTTGTTTGTGTGTAATGGAGAAGATCTACAGATTGATTAAAATATCTGGGTATCATAATAAATTATAATGGTTAAAGATAGCTATTGACGAGTTGCAGAAGCAAGCCTGTAGAACCTTGTATATCTTTACTAATAAATATAGAAAATTAGATTCACCATGTATAGGATCTTTTTGATAAATTAGTGACAGAATTATGTGTTATGCATGTGGGATATAGACATTAACCTTAATCCTGGAGTACCTGCTGACCCCAGAGGTATACTTTTTGTCATATCTCACAGGTGCTTTATTCTATCATTCCAATTTCAGGGTTAAACACAGAGAAAGGTTCAATAATGGTTGATAAAAAAAAATAAAAATGTTAACATTAATTTAGGTCAAGGTTGAAGATCAGTAATTTATTATTTAGTGGGGGGAACCACCTAATAACGTGAACTTCACTTGACTTGAAAAGATAGATTAGGTTACACACATAACAGCATTTACATAGTAAAAACTGTGGTTTGGGAGAGTTGAGTAATCACAGTGAACATCACAGGGTTGTTTAAAGTTAACTAGCTGAATTGCCAGATGCCATGCCAGTGCCATGGACCTTCCTCTGAAACTAGCTTGGCATTGACTTGGGAGGGATAATGCTTGTGTTGCTGTACAAACTGGAAGACATCTGTAAAACAAGTGGTCAAGCTGTCCATTTTTCTTTTGTTAACAGTGGCGATTCTGCTCTTCAGTTTGGTGACTATTTGAGACAACTATTAGATGGACTTACTGTTACTGCAATCGGGTGGTGAGTTGACTAGCTAGCCTGCAGGGTAATGGCAACTTAGCTAAATGTTTTTAGCAGCAAGGTGAGCTACCCAACAAACACAATCAAACATGATTTTCTGAGCTGGACAATACAAATGACGCATTGATCATATATGGATCTTTTTCAATCCAAATCCAAGGAGAGGGAGATGGGAGGGATGTGAAAAATATTTGAATATCTGAAGATTATAGCCTTATGTGTTCTAGATACTCATTTAACATTTGGTGAAAATCTGAATTGGGCCTATAGAAAAGGAAAATGATAGTAATACCATATCCTGTGTATTGATAAAAGGGTATCTTAAAGACTTCTCATACTCACTGAACTGTCTAACTCTGGACTGTCTACATTACTGATCTAACTAACAGACCTGACTTATTGACTCAGCTAAGTTACAACCTGTCTGACTGTCTAAAGTGATATATATGTGTACTTAACTGCCTAACTGACTGACTTAACTCATTTACCTGTTGAACTGACTGGCTTGTCTAACATATCTTTATGATTGATCCGTCAAATGGACATCTCTTAGTATTCTTTCCTAACAGTTGCTTCCTGCATATCATATAATTTCTTCAAACACTGTTGCTCTAGTTACATTTGTTTTCCATATTTTCAAAATTTATCAGATATCACAAGACTTCCAGCAGTTTTATCCCGAGGCAGCAGGAAAACTTTTTGAAAACTAGGCTGCTATCAGTGACAGAATCCTTGCATATGCCCAGCTAGAGTGAAAACTACACTTAGTGTGGGAAGACATGACACCAGGTAAGCTATTTCTTATAGTAATGTGTCATAATCTATTTTTAAAAAATAATTAAAAGACAGTTTTCGATTTTTTTGAAATTAGACTGTATTTCAGACTTTTCTAACATGGTATCATTTGGTAAATACAACTTTGCTGTTTGCCTTAGTATTGAGAAACGTGTCACTTGTCGCATTTGAGCCTTCCATTAAGTAGCTCTAAAAAATTCCACTAAATGTCATTTTTGGATTCACAATGTCCAGTCTTTACTCTTGTATCTTTGCTGCTATAGGTTAACTCCTCTGCTTTTCTCTCATTGCTTTTCTCTCCATCTCTGTTGCAGAAACTTGTGTCCTTCATACAGCCTAAGGAAAGTCGGCCAACAAATTCAAAATAGTCCTCATGAATTTAAAAACCTGGCACGTAGATATTCATTGTCAGTCATTTTATCATGATAAAATAAAAAAATAAATAAAAAGCTGAAATGTCTGTGGCTTGTCTCACGTCTTTTCGAAAGCAAGCCCTCCAGTGAACAGCAGTCAGCATGGAACAAATATGTTACTTTTTAAATTTTAAACAGAATTTAGTCCATTATAAGATGTTCCAACACTTCCTGTGATTATAATAGGCTACGAAATCAAAACACTTGTTACCAATCAACACCAGGGCAGAAAAGTCAAAAATACTGTTTCAGAAATATCAATTGTTATATATAGCATACTATTTTAAATGTTACTGCAACACTATGTATTATGCTCAAATTGTTTAGTTGCTAAAGGTGAGAGAGCTTTGAAGGTCCTGCCAACGCTGCTTCCACCATCCATCTACAAGAGAGGAGGAAAGGTCTACAGCACTACAGAGTCCCAGAGGTCATTTATTGACATGCTGTCTTTAAGTTTTGCTTTAGTTTTCTACTTTAATATGGGTGGACGTTTGTGCTGCTTGATATGCTTGATAACTATGAAGTTTAATTTAATCATTTATAGGTTTCATTTTACATTCACAGTTTGTTATTTCTTGCTTTCAAACATACTTGCCCTAAATTACCTTCATAGATAACCCTCTAGTGATTACTGGAGTTCGGTAGCCAACTATTTGATTTGGAGCTGATTTTTATGACAGCACTGCGTAATAACACAGGCAAATGACTGAGGTTATTGATGGCTAAATTGGTCTAGTGTTTTATCGACAGACCTTCTAATTAGCACCAGGGATGTTCATCGTATCCTGTGTATTCATGAACAGGAGCTTCCAAACAATGAAATTTATTCACTTAACACTATGCCTGTAAGATCTGATGTGTGCAAAATAGCTGTGTGGGTTTGTGTTTTTTTATTGTTAATGACAATATCAGCATTAAAGTAATATTAAAAACAATAATAATATTAGTCCAAACTATTATTTTAAAATAACTTTTACATTTTGTTTGCAAAGACTGAGTTGGAATACAAATTTAATTTGTTGGCCTTTCTCGTATTTGTATTTGGTCATATTTTGTAATATTAATACAATGTTTGCAATCAATGGTTTTTGGTGACGTCCTTCACCATTGTTTCAGGCCATGCCATTGAAAGAGACTCTTTGCTGGGGGCTGTAGATGTTTGACATTAATTACACCAAGCAGATATTGATGGACATGAGTCCTCATCTGTGAAGTGTTTGAGGACAACAGTTTTTTCGGTCCACACTTAGGGTGTGTGTAAAGGTCTTTTTTGGACATGTGTTGAAGGATGAAAGAATGTGTTGTTTGTGATTTTTGGGCTTTAAGAAGCTGTTCTATAAACTGGTGTTTTTATATACAGCCCCTCTAATTAGCACCAAGGATGCTCATCATATGTATTCATGAGAAGGAGCATCCATGGAATTTGGGGCCGTGGGGGTGATTTTTAAAGCCAGCAGTTGTTTGAGTGTATGTTTCTGTTGATTTTGCTGTCACATTGTGATAACCCCAAATGTATATATAAACTGGGTGCCTTCTTGAAGAATGTTTTACCTTTGTTTATGTTATTTATGTTGCATTTTTATTCCTGCTGTTATTCTTTCATTATCATATCATTATATGATCGTATCACTAAATATGATCCACAACATATTTGTGGTCTTTATTCCATCATTTGTCATAGACAAGAATTGCAACAGAGAACATTTACCAGGATGACACTATGACCAACAAGGTGTGCTACTGTATTGTATATCCTGTGCTGAATATGTAGATGGAGAAAATACATGCCCTGTGATCACTGGAAAACTTTAGATCATACAGTGCTTGTTTGGAGTGTACAGATCACAGAATGAGGCCATCAGTAATGTATGAGTCTGGTGAAGCAGTATCCACTCCTAAGTGACTCCGTACCTTTCATAGAGTTGAATAATTTGCTTTGATAATTAAGACACAAGCTCTGCATCCCAAGAGATGGGAAAACGCGCAGCATCGGCCACAAATGGAGCCTTGCAGTAGTTCAGGCAGGGCCAGAAGCTGCTTAATATACACGTGTTCCATATTCAGTACCATCCAATCATGTATGACCATGATCTGTCCATATAAACTAGGTGATCCCTGTACAGTGCTGTAAAAAGTTTTGATGTCATTTCGATTCTCAGCACTGCATCCCTCTACACCGCTAACTTAACTCCCTCCACTCCCCCAGCCTCTTCCTGCATTAGCATTTAGATGTAGGTGAAATCAGAATGTTTTTCTCCCTATGTGTTCTTGTTCATTCAAATGTTGTGTACCCAAGGTTCAGCTGGTCGGGGTGGTGGGGGTGGTGAGGTGGGGGTGGGGTCACCATCTCAGAGACAGTTCGTGTCGGGTTCACACAGATTTGTTTCTGAAGCATCAGAGCAGAGCCAAACAACCAAATTCAAATGTTTGTTATTATTGAAATAAAGCCTTGATGTGAGTGTCCTGACTGATGCAGGGCGCACACCAACACTATCACATACTGAAAATCCCATTACATTACATATAAATGTGCAGAACTAAACAAAGTCCATTTTTATGGTTTAATATACTGTATGTCTTCCTAGACTTTATACATTATAGTTATATATATATATATGATATAGTTATATCAGCCCTGACAGTTTTAGACAGGGGCACAAAGGTTGTAAAACTGTCAAACACAAGTCAGACACAAAGCAAAGACTGACAACACAGATTCAACAAAACTGTGCATGTATGCATGACTTTAATGGAAAGACAATCATCCAGCCAAGTCAGTGTAAAAAGAACGAGACATGGAGATCTGAGCAGTGTAACAAAAGTTATATGGAGTAATAAATCCATCTTGAATTCATTGTCTTACTGCTCAGAAAAAGCCAAGTGATGCCTTCAGTGCACATGCAAGAACCACTCGAATGAACAGATTCATTCTTAAGTGGCATGTATGACTGATTTTGTCACATTCACCAACTTTCTCCCACTTATCTTAGAATTTTCTCTAAGATACAAATGTCTTCACAAATTGTCCAGGCCTGTCCAACAAGGGATGTACAGATAGATAAGAATCACACTACCCTAATCTTTTAAGTTTAAATGTGTTACAGAAATCAACTAGAATAAAATAACTAAATTAAACTGATTGGAACATCTGTTCACCATATAATCGTCATCATGGATTGCCAATTTACTAAGATTGTTGTTTGTTGTTATTAAATTGGCATATTTTGGCATGATAACTTAGGTCAGTAGGTGAATTCTCTCACTCTGCCTTTAGGGTCCTTATGCAGGTCCCTGTCCAGGATCAGGTCTAATTCCATGACTGTCACGTCCTCTTGACCTCCTCCCATCTAAGTCATTTTGAGCATCTAACTTTAAAGCATTCCCTCTTTATTTCTGTGACACTGCAGCTCAGCTTATATATATTATAATATTTTCATTGTTTCGGGTTGCCTAATATGACTACTGACAGTGCTAAATTTGTTAGTTTTCGTCTGCAGATTTCAGAACAACAGGAGTTGGAGCAAGGATAGAATATGAAAATGCTGCATGATGTCCAGTGTCCGCCTTCTATAAAGCTTAGAGGTGGATGTGTGTTTGTTCGTCAGCCTTCTGCTGGGTGTTTTTGGATCTTCAGATTGCTCCATATGCCCGACTGGTGACTGAGGAACATAGGGTCATTTCACAGAACCAACTCCATCCTGTGGAGTAAACACTGCTTCCTCATGACGTTCCTGTGTTTCAACATGATCATACCACACCATTCACACCGGGTTTCATCAACAGCAGGATGAAGTCAGATCCCTTCTCTCCGCCTCCCCAAACACCCAGTGTAAACATTACTGCGCCTTTATGGTGTAAACATCATTGGACCCTTAGAAGAAATACATTTCTTAGCTCCTTCATGCTGCAATGCACTGGAGGCTTTCCTTCTTGAAGAAAGCTCCTTTATGAAATAGTCACAGTTCAGGATGCACTATGAGAGCTGAAAGCTGTTCCTACCCCTTCTTAGACACATGATACTCACTTAATGTGTAAGATGTTCACATTATTATATCCTCCACGTGACTGCGATGAGCAAAAAAAGTGGATTTATGCACATAGCATGAACATGAGCAATTGTATCTGTCATGTTGCATTTTGACTTGATTTTTATGATGTTCAGGGTGCAGTTTTCCCATGATGTCAGCGATGCTTTGATAAATGAGGGCCATTTTGACTTTAATTGAAGGTCAGCTGCAGCTGAGCCTATAGTTGTAAAACCACTTTGAGCCTTTTGTGTCATATTTCAAAAAATGCTTGTACCTTTCCTGGCCTTGACCCTGGTTTAAATACAAATATGTGAATCCTGGTGGCGGCTGTAATAAAGCATATAGTCTTGAACATAACCAGAGACAGGAATTTTAGCTTTCTGAGCTCAGACAGTAAAAACCCAGCTGTGATTAGAAGCATTTACTACTTTGCCTTCTCCTGTGGTGGTGTGTGTAGGCCACCGGTGTTAATCATCTCAGCATTACAGTGTGTACGTATCATGCACACTGCGTGATATGTGTGAATTTCATATACTTTATAATAACACCTTCTTGGGTGCTTGGCTGCACTGTAGGTGGACAGCTCGTTGTCAGCCCTTCAGCATTGAAATATCCTGCATACACATACACATACACACACGCCGCGCACAGCCACACATAGCTCGCCCCATCATTAGAGTCTGGAGCACAGACACAGACATAGGGGGAGGTGGAGTACAGATGGATAGACAGAAAGGAAGAGGAAAAAGAAGATGGATTCAGGAGGGAGGATATTCAGGCGCATCATTAGCACCAAAGATGGAGAGATCTAGGAATAGAGGAATATAATGAAGATAAGACAATTCATTTGGGATTTTAAATTCACAAAAATATGCAAAAACGTGGAATGTGAGCACAGGGTTTTAAATGCTTGCACCCTGTCATGCCTGCACAAAGCGATACGTTTCCAAAGTTGGCCTAATTATCGATTGCTTCAAATTCTCATACATTGGGTGAAGCACATTTAGCCCAAACTAATTAACCAGAAGTTCGATTGTGATTAAAAATAAATGTCACAATATTGTGTGAATGTGTTAAATATTGATTTCTTTAAGCTTTAGAGAGAGAGATTTGTAAAAATGGACACAGAGATGAAGCAGCTTCCCAATGTGAGGTTCATTAGGGGAAGCAGTGACAATTAGCCAGACATGCTCACCAGACCAATCAGAAAATCCTACTCCTATATTTTATTCAATTTCTCTGTGCAGAAATGAGCCAGTTTCCAAAGAGATGTGCATCTAGAAAAAATGCACTGGTTTCCATCTAGCTTAGCTTATCCTGCTGGGCCTGAAATAGCAACAGTGCCTGGAGTTTGATTATCATTAATTCAGTTTAATTTCCTCTACCATAACTGAAACATTCATATCTGCGCATGAATTATTGGGTCTGAATATCTCAGATTGCATCACTGGGAAAGGCTGGAAGATGGACTTGAAATTTTAAGCAGGGCTCAATATTTGAACAGTGCATTCCAGGAAACCGCATAGAAGTTGTATTGACTTCCATCACTTGCGTTTCACTTTAGCTCTCAGAGAATATTGAGTTTATTGAAACAACATCAGCCAGTCTCCAAGGGACAAATGTATAAAAAAAGAAAATGGGAAAGGCTGCAGTTATTGGCTTCGAGGGATGATGAAAGGGATTCAGAGATGACAAAGAAAAGAGTGTTTGACGTCAGATTCACAGGGGAGAAAATTGTTACATGTCCACAAACATTCTTAAAGCAGCTATAATCAATATTTTTATATTAACAATGGATCACATGAGTATTTATGGGAAAGGAGTTGCTCGTAGTGAGAAGCCCACAGAGAATTATCTGCAGTTCCTTTCAGCTCTACAGGGAGCTTTAGTCTCTTCTAGCTAATTGTTTTGGATTTACTGTCCACAACTTTACTTTTTGATTCACTCTCACGTCTCTTGTTGGCATAATTTTCAGCCACAGAAGGCAGCTGTTTGCAGCAAAAAAGCACTAAAGACCCACTGTATGCTACCTGCCTAGCACCAAACAGCAGCTATGGTTAGCGGTTAGCTGGTGAACAAAGAGCTAGACATTTCCCTCAGGAGGTAGTGGGGACTGAAAAGAGAGCTAAAAGGAGAGTGGATATTTTCTTATATTCACCCGGTGGCCAGAAACATGACTCCAAATGAATGCTAATGTTGTTCCATATTAGCTGTATAAATAGACAACTGTTTGCTAACAAGTTCACCATATTACCTTAAAAGGTGGTGTCACTGTTGTGGACAAAAAAAAAGAAGAAGTTATTGTTGGTTTAAATTTGAATGTAAAAGTCAAAAGTTTTCAAGCACATCTGTTGGATTTAGGCTGAGAGCGTGGCCATAGCAACAACCGCCGAAATAGGGACATCAAGGTGACAATAATGCATACATTGTAGAAAACCTGTGAGAGTAAATTTGGCAGGTGAGGAGACAGGACAACAGACTGAGAATGGAAATGAGATACAGTGAAAGTGGAGGTGGAATAAGAAATGCAAAAAAGGCTGAAAAGAAAGAGAGGAATTAAGTGGACTACAGGAGAAAAGAAAGCAGAGACGATTATGTGACAGAATCAGCGGCCGATAAAGAAAAGTCTCTTAAAGAGCTGGAGTGTTATAATACATAAATATATGTGAGTATGCATGAGAAAGAGAGAGCTCTTGTGAGTATGACCTCGTCTGCGCATGTGGGTGTGTGTGTGTGTGTGTATAAGAAAGCTGTCAACTACTCCAGGCGAGAGAGTTCCAGCAGTGTGTCAACCTAATGGGCAGAAACTGGGGCATAGTGAATAATTCAACAGCTTTTTAGGGGGAGAGGAGACGCTTCCAATATCTTCCCTTAGGAAAAATGTAAGGACCCTGCTCTCATAATACAGACACACACACACAGCACAGCATGTGTGCTAAACAACTATGCCATCAGTTCAGTCTTTGCCAACAGGTCTTAAACTCCTAATGTTCTTGTTTCTAAAAACAAACACAGCAGCAGCTAGCTCGAGCCCTCTGAGACTCCATGTTAGTTAAAGGAAATACACAAAGTTATTGAGCAATTGGTCCGTTGGTCACCTTGCTTACAGGAACATTGAAATCTTTCATGTGTGCCTGGGGGATCATTTGAGCAATGCCAGATTTTTACTTTGAGCAGCATCCCATCTCCCTACACCTGACAGAATTAAAAGTGATCCTTGTATGTTTGGGACCATATTTCACCTAATATATGTGACCCTATATATCACATTTGGTGATATTTACTCATCTCCTACACAACATGGATCAGCATCAGTGCCAATTTAACAATATCAATGCATATCATTGGGAATGCTGAAACATTAGAGCTGGAATGTCAGGCCAAAATCAAGTCATTTCAGTGGAATTGCTATGATCTGTGAAATCGCTCACAGAGGCAAAGTAAATTTGCACGAGTAGAGTTCACCTTTAGTGAACTTTATGCCATTGACTAATTGCTAATTGTTAACAGTGTTGTTAAAAAACTGAGTCCAAAATTAAGGAAGCTAGCATATTATATGTGTTGCACCTCCTAATTTTACATAAACCTGCTCTGCCAAATTAATGAAAGTAAATTCTCACTTGTTTTTTCTAAATCCAGAATCATCCAGAGTGGGCCTGTTATCAAACACAGAACCTTTAGGTAGCAGATTACTTAAAACATTATTTTAACCTAAATGGTTGGTTTGAACCCTCTTTAGCAGCTCAAAAAAATACTTAACATTGTTTTATCACCTTAATACTTTATAACTATTCCTTCTTTTTTACACACCACTACCTTCCTTAATCTCAAATGAGTCTATTTTGACATCTGGTATTGGAGTTCATGTCAAATATATATAACAACAAAGAACAGGGAGTTCGACCTCACTGGGATCTAATTCAGTGGTTCTCAACGTGGGGTCTGGGGACCCCCAGGGGTCCTTGAGGGGGTTCCAGTGGATCACCAGCAAAAAGGGGGATCATTTATTTTCACTATAATCACATCCATAAGTAACACAATGACAGAATGTATGACTGTTTTGGTCATGGGTTTCATACACTTTCTGTAATAAAACATCTAAAAGCAAACATCTTATCACATGGGGGGACCCTGGGACAAAATCTTATCAAATGGGGGTCTGTGGTCTAATTTGTGTTTAGGGATCCTTGATGTGAAAAAGTTCGAGAACCACTGGTTTAATTCACCTGAAACATATGTAGCGACACTATGTATGATAACATAATGTACATTTTATTTGTCTGTCATTACTCTTTGCCAAACAAAAGGAATGTAAATTTTAATACATAGCCCATATAACATTGAAAACATAAAGTATTTCCTTTTTTGGTGTAATAACAATGCTTTATAGTCATTCCCATACTTTGTCACCTTCATCAAATGAGCAAGTCCAATTTGTGGCAAAGGGTTACCACTTAAAAAGTTTTCTAAATCGGGATATAATTAGGGCAGAAGGGAAAAAATGGTTGACTTTGGAATTATTATTATTTTTACACACACAACAGTGGGATCTTTGGGACCACAAACAGTGAGGAACTAAAGCCAATGTCAGCAAAACACAAGGGTTTTGCAAACATACCAAATTAATGAAGCAGTGCTGTCTTACTGAACAATTCAAATATGTTTGTCAAAGCTTCCCATTATTTGCATGTAGCCTGCTAGCTTGAGTAGTAGTGATTGTTACTAGAAAGCAACCAGAATGAAGTGCAGAAGGAAACAGCTTAACACTGTAATTGGCTGCTGGAGGGTCATCATAGATGTCCACTTTTAGAGATCACTGAAGTTGAACAATGGGCCGCAGTCCAAAGATTTTCTGAATTCTTTTGATGTAATTTGTGACATTTTCATGTGGCGACTTCAAACTATCTCAAACTGTATTAATACATGGAGTTGCATAGCAGAAACCCCATAACAATGAGCATTTAGTGCCAAGATAGCTCTAAAAAAGAGAGCACATCTTGCGGGTCACCACTCAACAAACCTCTAACATGGACAAACCGTCCGAAAGCGTTTCTCTCCTTTTTGCCTCTGAACTCTCAGCTGACAAAGAGTGAAACCTTATGTAACACATGACATTTACAACAAGGTCCGTTCCCTGTCTACCTTTCTCCCACTTTCTCCCATGTTTTCCCCCTTCCTCCCCCCATCGTCTCTCTCTCTCTCTGCAATCTGACTTACTGACATTTAATTAGTTGGTGAGTGCAGGCTGCCTCGCCACATCAGCCCTGTAGTGTTGCTGACCTTTTCTGACTGGGTCACTCATCTGCCATTAGAGCACCGCCCCCCTCAATATTAACACCACTTCACACGCACACACACACACACACACACATACACACACACACACACCCTCATCCTTCACTCGGTACTAAAAAAAGAATACTTGATGTGATGTTGAAATGAGCCAGCTGGTGATCTGGAAATTGACAGCAAGGTGGAGTTTTCTTATGCAAAAACTAAAGTCACATGGACATGTTTGATGATTTGTGTGGTAGCCAGCCTGTGTGTGTGCGTTTGTGTTTTCATATCTTTGTACATTGATGTGGGTATGATGAGGATTTGGGGAAGGTTGTTTGTGTGAGTTGGCCTCCTTGCAGTCGATTGCATCACTCTAATCAGCCATCATAAGAGGAGACTAACAACAGTTATCCTTTCATCTTTGGTCAGTGGAAAATGTCCTTTGCAGCACACACACGCACGCATACACCTGCACACACAGTCAAAGCCAATCAGAAGTATCCAGTTCTGTCTCCCCCCACATCTCCTCTCCACTCCTCAGCGTTGTGACATATCACCCAGCAACATTAGCTGCCAGACACCTCCTATCAGGATTGGTTTGGAGGCCTTTTAATCCGCCCTCTAAAGAAGTCTTCCCTGTCAATGGAGGAAACGTGACCCCAATACCAAAGGAGGAGGAGGAGGGAGGGGAGGTGGTGGTGGAGGGATCCAGGGAGATGGCCTGGCAGAGTAAACTACCCAACTGGCCTTGCATGCCAGTGTTGGGCTGCAGCCCAGACAGTTTTTTCCAGCCGGAGAGGTTGGAAAACATCCTCCACATAGACATAAAGGAGAGGTGAAATAAAGCTTTATGATGGAGGGTGGGGCGCGGGTCACTGGACACCGAACTGAAAGTTATATGGGGAGAGAACAAAATGTGGAAAGGAATGGAAAAATCTACATTCCTTTCCACATTTAGAGTGAAGATCATTTTGAAAATCTTCAACAATTCCCCTTTCAAAATAGTTATGATCCTTGCCTTGTTTTGTAGAGTATTCTACAGCTTGAAAAACCTTTCAATTTTCAATCAAAGCAGGCTAGCTGTAATACTTCAAAGTTATGTATTGGTTTTCCAAGAGTTAATGTTCGTTAAACCTGCATTATGTGAATTTTTGGTCACTTGGCAAACAAGCTGTAAACATAACACTGAAATATAAGTCATAGCTAACATGTTAGCAAGCAGCTTATTTACAAGAGCACAGAGCAGCATTAGCATTCATTTAGAGTCATGTTTGGTCCCCACCAAATCCTGAGGAAATTATCAGTTTTTTTAGCTGCTAAATACAACGCTATGTTCCCTAGCTAGTCGCTAACCTTATCTGTTTTTTGTTTTTTTGTTTTTTTGTGTTTGATTTGTTTTGCTGCAAACAGCCACCTTTTCTGGCTGAAAATGATGCTAATGAGAGTGGTGAGAGTGAGTAAAAACAGTAAAGTTGTGGGCTGTAAAACCAAATAAATTAGCTCAAAGAAGCTGTAAACTTTCATAAAGCTAAAGGGAGTGGGGTGCTAATTCTCTACGAGCGACCCCCGTCACATTGCACATAGCCATTTGATCCGCTGTTAATATAAAAAAATACATTAGAGCACCTTTAAGCATTACCAGATAGTCATAGTTGCCAGACAATACGCCGCAATAACTTGAGTTTAATAAGTACAGCAGCGTATAATCAAACCATGTAAACTAGTCATCAGATTTTCTACCTGATGTAGACTACTGTGTTATCACATATGGAAGGTTCTTATTACAACAATCCAACTTGTCATGTTATTATTGAGAGAAATTTTTCTTGTTTAAATAAGTCACTGTCATTGTAATAAGAAACATTTCTTGTTTAAACAAGATATGTTGATTTTGAGTGATAATGAGACAGTTTCGTAATACCAGTAAAGTGATACTATGTTGTTATACAAACATGCAATATGCAATATAAACCTCTTTTGTTAAAACTAATCTGGTATATAGTGATAGCATAGCATATATTTTTGTTCATTTCATCATTTCATTGATTATCTTAGATTTTTTAATTTAACTTGACTACCATACACACAAGATGACTTGGCTGATTAACTCACCTCAATGATATGAGGATCTCATCTGTTCTTTCTGTTGGCTTTGGTTGTAGAAAACATTTCCAGGCTTGTGGCCTTCATGGCACGTGGTTTGACAGCCCTGAAATGGAGAATGAGGTGATGAAAGTCATCATTATGGCCCCCTCCATCATCATGTCACTGACATGATGTTTGTCCATGTGTCATCTCACTTCACACTTCCTCCTTCCTTCTGTGGCCAGAAGAGCCCATGCCAGAGCACTACATCATCTCCTTGGCTTCAGATTTGCTCCATTCTCTCAAAACCCAGATTGCTCTACAGTAGCGGTGTCCAAATATGTGCCATGGATGTTCAAGAGACTGCAGGTTTTCATTCCAACCTCTTGCAGCTGATCTTCCCAGGCAGAGATGGAGAATTAATCTGCAAAATCACCTGGTGTAGTCTTTGGAAGGAGAAGCTGCAGACTCATGGCCCTTTAAAGAATCACTCTACATGGTGCCTAAAATATTCTGTAATCACAGAGAAACCACCAACTACACGGCTATCAAAACTGCTTCTCAAGCCTACATTTGGAGACAAGAAACCCTGACACCTCAGCCAAGCTGCCAACTAATGTTGTACAACTTCAGCAAGAAAAGTGTCGCTGATCCCTTTGATTTCTGGAGCCCCTGTGGAGTCCGATAAATTCATCCGGGCAGAGCAGCCCGGGACTACACCACCACAGCCTTTTCACAACAGATGACACCATCAGGTCAGAGCAGACTGTCTTTCCATCACTCCTCTATCTCTCCCAGTCCAGTCAATTTCAGACCAGGCTGCTAGACAGACGTGTCAAGCCCCTTGGTGCCTCATTTAGCAACTTAGCTCAGGAGTGAGCCTGGCCAACGAACAATTTGTTACCACTGTAAATATATCATGTTGGACCTGAAGCATTAAAACTAAACAGTCATCCCGGGTGCTACAACATTTATGTGAGTAAAGAAGCACAAAAAGAGAAAGAAATATGTTTGCAATATACAAACATTTTGACAACAAACAAGATGATGCAAAATCAGGCACTCATACAATGCAATCATTAACTTAGTGCATTGGGACTAAAGCTACATATCAGGCAAAAAAATGTCAAAAATTGTCAAACAGCATGTTTAACTCTTGACATTACAAGAGATGAGAACCAACGAATGTGTTTGGAGAATGTAACAATGTCTTGGATAGCAGGACACTAATACTGTTAGCCTAAACTCTGATATGATAGCATGTTTCTTTTACAATAAATTTAAAAGAAAAATATGAATTATGACTTTAGAGTTGTAAGAATTTATTTGGCTCAAGGATAAATATATACAGAAAGTTGGATAACAAGTCATGAATATAAATGAACAGTTATATAGAGGGCAATTTAATATGGCAGATATGTAGTTTGATGTGGTGGAGTGGCTGCAGATACTTCACAGGTGGTCTTTATCTGATGCAGGGGCAAGTCTCTGGGAAAAAATACAATTAAAAATCGCAAAGAATCCACATATTGAATCCTTACGTGTCAAGAGAAAAAAAGAAAAGTTACTGTTTGGAAACATTAATAATAAACAGATGTGGCCTGTATTGTTTTGAAATACTTACTTCTTACTTCTGTTTTGCGAAAGCAGCACTGACAGTTTGACCAGAACTGACGCTCATACCAAGTAGATTAAGTGGACAATACAATACAAAATATGAACAATATTCATATTTTGTATGTATGACTTCAGTGTAACAACCACCTCTTGCAAAGCAGTGGTGTCAGTGCTACATTTTCATGCCTCCTGCTGATATGTGTCTACAATGGCTCCAGAATGGTTGAAGCTGGTACAGCGGACTGCAAACCAAGCTGATGTGGATTATCTGGCCTTCTGGATCAAAGTTGTGGCATCCTAGGCCCTAAAAGAACTCATTTTATTACCATGATCCTCTGAACTTTTGGGATGGAGCTGTAGTGTTTGGCCACCTTCAGTATCTTAAATATGAGAATGACAACTCATGTCTACTAGCAAATGGGTGTTATTATTATCAGGTCACACAAAGCTGCAGATATGTCCACTAATACAGTGCTGCTTCTCACAGATGTATTTAGCAACTACACATAAAGTGAATTATTTACTTATTGGCACAAGGGAAGACAAGATATTAATTTTATTACCAATGGCAGTGCGACACATTATAGTCATACAATAACATCAACTGCGGATCCATCTGGGGATACAACTTGTTCAGGGCAATTTTTCTCAGAAGCATGTTTTTAATGGTTAGCCTAGCAACGCTTACATTATTAAATCAAACATGCTAAAGCAGAGCAACAATGTGTAATACAGCCGAGCGACTGCTTTGCCTTCAGCTTGAAAAGTTCCTTGCCAGCATTGATGCTGCTACTTTAGTAACGCTAGCAAACATTTACTAACATCCTAAAGCTATATTATTGTTCTATTCTGAGTACATAAAGCAGCCTTTCTGAACTTGAAAATATGCATTTGGACAACTGCGTTGCTTTACAATAACAGTAAACTAACTGCAAGCTAGATACACAACACAGCAAATGTTCACCATTATTATTTATGGCATCCTCAAGTACAATTAAACCCACCTGGGTGAGCGGAGAGCCCGCACCGTCGTCCATCTTAAAATTCAGGACCTGCAGGGGGATGAATGCAACAGAACCATCTGCCCTCTGATTGGACAGATTGACTCTATGTTTGACCAGTCGCATGTAAAAAATAGTAAAATTGTAAAAAACAGGTTCGCTTTCGTAACTTGTAGTTTGTAGCTTGTAACTTCAGTGTCACGTACACAGGTAGGAAATTTGTGTTACTCAGACTTTGTGAAACCTCACTGAAACCTCATTGAAAATATTCCTGCACAAATTTTAATTACACATACACAAAATATTTCTACAGCTGCAAAAACGTTTTGCACGTGAAAATTTTATCTGTGTGCACAGAACTTGTTCACACATGCACAAAATATTTCTACAGCTGCAAAACTTTATTACACATTCACAAATCATTTCACAAGCTTAAAATATTAATGACACTTATTTGCTGCCATAGATTTACTTAACTTTTTTCTTAAACATGCAGGGAAATCCAAAGCTTGGCAAGCCTGGTGTGCCCAGTTATGACTGGACATTGCTGTTCGGGGGAGGGGTCACACAAAGTTGTGGCTTATTTTCATGTCAAGCAATTAAAGTCATGAATGTAGATTGACAGGAAATTTCCCCATTCTTATCTGAACATACAGCCTACTGCATATGGACCTTGAGCTGGAAAACATTTTTAAATCACACGTCTGTACTACTACTACTGTGTTCTTGGCAAATCAAAGAATCCCGACCTGCTCTAGGGATGCTCTTCTATAGCTACCCCTGACCTCTAATCTCCCAGAGGAAAGAGAATTTCCCCAGGGATCAACAAAGTATTACATTATCATTATTATTCTGGTTGAAAAAAAAAACAATTTGGTGGATGGAGTTTCAGATCAGTGGAGATTTAAAAAATCTCCATGTTTACCTTTAGCCATAGATAACGAGCATACATAGCCAAAGGGGCCACACTAAGATATTAAGGTTTTAAAACTCCTCCCAATTGAGCCCAAGGAAAGAATGATAAATGAAGGTATTTATTATAATCTGCTACTGGTTATTTTATTCTTAAGCTCTGCATCGCTCTCTTTGCCACCATGTTCCTCTTACTGCTACATACAAAAGAGGTGAGTGGAGCTGCAGCTTACACATACACACATATTCAAGAATGTTCAACCTGCAACATTTGAGTAATAAGCCACCATTCAATTTAGTTCTCTGGTCTCGAAAGTAAGGTGACATTTTCCTATGCTATACAGACAAAGTGGAGAAACCCTCCGCCTCTGGAACAAAGCTCAAGCCTCTCATAATTGAAGTGGCAGCAGAGTGGAGTGGTGTGTAGGCTGTCCTTTAATTAGACGGCATGAGTTCAATCCCATGTGACAAACATTTGCCTGCTCATGTGTCCTTGGACAAGACAGGGAATGCTGCTCGGTGGCCGACCCTGACCCTTAGAGTTAAGAAAAATTTAAAAAGAGTAAGGTTAGTATTAGAAGAAGCATAAATCATCCAAAGTACAATGCAATAAAATAGCGAAATTGGTAAATCCAATGACAAAGTACCTTGGATAAACCCAAGTCCCTAAATCGACCATCTTTTTCTGGTAGTTATTGCACCACATTGATTCTCCACAGTATTTTCTGCAGTACGGGGCTTTTTGGAGAGAATCTTTGGCACCAGTCTTCAGTGCATTAATTTCTGCTTGTTTAGCGTTGTTGGCATTTGTTGCATTTACATTGGCACTACAGTGGTAAAAGCTAATTAATCATCCTGTGACGGAATTTTCCATATAGTCAGCTGTCTTTCCTTGTCTGGGTCAGGCCGACTTCTCTATCTGGTCGTAACGGGAACCTTTGCTAAAGTAATGTTATGTTTTGTCTCAAGCCAAGGCTCTCTGAGAAGCAAATCCTTATCTGAAAGTTTAACTAAGCATGCTGAGAGTTTCCCTGCAGACTTTGAGTAGCTTTCACAGTGTCAGGACTGTACTTTCAAGTAAGGAACTGACACTCCTGATATTTCTGAATTGATGAGCTCAAAATTTCCTTAACACATCCATTTTACTGTTAAAATATGGACCTTATACCTTTAAAGCCATTCTGCACGGGGATTATAAAAAACTTTTCATGAAATTCAGTGTTTTGTGTGAATAATAAAACAGTTCCTGCATGTACACTATATGGCCATGTGGTATGTGGACGCATCAGTTTTTGTACTTTAGGTCTGGGACTCTTTGAGGAAGGCCCTTTCGTGTTTCAATGACAGTACCCCTGTGAACAAAGCGAGGTCCATAAAGAAAGTTTGTCTTTTCAACATGATTCCTTGGTCCCTGTTTCATCATCATGTGAAAGGACATCCTAAAGAAAATTAGAAGATTATAAAAAGACTCAGGAACATTAATCCTCATGCCCGTGTTGTGATTCTGCATGTATTTCATGCCTTATAAAAAAATAAAATAACCTAACAACATGAGCAGCACCTCCCAGGCAAGCAAAATTCTGCAAGGTTATGACACTGTGTGTGTCATGTGTGGTGAAGCCAATCTATTCTGCATCCTAACCTGGGAGAGACAGACTAAACCCAGATGTCAAAGTTTAAGGTTTTTGCCGCTTGCATCCCATTACCAAATCCCTCACTACAAAACCCAGTGAGGAAGAACAGGAGAGCTTCATTAGGCCTATCCAGAAGTGTAAAGTTAACCAACCTCACACGGGTACACATCAGCATTCCTCTTTATCTCTCTCCCTGCTGCTCTCTCCCCTTCACCCTCTAAGGAGCTCTCTCCGGTGACTCGCTGTTCCAGTGGATGCTTCCAAAATGGCGGCTCAGGGAGCGCAGCTATTCCCTAGACTGCTGAAATGAGATGCAGGGTTGTCTCTTGTGAGCGAAGCCGAGAAGAGGAGGAGATACGCAGGAAGTTGTGTGTGTGTGTGTGTGTGTGTGTATGCATGCGTGCGTGTGTGTGTGTGTCCCTTTTATTTTCTTAGCTTTCTCTGATCTGATCTGATGTGAAATCATAAATTGGCCCCTAGCCGCTGCCCCCTGTGTACATAACAGAACTCATTAAAGAGAGGAGGGTTATTAAAAAGTGATGGAGTGAGGGAGGACTCTGACAAGAAAAACTGATTCTGTTTAATAAAAGAAATGGAGGAAGAAGAACAAGAAGAAGACAGAGAATCATCTCCAGAAAGCAAAAAACTTGCTGGGGAAAAGAGGCTAGGCAATGAGGGAGCTGTGACGACAGGCACTGCGTTTACTATTCACTTTCACGGATGGCTTGTTCAATTACTCCAGATTCTTCTGAGGCTTTGGACATGCTTAGATATTTATTTTCCAAAAGAAGATAACATGGAATAGGACATCTTTTCCACTGGCTCTGTTTCTCTGCCCTACATATGGACTGAGCTGGGCAGAAACAAGATATTGAAACAACATCTCAGCTGGCTGCAGAGTAAACTCTACGTTGCGTCTTGGATCCCAACAATCGGCAAAAGCCCCTTGAGGTCCAGGCTAAAAATACACCACGTATTACTGTTCACTTACGATAAAAGCATTTGTTAAATGACCGTATCATAACGTTTCCCTTGCTCAGGGCCTTAGTTTTGTGGCAGGGATGTGTGTAAATGCACCGAGAGATCTCTGGCATTCTGCTTCATGGATGTTCATCTATAATTCATTTGTTGTGACTGGGAACACACACATGAAATGCGAGCAAAGTATTTCTTAGGGGATTGTGAGGGAATGACGAGAAGGAGAGTGGAGTGCATGGTAAAAACTTAACGAGGTGCGAGGGACAGGGGGAACGATGGATAGAAAGACAAAGAGAGGGAGACAAGCAGGCAGTGAGGGGAGGGAGTGGTGAGAGTTTCTTCCAGGTTGTTTGTTCTCCAGAGGCCACTGTGGATCCAGATGGACTGAGGCTGAGGGGGAACAGAATGTGCATCAATATTTACTTGCCTCTCCTCGCTTTTCCCATCAAGACTGGGGGGAAAAAAAACAACACTGTACAGTACATAGCCACTTAGATTTCATATGTAGATTTTCTAACAGGAGATAATGCCTGATGCTGTGTGCAGAGTTCATGTTCAAGGAGTGCTTTGATCACAGATGCTGAAATGAATTAGTCATAGTGAAAGTGAGCACGGTCATATACATTTGTGAATATAGATTTGTGAAACGAAACGAGTTTATATCCTCAAACGTACAAAACCGTAGGCAAACGTGCATTTTTGTGTATTTGAGTGCTCTGGAACAGCTTAGGGCATGCATGTTTGTACAGTATGCTCATATGATCAAGTGTGTTATGCATGTGTGAAGAGAAGGTGCGAGTCTGCCGCTTTATATCTGTGTGTAAAAATTGAGTGTGTGCCTTTAGGAGCTGCACACAAAAAATGTGGATGGCTGAAATGGGGAGAAAAAGAGAGAGAGACACACACAGAAAGAGAGGGAGGAAGGATGAGTCAGTGATGTCTGTTGGCTTTGCTGCTCTCCAGCAAGTCAGAGCGCCGAGCAACCGGCAATAACTAAAGAGAGTATAACTTGCGGCCTGTAGCGTCCCACCTGGATGCCTCTGCAGAAACTAAACCACCTGCCCCATTCAACAGCCTCCTGAGGCCTCATTTTTAAACATTGCGTACACACAGAGAGGTGTTGGAAAGTTGTGTATTCTACTCCCCAGGCAAATATTAACATTTCCAAAAATTCATCTGACAGGAGAATGTGTGCGTGGTGATCATGGCTGGATTAACCTGATCGGGGGGCACAGGCAGGGGCAGATCTACAAGGGGGTACGGGGCCTGGCCAATCGCTGCATGAAGTGGCTGTGCTTGTCCAATTGTCAGTTACAAAAATTGTCTGACGCAGGCCTCCCAATTCTGGCATCTGAAGGGAGGGGGGGAAGGGGGTTTCTGATGACATTCCACAGTCTGAAAAGCTCTTTGTTTGAAGCATACTGATGCCTTTAGGTCTCTTATGTCAGTTGATATTTAGTGGTGCGTATTTCATATTTTCAAGTTTTTTCAAGTAATTTTCTAATCATATGTTCCCTGTACTGTCCAAGCATTCATGCCAAAGACATATTCTCATTCATTTATCCGTTCCACTCCTCATCAAAATGATCCTGCTCTACTGTCGAGGGTATTACACACTTAAACCGATTTTTTGAGATGTAAACTGAATTACATGACTGTACTGTGATAAAACACATCTGGTGTTAATATTGACACTGGCACCAAGTTTATAAAAATTGGCATTTCATGGGTTGAAAATGGCTCAACCTGTCATCTGCTGTTTAAAATCAGCCCTGAAAAAGCGGGGCCATTGCTGATGTAGAGTCCACCGTTTGGGAGTTCTCTACTTTGTGAAATTTATATAAATGGTAGAACGATAACACCCACCTCCCCCAGCCCCCACCCTTGAGTGTGAGAGTCTATGTTGATTGAGAGTTTTAGCTTCAGGAGCTAACAGCAGTACTGACCTGCTGGAGGAAATCTCTCCGTCTGTGGTTGTCTGCGGGAGCTGCTGGCAGCCCCAAAAACAACAGAAATCCTCTTTGCATTTCATCCTGTAGCTCTTTAACTCTCTGGCTGTGTGTTCTGCAGTTGTCAGCTGGTAAAATCTTGTTTTAAAACCTAAATCACAGTGTAACTGGGGCTCCACCGTTAACTGAACCTGTCCGCTGCGGAGCAGCAGCTTAATGTTTTGAAACAAGATTTTACCAGCTGATAACTGCTGGAACAGGCAGCCAAAGAGTTAAAAAGCCACAGCAAGGAAATGCGAAGAGGATTTCTGTTGTTTTTGTGGCTGCCAGCAGCGTCTCCTCCTGCGGACAGTCACAGACGGAGAGATTTCCTCCAGCAGGTCAGTTCTGCGGTTAGCTGCTGATACTAAAAACTGTCTTCATGTGAAAATAAACCAAGTTAAACACAGTCAGGTTTATTTAAAAATGACCTCTGGCTCGTTTAAATGTCATCTCACTGTTTGTCTTCCTCTCATTATTATTATTATTATCATTATTTTTCTCTGGCCAGGGGATGTCACTGAGTAACTCCTGCCCTCCTGTCTCACACATCTCTGTGACCACCTTGCTCAGATTAGTTTCAGAGCTTCACATGAGCAGAGTCGCACCACCAATTTTATATGAATGTCATGTTGAAAAACTTTCTGACATGTCACAGTAGGAAAAGCACAGGTGTAAATAATAAAATGAACAATGGCTGAATTACATTTGTCTGCCTCAGTTTCAGGGTCCCGGTATGACACATGCTGGCTCACTGTCACACTGTCATGACTTATTGTGACACTTGAATAGAGCATTGTTAATGTATTAGTAACACCTGTGTTTTTTGACAAATCTGCCATGAAAAGGACCTATTGGAGACTGGAGGACTTTGGTCTTTCAAGCTTATCAAGTGTGTATTTTGGTGTGCTCTTTTAAAACTAGACATGAATGACCTGGGTTACCGGCAGCGGCGCCCGTTGCCAGGTCTGCGTCTCCTCCCCTCACATTTAAGTTACTGCTCAGTACACATAGCCTTTATACAGACAAGTGTTAACATAATTTCTTTTTATAATATAAACACTCCCAACAGGGAAGCTTATTCAGTAGTAAGGCCAGAATAATGTTCAAATCATTTTATTTGAAAGCAAATGCATTCCGCACATCCCACATGAATGAATTCTAATAAGGTAATTTGAGTATTATTGTGGATTACTGTGTGTGCTTCCCCCGTTGGGGGTGTTTTACTGGAAGTGTGGGTTTGGGAATAGACTGCAACTATATACAGTTTTAATTTTTTTTTTCTTAATTAAGTCGTACAGTTTGCCTGTTTGTGCATTCATTGTACAAAGTATAGTATTTTCTGTCTGCCATTCATCCTGATTTTCACACTATTTGTATCCATTATTCCTTTTTTTGCACATAAAAGCACTTTATAACTATTTGCTTTATCTATCTACTCCCCAAGCGAGCCCTGAAACTATAGTTACAGGACATGAAGATATATAAAAAGAACGTGCATTCAAGTTGAAATCCAGGAAGTCGGGGATCATGGCGAGTTGATCTAACTTTGTGATCTCCCAGCAGTTTTCAACAGTGTAAAGGCTGCTCACTCGAGCGTCCCCTAAACAGACACTGACAGAGGGACCCCGAGGACCTGGAAGTGGAAGCAAGCTTTGTCACAGGTGCTCAACCGTAACACCGGTGGTCAATGAGCCAAAGTAGGGCAACAGGCAAATAAATACAATTAGTGCAAATTTGCTGTGACAATTAGCTGTGTACTCAAAGACCATTCTTCCAAACAAGGATCGCTCATTGTTCTCTGCTTCATCTATTTATCTGCCTGATCACTGATTGTCGTCACACTTTACTATATGCAGATGAATACTGTACATCAATCTTCAAAGATTTTGTCAGTTTCATGACTTTCTATACAAGGTAGATATACAATGCCAAGGTCAAGCTGTGTGGCTGACAGGGTGCTGATGAATAGGAATAAACAGGGATGGGTTATGTCTCCTGCCTGTCTCCTGTGGCTGCGTGTAGCATCGCCGCCGCTGTGTCCATCTTTGTCTCATCTGCTCCAGTACCTTTAGCTTTGAAGGGCATGTCTGCTTGCATGTCAGAGATTAGAGGTGTGTGTTGATGTCTTTGTCCTGGAGGCAGAGGAGGCAGAGGGCAGTGGAGTCATGTGGACTTCAACTCTGGAAGTGTATGCGTGCGTGTGCATTGTGTGTGCAGTGGAGACAGGGGGAGAATAGAGGCACTCGTCTGTATAATGGGGTAAGAACTGAGCCAGCTTCTAGGAGTCTTCATCTGTCTGTTGCAGCAAAGACACACACATACACGCACACACACTTTCTCCTGGCCCACAGACCTAACCAGACCAGCTGTAATTTGTCATTTGGCTGCGAACTGGGCCGTCAGCGCTGGGTTACTTTTAGCTTCCGGCTCGATGGTAATCCCTCCCTTTGAAGGCCAGCCAATCCAATCCCATGGCTGACATCGCCAAAGAGGACTACACCATTGTGACCTTTATAGCGCACCAGCTAATCTTTCTCTATGAGAGAGAGAGTGGAAAACTGGCAACGAGTTCAACAAGCTTACTTGTCCTCCATAACGCCATACTCCCCATCCTCTGTTCTAATTTTTTTTTTCCTGCAGAAACACCCAAAGCCTTTTCCCCAACATGCACTGTCTAGTCACTTGGTTTTAGAAAAATTAAGAAAAAGTCAAGCAGCCCTCTTAGTCACTTGACATTTAGCAAATCCTCATGTTTCTGCCTCTGGCTTAGTGTTCTGGGTGTGTAGAGGTGGCGTGTGCTCTGTTCCCTTTCCTCGCAGCATTTGGCACATTTATGACTGTGGTCATTTAAGGCTTTTTCACACCTAGTTGGTTCAAATCACTTATCTCATCCAAAGTGTTAGTTTGGAGGATACTCAGATGATTGAGCTCAGTGTTTCCTTGGGGGGGGGGAGTGATGAAATTTCACAACTAGATTTTAAATGTCTAAAGAGTTTAAAACTCTAGCAACACTTGTGCTATAAGGGGAACTTTGGTATGAGACCAATGTTCAGGTTGTGGCCTTCATCAGGCTCATCATACAATACATTTTAACCTACTTTATGTTTATGTTTATGACATTTGGAGCACTCTTTTTGAATAAGACATGTATGGCCAGGTTTGTACATATAGAGTAACTGAGGACAACACATTGGACAACAGGTAGATTAGGGTCGCACCATGAGGCAATTCTGTGTTCCTGTACAAAACAGAAATGGACTTCCACCAAAAACTGTTTGTCTCGCTAATTCTTGATACAATGTGCAGGGAAAAAGCAAATAAAAATGGGGAAGAATTCCTGACATGCCCCCACTCTGAGGTGGGGGCATTCTTGCTATGACACCTCCATTCTAAACCATTTCATCTCACGCCTCGACCGCTCTCATCCCTCCATCCCCAGCCCTCATTCACCCCCCCTAACTAATTTGCACACATTAACGGTCATTGCTAGTGAAATTCTATCTATGTTCAATATATACTATCATTATTTTTCCTAGTTCTCCCTGATTTTGTTCATAAAAATGTGTAGAACTGGTGCTTGCTACCTTTCCCCAGCTGCATTTGGCACATCTAAGAATGTGCTGCCATTTAAGGCTTTTTCACACCAAGCTGGTTCAAATCACTCGCATATCTCAATGGTTTAACCTTTAACTTGGCTGATCTTTCGTTTGAGACTACAGGGATAGAAATGTAACATATTTTTTAAAAATCTTAATTAGAACGACAGGCTGGTTCTGAATCGTTTAACACCACATTTTACCTGCGGAACACCAACACCAACTGACCCTTTGCATTTGTACCGTTCGTTATTTTTTATTTTGTATCGTCTTTCATCGTTTTCATGTTTTTCCTTTCATGTGTCAGCCCACTGTGTCGAAGTTCTTTCTGCAGTATCGTCGAGCAATACAACATCCCTGGTTCCAACCTTGGACCTTTCATGTCATCTCCGTCCACCTCCACTGTTGCTATCAATAAGAGGCTAAGATGCCAAAAAAAAGCTCTTTCTTTTTCACTCCAGAAGACCACCCTTTCAATTTTTGAGCGCTGTTGAAAATTACTGTAACTGCAATCCAATGCGTCAATCAAATACAACAAAATAATGGTTTGGGTCCGTACAAACAGTCTCTGGGCTGGTAAATGCACTGACAAGTGAAGTTAAAAACAAAATGGCGACTATTTGTGGCTGAAGCCTCAATAAAGACGAGGTGAAAGTGTCTCTCTCACTCAGTGGCATTTCATTTTGTTTTTATTTTCGTCCGCCAGCCCCCTGCCATTGCTTCATCTCTTTTGTTCCTGCCAGACCAGGCCGAAAGGGGGTGTGGGCTCAACATGAGCTTGCATCAGCAGGCTACCTCCAATCTCCCGCCATTTGCCAGCATGGTACCAATCAACACTTTACTCCCACCCCGCTGAGAAGCAACTGACTCTGAAGGAGACAGAAGGGAACCTGGTGTGATGGAGATATGGAGAGCGTGAAAGACAAAAAGAGGGAAAAGAAGAGGGAGAGGGACAGAAATAGAGGCAGAGAATGAGAGAAAGCAGGAAGGCTGCTCCTCAGTGAGGATCCTAAATTTACCCCAGTGCTGAGGCTCCATGTCATCTTCAACTCTTACTCTGTCAAAAGATCTGTGCCTCTGCTGAGCCCTGAGACACACACACACACACACACACACACACACATTTGCACTGGAAGGTACAGTGAAATCTTTGATATTACTGCAGCTTCCTAAACAGCCACCGAGATTACACTCAAATTTAAATATAAGTAGGAACTTCAGGGATGTCTCCGTAAAAATTGCTCAAGCTCTTAATATGTTTTAAAAAATAATATCTTTGAATATCAAAGGACCAGTCAGATTACACCCCTGTGGTAAATCTCTTTTTTTCCAATAACGGTTTCTGTACTTTCATATATTTCTTCAATTTATCTTACTGTGTCCTTGCTGACTAACCCCTCTCCACACAAGAGTACTATCGATCCCAGCCGGTGCAGTGATGAATGCAATCTTTTATCCAATGACCATATTTTACAAGCAAGTGTAGAAATGTGCAAATCTGGCTTTTACATGCAATTCAGGTACAGAAAAGAAGAAGCACTTTAATTAGTTTTGTGATGCGATCATGTGATGTATTCACCCTATAGGCATGTATATCTGTTCCTCTCAGAGGATACAATACGATTCAATACAAATACATCTGTGATTGCTTCTTTTAAAGGGGAGTTCAACATTTTGGGAAATATGATTAATCCTTTTTTTTTTTTTTGCTAAAAGTTTGACTAGAAGGTTGATACCACTCTGTCTCAATGTCTGTGCAAAAATATGAAGCTACAGACAAGAGTCTGCTGGCTTAATTTAGCATAAAGACTGAAAGCAGCTAGTCTGGCTCTGTCTGTGGTTAAAAAAAAATCCAGTCTCACTCCAATAAAACCTGTCGTTTTTACACTAACTAAACAAGATATAACGTGAGCTTTAGAGGTACTGGTAGGCAGATTTTTTTAAATTTTAGACAGAGCCATGCTAGCTGTTTGCTGCTGTCTTCAAGCTAAGCTAAGCTACTGTCCTTCTTTTTGTAGCTTGATATGTACTGTAATGCTAGTAAACAGTCACACTGGAGGATGAATTTTACACTAAAATGATGTGGGTATTGTTAACCTTGATTTCTGGGTTAATGTCATCCTTCTGAATTTGTTATTTTCAATAATACCGTTGGGGCACGTCTCTGTAGATAAAACATGTTTTCAGTATTCGGGAGGAGTTTTGGCTAGTTGAAAGTAGCATTATCCGCTATGCTAACAGTAGTGTAACATGCCTTGTTTTGACTGCTCGTCTTGCTAACTACTGTCAGCGCATACATCGCCTCCTTAAAGCAAGGTTTGTGTTATTTTTTTCACTTTGAAGAATGGGAATCCAATGTCAAGATGTCAGGCAGCAGTGGACGCGGTAGTCCAACTCTTCTTTCTTTCGGATGTCTTGAAGCAGGTAAGTGATTGAGGAACAAAGCAAGCTAGCAAGAGACAGTCAGGCCGCACATACAGTAAGTTAGGTGCACAGGAGTGTAGAGAGAGAAAGTTATGTAAAACTACTGTTTCATTAAAAAAAAAAATTCATGCAGAATTTGACTCTTGTATCAGCTTTCCAATATGTCTCAGTTATTCTTTATACCTCTATGGTATTTCCATGGGCTTTCATTTGCATGTGTATATAAAGTGTCTTCGTTTCTTCTTCCAAGTGAATGATAACGTCTAGGTGAATCTTATAACACAATTAGGCAAAATAAGAGGTGCTTAATAATAGTAAGTGCTGCATTTAAAGGAAAGAAAGGCAAAGAAGGAAAGAAATATTCAAGGTAAAAAAAAAAAAAGAAAAGGAAACAACATTCATGAGACAGAGCCTAAAAAGCCATTGAGTCAGAGAGTTAACAAGTAAGTGAAATAGACAGTGGAGAAAATATAGACTTGCTGAAGCAGAGTTAAGTGAAAAAGTAGACGCACTGAGAGCGAAACAGAGAGGCAGCGGTATTGCATCAGGCAAATATTGAGCAAGAGCAACAGCAGAGCCAAAGCGATGGTGAGGAAGAGATCAACAGAGTGTGCGGGGGGGAAAGCGCATTGACAACGAGAAAACGTATTCACAGTCTCGTTGCCTGTTCCTGTTCCCTCTGGCTGCCTGCAAGCATCAGCCGCAGCAGAGGGGCCAGAACAGGAGGCCCGCGACAGCATTTGGTCATTTCACAGAGCGCTGCAGCCCACCAAAACAATGTTGAGGCAATCAGAGCTAATTGTGCACTAATGGCTCCCTTTCCACTTTCCTTCTCTAATTGGCTGGAGCACCATCTGCGCACGCACACACACATACACACTTGAATGCGCTGCACATACGCAAGCAGCTCCCATTCTCGCAACACAAGCATCCACAACAGGCATCAATTAAACTCTCAAGATTAAAGAGAATAATCTCATATATTTCTGCCAAGCAGAGGATGAGAGATTTTCTAACAGTGTACTCTGTCACCCAAGGGGGGCATTTATAGTTTATACTGCCAGAGAAACCTTTAGCATGTTTGCATTGATTTTTGCCTTCAGAGCAGAGCGGTCAAAATAACCGTATAATCATTTGTTGCAATTAATGGATTCAGCTTAACAGGAGGAGTGTTTTCGTAACTCTAATTCGATTGCTGACAATCCTGTTATTGCAGCCGCTGATGGATCCCCCTATCGCACGCTCCATTTTGCCTCACCTCTCTCCCACCTGGCATGTGAAACCGTGAGGGCGCTTCATTCTCAGAAATAGCTTGTCATTGCTGTCATCTCTGCGACTCCTTTCCCATGCATCAAGTTTCCTCCCTGCAGTTCTTTGTTATCACTTAGCAGGAAACCTTTTTTGGCTGCGCAGTGTGGAAACCATCACCGCAGGCAAAGGTGAAATGGGTACAGCAGGGAAAGTGCTATAAGTGCAGCGGTTGCCATGGAAACCACCTTTACCCAGGTTCTCCTCGTTCGCTCACCTTCCAGGATTCGAACGGCTTGCTCGCTTAATTGACAGATTCGGAAGCACACACAAGCTCACACACATACACACACAAAGACAGTCCCGGAAAATGATTAAATCCGTTGCCCACCTGCTTGTTTACACTCTGGCAACCAATTCTTCTCCTGTTTTCTGTTTACTGAGACATCGCCCATGCTACCATCTGTCCATTTTTTCTTGTTTGCAGTGAAAACATAATTTGTTCAGAACAGGTAGAGCCCTTCTTTTTTGCATAACTGTTTCACACAACAATAGGATGTTTTGTTTTTGCTCATCAACGCACATGGTGAGCAACTCTGTCCACACAAAGACGCTTTTCCCTGTCTGTGAATAGAGACTATGTATGCCACGAAATATGTATGCGTCTATTTTTGTGTGTCTCCATATGCCTGTACAATTGTGTGTGTGTGTGTGTGTGTGTGTGTGTGTGTCCGGGGCTAAACAGAGGTGTATTAAAGGTCATGACACTACTTGGAAGAAAGCCCGAAGCTCCCTGTGAACTGGTCTCCTGTAACTGCTAGACACACCAAAAGACACACTCTCTATTCACACACACATATATATATTCAGAGAGATCTTACATTTTGATGTGATTCATGCTTTGTACTACAGTAATTGAACAGTGTGTAAGGTTTCTCTGTCCGAACAGCCACATTTGTGTTTCTTCCCAAACATGAATGCCCCAGCTCGATTCCAGCGCCACGGAAACCACATTCGTCTTAGCTGACGCAAAGACATGCAAGATAACTGAATTCATAACACTTCACACTTGTCAGCTTAGTAAAACAAAGTGTCCAGATGCAAGCTCAGAGTAATGACGCTCTGTCAGAGCGACACTAAGATAGTGAGCTTTAAAGCGTTTTCACATCCCATATGGCAAAACCTAAAATAGTCTTTTTCATTTTTATCTTTCCTAACATGTTAAATATCATCTCAAATCTTACTTTTAGAATCTGTCAGGACTTGTTTTCACAGTGCATTTGAAGGATGCGGCGAAGTGTTCTGAACTCAGTCGACCCTCCTTTTGTTTTGCAGAATAAGAGTTAACATCGCAGCCTAAAATAAATGTTTTTGATTTTCGCTTATAGTCTACAGCATACTAAGTCAAGCTGATAGTAGGTGAGGTGTTTACCTGTATTTTTATATACGCTGCATCACTGGTTACATTATATTATGCTCAACCTCCAAGGTCAGACTGTAACATTTCACTGGAAGCTGTGAGCAATACTGAACTCTGTGTGTGTGAGTGCGTGTGCGTGTGCGTGTGCGTGTGCGTGCGTGCGTGCGTGCGCGTTTAGGCACGGGAACTTTATTCTGTAGTGGGCCTTTATGGCTTTGTTCAGATTTGTTTCTCAAATCAGATCTTTAAGACAGACTGTCTGCACTGTTATTTGCAAGTGATCAGATCGGAGTTGTGTGTCCAGACATTACCAACCTATCTGCATGGGTTACTGCTCTGCTAGTAGCAGCATGGATTCTGCTCAGCCGCTCTGATGCACTTCCGTCACTCTGGATTTGACGTCGTCGTTGTGTGTCGCATTGCAAGTGATGCAAATGACACTTTGAAATCCAATTTGAGCGGCCAGAGCATCCGGACTGTGACACATCTGTAGAAATCCAAAATCAATCTGGATACAATCAGGAGATGCCAAAAAGTGGATTTGTTCTGGCAGTCTGAATAAAGCCTATATCTTTGACCATTGTGTGTGTGTGTGTGTGTGCAGCAGGCTGTATTTTAACGTGCCACAGTGTTCTGCGCCTCGTCCCTGAATGCGACAGCAGAGCAGATGTTAAACCCAGCGCCGGCCGCGGGGCTTAAAACACAACTTCCATCAAACAAAACTATTTCCCCCTCTGGACAGCGGCTCTGCAGGCCAGTTCAGCTCTTTATCCAGCGTTCATTCTCTTTGTTCATCATAAATCCTCTGCTGATGCCAGAGGAAGGAAAAAAAAACAGGCAAATGTCAACCCCCAAACTGGGACAAAAAGTTCCACTTGCACTTGTGTCACACGGGGATTTACAAAGGCTGTTTTTTCTAGTCTCTATGATGGCACTGATGTCATTGCCTTCTGGCTGATTGGGCTGTCACAGCATTTAGGTCACTCTATGGGTTTTGATAGACAGGTGCCGTGGATAATGGGTAAATTGAGCAGCTAGGATTAGCAAACGCCAGACAGGTGTGTTATATAAGATAATTAGAGAGAGTGACAGAAAAAGGGGTGTTTTCCTTTGAGTGTGTGTGCTTGTGTCACCCAAGTGTGTCCGACACAAACTCTCGTCTCATCTCTTCTGACGCACTTTGCACTTTTCCATTACTTTCCTAACCTTGTCCATGTACAGCCGCTGCAACCCCTGCGGGCCAGTTTCAACAGCAGGCCAGGGTTTTGAACTAGCAACCCGGCAGCCGCTGGGAGAGAGCATTACCCTCAGTGGCATGCAGGTCCAGACCTCTTGGCAGAGCGTTCTGACGGAGAGCAAACACATGTAACCAGTGGGAGTCGGCCCATCTGTCTCTGTCTGTGCTAGTGGAAAGCACACACACACTCAAACACACACAGTTCCTCAGGAAAGTGAGACATAAGCCTGTGGTGGCAGTGACAAACGAACTGCACGGCGAGGGAAAACCAGTGAGAAGATGAAGTGACCAATAGATCAGACAACTGAGACTCTCCCTTTTTCACTCTCTCTCTCTGTTCTGCTCTCTCTTACTCTGTCTTCTCTTGCTAATAGGAGCATATTAAATCCATAGCTTAGAAAACATGTTTTGTCATTTATCTCAAGTGGTATCTAACGGTTTTATGTGCCCAGGTTTTGAGAGATTGGCCTTTTTCACAGCAGACATGTTGACCTGTCATAGTAGGAAAAGCACAGGTGTTACTCATAACATTCACATAACATAATAAATTCAAAGTTTTAGGTTTATGTTATGGCCATCAATTTTATTTCAACTTTGTTTCTAAGAAGACATTCAAAGTCCTGATGCTACCTCGAGGCTAGCTGCTGTTCTGCTAGCTTTTTCGGTGACTAATGTTATCTGTCACAAGCAGGGATGTGTAGTCCATTAAGGGTGCTGGGGCACCACCCCTCCTGCAATTCCAATTGTGAAATAGATATTCTAATGAAAAATCATTTTTGTTATTGTTGTGTTGTGTGTGTATAGATTTCAGTTGTTACTCTCACATAAATCATACATAATTACAGAAGTGTGCGATGATTAATGAAAAAGTGCTGCTTACAAACTTTGTGTGCCGAAGGGCGTACTTTTCTCTACCCAACGGCGGTATGGGTGTAATATGTTCAGCTTTTCCTGGTGGCCTCTGATTGGTTGACACCACACACCGAAAATTACTGGATCTGGGGCGGAAAATTTTATGCCCAAGAAATGTTGCTAGATTGAGCGATTTTCCACCCAACTGCTGCTTCCTTATTAGGTAATATTTACCCCCTGAGGGCAGGCAAAATGGACATAGATCACTGTGTTACTGTGGCAATAAGAAAGAAAGTTGCTAAGTGGCCACCAAAAGATACTTTTTTGAACTATTATAAACCACTAGCCTAGCTGCTAGCCACCAGCAGCCGGCTCTCTGCTACATTGTATGACGCATGCTCACGGCCAAAACACACAGAGCTACCTAAAGCTGCAGCCCCAACTAGTGGAAAAGTCACACCACACCTCTGGTCATAAGCATTTCTTTCATCTTTCTTTCTGAAAAAAGTCATGTTTATTATTAATATTCAAAATAAATGAGAATCTACTACAGGACTTTATATTATATGTGTGTGTGTGTGTGTGTGTGTGTTTCCTTCATATCGTATTCACGATATCCATTAATATTACCGTCTAAAGTCATTTTTCAGCTTTTTAGCTGTAATATCTGCTAAAACGTCCACACAATTCAGCCCTCTCTGTCTCTGTCCTGCTGTTACAACAGACATGTCTGAACTAGCCCCATCCCCTTGACTCGTCTCTTCTGTCGAGACGGTGACATTTAATCTGCAATGGTCTAGGGCTTATGGGAAATGGTGTTTATTAAAGGGTGGTAAAACATATTGAATAAACATGACATTTGATCATTTTTTTTAATGCACCATCCTTGTTTCGACATAAAGGAACCACATGAACCACATGACATACTGTTGTGTAATGTTCAAAGGCTAGATTTTAATGAATTGCATCACCACAAATGTCAGTGTGATTTTTAGTAAGGTTTTCTTACTTCTGGAACCAACTTCTTCAGCACTGTGGCTCTCCGTAGAGAAGAGTCAGAATATCAAATATGTATCAAATCCATAAAACTAGTTGTCGGAATTTGGTAAGGTCATGCCATAGTGACATAGTTGCTTCATCAAAAACTGGCCCAGAACCTCAAAGTGAATTGATTTAAACTGCAGTTTGTACATTGTACAATGTGAACATTTTGAAATATCTCAACAACTATTTGATGTATTGCTATTAAACTTTGTACAGAATATCATGGTCCTGCTGGGATCCCTCCCCTTCTGCCATCAGCCTCTTAACCTTTTAACCAGATAATCGACATTCTGGAGACACCCCCACCCCATATTTTTGTATTTTATTTATTGATTTGAGTATTCATTTTCTTCTCTCTACGTTTAATCAATTTAATCAATGATTATTATTATTATTGCTATTATTTTCCCTGCTACCTTATTATCTTATTATTGTTATTATTGTTATAATTAATTACTCCAACTGCCTGAGATGATACTGTTGTTGTTTGCTTGGTTGTGATAGATGTGTGTGTCATATTTGTGATTGTTGTGTCTCTTGTGCATGTTGTTAAATCAAAAAGTAAATTATAAAGTTCTATAATAAAAAAAAGAAGAAATTCAGGGTCCCCCGAGGATACTGACTTTCATGATCCCCTGACCTTTCCTCTAGTGCCACTGTGAAGTTGACACTTGTGGTTGAGTGAAATAGTTTAACAACTATGAGATGGATTGCCATGAAACAGCTTTGGTGATGTTCTGACTTTTCCTCTAGCCCCACCAATAGGTCAAAGTTTTGACTTACTGACTGTTGATGTATCTCAACATCTACTTGATGGATTGGCACAAGATTTGGTTAACACATTCATGGTCCCCAGAGGATGAATTGTAATAACTTTGATCTCCTGTTGTATCATCTGGTCAACTTTTCATACAGCCAAACACTTTAGTTTATGACCAAATACCTGCTCAAATCCATGACATTCCCATTTAACTCAGCTGTACTTTGTGTTTAGTGCTAACACACTTAACCAACACAGCGAACATGGCAAACATTATACCTGCTAAAACCTCAATATGCTGGTATTTTCATTGTGAGCATTTTGCTCAAGTACAGTATCTACTAGTATGGCTAGACTTGTATTTTTGTTTACTGATGAATCAACTGGGAGAAGTTCATGTCCATCCAAACCTTGGACGTGCTCTGCCAGTCATTTTTTTAAATCAACAGCAACATGTCTTTCCTGAAAGTGTCCCCATTACTCCAGATAATCCACAGAAAAAGGACTATTTCCTCGGTAGAAGGTAGTTCCAATGTCATTTGTCAGTTCTGGAAGCACCGCAAACATTCACCTCCATTGTGTTGGGGTGGAGGCAGATTAGACTGATGTCTTAAAATCTGGACAAATGAAACCAAAACTGTTTGCATGGCTAGAAGAGGTAAGGGAGGAAATATGTGTTTTTGTTTGTCAATTTTCCCCCATAAATCCTCAAGTCAAACAAAGGTAATATCTCAAAAATTACTATTCTGTTCTTGTTTTTCTACCATCTTTTCCTTTCTCTCATGCTGACTTATTCCTTATGGTGATAAGGATGGATAGATAGGTGTGCGTGTGTGTGACAGAGAGAGAAGGAGAAAGAAAGCGAGACAAAAAGAGAGAGGACAGATTGTGAATGTGCGAGGAGAAGGCGGCGACGGGTTTCACCTAAAGCGTGCTTCATTACCATGCATCTGTCAGAGCGCCGACGGAGGTCTTGTTGCCAATGGCAATGTGGAAGGGAGTTAAAGAGCATCAGCATCTTTTTCTCTCTGCTCCCCCCCCCCCCCCCTCTCTCTCGTTGTCTGTCTTTCGCCACTGTCTCTCTCTCTCTCTCAGTGAATGAGAGCAGTTAAACACATCAGCATGTCTGTCATCGCTCTGGCCTTGCCGTCTGCAGACGCCGACACAGTGCAGACAAGAAAAGTCCATTATCGCTTCCCTCAGTGTGACTATTTATCTCTCTCACCATCTCGCCCTGTCACTTGCAAACCCACCCACCAACCCGCCCCCCTCCCCCCATACAACCACACACACACACACACACACACACACACACACCAGCCAACTAGGACTGTGACGGGTAAAACATTGCATCACTTGTCTTTCTGTCTTTCAGTGAGAGATGCTGAGCACCCTACTTTTCCAACGGGGTGTGTATGTCGACCTATTCTGTGTGTGTGTGGGGTTGATGGGGAGAATATTCTGGCACTTAAATGTGTGTGTTGAAACTGACAGAATAATGCTCTCCCTTTCCCCAGCAACCATCATCCATGTGTTCTTTCCACAAGACATTTAACCCCAAACTGTCCCAGCGGGTACTCTCAGAGACCAACAGCCGAATCATATTGCTCAGTTTCGTCTCTTTCGTTTCTCAGGACAAATATAAAAGGTAAGAAAATATACCGAATGGACTTAAATGAATAATTCAACAGTTTTGGGAAATGCACTTCTTTGCACTGTGGTTATTTGAGAGTGAGATAAGAAGATTTATACCAATCTCATGTTTGGAGCTGGGTGTCAAGATGTGTTTAGCTTAGCTTAGCTTAAAGACTGGAGGCAGGGGAAAATAGCTAGCCTGACTTTGACCAAAATAAAAAAATATATAATATATTATTGGTAGGTGTATTTTTTCTCTTTGGGTTTTCTCCCTGCTTACATTCTTAATGCTAAGCTAGGCTAAACATGTCCTGATTCCAACTCTGTGTTTAATGCACAAACACCAGATTGATATCAATCTTTTTCATCTCACTCTTAAAGGGAAAGAAAAGAAGCGTTTTTCCCAAAATGTAAATTCTACCTTTTACTGTTTGATGAACCAAGTCAGTTGAGCTGTGAATGTGCAGCTCCTGAGCTATCATTTCCCTCTTGTTGCTATGCAGATGTCAATCTTCCAGCCTTCAAATACTGTGAGACAAATTCACAACTTTGTAGTTTTAAGACAGAATACCTTTGAAAAAAGCAGCTCAGATCCATTCCAAACTTTTTCCCCGGACAGTTTGGACTTTTGGCAATGTATCAAACTGCGCTGGAGCAAGGCACTCGCCTGCTGTGACCCTCATTTTAACTACAAAAACTCTCATTAATGGCAAAGCCAGTCCTATTTTACCTGCTGTCATCTCTTCAAACACACAACTCCCCCTCCCCCTCCCTTGTATTGCTTTGTAGTGTTGAGGTGGAAGCGGCGTGTGTAAAAGTGGAATGGTTGACTGGTCAGACAGGACGACGGGGTGGGAAAAAAGCCTATCCTATCAGGTAGAACCTCCATCAACACTGCAGAGACCTCTCTGCTTTCAAGCCTCCAGCACACTGACAGAAAGCTTAAAGGAGCTCTTTTAAAGTGCCGGCTATCTTCTGAGGCTGAAAAGGAGAGAGACTTGCACAGACACAAGAGCAGTCTGTCACAAGTCCAATTGTACAGCGATGTACTAAAGTGAAGCACACACAGATGCAGCTGAGTCGGCGTGGGAGTGAGGTGGAGAGAGGTGAGTTTGGAAGTCTTGCAGCAGGGGGAAGTAGAATACGAACAGAAACAAATAACCAGAAAAACTTTCAGCAATAAAGCATCAGAGAGAGAGGTGCAGCTAAGAAACATCATGTGGTCCTCCCACTCGTGGTATGAATGATCTAATATTGATTTGATGCATATTGATAGTTATTTGAGAGAAAGGTGAGGTCATGTTAGAGCATGAGACATTTCTCACCTGTTGCCCTGCTTTTGGCTTCTTCAGTGCAGGTGATTCCTTGCTAGACTATCAGGAGACAGTATTACGAAAGAACTGACTCTTCTCCGGTGCACTTCTGTGCTGAAACACACCCCGAAGGAAGCGCCACCGTGTTGTCTCTGCAATCGAGGCAAACGGCATGCCCCATGTTGTGTTCCTCAACCAACATTTACTCCCGTATTTATCTACATCGCCAGACCCAGCTGCAGACCGCTGATTGGTTTTGCCTGAGTAATGAGCACAATCGACAGAAAGTACAATTTAATTAGGAGCCACGAACAGCGACGCTGAGATGGAAGATACTGGAACAGGACGGGGATGGCGACTAATGGAACAACGCCTTCCCAGTGTTCCATCATTGCAATCTGATTTATTAATTACCCATGGCGGTGGGGTTTTTATCTCCCCCGTCACGCAAATTGGCAGAAGAGACACACTCGCGCATGCACGCTCACAAAGAAAGGCAACATTTGATATCTTGGGGAGGCTTGTCTTCCCTCTGTGTGACGGTGGTCTCTGTGACTCGCAGCAGGTTTATATCAATGAGCATTTAAAAGAAGGTGTGACTGACGGTTTAGTAAACTCAAAGCACACAGACTCCACCGGACATCTCTGACCTCAAATACACCCATCATTATTTCTTAGGTGGAGAGGGCAAGGTTGGTGTTGTCATTACATGCAGTCTACTTTCTGCTGCTGTTATGGCAGGTACTAACATCGCAGCCGTGAGACAGTCGGAGGAAAATAAAAATAAAATCCCACTTTAATATCCAGCTGCTGGATGCCTCTGGCAGGGATTAGAACCAGATTACGCTTGAGTGCTCCACACGTCCTCTGTAGTATACTGTACATCCAAAGACACAATTACTGAGACAGACAAGCATACAGAAAGTACAAAATGGCACACACAGATACAGTGTGACTATTAGCATAGAGGGAGATGCATCCTGTAGCTGTCTTGCTCATGTCGAATCAAAGCTGTGCAGTAGTTAAAAGAAGCAGACATACAGTAGCCTAAGTGCTGAGACATATATGTGGCCACTGAGTATTAATATATGTGTGGCTGTTTTTATCCTCTCTAATGCTACGACACTGTAGCTATAACAAATCTCCAACAAACCTACCAGATCATATCCTTTGTTTGTTGGCATTTTCAATAATTGTTGCTCTTAGCAAGGTTGACCAAAACCTGTTAGATTGAATTTTGCATGAGGAACTGCTTCATTTTAATTACAAAAAAAGCGACTCTTTCCAGAGTCACTTCTCAATGCTAATTACATTTAGCCTCTGGTGTGATTTTCTTTTAACTTTTACAGGAGCCAGAGTTTACACGAGGAACTGCGCAACACACGCTGAGAATGAATCACCAGCGATATGCTGCCCATGGGTGGCAAGTTGTGCAGACCACATTGTTTGTAATTTCAAAAGGTAAGCACAGAGCCCACATCCATTCTTTTCGACGACAAATTATATCACTGCAGATGAGTGAGCTGCCACGCCTATGTCAACAGCTTCAATGTCGTCTGTCAACTAACTCTATGTGAGGAAAATGAACCCAAATCTATAGAGAAACATGTAAAGATTGGTTTATTTTATTCGTGCAGTTACACAGACACAAAATGATTAATAAGCAGTGAAAATAAGGGCATATAATTTCCAATATAAAAATGAAAATTACAAATACAAATTAGAAGAAATTGAAGTTTTATTTATTTTTCTGCTGCTACATTAGTGTTCCCCAGTGGACGTGAAGATTTCTATACTGTAATTTGATTGGCACAATATCTGTGTGGGCGGACACTAAACATAGTTTGTTGCTTTGTACCTTTTGTGATTTGAGCACCACGTACATTACTGTGTGTCATGATTCGTAACGTATGGAGTGCAGAGGTTACAGGACTGTTCCAACAGACAGTGAGTTTAACAGTCTGGTCATTTTCCTTCACCACAACTGAACCCATATAAGAGAGGCAACTAATACCCTCCTGTGTATGATGTCGAAAGACCACTAAGTATGCAACAGCTGCCAATGACTAAGCAGGTGTTGAAACAACATGAATGAAAAGAATCATCTAGTGGGAAGAAGCGCTAACGTTAGCAAGCTAAGCTAACCATCTTCAGCTAACCATCTTCAGCTTCAGCAGAAAAATAGCCACAATAGCTAATTATAGTTTATATTTCTTAACACAAAATGTGATGAGATAACTTTGAACAAATCAAAATATGTCAGGAAATCAAGTAATGGTCATCATATTGGTAATAAATGGGAGTGTGCATTGTGTGTGCATACACATATATAAACAGTCACATACAAACCATCACAAGATCATGAATTCCAAGAAGCGCTACAACAAAATGTGTTCCAGCACACACCTTTCCTCCCCAAACCACCCGCACTACTTTCATCTCTCTCTCCCTCTGCCTCCACTTCGATGCAAAAGACCTTGATGTCACTTTGAGGGTTTGCCACGGCACATTTCCACGGCAAATCTAGCGTGTTATGCCTGTGCCAGCATTGCCAAGTCCTCATCTTTCATCAGGATGACTCACAAAGCAAGGCCGAAACACAAATGTCTCTCTGCCATTGAACCCCCCTGGATGAGAGAAAACATGTCTTCATATTAAAATAAGAAAAGTAATGGATTCGCACTGATTGGCCTCCGCTGCCTCCCAACTCCGAGTCCGTTTGGTGATCAAGCCTTGAGCAGGTGTAATAAACGGTGGCCTTGTGGCTTGCATTAGAGGATAAAATAGCTTTTTCCAATTGTGGAAAATTAATTGTTCCCTGAATGTCCCACATGCTTAGGAGACCACTGCTGAGTCATGAAGAAAAAGTGAGCCATTTGTAGAATCATGCAAAATGTCAACATGATATGTGACATTCACCAACAAGCCAGGACTTCCTTCTAAACGCCATTTTCTCATGGCAAAAGAACTAACGACGGCGAAAAAAACCACCAACCTCGTTCAGTACTCCCTTGTATTCCCCTGAGGTGACGAGAATTCACATCCAGCTTGCGCAAAATCAATGATCACTCGAGTTCACGGTACAAAAAGAGGCGGAACTCATATGAACAGTGATCAAACAGGGTGGCAAACCAGTCCCTGAGGCATGCCATCTTCCATCCTTTCATAAAAAGCCTACCACACACACAGTCACATATACAAACACACACGCAAGCTCTGAACCTCTGCAAGCCAGCTAAAGCAACATTTGATTTGAGGTGATGGAAATGAAGGAACGCAAGCTTGTAATCCTGTAAGGGGGACTCCAGCGCGTTTGAAATGGGTCCCAGTGGCGGTGCGGTACTGGCTCTGGGGCATTGGTAAATCAATCTGTCTGCAGTCACACAGCCAAATGAACACGGGGAGCTAAGTAAGAGAGCGGCGGGTGCGGCAGTTCATTTATGAAATGTATTAGGATTTATGAGGCAGTGAAGTGTAAAGGTGCTTTATTACTCTCCCACTGCCGTCAGTCCACCAAGATGGAAAGCAGAAATGACACTCTAAATGTTTCAACTCCTGTTTTCTTTCATGCTCTCTAATGGCAGGAAACTGACATAATGAATAAAATTCTGAAATTAATTTGGAAAACCTCTCATGTTTTTTTTAATCACTTTTCTATTTTTATTCCGGGAAGATCTATTCATACCCTTTCTCTGTGGTCAATATATATGCCGTGTTGTGCTTACCTACACAGCAGGACCTATGAGAGTTGCCTACATGGTCTTCAGGTCACATTATCACTCAACCTCCAACATTCCACCTGATGCCATATTTGCAGGGATTTTTCAAAGAGCAAATGTCTATGAGCTGCCATTAACATGCTACACTGTGACTCCTTGTTGAACCAATCCTGAAAGCCGACCAGGTGTGGAATGTGAGAAAATGGTGCTGATCTCCAGAAGCCATATGAAGCAGAAGGAATAAGATGATCTTGTGTGTGTGTGTGTGTGTGTGTGTGTGTGTGTGTGTGTGCCTGTGTGTTTATGTGTATGTGTACATTGTGTGTGTGTGTGTGTGTGTGTGTGTGTGTGTGTGTTAATATGTGTGTGCGTGCCACGGGACCAAAATGTGAAGAGTGGTTTTGCTGGTTCAGTGCATCCTGGTTGAGATCAAAATCATCTCAAACTTGTGTGAATGAGGTCTCCGAGGAGACCTTGAACTATGGAGACCTCAGACCATGGAAAAAATGGCCAGCTCATTGGTTTGTGGTAGATTGTGTGTGTCCGTGTGTGCGTAGACATACTATCTCAATAAATCTCAAAAGGAGTTTTTTTTTTCTTTTTCTTTTTGATAATTATGTCACTCAGTAATGACTGAATTTGTGCTGCAATTTGCGTCACATTTTCTGTCAATTTGTGATAAACTGTGGTAATATTTGGACTGGACGACACACAACACTACCTAGAAGACAAAATTCAGGGCCAATAAAGGTCAGGGACCCATATTTATCAAACTGCTAAAAATGAAATTTAGACTGGAAATAAAAGTAAACATCCTTCACTTTTACTACTACATGCAAACTAAAAAATGAAGAATAAAAGCTATTTATCAAATTCAATCAATCAAATGTTTTATGACTTAAAAGTGCTCTTAAATTTAAGAGAGCTCCAGAGTTCTTAGTTTTGCAATGATTGTACAAAATATGATGAACAAAATGTTAGCTTAAACCTGCAATAAATGCTTTTTTGTTGATATGTTGAACAGCGTTAGGATTCGTTAGGAGCTGTGTTTCTGGCCACCTGATGAACATAAGTCCTGTATTCACTCTCCTTTAGCTCTGTTTTTGGCCGAGGTGAGATGCAAAGTTGAGTGATAATTTTCTATAGTTTCATTACAAATAGCCTACCATATTACATATTGTCATTTGATAAATTGTTATTATAAAAATATTGATTATAGCCACTTTTTCCGCTCATCTCTGTACGTTTACGAAGCAGATTAATAAAGGCCTGGGAACTGTCATCCTCACCTTAATTAACACCATACCAGGCAAATTCATGTCTAATCGCACCCACTCACATCTTTCCATGTGTGCAATCATGACACCTGTTATAAGTTTAATAAATATGGGTGCTGGGCTCCAGATACATTTTTGCAAGAAAATCTGCAAGTGACCAAGTTTATTTGCATAAATATTGGGGATTTGGCAAAATTGAAAGCTTTTGGAAATAATGAAGGGATCGGATTGAGTTTGAAGGTTCGGTCGTCTGCTGATGGAGGTCAGGACATGTGGCTTGAAAGTTCAGAAAGAAATCTAAGAACTTGTGTCAAACTACTACAGGGTTTGCTTGAATTCGCTTTAATTTTGTGATCATAAATTACTGGATTCGCTTGCTGTCATTCCTTATTTTGCATGTAGAATGAGTGCATGACAGCATGATGAGCATGTGTGTGTTTTTGTGTGTGTTCCCTTTGACATTTCCTACGGCCTCTTGACTTCCCACCCAGTAATGAAATAATCCCTATAGGGAATATTTCATTAGCACCCAGTGTGAGGAGCAGAGAGGAAGGAACAGTACCTGACCTAACACTCACACCCTGAAGATGCCACGTGCTTCCTGAGAAAACACAGAGTCTGCTTTACTGTCGTTTTTGCTTTTGCACACCAGCAGCAGCTGCGAATATAACGGATGGTGGCGACTGTTTACTGGGGTTATTAAGCAACCGCTTACAATCTGCACGTCCTGACACATTTCATCATCTAATGACAACTAATTATGTGACCGCCTAATGTTGGGTTTCTCTGAGGTCAGGTTGCCACTGTTTGCCGTTTGCCATGCTGAGAATGCTTTTTGGAAATACAGAGGTAATTATTGGTGAGAGCCGCTCTCTCATTAGAAACGCTGTGTATCTGAGCAGTGCAGAGAGAGTGAGAACAAAATCTAATTATCGCCCTCTTCTCACCCACCCCTCTGCGACATCAATACTCCATTATAGCACCTTGTCCCCAGGGTGCCGATAAACTCTGACTCCTACATGTGTGCAGTGTGCATGTATACATATACACACAGCTATGGTGCGGGAAATCATTAAAAAATGTGCATTTTGCTACATTTACTTATATACAACGTGGTTTGAAAAATCTGAATGATATAATTTGAAATTTACGTGCACTGTGTTGCTTTTTTGTGTGTATTTGGACGTAGTACGTAACAATTCTGAGATCTATGTGATAATGAAAGAGATTTTGCTCAACTGGCTGAATTTGTTTCACTTATTCAGTTGGTCTCTGCACTAAACGATGTGGCCGACGCGGTCACACACTAGATTCTTCATTCAGATTTGGGACATAAGGGATTTTCCTGTCTTGTGAAAACAAATGCAAGAGATGCTGGTATTTCATGGGACTTTACGTGGCCAGATGGAGCTTGATGTGGAACAGCAGTTCGTAATCGTAATTGCTGCCTGTACACAATTTTTTTTTTAAATAATAAAAAAAGCCAAGCAGAATTTTGAGGAGAGAAATAATGTCAGACATTAGAGATGCAAGAATTATGGATTGTGTTTTAAGCTCAGGCCAATCTAGAATTCAAAGAATTGTGATGTCCAAGGAGCCTGTGCATGTATTATACGTACATCCACATTCAACCCATAATTTCGAAAATAGCTGCCACTTCTTCTTGGTTTCTCTAAGATCACTCATTGACTGCAGTTTATCATAAAAATCACAGCTTGTCATCATCTATCTCTAACTTTGTGATGCAGATTAAAATCAAGCATGCTTGAAAAGACTGGTATGTCTTCAATAACTCCAGATTGCGTCAGATAGTATGCCATTAACCTGCTAACATGTATGGGCAGCAGGAACAACAGTCAGCACTGCCTCGGCTTTGAGGTGATTATCTTTGTTCTCACAAATTTGTCAGGGACAGCTAAATCCAGGCTTTTGTCTTCTACACTAGGCTTCTCCTGGCCTTACGGTTCAAAATACTCAAGAGGCACAATTTCTGTTGTCCAGTACATTTCAAGACTAGTCTCTAGTGTAGGATTTGTGGTTGGCTAGAGACAGTGCAGCATGAAGTGCTGTATTGGTGGTGCTGTGGCCAATACGAAAAGGAATGCCAACTAAGACTTGAGCGTGAAAGTTCATTCTTCAGCTTGAAAACAGTAGTCTGACATACAAATCTTTATTTAAGGTGCTCACTAATGTTGGTGAGGACACGTCTGTATTATTTTTGTAGCTTTGTACACACCAAAGTAATTGCTGAGATCTTAAAACAGGGTTTCCTAAAAGTTGATTCAACAAAGCAACACATGCGGTCAGATGATCAGACAGGTTGTAAACAAACCATCTAAGTCCATCACAATTTATAGACCAACTTTTTGGTTTGACTTTAACCTACCATATTTGTCCATAGTTGTGCACACTCACGGTTTTTCTTTTGTGAGGAGGGATTATTATTGATTATTATAAAACTCAAGCTTGTAATAAACAGACTGTAAAAAAAATGGACGTAGTCACCGTGACGTCACCCATTGGTTTGTGGACTGCCGTTTTGAAGCCTCGAGTTTAGCATTTTGACCGTGGCCATCTTTTATTTTTGGAGCCAGAAGTGACCATATTTGGACGAGAGAGTGGTGCTGACCCTAACGCTAGCTGCTAGATTGGTTAGCACGGTGCATTTACAAACAATGGTTAACTGTGATCATGCTAATGCTAATTTCCGCTAGTGAAAAACAGGCCTAAAACCATTAAAACAAAATATACTTACCGGAAAAACGGAACAGCCGATTCCTTAGAGGGTCTTTTAATACAACCAAATGCTGAACAAGACTTTTTTTAGGCGACCAAAATGTTACAATTAACTTTCATGAACTGAAAACACACTGTGAAATAGTGGCAGCTACGCCTATACTCTGTGAATCTGGGGTTTTGCCATGGTTATGTCATGTTTTCAACGTTGTTGCCGTGGTAGCAACTTGTCAATCACAAGGTAGCCACGCCCTAAAACATACGCTGCTTTATCGTCTATTTTACTCTAAATGGGACCATCATTTACAAAATGAACATCATGCTGTATTGAAGAAGACTTGAAACTAGCGATTGAGACCATAAACTCATTAGGAAACTGTTTACTGAGGTAATAAATCAAGTGAGAAGTAGGGTAATTTTCTCATACACAATTTTCTCTCCACACAATCGGACTTCTCGCCCCCTGCTTGCCATTAGAGATAATGCAGGTTCAAGTCACTTCCACATTGGCTTCACGTTTCAAGACAAGACCTGCAGCACAGCGAGGAGGCAAAAAAAGCTCGTAAGTGGACCTTTTTTTTTCTGTCAAATCTCATGCACTTGTGATTGGTGAAAAATCTGCAAGCTTTAAAAATCATGCTAGAAAACACAGTCTAAAAAATAAAGTCCTGACATTTATATTTATTGGTTGTAGTCTTAAAATAATTTAAAATGATCTTATGTTATTCCCATTCATCAAAAATTGTTAATCTATATATTATTTTGGCTATAATAACATGCTCTGACTGCCAAGGTCAGTACGATATGATATTAAAGTTGCATGTTGGTCAATATGAAATTAAAGTTGCCTGAATTTCTATATGATATGGTATTAATGTGGGTCTAGTCACCCTTTTTTATATCTTTTAACACATCTTTTACAGGTTGAGAGGCCACAAAGGAGCTCAAGTGCATCTTAAGATAAACTTGCAACCCAGCACTTATGGTCTTACCTCAGGCACTTTGTCAGCCCTCTAATGTCTGATGTTGAACTTGGAAATGATAAGCCCAGGGTAAAGACTGCTGGAAGAATGGAAACAAGTTGAGTCTGTATTTCTCTTGCACTCAGCACTCAAGAGGAACTACAGTAGGTGGGCGGTTTTTCTCCGACAAAGAGACAGAGAGAGAGAGATCGACCAGGAGACAGGGAGACGTGTGGAGTGGGTGGCGGTGGTGGTGGCAGACTCAGTGAGGCAGGAGAAAGGAAGGGAGGGAAGGTAGAGTGATAATTCTGTGTCGGAGACGGCATGTGGGAGAGAGAGAAAGGTTTGCGTAGGGAGGATATATTACATGCAGTTCCATTAGTGTGTGTAATGGTGCTGAAAGGCTGCGTCCTGGTGCTGTTGACCGTGATGGTAGTAGGAGTTGAATTAAACAGTCCCTGTCAGGCAGCGCTGGTCACATACTGGGCTATCAAAGAGAAACACACCACACACAACTCCTCTTATTCAGCCATATCACAACATCAGCTGAAGCCTTTGTTCTGCTTTAGTGACAGAGGGTATGCTCAGCACGGGACAAACTCAGTAATGATGACGCATGGTAATTGCCTCTGTAGGGTGTACAAATTTACACTTGGCATTGTGTGGGCACAGGTAATTGCTTTTCACATTGCCAGCTCAATAACAGTGATAATGTAATAATTGTTAGATCATGTAAAAGTGGTCAAAAAATTTCTCTGAAAAGCTGCTGAAGTTAAGAATGATGTCCTCAGACTGATGTTATATTTTTTTTAAATACACATTTAGCTAATTATTTAACCTTTATTAAACACTTTAACACCCAGTTTCAGTTGTATACTCTGCCGTTCATTGTACAGTACCCAAATAATTTAATGACAGCGCATACTGAGGCTAATCCATTGTTAAATGTATTACATCTTCATGTTCATATTTGTAAGACTACAAGTTTTACGTGTATATATCTCATCAGAGATATATCAGCATCTCATGGATACAACAGTAGGTGATAAAAGTCAATTCTTTGTTTACGCGGACGTCGTTCCTTGCTCCACTATGGCAGGGGACAGGTCAAAATAACAGCAATAAAGGTACACATGACTGCCAGCACAAAGATCCACTTGGTATGGCTAACTTGATAGATGATGAAAGTAGAGCCTGACCGATATTAGGGAGTAAAAAAATTCTCATACTGATATATCGGCCAATATTCTTTTCACACATTTTTTTGCAATGATCCCTCAAATATCAAACACTTTTGACAAAGATTTGTAATGGAGGCAGGATATTTTACAGTTTAACAATAAACTTTATTGTACAAAATGACAGTACACTGAAACCGTAAACTTCAATGGGAATTTAATAATTATAAATAACTATACATAAAAAACACAAATAGAACAATATATATATATATTAAGAAAAACATAAAATACATAAAATGCTGCATATATAACTTAAAAAAAAAAAAATAGCAGCGCATATCAGACAGCATTTACACCAATACCAATATGATACCAATCTGTGATAAAATTATAAAATCGGCCGATCAATATATCGGTCTGGTTTTAGATGACACTTTATATTAGCTGCTAACTTCACAATGGATTTCTGCACCATCTTGTGGAGGATTTTGTCCTCCATATTTTACAGTGTAGTTACCCTAAGAGAGGAATGATTAAAGCATGAACATGAACTCTGTCAGTGTATTAAAGGAATAGTTTTTGGGACATTTTGGGAAAGACGTATTTGCTTTCTCACCAAGCATTAGACAAGAAGATCGATACCACTCTTATATTCGTCCGTTAAATATGAAGGTGCAACCAGGAGATTTAGCTTAGCTTAGCATAAAGACTGGAAATAAGCTAGCTGTCCCCCCTGCGTCCAGTGTAAATTTTTACACCTTAGTTTTTGTTTTAGTGTGTCAATTTTTTTTTTTGTTACACTATTAAACTCTTCATTTTTACCCAACTGCTGCCCTAAACAAAAAGAAAGAAACTGAGATATACACACTGTTTTCGTAGATGCCAAATTTCACCAGCAAACTTGATTGTTTATCGTTGGTGTCTGAACCTTATTCACCGCAGAGACCTTAGGGCTCGCCAGAAAATGGACCAGGGTCATTGTGAATTATGCAAGCCACAAGGAATACTGATCAATAGAGGTTTTAAGTGCTGTAAGTCCAGCCTACATGACATATTGATCCAGTTGCACGTCTTGTTGGTGCACTTGTGCATGAAATTCATTGTGTTACAGCAGCCATCTTTTCAATGCAAGGGTCTTAAACCCCTCAGGTTCCTTTACTCTCTCTGTTTACCTTTACCCAGTGTAATTGAGAACACACAAAGGTCAATTAAGTGTCATTGGTCAAAACTGGCTTCATGCTCATGGTTGTAGTACATGTAGTGTGTAGTGTATTTTGTTAAAAGAACCTGAGTAGTAATCAATATGCTGGTCCATCACTTCATAGAGTGCAGAGGGACCTGAAACCAGCTTCAATTGAAAATCACCCCTTAACCATCCCCATATGTACTGTAGGTATTGAGTGGTCATCTCTGCTCATCTCTCTGTTGATTGGGGAACTGTGACTATAGTGTTCACAGAGACACCTGTGATCCTTTGGGGTTGTGATTTAAAGGCCAAGCATGAAAGGTAACAATATAAGTTTTAGAAGAAAAGAAAAGAAAACAAGTAAGAGGAATAGCATATTTGGTTCAGAATGTCAGAGTGATATTTATGTTTTATTGGCTGTGTAAAATTATCAAATTATTCATCATTGACTAAAACAATTCATTTACACATTCATACGGGGCTGCAAGCAAGAATGCTAAACAGCTATTTTTGAGGAATTACATCACCTCAAGCTAAAACACTTTTTCCTCAACTTTCCCTGCAGGTACTATTTGGTTTCAATATGTTGATTCTTATCCAGTTTTGTTATTTAACACTGTGTCGTGTTCATTTAAAGTGTATTTCAGAAAATTGCAAAACAAAATAAAAAGTGCTTAATGCTCAATATTCCCCACTCACCTGTGGTACTGTATTTAAATCATGTGCAAAAAATACAGATATAAAACAAAGAAAAGGACGCTAAAATTATGAATGACATTTGATTCATGAGTTAAATTCCTACATGTTTATATAGGTGTTATAATATAGAAATTCAATGCCTGCGTTACAGTTGATGAGCATCCAAATAAAATCTTTTTCCTTCTCAAACACAAGTGCAGTTCATTTTCTGCATACATTTACAACAATCTACACATGTGATACTAACATGTTATGTCATATACTGCAATAGTATGTTCAAATAATAGTCCATCATTTTGGGATACTGATACCACTTTTAAGTCCAGTAATATGAGGCTAAGTTAGCATAACTTAGCACAAAGACTGGAAACAGGGGAAAATAGCTAACCTGGCTCTGTCCGAAGGTAACACTGTCTGCCTCACGGTGACAAGAAGACTCCAGGAAGTTAATGTGCCTGGCTGAGAAGTAGTCCGGCACTACACTACAGCATGTTGTTTTTACACTTAAGTTTTTGTATGGATAAAACAAACGTTATGTAATATGTTAATTAGTGATCTTTAGAGGTGCTGGTAGACAGATTTTTTTAAAATCTTTGAACAGTCCCAAGCTAGCTGTTTCTCCCGCCTCCAGTTTTTTATGCTAAACTAAGCTAACCAGCTACTAGCTTTAGCTTCATTTTTAGCATACAGACATGGGAGTGGTACCAAGAGTAATATACAAAATGCTGCAGTGTCAAGAGAAACTTCAATATGCAATACTGAAATGTTATCATATATAATAGTATATTGAGCATCCAATATGTTTGGTGATAGAACCAAAACTGAAAATGGCTTTTCTTGTTGGTAAAGCTACCTCTACATTGTGTCTTATGTTTTACAGATTACAGTCTATATGAGTACACAAAAGCAGATATCTTAAGAAGTAGAAAGTTAATTTCACAATCGTTTCAAGCATCTAGCAGACCACAGAAAGATGAAACTTTTTTTCCAGCTTGACAAGTTTTACACTTGATAAGTACTAGGACACAAAACCATCCCCAATTATAATATCAAAGTTGATGAAAATGTTCTGTGTTTCAGTATATTAATATTACAAGCTCAGACTCAGGAGAGTGTGGTCAGAGAAAATAAAGTCTGAAGCAAGAGGAGGATTGAGTGAGAAGAAAGAATGTGCGAGCCAGAAGGACACAGACCAAAAGAGAGAGAGAGGGGGAGATAGAGACAGAATCTCATTAACGGTCTGAGTAGTCTTTGGCCTTGGCCTTTAATGTGATGCTATGTCTCTCAGTCTTTGCCAGAAGCTGCCAACTTTCCCCCTCCCACCCTCCCACCCTCACTCTGCGCTCTCTCTCTCTCTGTCTTCTCTGTGTCTCTCTCTTGCTCTATCCTTTCCTTTTATTACTCTTGCATCTCCTCTCCCCCGGCTTCTCAGTGTTTTTCTCCTGCACTTCTTAATGCTGCGGAGCATGGCGAGATGGGTATTATTTATTTATGGTCATGCATTGTCTGTGTGCGTGGGCTTAAGTAATATTCATCTGAGCTGTGCTGCTATAATACAAAGCCTCATTCCTTCTCATATGCGAGGGATGAAACATGAGCACTGGAGCCTGCTACGGTCCCCGAGTCTGAATGCTACCACCTCAAAGTCGAGGGAGTGCGGGTGAGGGGGGGGGGGCTTGTACAGCTCAGTGTGCTTTGTTAAGAACTAAGAGGACAAACTGAGTCTACCCTTTTTGTTTCTCTATTACTTGCTTTGCTTCTTTCTTTAGCAATTTTCTTCTATTTTTTCATACCGTTTTTCTTTTTTGCTCATGTACTCTCCTTTTCTTTCCTCTCATCCAGAGCTGCAGGGCAGGTCACTGCTGTAGAAGTTGGGATGCAGTGAAGCAGAAGACCTTTATTCCACTGTAGCATCTTATGCCATTAAATGTGTGCTGGTGTTTTCCATCTGCCTCAAAGCACGTTTTAATGGCTCATCACATGACTTAACAACAACTCAACTCTTGTGAGGTTTCAGAACGATTCTTCTCCTTGAGCAAGACTTGGTTAGACACAACAACGTACAGACCGAATCAAGCGAAACGTAAAGAAAAACCTTTTTATTTCTCTGTAGGGTCCTTTCCATAATGTTGTCAGACACTTCAACACTTCGGATTACATTGCAGCCCGTTTCGTGGCTGCCAGCTAAAGCGCTGTCGCTCAATACTCGACCAATTTCAAAAATTGTCATCTCCATTAGTCACTTAGACACAAAAAGATGGGAAAATAGGGTCCAGGTTGAAAAATATCGAAGTTTCCCTTTAGATTGTTATAAAGGCACAGACATAAATTGCTAATGGTACATAAAAAGCTATGTGGGCTTGTTGAATAAAGAAACACATCTTATCAATGTTTGAAAGCTATAACATCACAGGGCTATGACGTGTTTCAGTCAGTAGCGCACCACAAAAGTTGCAACGCCGCCTTTCAAATGTCAGTCAAGAGAGGTGAATCTATAATGGTTTTATTCTATTTTGGAAAAATGCACAATAGCTGCAGTACCATGCTTTATATTTCCTCACACAAACTGAAGAAAATTCAAATTTCAGTTTGACTGAAGCCTCTTTTCTTTTAAAAATACAGGTGGGGGGTAAAGGATGACCGTGGTAGAACATAGTTGGGAGCTTGCAATCTGTTGCTAAAGCAATAGTAAGTTGTGTGTGGGTGTGAGAGCAGAACAGAGCAAGGAAGGAAAACTAGATACATAAGCAACCAAACAAGCAGAGAGTAGGAGCTTCTTTTTGGAATTAGACGGCAGTGGATGTCGTTCTAATTTCCTCCTCTCCTCCTCCCTCCATCTTTATCCCTGTTTCTGCCGAGCGAAGCCTAATGATGTCCCTTGTGAGAAGTGCTGGTTAACTGCTAGCCATCAACACTCGCAGCCAAATAGACACAGACGTGTGCACGCTCACATATACACACTGCACACCCTCACACACAACCTCATACATTCTGGCCAGCAGCTGGTAGCTTTGCCAACTATGTCCCCCTGACTTGAAGGAGATATGGGGAGCAGATGTGACTCTATTCTGCCTGACAGGTCTGAGAGAAGAAAACAAGAGCCAGCAGACTGAGAGGGGAAGGAGACATGCCATACAGGAGCCTGCCTCCACCCTTTACCGCATGGAAACATACAACTGATTAGTCTTACCATTATATGGCCATGGCCACATCTTCATTCTATGCAAAACATACTGAGCAGAGACCCAGGCTGCATCCCATTACCCTAGAAATACTCTTCCTTTCCTTCACTACTTCCTCCTTTCATTCCGATGCGTGCCCCCCGCCACCCCAGAGACATAGGGAAACACAATAAGCTGCTTCATTATCTCCTTTGCAGCAGCTTTGTTGGGGGAAACATGGGACTATCCTTTCAGGAAGCATTTTCATTGCCACGCCCAGCTACATTTTAAGCTGACATCTGCAACAATAACACACGATGAAAGCTTCCTAGAATATCAGCAGCCAACAGTGATAGGCTTAAGGATTTTTCACTAAATATTTTTGGATTTCAAAGATGCTTGCAAATATTTCAATAGGCAAGCCATTTGGCTTCAGTGAAATGTCTACAAGCTATAGCCAACATACAGTGACATTATTCTGGTTTTGATTATGAGGCAGATTCAGAAACAGTTTAATGGCGGTTTAAGTGTTGTGAGGATTAAGTCTTGTGATTCGCCAAAAGACTGAAAATCTGTGATGAAGCCACTTCATTGAAAATCAGCCTGATCCTCTGTCTGGATTCGGTTCCCCTCATTTACTTTTCAGCTTCAGCAGAAAACAGTGTGATCTGATCACAGCTCCCATTCTAAAATGATGTACAGTACAGCGTGTGACTCTCATCTACTTGACCCGAGGTGACAAGAGCCTACAGATAAAAAAAAAAAAAAACTTGATTTAAATTAAAGATGTAGCTGTTTATGCCGTCTCAGCTTGTGAATATTAAGCAGCACCACACCAAGCATGATCCAAACCCAATACTCCGTGGAAGCTGCAGTGTGAGGGCATGAGTTTATTTGAGCTGGAGTGATTTATAATGAATTCTTCCCATGAGGCATGAAGCCGAATAAACACAGTGTACATGCAAATACCGAATGATCAAGTGATAGTGAAACATTCCCAGAGGATATTTTTGAGTCGGTGACATTATCCATCATATTCAGACACTGTATGTGTGATTGTACAGTATGAGCGTTTGTGTGTTTTAAAAATCACTAGAGTTTACACACTATTTCATGAATCTGTAGGTGAAGGGCTTATCTGCAATCAAGCCCATTCCTTTTATATGGGGATTAAGGGGGAGTAATTAATCTTTAATCTCATCAGATAGGGTGCTCAGCAGTGTTTGCACGCTGGAATCTAACATGGTAGATGCAGCCATAAACCACAGCAACGTGCGCACATGCACACACATAGTTGGGCGATTAACGAGCAATTTGCTTTGTGTGTGCGCTAATCTGGGACAAGGCCATAATTGTACTTAGTGACAATAGCACAGAATGTTTGTTGGACTATTCATTACATGAGTCAGTATGAGTAGCTGTCAGGATCCTCCACACACACACATACACACACAAACACACACCCACAGGATTACAGCTGTTAGTCCAGTAGTTTAATACTGCTTCACTCATGTAATCACAGAGCACAATAGAGCACAGAGTACATCAGACATGTAGTTTTGCTAAATCCAGCCTGCTATTGGAAGAGCTGTCCCTACATTAATCTGGTGATGTTGGTATCTGAATGCTTCCATAAATCTGATGAGAAATTTCCGAGATAGCACACAGTCAGCACATACGCTTCACAGCAGGGTGTGACTGCCCACACTCTTGCCAGAACAATGGCGAGACAAGGCAACTGTATTTGTATAGAACAAGGTAACGTAATCATTAAGAGTATAATAAGGAAAAGTAATCAAAGAAAGACGAACAAATAAAGGAAAAAAGGAAGAACTACATTTCTGTACAAATCTAAAAACAGTCCAAATTTCTATCAAACGCAGTGAACAAAAATGTTTGATTTAGTCGGTTTTTTTCCTCCTCTAGTGGTATCCATGCAGATAGTTTTGATGGTACAGTCCACTCCAATACAATAACTGTCAATACACAGTATCGTATAGAGGTGAATGAAATTTTATTTGTGGTGCTAAAACTTAAAACTTCAACAGCAATGTAGCTTCCCGCTTACTAAGAATAACTCAAAGATCTTGCTGTGAACAGTTTTCACTAGAACTACTTTCTAGTCAAGAAATATATAAAAACTGTTGACTGTGGGTTGTGTATGTCAGTGGCTTGGCCTCCAATCTCTTTTGTCTGTTGTAAGCGTCCTGTCATTGACAACAGCTGTCATATTCCAAATGTGTTCATTTGAATGAATTGATTTCTACGCAGTATGTTATTTAACACAATATATTATATGAAAGTGGATATTGTTACAGTTCTATTTTCATACAAGACATGACTCTGAAATTGTCTAGGTTTAGGCTCGGGCTCTTCTTTTTTTTTTCAATTTTTCCTCAAGCACCGCCAGCAGGTTGACATTTAGGTGTAGGTTTAAAAGAAGGCGGTTTACAGCCTGAGGTTGTAGCTCGAGGTGCACTGGCACAGGTAAAATTAATACAATTTATACAAATTGATGATAAAATAATAATGATAAAATAACCTCTAATAGCCTCTGCCATTCATTATGTCATTACTCTGGTCTCCCCTGTAGGTTGTGACCAGGCTCAGTCCTGCTTAGCTTTTCCACAAGTCCACATGGAGTGCCTCAGAAATATTACCTGCTAAACATTAGTATTTAGCTCAAAGCAACGCAGTGCGCAAATACAGCCTCACAGAGTTGTTAATTTGGCTGTAGAGAAATGCCTTTTGACATTACAGTAACTAAATGTTAATATCAAAAGTATAGTATACAGTAGCCATTACATGGTTTACAAAGGTTTGTAATGGTTGTCAGCTTTTCTTATACTTTTTCACTCTCTGTAAATTAAGACACTAAATCTGTGATGCAGCACATCTTGGAGAAATAGGATGAAGACTAGGACACAATGACATTTAAGTTAACACACATGCATTGTATTGAAAGAAAAATGATACCAATATGTCACTGTTCAGTTGTTTTAACCAAAACAGGTTTTGAGAAGGGGATTAATAAGAGAAGCAACTCTTAGTTTGCAGAACTGACAGACCCAACACACACACACACACACAGACACACACACACACAGACGGACAGACAAACAAACACCACCTTGTCACAACTCTTTTTAGCTCTCATCTGAAATGAGAACATGCCCTGGGCCGCACTGGGAGGATGGAAGTCAAAGACGGAAAGAGAGAGAGAGAGAAGAGAAGGACAGGGTGAAATAAAGTGAAAGAGAAAAGCCAAAGGGGAGAACACGGAGTGATAAAAGGCCAAACCAGGAGAGGGAAGGGGGAGAGAGACAGACAGCAAGAGAGAAGGAGACAGGGGCTGTGGATCAGCCTGGAGGGGTCAGTGGTGTGAAAGAGTTGTGGTTCATTGTAATGTCTCAACCTCTTCCATTCTCCCCCCCCACCCATCCATCCCCGACCACAGGGCCCACCCCGCCTCCCATCCACACCCTCCAGCAGCTATTTAACATGGAAATTGATTTAAACAGAAGCTGAGATATCCGCAGTGGGACCTAAGGACAGGTGCCTCCAGTCAGCAGAGGAGAAGCTAATGAGAGGTGAGAGACCCGAGCAGAGGAAAGCAGAGAGCACAATGAGATGGGAGAGGAGAAGCAGAAATTAGAGGGACGGAGCACGGACTGGGGAAGAAATTGAAGTGAAATTGGAGAGAAATGAGGGAGTCGAAATGTTATAATTTCCAACTCAATTCCCAGCTAACTGCAAGACGAGAAATAAATAAATGAGTTAAAAGTGTGAGTGTTCGTATGTGAGTGTCTGTGTGTGGGTGTAGAGCTACAGTCTGAGGGTTACCAAAATATTCTAGTCTAGAGGTGGTTAGTATGTGCACGAACAAATCTTTATCACTGAATCTTCACACTGGACTGACTATACTGAATCACCATTGTCACTGACCCAATCAATAGCTTGTAGCAATGGAGCTCCCCTCCCCGGTGACGTCATGAAAGTTTTATATTTGTAAAACTTCCCCAGAAATTTAAGTTTGTGACATCATCCTACTGTGAAGTCTATGGGCTGGGGCCAGCAGGAAAAACACTACTTCACATATTCAGTGGGCCACACAACATGAAAGCAAATCTGGAAGCTTTTTTGGCTCAGGCAGGCAATTTTCATTTGAGTGAATAGGTGCCATCTTTGAGTCCAGTATCCAGTTCCTATAATTCAGTTTTGCAAAAACAAAGAGGTGTCTATGGGATGCAACAACATCAATGGTTGATAGGATCTTGGTCTTTGCTTAAATAGTCTGCATATTTGGGTTTTTCTAAAGTCAGCAGTGGGTCTATTCTAACCTACACAACTGTTTAATCAGTGGGGTGCCTGTTGGAGGTGACATATAGAGGCTCACTCAGTTCCTCAACTTCTTTGGACAACGTTTTAATTAATTATAAATAAGCTACTATAGTTGATAGCTGGCTCAACAGTTACTCTTTGATTTCGTCTGTTTAGAGTTTGGTGCTTAGCCAGTAGCATACAGTTTGTTGGAGGCTACCAACTGCTGCAAAACCAAAGCAATGAGCTGAAAGATGCTAAAACACTCAGTAGAGCTGAGGGACACTTCAGAGGTGGGTGATAATTTTCTGCAGGTTTGTCACTACGAGCAACACCTTTCACATTCAGCACATTCAGTACTGAAAACTTCACTTGTGGGCCATTGGAGAGTACTACTGTAAGAGCAAGGATTATTTGGGTGGTATGAACTATGGTTTAGGAACTGAACGTGGCTTTTTGGGGTTGGATTGCATGTTTAAGGTTCATAAAATTCTGGGGTTCGTAGAAATTTCGTAGAAAAGGGACAATACTAATAAAAACCCCGGATTCACCTGGCTCCAGTTCTGGCTGAGTTACCAAGCCAAGCCAGCCAACCTGTTTACCTAGCTTGTTTCACAATGCTTATACAGCCATCTTTGACAATGACTTGATCATCATACCACTTAAGTGTGATCAAAGTCATCATCAAAGCTTGCCAACACCCATATTCACACACACAGATTTTCCTGCTCGAGCCAAATTTCAGTTACTTCTCCTGTCCGTTTGGAGACACGCCCGACTTGGCTGAAGGAGGTCAAAGTAGAACTCCTGGAGTCCTTGCTGATCAAATCAGTTAAGAGTGCAGGTTACTTTCCTGACAAGTCTTGATGTGAGCTGTGACTCTTTTAACCTCACCTAAAGATCATCTCTCCCCTCTCCCCATGGATGCACCTCCAAAATCAGCCCCGCTGCGAGGGCTGAGACAAGGGGAAGTAACTTCATTATTTTTGATGGAAATCAGACATGACAAAGAAGCATGAGGACATCACAAGCTGGGCCGGTTGTTGAAGCACCATTCGTTATTTCCCCACTCTGTACCTGAGCTGTCTGTACATTAAAGAAAAGGCTGACTTCAGTAAAGCTTGAGTCTTATTGATCTCTGCTCGCCACTCGGGGGATGTGAGAATTCAACATGTGAACACACCGGTGTACGTTCACACACACAGACGCACGGTTTTGAATATCAATAGGATTAGTGAAAGGTCTTCTGGCTGTTGTGAGCTTTCAGATTGTAAACCGCACTAAAAGACGGCTGTGTTGCTCTCCAAATGTGATCTTGCTATTTGATAAATGTTATTTAGGAAACACGACAGGTATGACATTTCCTAGCAATATCCTCCCACACACAAATGTAAAGGAACTCCTTATTCTCTCTCTCGCTTTCCATCACCCTCCCTCTCTGTCTTTCTACAGAAACACAGACACTCACTGTTCTCTTCTTCCACTCTGTCTTTCATTAATAAACAACTGAAGATGTGCTTCCAGTCTCTCTCTTGCACACACACACACACACACACACACACTGGAGTATCCCACATTGCACTGCAGCATCTAGTAAGTCTTCCATGGCAACCATTTCAAAAGTAAGATTCATCCACTTTATATAGCTGGCCTAGTTTGTCTACTCCAGCCCCTGCTGAGCACTGCCATCCATGATGACAACTGGGCCCTGTGCAGACTGTACCACACAGGGGAGAGGGGGGACAAAATCCCTATGCAAACACCAACATTTAGTCTTCAAAGTTTTGTGTTCTACTTAATAAAGCCTTGAAGAGACCTAAATAAAAGTGAGACAAGACTATTTTAATATGAAAGCACATGTGAGCGCTGAGGTCACCGAGAGCTACTGCAAAAGGGCACATAAAGAAGTGGAGAACATGCATAAACCTCTGAGTCATCAAATTATCTTGTCTTTCAAAGCATTCAAACTACCATTTGTGCTTTTGAGGCAAAAAAAGAAAAAAGTTGATCGCATTTCTCAAAGCACAAGATGACGTCCTCAGTTGTCTCGGTTTGTGCCGACCAACAGTCAACAACTCAAATATATTCAGTTTACTGTCAAAGGAACCAGAAAATATTCACATTTATGAAGCTGGAATCAAAGTATTTTTCCTTTTTTTCTTAAAAAAATGATAAAACTATTAATCAATTATCAAAATAGGTGGTGATTAATTTAATCGTTGGCAACTAATCGATTAATGGACTAATCGTTGCAGCTCTAAACTCTAATTTGAAAACGTCTAACATCTATCATCTGAGCAGACCTGTGCAGCATTATTCCCTTCCAGTCTTTCAGTGCTGACAGACAGCATTTGTTGATGACAAGAAACATAAAGAAGAACCTCGGCCCTATTCTTTCTCCAGGCAGTGATTTATGCACTCACATTGTCCCTTGCAGCTACAGAGGTTGAACTGGCACTTAATAAGTAAATACAGGTTTATTAAGCCTTTTGAATAGAAGCTCAGGTCCACTGAAAGAGGGGGATCGTGGTTAGAACCACCAAAGTGTGGTTGCAAAGTGTGTCTGACACTGAACCTCTATGTGAGGGATATGGAGAGTCCTATCTTGAGTCCTACAGGTTGTTTTTTTTTCCATCATTTTCCTTCTTTAAAGCGACTTTTTCCTCAGAAAAAAATAATCTTCATGCAAGTGGTGATGTGCCTTTTTTCGCAAATCGATATTGGAATGTGCTTCACAAAATTTTGTAAAAAAGTGATAAACAGGCAACAGGCTCTGAATTTCTAACCTGTTTTTTCGAGAAAATCATTTGCAGAGCGCGTTAAAATAATGATATGCAATTCACATGTTGGAAAATAAGATGTCCGTGCCTATTTACTACATGACTTATTAGGATGGATTTTTGCAGTGTAAATCCACAGCAATAGCTCAGTGATCAAAGGTATTTTGGCATAAGAGGTATGGCAGCGAGGTATCTGGAGTTTAATAAGTTGCTGAGACATGAATAAAGAAATTCTTAAGTGTTTCCAATGAAACACTGACATATAAAATTCTGTTTCAAATGGAAATAAAGGAAGATTAAAGGTAAATAACATACACAGCAAACTTTGCACATATTCTTCAAGATTTTGTTTTTTGTGAGAGAGATAGTTGCTGCAATGAAATATGAATTTGTTAAGTGCTTCGTGGTCAGCTGAAAGCTTACAGTTTAGCCTGGGTGGCTCTGATGGCAACTGAACAACTGTAGACGAGAGACAAAGCCAACAGCTGGGCATCAAACCCATGCTATTATAAGTGTGTGATAGATGCATCAAAGCACAAGGCTGACATTATGCTATATTTTATATTTGAATATATTGATATTTCTCTATATATCTGAAGATCATGTGATGTGATAGAAAACTCCAAAACGGCTACTAAATGGCCCTTGCGGTGAGACTGTTTTGTCTGTCTCAAATGTTGAGAATTAACTTTATTTCGTACTAAAAATGTTAAAATTGTCACAAATATATAGTTTCTTCTTCTTTTCTTTTCTTTTTTAAAGGCTCAGTCATTTTCTAAAACAGCTGGTCATTGTAGTTTTAAGCTAACATTACTCAAACAGGAAGAAATAGTGCATTTGTTGGGGACTATTTTCAGCAGCAGATTAACACACATTTGGTGCTCTAGTGCAGTGACTCCCAATCAGGAACACTTATGTAGTTGCCAGGGGGCATGTGGAAAGATCAGCTCATTTGAAAAATGGAAATTATGATTTGACTTAAGAACTATCCACATATTAATGTTTAGGAGTCAAGTAGTCACACAAACATGATTATAAATTGGTGTGAGGTTGAGCTTTTGTATATTGTGTAGCTAACGTGCTCAAAACTGAGCTGAGCTTTATTATTTCTTGTCACAATGACCAATAAACTACCAGCTACAATAGGCCGACTGCACAGGACACACCTCCCACCAGAATGAGTCAGTTGTAACACCCTGGGATCATGTGTTGCCACTGAGTGTTTGTGAAAACTAGTTAGCAAGCAAGCAGAGGTGTCAAATAGTTACATGCAAATAGATACAGAGTTGAAATGTCCAGCGTCTGTCACTCCAGGTGGTAGTAGTATGAATGCAAAATTGAAAGAAAAAAGGGGGAAAAAAAGCAGCCAAGCCTAAACATTGACAATTCCAGGAACACTATTTCCATAAAAGTCAGTGTGACAGAATCTTTTTTTATATATTTAAAAGTTTTGAATAATACTACTAGTAGTGTGTATGAAGAGGTACTTGAACTCACCTAACAGTTCTGCAGGAATATGCTCAAGTTAGTATGTAACGGCAGCCAGACGGTGTATTGTGTGTTTGTGGTAATGAAGGAACATGTCAGCCAGTGAAACACTGTGGCTCAATGATGTCTGTTTTTAATAGTTTTTGGGTGACAGTTGAGCTCTATGGCACAGAGGAATAGGATACATGAGGCTGTGGATACACAGAAAATACTTGTGAGATCAATTTGTTGTTGGTTTTAGTCTTTTAAAAGTTTGTTGACAGTAAGAAAAATATGGAATATAACCAAGATTGCACTTTAACCCCGGAGATCCTAAACTTTTACATGATAATGAACTCTTTAGACCAGTGACCCATCTTATTTGCTATTTTCCGTCTATACTGTGTATGTAAGAGTGCAGAAACGTGTGTCATCCCTATCCAAAGTTCCCCTGCAATTTCCCCGGAAAGATCAAGGACATTCAAGGTCAGTTGGCCCCACTTTAAGCGACATGTCACCGAGAATATCGCCTCTCCTGACGAAGCAGCAGCTGACGCGTGTCCGAAGGAGTCTTGATTATCACCATCTTCACGAGCTTCAGCATGCGATGTTCCTCTGATGGTGTGAATCCGTCGGGCACCAGAAGATGCAATCCAGCTGTCCAGTGTCTCCACTTCCAACACACACAGCATTTTAAATACATCCTCCTCCACACTCTGTAACCCACACCTCCCCCTCCCACCCTCTCATTTAACCTGAAAAGACAAGACAGCCTGGCCTCCTGTCTCTCACCTTATTCCAGCTATTCTCCCACGTACCGTTATGTGAACGCACCACCCCAGTTGACTACACGGAGGTGGGTACAAACACCAGACCGTGTTGAAGGCAGCTATAGCCAAGAGGAAACATCACAGATGACTGATACACGGCTTGCTCATATTCAAGTCCACTTTTATTGATCATTGCACGGTAACATTTACTTTCTTTTCCACCCTTACGCTCTTGACAGTTCATCGATTCAAACAAAGGAGATGGCTTCCAAACCATTACTTATCTTTCATTAGATTACAGGAGACACAGAAATCATTATTTCAGACGTAATAGCACATAAAGACTGAAAAATGATCTGTTTTGGATATGGCCTGTTGACATTTCATCTCAAATGATGGTTTCTATCCTAATATTTAATGTTCTATCCTCTAAGCTGCTAGCTTTTTCAATAAACTAAATGGAGCCTCTGACTTGGCTAATGCTGCCTCTGACCAGCGGATCGGGACAGAGAAATTTGTTTTTAATACAGGAAAGTACAGTTTTGACCTCTAAATGTAACTCAGCACCACAGGCAGCAGTAATATCATCAGTGATAATGGCAGAAAATGGCATACAGAGGAATCAAATAAACAGAGATGTGATGGATAGTTTGAGGGAAGATAGTAATGTCTGTCTTCACCCTCTGTCCCTTTCTCACATGCATCTCTCCCTCCCTGGCTCCATCTCACTGAATTATCATACTTGGATGCTGAACCGCGGTGAACAAGCCAGCGTTGGTTATGAAAGTGTTGCACATTTGCAGGGAGGGTACATGTGAGTACATGCAAATAGGGCTCAGCATTAGCATTTGGTGTCCTCAGGGCTACGCAGGCTGTGTACTGCCAAGATGCGGCGGTGTGCGTCCGCTTGCGTTGAACTCGTCCGCCGCGAGATACCGATCCGCTCTCTCTGGCATCTTTTTAAACACTCCAGCACCGAGTCTAATTTCGCCTGGCAATAAGGCATGGATGCTAAACAGCATGCTGTCAGAATGTTAAAGAATCAAATACTTGAAATGCAGATGTCACACGACTCTCCTTGAATGGAAGAATACAGCTTGCCTTGCAGAAAGTAAAATAGCTCATTTCACATCTAATTCAAGGGTTAATAGAAATTAAAAACAATTTCACAGCCTACTATAACAGGAGTGCTCATTTTATGGTAAATTAGGCTGTAACAATTACATTTGTAGAAAGAGGGGGTGGTCCACGGAAACTGTACAGCAGCGTGCAATCAGCAAAGACTTTAAGAGGGTGTCTTCGACGGTACAAATAATTACACAAGGATAATGCACAGTATTTCAATATTGCCATGAAATGAGGAAAATAGTCCACGTGAAGTCAGAGCTGCTTGTTAGTCTCTGCGTATTCCGGGGCGAGCCGAGCATCTTAGTTGACCAGCTGCAGTCCTGTTCCAGTCTCAGCCAGATCCTCTCCCCACGCTAAATCAGCTGGTTCCTGTGGGTCACCTGGCAGCCGGCCCACCTTTCAGCCCCCCCCCCCCTTCCTCCAACCTGCCAGGAAACAGAACTGGGCCTTGCGCCACTCCCTTTCAACAGGGCGCCCCCGAGAGCTTCATCTGACCACCTCCTTCATGCTGAGCTGCTCCTGTGCACGGCTTCACTGCAGAGAAGACAAAACCACAGGGGAGACAGCAGGATGAGTCGACAATGTAAACAGAGAGCGCTGGCTCTTTAAGTCACAAAATCCTGAGCTCTACAGTGATTTAATGAGAGATAAGAGGTGGTGTTTGGCAAAAAAAAAAAAAAGAACCCACTTTTTAATTCAATTTTTAAGCAGTGGCTGTAATAATTAAAGGTCATTTTCCTGCCAAGCAGCACAGCTCTTGAGCAGTAGCTAAGCAACATTTTGCCTGAGTGAGACGTAATTACTGGCAAGACTGGCGATTTTGGATTAGAGCATTAATATTTCAATCAGCAGCTATGTGATCACAGATCTCACTTTGAGTAGTTTTGCAGCGGCTTCACACATGACAGCAACTGAAAACAAAGAAGCGGACATATCGCTTCAGTAATCTCACGTTTCCAGAAAGTCTAGACATGCGACGACACATAGTTTTCAAAAACTAAGAGCTTCAAACCAGCTGTCGTGTTGCTTTATCAACACAAAGAAACAGGTTTTTTTCTCTAAAATGTCTAAAAATTGTTGGCAGTCATGCTGAACACATTCTTTGACCAAGTGAGTGACCTTCCTGTCATGACACATCTCAAAAAGGCTCTTAAATGATTTCAACGTCCTCCTACTAAAATGCCAATGACAGTTGTTTTTTTGGAGTCTGACCAACAAGCGTTACTTTTCCAGCCTTCATTTCACTTTTTCCTGCCTTCCAGGCACAGACAGGACATCATGAGAAATCCCTCTGACACCTCTCCTCCTGCTGGTTCCAGTTCGGGAATCGCTGGAGTCCTCTCGCTCCTGTTTTCCTTCTGTCAGGGAGCCTTGAGCTACAGATCCTCATTAGTCACTTTCCCTGAGACTACACTGACACTGGCGTCGCGTTCCCCCCCCCTCAGCCAGACTCGCTGAAGGCTAGCGCAGCCACACACCAATTCACACGCACTGTCAAGAGCAAGGCTACTACAGGAGCTGGGCAATCATCAGAATCAACCAACCTTTGAAATGCTGTGAATATCATGAACGTGCTGCTGCTGCATAATGTTACACTGGCTGAAATGCCCAGAGGCATCTACAAGCAAAGTCTTTGGGGAAAATGGGAAAGTTAAATGACCATACCAGTGGTTCTGAATGTTTTAGAACATTACCTACAAATTGTGTGTAGACCCTACATTACTGCTGGAGAAAGCTAATCCATCACAGGAGGCAATTTGTCAGCTTTTTTTTTTTTTTTAAAAAGTATAGCAAGCAGGGACTAAAAACTCTCCTTAGTGGTGTGGATATCTCCTGCTAAAAAGCATCACATTCATGAGGTATCACTAGGAGAAAAAAAAACACAAATATGTACTCTGTAAGACAGATGTTGTGACTTTGATTGTTTCTTGCATTCAATAGGCTGCCGTCTGCAACCAGACTTTTAGATTTCAGGTGTGTGAGCATCCATGAATGCACCAGCAGGGAAATAGTCCAAAAATGAGCTCTGCTTGCTACAAAAATAAATGAAGCCTTTACAAAAACAATAGAAGCTGAATTTGTTCTCGTTTACAAGTAGATTTTCATATTGTACAAACATGAACGGACACTAACAGCTGCCTGGAGGGTATAATAATCCATTTTAAAAATCCCCTCCAGACATGTATTGAGACATAAAAATATATTTGGAACAATAATGTGTCTGATATGGTTTCTCTACAAAAAAAGTATAATTACCGATTTAAAATCCTTAAAATGACATCTGTCTCCTCCTTCACTGTAAAGTCCATTCTCAGTGTTTGTGAATTGGAGGCTTCAAGTTTCTACACTTACATTGAATATTGGACCAGGATCGGCTTCCAAACTAGTTGTAATGTCACAAATCATTCTCATAGGCCCGCCCCTTAAAATCTGATTTTCACTGAGCACAGAGAAACTTTCTACCTTTAGCAGAAAAATGAATGAACAAACTCTGCACATACATCATTCTGCACAGTGAAGCTCAAACATCCAACTGTAGGAACAAGAAGACAAATGTATTTTTGAGTGGAGGTGGACTTTAAGGCTTGTTGTATGATTTGAGAGCTGGATGGTGGTGATGAAAGAATATGCAGCATGTAGTAAATGGGCAGAGACATGCAAAAGCCAGCAGTATGGTCCTTTGAAATGGGGAAACAAAGTGCGGCGGACCAACCTGAGGTTTGCATGGTCTCACTTCAGCAGACTGTCAGTCTCGGGGCGCTCAGTGACCGATAGCTGTGCCTGAAGGAAGGACAAACCCCAAATCAATACCTTGTCTAAAAACACGGGGAGAAATTTGAGACAGAGATCATGCAATGTCTACAGGAGAAGATATGCTCATGCAACTCAAGCTTTCTTTTTTGGATAACTTTGTACAGGCACAACCTTTTAAATATTACAGTAAGCAACCTTTACACATATTGCAAATAAAAAAAGTAACAGCAGCTCAACTGTACAGAAGATATTGACATAGATTTGGCTTTGTTCATTTTAGCAAGAGTTGCATTAACACTACTCTAATATATTTTGTTAGTACACAGAACAGTTATTTTGGTACATAAAATCCACTACTGTATGATATTGGAAGTTACGTTTTTCTTACTTTTGAGTCGATTCTTTTTTGTTGCCATGACTGTAATAATATTTTAAGAAATTGTACGCATTTACCAGCAAGTTTATGTCAATGGATAAACACACTACGAAATTAAACATTTAGGGTTAGGTTACCTTTACAGTGGAGTTCTCTAGGTTATAACCATCCTCTCCATTGCACTGCCATTACTCTGTACTAAAGTAGCCATCGCGCCAGCGTCATTCATGACAATGAAGCCTAGACCTGAATGGTGGTTTGAATTCAGTTAATTTTCAGATGCTATAAAAGCAATTCTCATTAACGATTACGACCACAGGTAAGAGGATTGAAAAAGTCTTATACATACCCAGGCATTCAATGCTTTAGAACTCTATACACATTAGGAAGCTATCCAGGTTATTTTAGAGGTCTTACCTCTGGGTCCTTTTTAAAAAGTATAGAAAGAGAGAGAAAGAATAAGTTGTGCTCTTTTGATAATCAATCAAGACATCATTTAGTAGGGTTAAAGTCTTCAGACGTCAATACATTCATTTAGATTTAAAATGCGGTTTTGAATGAGAAACAAAGGAAAACACCTACATCTGACTGCTGAAGGTTGTTTAAAAAAGGTCATTTCAGATTTTACTAGGACAGGAAACAAATAAAGCAAGTTAAGTTTCATAAAAAACAAACTAAGCTTTATTGACAAACTGCTGCAAAACATCTTTTGGACAGATTTAGTAACCTATTTAGGCAAGCTTACACATGTAGCATAATGCATTTTATGGAGAGGGTACAGATACTAGTGGCAGAATAAGTACAGTTAGGATGTTTTAAAATATGTACAATAGTTCGGATTGAGCTGCAGGATCCCTTCTCTATAGAAAGAGAAGACCCATGTGGAGATTTTTGTCCCAATCCTTCTTTGTGTACTTTGTGCATGCAGTTTATAGAGAATCAGATCACAAAATGAAGACCTGAACTGTTTTTAGCATAACAGGAGGCCATCTCTTGGCCATGTTCTCATTAAACAAACATTTTGTCTTCAGAGTCTTAAAATTAATTTTTAACATGTAAAACAAATTGAGGATATGAGGACAGTCCATCTCAACAGTGTCTATTAGGGCTATATTTCAAAACTCTAAGTACAATGACAAATATTGCTGCCTAAATCTAAATGGACAACGTTTTAGAACTATTTAAAAACAAACCATCATCAAGAATGAATTGTACTGAATTCCATTAACATTGATTCTTTAACCTTCACTTAATTTAAGATAGTTTTTTTGTTTCTATATTACAAGTTTAAAAGGTCTTTTATTCGGCTATATTAACAGAATTTTGAAATGTAGCCTAAATGGGAATCTGCAACTGACCCTCGACAGATTCTTTGTATTTAAAAACAATTAAAATGGATTCCTTAGACAAGTGGATAATGAGCCACTATTTCCACTAGAAATGACTATTCCCAAACAGTTAAAAAGTTAATGATTAACAATGCAAAAAAGCCAGAAGGGAGTAAAAAGGGTCAGAGAAAAAAATACAGCAAAATAAACAAAAACCCAAATGAAAAAGAACAAAAAAGGACACCAACTTCTCCTTTCTAACCCATCTAAAAGCCGCTTTGGTTGGTTGGTTGGTTGGTTGGATGGATGGGTGGTTGGTTGGTGCGACAAAGTAGGGGTGGGGGAGGGAGTTCGCGGTCAAATCTCAAAAAACAGTTCCGATTTTCAGTTCCCAATTTTCTCTCTCGTATAAAGTCCGATGTAGGAAAAAGACCAAACCAAAGACAAAACGGACAATTACTTTTGCCGGGCTGCTTAAAGCGACAGCTGCCGTGGTAGACAGGCGGTAGTCAGGGCGACACGTTAAGGGTGGCGTGTCCGCTTCAGTACTGTCGGTATGGGTGCTCCCTGTAGGGCGTCTTGGCACCTCTGGAGGGGGGAAGGGCCTTTCCAGTTGTTCGCTGGGTCCCATTCCAGTCATCCTGGCCTGGAGGTGACACACACAAAAGTAATTTAACATGGACGCAACCTCTCAGTGGTGATTCAAACCCCTTCAAGATTTATTACTAAAAACCAATTTGGCTAGTGGACATTACAGGCGCCTTGTGGGGTTTTCTTGTAAATAGCTATGTTTACAGTCAGCGTTTATCACCAAGAAGCATGTGTGTAACCTTGAGGTTAAACATCCTCATTTCAAAGCCAAAGATTTTTTAAATTTTTTAAAATCCTGCATTATTTACACCTACATTTATTGCTAATCACGTCACCAACTCGATTCCAAAAAACAAAACGGAACAACGTGTAAAAACATTGCGTAGCGCTCCTAGTGGTCAAAGAATCCACAGGGTTCTTTTAAAGATACCAGTCAGTCAATAATGAATAACTCATTCATAACACCATGTAGGATCTTCGGGATACACTACATACTACTGCATTCATTAATCCAAATGAATAATATTTTAAATATACCTGGGTGGTTGGAAAGCATCCATTCACACTCCCTGCCTTCCTGTGCCTCCACATCATGCACTTTTTCGTTTCTGGTCACTTTTTATATCCAGCGTCTATTTACAGTAAAAATGAGGTCATCCTTACCGTATGATTCATATGACTCTGTGGTCTCTCCGTGTCCGTAGTCATAGTATTCTGGCTCTCTGATGGTCAAAAACAGGAAGAGAGAAGAGGGGAAAAAAAATCACTGTTAATCTTAAAAAAAAAAAAAAAAAAAAAAAACACATCAAGAAGCTGCTGACTGTAATATCTAGGGGGGATGATAATTGGCTTCCACGAATAAGATCAAAGCTTGGCTCTCTAGCATGGAACATCTCAGTCCCTGCTGGTTCTCCTAAATAACATCGCCAAACCATGAAACACCATCTACGTCGGAATTTGTGCAGAGTGGCTAAAAAGTATTTCTGCTGCTCTCAAATCCCATTTCAAGTGAAAACTAGCAACTAGGCGATGCGTGCTCTTTGTGAAAAGCAGGTGAAAACCAAAGAGACATCTGATTCACTCACGCCTGCGGCTGACTGTAATAGCTGTCGTATGAGTCGTAGGCCGTCTCTGTGTAGCTCTCATCGTAGCCCTGGAGAGGGAAGGAAACAGAAACAAGAGTGAGATGTAAGAAGAGGCTTGTTCATGAATCATGAATGTCAAGATGTCCCCAATGTACTGCACTCGTACTAAAGCAGACATACTCCCTCCCCCCCGTATGTCTAGAGCATCTGAAATCACTTATTCCCGTGTTGACGGACGAGTAATTCAAATCTAACCGAGTCCCCAGAACAATCTCATTCAGAGGAGAGGTCGGACAGGTCAGATTTAGCTGCGTCAAAGCTGCCAGCAGCACATCAACAGAAATACTCATCTCTTCCTCATATACCATTCTTATGTCTACCCCATCAAAATGTTTAGAGGTATTTTACTTATTTGTATGTTAATATCAACATTGTGCTGCATGTAACTGCATATAAACTAAATGGATAAATGAAAACTACCCTCCACTGGCTGTACTTACATATTCATCGTAGCTCTCAGCGGCTGCAGCAGGGGTGTGCTGGTGGGGGGGTGCCATCCTCTGGGGGGGTCCGGCAGCCGGGGGCCTGGCGCGGGGTGCCGCAGCTCCCCTGGAAGGCGCTGCGGGGAGTCCTCCTCGGCCCGCTGGGGCGCCCCTCACTGCCCCGCCTCTGGCTGGCCCGCCTCGACTCACGCTGCCCCTGGCTGCAGCACCGCGAGGAGGCATTCCCCTTCCCCTGCAAAACAAGACAGAGTTAAAGCTGTGTTCTACATTTTTAAATCAAGAAACTAAACATACGTGGAATTTATTAAAGTGTCATTGGTCAAGATCCCTCGACATTCTTTCAACTCATTTAGATTTATTTCTGGCATAAAGCTTTAAGGCTGCATGCAATATATAATCTCTGCAAGAGGTGAGTGTGTGTGTGTGTGTGTGCGCGCATCTCCTCACCTGTGTGCTCCAGCAGGAGGGACTCCGCGGCCCCTGACCGGCAGGCCCCCTCGGCCTCGGGCTCCGTGCTCCTGGCCTCCGTTCAGGTAGCTCATCTCCATGAACTGCTCTTGGCAGATATCATCCATCATATCCTACACACACACACACACACACACACACACACACACACACACACACACACACACACAAACGTGCACGCAGAGGAAGAAAACCAAAAGAAGTGTGAGAAACAAGTGCACAAGTGAAAAAGAGAGAAGCTGTAAGAACAGGAAGCAGTGTGGAAGAAGGAGCGATGGATAGAAGAGTGAAACACAATTACAGAGCTGCTCAAAACATGGCATCCCCCTAATGGCTAACAGAGCGAGTAGAAGAAGAAATCTCAGTGCCAGTAGCTCAGAGTGTTAAAGAGAAGGGGGGGGGGGGGTCGTGAAGTGGGTGGTTGGAAAGCATCCATTCACACTCCCTGCCTTCCTGTGCCTCTACATCATGCACAAAATGCAAATCCCTTCTCCCTGCACTTCTGGACAAGTCTGGTGTGACTGCATCAACGGGTTACCTTATTTTATCTGCAAAAACATTGGGGTGGATTAGTCAAGCTGCCTGTCTGAGCAGCGCAAATCCTGCAACACAAATCCTGCAACACAATCCACCGTCTTTCTTTGGGGAGCAATCTGAGGGGCTGCACTGTGACCCAATCAATTCTTTCTCATAAATCAGAGCCTGCATTGGAATGGTGACAAAGCTCTAATGATGGTGAAAAAGAGTGAAAAAAAAACCCCAGCAGATACTAGAATATGCACAGGCAAAGGCAGGCAGACACAAGCCATCTGACTGCTTACAAATTCATCTCAGGCAAGGAGCAGTGTGACTGCAGCTGCATTTAACAGGCCAGAGAAGTGACATGTCTTTACCCATCAAGGTTTTTTAGATTAAGTTTCTTTAGAAATAGCATTTTAGAGAAGTTATCAAATAAATATCAAAGTGTCAAGATGTAAAAGGATCTGCAGACTCTTCACACAGGAGCAAGGCTTTGTATTTGCACTCTCATTAGTCTATATACAAATGTACAGATATAAAAAGGATGAGGAACAAAGCCTGCTGGAATCCCTTGAACGGAAGGACTGGTAATACATAAAACATTTCACCAACAAATCACATCCATCCATTTTCTGAGAACCTGAGTCATTTATTAAAATATGGCCTGATTCCAAATGAAGGCCGCTGTCAAGCCTGACAGATTATGGCCTTAAATTGTAATGACAGGTTCTGCAGGGGACGGCTTTTTACATAACACGGCAATACCAACATCGCAACTGGTTCATCAGCCCATTCATCTCGCCTCTGATCCAAATTATTCTTCCATCTAAAGAACCCTGCACACTAATTAAAAAATGTAAGGCAGTTCACAAACCCCTGGGCCTACTGGCCTGCTTCAGCGCGAGCCATTGTTAGAGCACTATGGGCGTCAGCCTGGCTTGACGGCAGACCGGGTTGGCCCGCGCTCAATCCTCCAACATAAACCCAATAAAGTAAGCGTGGGACGTGCAGGATGAACTTTACCACATATCTGTCTGGGAGCTACACATCTCCCAGCTGATTCTGCTCTGTCTCCCTAAAGAATGGGACACCGTGATGACAGACATGTGGACAGGCTAGATGATGGGGTAACCCTGCTGACACAGTGAAAGCGACCCAATTCTTCCTCTTAAGCTGATTGCTTTACGTGCCTGGACTGTGCCATCAGGTGTGTTTGCCCAAGGTAAATACCCACTCCATCTCCTCTAGCTGTCCTACTGAGGCCCCCTCCCAGAGCTTTGTCTGACTTACATGCTGCAGCTCTCTCCACCTTTCTGAAAAACATACCCTCAGTCAATTACACGAGAACACTTTCAGCAGCGTTTTGTCAGCCTGTGGCTCCATTTTTAGATCCTAATATTCTCATAACCCCAGCTATTAGAGCTGTCAAGTTGTCGTGAATTTGAGCACAGCATTGTGTTTTTTTCAGAGCATGGAGGGGGGAAAGCAGTAGTTCTACATCTAAATAATATTTCAAACTTATTCTTAAAATAAACAGAATAAGAAAATGGCAATATATGAGACCTGGACCTGCAAACCTGTCTGCAAAAAAAACGGTGAAAAAACAGACTTACAGACAGCAGTGTTTTAAGTGGGGCCGCAACTAACAGTCTTTATTAATTGCTTGATTTGTTTAACCAACAGTCCAAAATCTGTAAATAGTCAGCTAACTGTCACATGACAAATTCTCTAAGAAGCTGAAACTTATTTTTGAATGAAAAATAAGTGAAACATTAGCTTCAGCTCTTATTTTATTACTACTGTCCAGCTGACAATCAACTGCTGTTACTTTTATGTTTAATTTCATTGCTTTGGGATTTTTCTGTCCTCACTTTAAGTGCTGGCAACTTGAGTGTTTGTCAAAGTTATTGACATTTTACAGACTAAACGGTGAATTGAATAAATAATCCCATCAATAATTTTCTTCTAGCAAAGCGTGTGCATGCAGGTCACCAGACAAAGACACAAACAAGCCAAGTCAAAGTCAAACTCACAGGAAACAGGAACTTTTTGACCTCCTCCATGGCGTGTGCCATGCGCAGGTAGGCCTCGGGCACGGGGGCAAACACCTCGATGAATACGTGCAGCTCCATAGACAGATGGGCGTACTTGGGCTCGCCGCCTTTCCTCAGCCCCTCCTCCTGAAACAAGGGCAGCATCACAGCGAGTGTCAGCGAGTCAAAGGAACTACACACTAAAATTAAATGAATTATGCAAGAAGTAATCGCATTTCATCCACCTCTGAGGAAGGCATAGGTGTGGTAGTCCCTTCTTTTATATAACTTAAAAATTACATCAAACTGGTAGATAACACATTTAGCAGGCTATCCTAAAGATTCCTAGAACAGATGTGCGGTGTGTGGATGCCCTTGGCTTTGCGTCTGTCTCCCTGAGCTTTCCTAAGAGTTTATGCCATCTGGGCTCTCTGCCTGCCATCCCTCTTAAGTACAATCCAGATGTGTTATGGCTTCAGGTACCCTTCTCACAGGTGTGTCATACCAGATGTGTGTGTATGTGTGAGTGCAAACAGTGTTTTACCTTGGACTTGTCTCTCATGGATCCTTTGCCCAGCACAGAGATCTTGGCTCCGGTCTCTTCCTGCAGACGTTTGATCGTATTGCCTTGAGGTCCCAAAATCTTCCCCACGAAATTGAACTAACAGCAAAACAAAGCAGAGGAAAATTAGCCTGACAATCAAAGTGGGGGCAAGTTTAATGCCAGGAGAGTGAAGGAGCAATCACTGTCAGGGGTCTTGTTGCGCACACTGCAGCCTTAAGTAGTGTATTTACCCGAGAAGGTCGATATGAGCCCCTGAGGGCTGTAATACCGTCAGTTACTATTCACTACAATCATCCAAGCACCAAGCCAGAACAAACTTGTGATCAAAAGCTTTAATCTTTACCTCGTCTACCTTTGTTCAAAGCAATTACTGTGTGTATGTGATTTGTCCTACAATTAGCTGTCACCGTTAAACATGCTTGAGCAAAAATATTGCCCTCAGTGAGGCGATTCCTCCGGGAGTTATAGAAGTGGCTTTTGGAATCTGAAAACACTTATTAGTTTTGTCATCCCCGCTACAGCGGACTGATTCACAAACTGAAACTAAGTCTGGGAGATCAGAAGGGCTGTCTCACCCCACAGACCAGACTCCTACATCATATCGATCTGATGCTCAGGATGGGGCAACACCTATAGATCTTACTCTTGTTAGAACAAGTACAGCTTCTTAAAAAAAAAAAAACTTAAAGCAGGGCGATCTATTCATTTTTGTAAAATGTCAAAAAGTGTATTGAATTAGGCTTCAGACAGCAGCCGTATTAACTTAAGTGACCCAAACCGATGCAAAAAAAAAGATGCAAATGAAGCATTATGCAACTAGCAATGTGTTCTTGGAGTTTCACAGCACAGGTTAAACCTTTGCGTCTTCTTTTGCACATGCTATCTCTAACATCATAAGTATAAAATCAATGTAGCCATAAGTCTGAGCCAGATATAGATTGAATTGACATGGATGAATACACCTGAGGTTACGTGATAAAGACCCCGCTCTGAATGGAAACATTTACCGAGCACAAACAGAAGAGAGGATCCTATCTACTGAGCACAGTTTGTATTACACGGAAATATAGAGCTATCCTCACTAGAGTAATATTAACATTTTGATCCTTTTAGTGATATTTTAAAACATGCCAGTATCAGCTGTAATTATACTCTGGAGCTTAAAGATCAAGGTTGAGAGGAGTAATTTGAGACTCCTAAGTAACCCCATGGCTTTGTGTAATTGAAACCCGGCTGCAGGATAAATTAAATCAAGAGGGGTTCACAGTGGGAAAAAGAAAGAGGACAGAAGAAAAAGGGGAGAGGAAAAAAAAAAACAGGGGCAAAGAAAGCTCACCTTCGGGTACTGTTTAACAGGTATGAGCACGCGTTCCTTAAGTTTGATGTTCTTTGTTGTGAAAAGGTCCAGGTATGTTTCTGCCTCCTTTTGAGTCTCTCCTTTCTGGATTCTATCAATTTCTAGAAGGGGAGAGGCATCGTTTCAGGCAGTGATAATGCAGTCAAACAGAATTCAAAGAGACAAAGCACATCTCAGTCATGAGGAGAATTACGTGCACTTGCTTACATTACCAACTAAGCATCGATTTGGAGATTTTGCGGGTTTAAACAGGCTCAACGTCTCAGTTAAAATAACGCTAAATTTAGTGGAAAAGGTTTTAAATTACTATATTTCATTGTGAAGCAGGTTTTAACATGAAATACAGTCGTTGAAATGCTGTTGAAACTGAATCTTAGACATCTTAAAAACATTCACTTGAAATCTTTTGACTGACAAATTACCAAATCAGTGTTTGCTGATTGCCAAACAATGGTGCACCCGAATGAATACAAGATGATGAAAGAGTGCAGATGTGTTGCATTTAGCACCTGCTGCGATCTCGTCAATATTACAAATAGAGCCGCAACAATTACTTGATTAGGCGAGAACTCATTAGACAGAAAATAATCAGCAACTATTTTGATAATCAGTTAATTGTTTCAGTCATTTTTCAAGCAGAAACTCCACATATCTGGTTACAGCTTCTCCAATGTGCTACTTTTCTTTCTTTTAGGTTTTGGAGTGTCGATCAGACAAAACAAGACATTTGAGGACACCCGCCTTGGGCTGTGACAACTTAAGATGGACATTTTTTTACTTTTTATTCCAACAATTATCTTGAAACTAGTCATTAATCGCAGCTCAAATCCTCAACCTTTCAAAACACAAACGGAAAAATCATAAAGTGTTATATTGCAACTCTACTACACCTTCTGCCCCCTCTTCCAAGTGGCACAGTACCCATCACTTCTCAAACCACCCCCTCACTCCTGGCCATGACAACTCCTGAGCCTACGATGTGCAAACATGTCAGATACACACCAGCCTACCAGCTGCAGATTTGGGGGGGGGGGGCCCAGTACATGTTGAACCTGCAACACACACTGACACATTTGGTCTTTCTGGATCATTCTCATGTTCATTTTCAGAGATGTAGCCTAGATTTTGGCACAACCTGTCAGACAAAGACACCAACTTATTCATGACCGGCATCAGGAGAAGTACCCGAGCAGCAAATAAAGATCAGCTTGCAGTAAATGACTCACACCCACTGGGAGAGCACATGGGCAACAAAGCCTCAAAACACAAAATAACCACTGAACTAACAATCCTTCAGTTTACCTAGCTATAGCAGTCAACAGCCAGCTTATAATATCCTGTCTATAGTATCGCTGTAACAGCCCTGTAAGGACTTGTGATAGGCTACTCTATCATTGCACAGTATTACTATATTATATAGAGGTCATTTTCTGTAGGGCTGAGCGATATGGACAATATCAAATATCACGATATTTTTTACCAAATACCTTGATATCGATATTGCGACAATATTATAGGGATGACTGGTGCTTTCACAAAATATTTACAGTGAGATTTTTGATTAATAATCATCAGTAATGTGAATATAATGACCAAGTGAGTAAATAGAACAGGTGAGTTCAGAAAATTACATCACCTTACTGTAATACAGCCTTTAAAACCAGGAAAAGAAAACACTTATGTCATATCACGATATTTAGTCTCATATCACAATATTGATATATTGCCCAGTCCTAATTTCCTGATATATTAACACAGTGCTGTCCCTCGAAAACTAAAAAGATTAACATTAGGATAAAGCTGTCTGAGACTATGTTTTCAGAGCTGGCTGATGAACAGGCAGTCTTGTCTTTTTGTCCCCTCTCCAGCACAGCTACAGGCCAACACAGCCCTGGAGCTGCCGCGGCTGCGGTCTCTTGCTCAAGGACACTTCGGCAGCTGCCGACAGAGAGCGGGACCTGAGGGTCTCCGTCACCGCTGCCACGCTGCCACACCGCCTCTCTTACCTGGCTTTTAAAGCACCGAGGTGACCCCAGTCACGGTTACTGGCGCACATTTATAGGCTGCTGCGCAACGCAGCTGCCAGACAATGAGATCAACAGGGGCTCAGCAGCGAAAACAAACGACCGCTACAACAACAACAACAACAACAACAACAACAACAAGAGTTGTAACTCGACACGTCGCAGCTGCCCGAAGGGGAAACGGAAATGACTGAGAAAATGATTCGAAAGCGTGCCTCCTCTTGTGGTGTTGGGATAGCTTTAGGCTATTTCCAATATCAGAGTTATTAGCTGCTACATGCATCACATAAGCTAGACATTTCCATCACTGAGGTGTGAGCGCACTGTGTAGCGGTTTAACGGGGCAGTCCGTCCAGTCCGCAAACACATGGCGCTCACAGCGTGGAGGTGTGCGGGTTTTTTTTTTTTTTTTTTTTAAATTTTTTTTTAGGTGCGTTCATAAACCGTATGTGGCCCCTCTTTAACTCACTGCGTGTGCCGCGTTCACTGAGTGGAAAATAAACCGCAAGTCAGCTCACTTTACCTGCGTTTAAAAGTTTCATGGCGTGCGTAAACGACGAGTCCAGGCTGTCCTTCTCCGCCAGCAGCTCGGGGAGGTATTTGTCGCCGTTCTCCATTTTGAGTTTAGAGGGGAGGGGGGGCAGTCAGTTTCGGTGCAACAAAAAAAGCGTGAAAAAAAACCCCCAACAATAATAGAAAAAAAGTAGTCCAGTTATGTAACTACGGAGTGCAGCGTATCCTCTGTGCAGACGGCGCTTTGCATGTGGCTACCGGGCGTTTCTGCGACGGACGGGTCCGCTACTTTGCGTCTATGTGGTTTCCCGGCCGGTTGATTCCGTCTTTTCAGCAGCGCTGGCTGGATGGAAATGGGAGAACAAAAGCGGTGAGAGACTGGAAGAATAGCGATCCGACTCAAGCAGACGGAAGTGAGCTCAGAAGGACGTATTTCTCGGGACTGACGCCGCCTACTGCGTGATGTGTGAATGCGCCTCCAGTAGCGATAATCCCGCTATCACATTTTTCAGTAGTGGTCTGGGTGTGCCTGCTGTACGGAGTGTGGCACTGTTAAAATAAAAATGTCTACACTAGTGGTTCTCAAAGTGGGGTCCGGGGGTCCTTGAGGGGGTTCCCCAGCAAAAGGGGAATCATTTATTTTCACTATAATTCCATCCATAAGTAACACAATGACTGAATGTATGAGAGTTTTAGTCATGGGTTTCATACACTTTCTGTAATAAAACATCTCAAAGCAAAAATCTTATCACATCGGGGACTCTGGGACAAAATCTCATCAAATGTTGGTCCGTGGTCTAATTCGTGTCAGTTTGGGGGTCCTTGATGTGAAAAAGTGTGAGAACCACTGATCTAGACTGCTCAGGAGGTCCTGAAGTTCCCTACAGCTGCTCACAAGACAACTTTCTACAAAATGTATATTTAAGGGTAGGCCTGTGTGTGCGTGCGTGTGTGTGTGTGTGTGTGTGTGTGTGTGTGTAGCAGCCAGAGATGCTCAAAGTTAATGTATTAATGATCATATGGAAAATATGTCACTTTATCACTATAGGCACTTAGCCAATATATTTCCTTATAAGTTTTAGACAGATCAATCGGAAGGGAATGTTGATTATTTATCTTTTTTTTTAAATGCTTTTGTATGTATTAATTCTTTTATAAGATTACCTATAACTATAATATTACCTATATCACTCCTGGAGTCAGTTCCAGCAGGTGAAGGTGTTGTCTGTTTAACAGTATCACCACTAACACCTTAATCTCCATTACAGAGTGACATTTCATTTGATAATTACAAAGAGATTACAGTATATTCTCCAAAAAATGAATCAGTTGAAGATAATATGACAGAATAAATTGTAGAGTATAAAATAGATAGATAGATAGATAGATAGATAGAGTAATTCCAGTGGGAAATTGGAAGTCACATTAGTCACAAAGGAGCTAGGTAAGAAAATAAAATATACTTAAAGCTATTCATAATAGACAATCAAATAGATTAAGTCTGAGAATAGAAATGTATGATTTTTTATGTACTGCAGTATGACATTTTTCATCAAGTGTATATTAATTGATGTGAATAGCATATTGATAGATGATGACACATCCTCTGTATAATTTGTTAATATCATTTCAGCTCATACATACAGGTTGCCCTGAAGATGTGGCAGTTTCATTCCAGGCTCTCTACTGCCCCTTAGTGGCAGTGCTGATCATGACAGAGAGTGAGCCACATGCTGCTGGAACTGGGTCCATCAGAAGAAACCATTTCTTGTCTAATCCCCTCCTTTTCTTCTCCACTTCTATTGATTCAAAAACACTTAAGGGGGGATATGTGCGAGTGAAAAGTGCAGTGAGGAGAATGTCTGGAAGAGACCTCTTGAGGATTGATTTCTCTGATTCAGATGGTGGTAATGAACCTGTCATGACACTGAGTGGAGCGCAAGAGGTCAGAGGTTACAGTTGGTCTAATGCATACAAAGCAAGACTGGGCCATTCCCTGTGTATTGGGTCTTTAAGGACATACAGTAGCGTGCATTATCTGCAGGCGGATGCTCTTTGAACAAACAGCAAAAACTGCAGGTCATTTGTCAGTCCGCTGTCAGAGTGAAAACTATTACGATCGACCGCAGGTGTACCCAGGCATGCATCTGCTCAAAACAAATGAAGGCAAAAATTGTCTGCAATAAACACTTATGGGAGGCCGAAGACCCGCTCTAAGTATCAGCATTCAGCTTGATCTATCTCTGACCATTACAGTGTTATTAGTGTTGGGGGTTGCAAGGTTGTCCTGACTCCTCTTGTCATTGACAGAATGGATAGCCTGTGAGCTGAATTTCAATTGGCTCATAAAAGCAAGAGTTACTTCTCTTGGCAGGTGGAGGAGTTCCAATCCGATAGCTCGCACTCTTGCCTTCTGCTTGTGTGGACATCCCCTGTCCCCTAACATACAGAGCCACAGTCTGGGGTAAACAGGGGCAGATGGAAGGGGGTAAACACTGGAGTAAGGCTTATATAAGCCGCTGCTATTCCAAATCTTTGCATCTGAACATTTTCCATGTCCCAAAGGTTTTCAAAAAAAAATGGCAAGGATTCAGTCTTCCCCTGGAGTTTTAGCCTTGTTAGGGCAGAGGAGCCTGTGACACAGCATTTAGAGCATCGTGGGGCTCTGACACTCCGCTAAAAGTCAAACTAATGAAATTCTTAGCAGCTCCTTATGGCAGGTTTCACTGCAATTTTTACAAACTGCAGACAAGACAAGAAGACTAATGTAATAAGTTATATTCATGTCTGGCAAGTGTTTCACTGCTGCAACAGTATTTTTTGGTGTTTTATAAGTCCATACTGGCTGGGCACGTGTATGTGCATGACGCAATAAATAACTAACTAACTGGCAGCTCTGTGAGGCTGGGACTTGGGTGTTAGTGATGCAAATGCCTACAGCAGCACGCTAACATGCTCATAGTGACAATGCTTATATGCTGATGCTTACTAACTTTATTGGACTTGGTAAAATTTTGCCCTGATCATGGCACTAGATGAAAAGTCAAAGGATCACCAAAGTTATTACAGTTTATCGTAAGGGATTTATTGTCAGGAGAAGACAAATGTCTGTATAAAACATTATTATTTTCCATCTTGTAGATGCTGACATGTTTTAATAAGTGAGTGGTGGTGCTGGATGAAAAATCAGCGCATCACCAAAGTTATTAGGATTCATCCTTTAGGAACTTTGAATGTCTGTACCAAATTTCATGGCAATTCTTCCAAAACTTTACCTCCAAGACATTTCACTAAAAACCAAAAATATTGACTTCATTGTGGTGTTAGAGGAAAAGTCAGTGGATGACCAAAGTCAGTAGGTGCATCCTCTGGGGATGATGAATGTCTGTGAAAAATTTCATAGCAATCCAGCCGATAGTTGAGAAGTTGAGAAGTTTTTTTCTGGTCAGACATGAGACATAAAAGCAAACATAAATAAATAGAGGAGACACTAAATGGATGATATCCAATTTAAATGAAAGTCTCCCATCACTGCACTGCATCAGTTGACAATACTAAACAGATAATAAATATAAAATGAAAGTGGTAGAGACAAATAGAAAGAGAGAAGGAATTTGTAAGTCTAAATCCTAGTCTATACACTGTCAGTTTAGGCAAGAAAGCAAGAGAGAGAGAGAGCGAAAAGAAATGGCTGGGTTCAGTCTGAGGGTCACGCTCAGTTTAGCATCGCTACAAGGCCAGAGAAACCTTTTATTCCCCATGAAAGCTTTCAGAACTGTCACACCTGCTTAGGTCTGTAACACCGCCCCACCCATTCCTCTTCCTCCAATTCCTCCTTTTCCACCCTCCCTCACTCCCCGTCCCTCCCTTGCCACCCACCACAGAAAACAAGCCTTCTCTTCTTCCCATCCCCCTGACTGTTTCTCTGTCCCTCTCATGCCCACAAGGTGATTATTTTGTTGATGATCAGAGTATCCAGGGAGGAATCTGCATCTAAAGAAGTGCAACAAACCTTCAAGTGAACATATTTCCATTTTTTGATTTCTATATTAGTACATATGCTGTTTTGCTCTATTGTAAACACAAATACAGTGTTTACAATAGAGCATTGCATTATTATTCGCGAATGTAGAGACTTTTATTTGCATTACAAGAGTTTTATTCCACTACTTGGAGACGGGAGTTGTAGGAAAAGCCATTAGTGAGGGAACTTACATATTCTGCTGGTACTGAAAAAAAAAATTGGCACAGACCCAGCAGCCAAAAACTTAATTTACCCTCTTAACAAACCAGAGGGTGAAAAAACATGGCAGGTGAAATCACAACGTCTTTTGCTTCACTAAATAAGTAATGTGACATTTCAGGTTGTGTTATTTCTGACAGAGCTGAGAGGGATTGGGGAAATTACTCCAATTTTTCCGTTTAAAGTAATGCCTCGTTTTAGTGTAAGAAAAAAGTTGAATATTTTATGCCCCAATAACTCTACTCTGGTTATAGTCAGGCTTGCGGAAATGTGGACACTATAATTCTACTCTTCTGAAATATAGAACAGCGCATTGTACGACCAGTATAAATATACACCCTGGAACTGACAAAATCCCATAACCTTGTAAATGAGAAGAACATAGACACCAAAATCATCATCAATCCATCTTTTCTATTTGCTCATGTTCTCCATGTGAACACTTATAGTAACATCCACCATAGTAACAGAACAGCATTATTCTGTAATACTGAATATATATTTCATTAATATGTCTTTAAAATGGCATTATGCTTGATGTGTACGTGAGCATTCTGGCAAGCTTCAAGTCGGCAGAATAAACCAGAGCTATTGACTTACATTTGTCATGAAGCCAGAAACAAAGGCATGATAATGTTGCTCTGTGTCTGCTAGATGTGTAAATAGGAAATTTCTTTCTTGCCATCCTAATACTTTTGTTTTATTTGTTCTGGGTTTGAGATACTCTTCTAGGGACTATTTGGTAGAAAAGAGCTCCACAGAAAAACTATATCCATTTGGATTTGGATTACTTTGAGTACCTAGAACATTGCTTCTGGAAAAAATACACGTTGCTGTTGAATCTTTTAAATGTAATTTATCAGTGTTGTGAGCACTACGAAGAACTTTTCATTCACCTTCATTACTTTGGGGTAAATACTATCATTTTGTGTGTGTGTGTGTGTGTGTGTGTGTGTGTGTGTTTAGGTGAACTGAGTCTTTAACACTGAATCAAACAAGAATTGCAGTGACAAACCCAACTCTGCAGCTCCACTGAGCTTTTCAGCCGCTTTTAGCTAATATATGTCCTATAATGTTACTCCATTGTTCAATCTCACTTCTCTTATTAACACTGTTTCCAGCAGCAGGCAGTTTTCAGCAAAGCATCTCTCATACCCCATTGTACATACAGTACCTGTACAGCACCACACAGTCAGAGTTAGCAAGCTATCTAGCTGGTGAAGAAAATCTACGTTAGCATCTAGCAAGTTAGAGATATCCAGATATTTTTCTCACAAGTTGATATTAGACCAAACTAGACATAAAAGGTTATACTTGGACTTATATTTGTTTGGTGAAAACACAATAATTGGATATTAACATTGCTGTGTTTGTGTGTTTTTAAGCAATCATGTGCTAACATATTAGCCATACAAACTTCATGTTACTGGTTGGTACAAGTAGCCAACAACTGCCAACAAGTTTCCTATTTTCTGTCAATTAATAGTATTAAATATAATATCAATAAATAAATATCACTGACATGACATCATATTCATCTGTTCCAACATGGATTTTCAGTTTGCCATCACCAACAGTCTCAGCAGCAAAGCCAGTGATCTGCCACATCTCTTGGTGTTTACTGTATGTTATATCTAATGGCTGACCACCTGGAGTCTCCCACTTTCTACCTTTAAAGCTTTCTATCTTTAAAGAATATCGTCTGATATGACTGGTGTGATTTGTGCTGACGGTAAGTAGGCCACTTCTGAGCCTAGGGGGCAGAGGTACGGCTGGGTCTTACTCACTGAAGGATTTCATTTATTTTCATTGATGTTCCGATTTCTCCGAGATTGCTGTTATTATTGTTTTGTCTGTCTGTGTGTGTGTGTGAGTGTGTGAGTACGTAGGTGGGCACTTGTGTGTGATTTATGTAGAACATGTTTTAAACTCAGGGGCTTTTCCTCTCTCCTTCACATTTTGATGTAAGTGCTCTACACTTGAGTGCTAAAGATATACCTACAGAATTGATTTATGATACCCAGCCACATTCATCGGACCCAAATGAAAAGCCAATAAGGGGTTTATAGACACATATATATCTTCACATGATGCCCAGTTGCTCGTTAAGTTTTTATATCCAGTGTTACCTCTGGGAGATCGCTCAGGTAACAGTTTACATTCAACCCTGGTTATGTGTCATCAGTACGCAAATAGTAACGTGGCAGTGGAGGATATTTAAGCTTTCAGGCAGGGCTGTTGTCCCATAAATAGACTAAATGAAAATATAATTGTATTGAAGACTAATTTTAATGTGCAGTACAGTTGACTATACTCGTCTCCATCTCCTTGTGTTTCTCCCATTAATGATGGCATAAATCATGGAGGATCATCGCAGAACTTAAAGCAGCTATAATCAATATTTCTAAAATAACAATGGCTCAAATGACTTTGTGTAATGTGATAGGTGTCGTTTGTAGTGACCCAAACCCAGCTGTTACTCAACTTTGCTGTCGCCCTCAGCTCTATAGAGCTTCATAGCTTCTTTCAGCTCACTGTTTTGGTTTTCTGGCCCATAACTTTACTGTTTTGATTCATTGTTACCACTCTCATACTGTCGTTTTCAGTTAAAACACTCTCCTGTTTGTGTGGCCAGGAACACATGTAAATGCTAATGTTGCTCCATATCTGCTGGATGTGTAAATAGGCAACTGTTTGCTAACAAGTGCGCCATAACAACTGAAAAGGTGATGATATATCAATGTTGTGTTTCCAGCTTGTTTTTTGCCCCTTTTTAAAGCCCCTGTGTGAAGATTTTTTTATGTGATTGTATTGGTAACTGTCCTCTTTGATGCGACTGTTAGGAGCCAAAGTCTGAAATTTTTAAATCCTACATGGGGGCTTTAACAGAACTGATGTGGAGGGTACATGACAGAAGAGCCCAACCAATAGTGGATTAATAATAATAATATTGAGAGTTTTAAAAATGCCATAAGGATATCAAAATGATATTAATTATTTTTACATAAACAATTAACATATGCAATATAAATTTCTACAGAATTATGAAAAAAAAAATACTTTGGGCTTTTCTTTTCTTTAGAAGTTGATGGAACTAGCAAGTCTGGGTGCGGCCCTCCTCCTTCAAGCAGGGCTTTTCTTTACTTAACTGTTAATTATTAGCCAACATACCACATATGCAAACAAATACATGTGCAATGAGCAAATATTGGCCCTGAAATGTGGTCCCGATGATGTATTTTAAGGATTTTTTTTCCATGCCATTTCTATGCGTCCAACACAGGTGCACTGTCACGGCTAAAACTCAGAACCTGCGCTTGTGGCTCAGTGATACAGCAACATCAAACAGGGCTCACAGCCCATTTGATATGTCAAACCATGGTCTCCAATGCCTCTCTCTGCTGAATAGTGTCTACAAAGCACAGATACTATAAATAATCTCTGAAACCAATAGAGGATTTAGCACTTGGTTTTTGCCTCTAGTAATTAGAAATGCATTTAGGCCTTCAAAGGCTGACTGCAGATGGAGATCAGAGGCCTTTCTTAGGCGTTAAAGCTCTATAAAGACATGTCATGAGTGGTGATTTTCTCTCCCCCTTCACCTGCTTTCTACCTTCAGGGCATTTATAAAAAATACAGCCGTAACTCATCCCACATTCAGTTTTTAATGACTGTAAATGGTATACCTCTCTTTATAGTGCTTCTTCAAAGCTGCTATTCTTTTAAGGTAAAAAAGAAGGGTAAAGGAGAGGAGAGAAATCCTGCCTTTGAGCTTCTTTTCAGGGTTCCCTTTGATCGAGCTCCATGTGCGTGTGTGGCTGTGTGCTTGGAGACGCGTACACGGGTGTGTGTATGAGAGCATGTGTTCATGTAAACAGTAAACAAAAACACCATGTTCCCACGAGTCAAAGATGTGTGATCAAATACAACCCTCTGAGGTATATGAGAGTGTGTGTGTGCATGTGTGGAAATGAGATGGTTTGGCTCCTCATAGCTAATGACAGACGCCCCAGACTGAACTTTGAATGCAAACAAGAAAAAGGAAAGTGCCGCCACCGCAGGAGTCACGCAACTTTCCTTGCATCATTACCCCTTGCTTTGAATGCTTCATGCACGCAACAAATGCAGAGAAATGCAATTTATCATCTCTTCGCTCCACATATCACTAAAAATTATTCATGGGAATCCATAATTATGCGGGGGAGACCTTTTATTGTTCATTCCCCAAGAACAATATCCTTGATCTGACTCAGTTTTCTGCAGCTGTCTACAGTAAAGAAGCACATCCGTGACATTTGGCTCATTCTGTAGACATTAGCATTTTGCATTGTCCTTGCTCCACGGCTATGTCATGTTCTGTTTATCTTTACACTGCTGCGTGGTAAGGGTAAAGCTGTGCAACTGTATGTTAGCTGTATGTCTAATATGTACATGCTGTTTTGCATTCAGCCCACCAGCCGATCAGCCCTAAAGTGGAAAATCTTGTCACACCTGCTAATTTAAAACGCAATGTTTTGTTTCTCACCTCAGTGCTCGGCTCAGAAGGCATGCATACACAAACCGTACACCGTATGAATTTTTTTGGGTGAGGCTAGCTTACAGTCTGGTTAGCAGACAACAAAGAGGCCATCAATCAAAGCCTCTGTGGAGTTTTTTGTCTTTTCACATATCAGGAAACCCACCTCTTTCCTGTCGTTTTGGGTAATCCGATTGGTTGGCAGGTACAACCCCCTCCTCACGTCGAGGTTACGAGGTCCTTCTTGAGTGTCGAGTCAGATTTGTCTGGTTTGGCCTTTAAGTAAAAGCGTGCACACACACAGAAACAATGCGCATACATGCTCAGGAAAAAAATACAGCTATGGGCAAAGCGCAGGGTGAGGCCTCTCGACTCAGACAACACCTGGATTCAGACAGCTGCCCTGATGAGGTCTGATGTGGCCTCAGGCATCTGAAACTCTACATTCTCAATGGACCCGCTCAACTACCGGCAGTGTTTCCTACAGTACCGGGGTCAGGCAGACCATCCAACCTCAGCTGCCAAGGGCGTACCTTAGATGAATTTTAAAGAAACCTTTTTTTTTTTTTTTTGCGGCAATGCTCTCACAATGTTCTGTGCATTAAATCTCCTCACCTTCTGTCTTCATCCAGGAATGGCAGTTCAGTAAAGCTTACATTACTGGCAAAGTCTCAAATAAAAAGAAAAATGTCCCCACCAAAACTTTCCTCACTTTTGCTGAGAAATTGGAACAATAACAGATGACTGACAAAATAGTTTTACTTGGTCAGTATAATAAATGAATAGATATACACTACATCACCAAATCATCAGTTGAAAGAGAACATTGGTCCCAGATGCTCCTTTGATGTGATTCAGCTACGTCAAGTGACATTTCAAATGCTTTCATCTTTTAGTCTTCAACCGATGCTCCAGCTTTCAGCTTCTATATTTCAACAAAACATTTAACTCCTTACAGCACTTGCATACTCAGTGACTCTTCAGTTACCTTCAGCAACTTGTCAGCTGATATTTCCACTGCTTTCAACTGTTGCACTTCAAGTGAAAGTTCAGCTGAATATGTCTTTAACTCATCGACTGACCCTATAACCGCTTTCATTGCTTACACTCCACCTGGCATGACAGTGACTTTCAGTGCTTATTCCTCAACTGACGTTAGCTGCTTTCGGAGCTTACGCTTCACCTAACACTTGAACTGCTTTCATTGTTTTTACTTCATCTGAAACTTCAGCTCGTGTAAGTGCTTACGCCTAAACACTTCAACGTCTTTCAGCATTTACATACCAACTGAAACTTCAAGTGCTTGAATGCTCAAATGACAGTTCAGCTGCTTTCAATGATAATACTACTTTCAGCACTTTAACTGACACCTCAACTCTTCTTAATGCTTACACTTCAACTGGCACATTTAACTCTTTCGGTGAGTCAACTTCTACACACTCCAACACTTGTGTGGCGTTCGATAATAGGCAGAGAATATGCTGAAACTGAGCATGATAGCATCCTGCTATGCGATACAAGAGCCACAGACCCTGAACATCAACCCACATTCGCTTTCCTGCTAGAGTCTTCTTTTCATCTTACTTAGCTAACATCAGTTATCAGGCTAGTTCAGCTCAGCTGCAGCACGTTTAAACAGCAGATGCTGGTTTGGTCGTTGCTCTTCAAAATCCCTGTTAGCGACACACTGTCTGCCCATGACTAGCTACAGCAGTTTGTTTACTTTGTCTCTGTTCCTGCATGCTAATGTCACTCAAACAAGCCTCCGACATGCCCCTCATAATGCTGAGACAAAAAGGAACATTTCTGATATTTTTTTCATTTAACTCCCAAACATTTCACAAGTAAACAATTATCATTTAAACCTTGCATAAACTAGCCTACTGCATGAAATATTACAACTACGAATGGCAAAATTTTCTGGACATTTCACTCTTATATAAACTATAAGATCTAGTTTGGCCTTACTTATAGGTTAAGATATGGCAACTGCCCACACTCCGCCATACCCAATTGACCCTTATGCATATACCTGCCAGAAACACAGCACACTCAATCAAACGATTCAGTGATTCAGTCACCTCTAAACTTAAAGTACTTTTCCCCCCTCTACCATCAGGCTCAACCCTGCAAATCAAAGCAGCGTGAATTCCATTAAGATATTCCACCCCCACCACTCTCTCCTCGTGGTTTTGATTATGATATGAGCTGAGGAGTTAATAAGCGTATTAATTACCTGTGTAGGAGACAAACCAGCTCCCAGAGCGAGCCCACAAACCCCCTCTCCCCCACCTCCCCTCCTCCCACGTACCAACCAAGGACCATCACTGTTGTGTTTAAATGAGCCATCATCGCCCAACTGTCTCCAAGGTCGGCCGAGGCTCTGCTGTTAGCGCACTACCTGCTGGAAATCTCTAAAGTCACACAGTAATGAGAATAATTAGAATAATACAAGGTCAAGCAGGACGACAGAGAATACGACAGAGGGACATGGAAAGAGAGGGGGAATGGAGAGCGGAATAAAGCAGGGAACGAGGAAAATTGTAATCCTCCTGGAGATTGGATGAGATCACGGCTAGATACTTAAGTTTCTAATTATCTCTCTTTGTCAGAACATTAAGTTTTCTGTTAGGCATAACATACACACACATTAACAGACGGCACACACGGCATGACAAGTCCTCAGCTAGTCCGGACATCTCTGAAAAAAAGAGTCAAATCTCATAGATTCACTTGATATGACTATACAGTATGTCTGTCACTCTCACCCACATCATCGAACACACTGCACAATAATGCGATATCTTCTCAGAATTTCAATGTGGATCTGTCTGGCGCTTTGGGCATGCCAGGGCATAGGTGCCTTTTCACAGCAAGCTCCAGTGGAAAGAGCCAAAAGCACAGCCAGAGAAGAAGAGCACCAGCTCAGTGTGTACAGCGTGTACAGCCAGAGGTCACTACAGGTCAGCACACAGGAGTAGCCCACAGCCCAAATAACAAGCAGAACAAACAGCAGGATTTCATTTCTCAGCTGCAGACTTTCTCCCCTGAATGCTTATAGGATTTGGTATACACCAGTGATGTCAGGATAGCAGAATTTTAACTTTAATAAGATGCAACAGTCAATGTTTAACCCTTTGTTTATCTAAAAAAAATAAGAGAAATGCATCCATTATATTGTGGTTCTAATTAACCTACAACACACAGTAGATTCACTTCACTTCTCAGGCAGTGCTGAGACAATTAGTCGGCTGACAGAAAAATATCAATTTTGATAAATGGTTAATCATTTAAGTCATTTAACAAGCAAAAATGCCAAATATTCTGTTTACAGCTCAAAATTAAAAAAAGATTGGCTGCTTTTCTTTGCTTTCTACCATTTTAAATTGAATATCTAAATTGAATAGAAGCCCTTTTAACTATTTGTTGATTAGTCAATTATGAAAATGATCATTAGTTGCGTCCCAGTTGTCTCAGGTAAAACATATAAGAATGTAATCTTTCTATGTTTGACCAGACTGAAAATATCAAACTTTTATCACTCTTGCCTGAAATACCTCATTCTATAACTTCACTTTACTTCTAAAAAGTACACTTACATCTAACTAATTACATTTGATTCATCTCATATTGGTTTTTATGCTCACTTGTTGTATTTATGGATTTGATATGCTGGTCTCTTCTTCTCATACAGTATTGTGTGATTTCTGAAAATGTTTTGGTGTGATATTGGATTTATATTTGTCTTGGGGAGAAAGACTGACTCATTGCATTTCTCGCCAGCACATCTGCGTATCTTATTGGATGACTTTCTGAACAGTCGCAGGTGATGGTAGAAACAGCTAACGTGGTCTCTGGATCCCTCAACCTCTACTTTACATTTCATTTACCTTCTATCCACATCCATATCCACATGTCCAGTGTATTTTTCTCTAAAACTTAGGTGGTGAGGAGCTTAAATGTTAATGTTATAAAAACTTGTACAATAGGCCCTGGATCCAGCTGATGTTTACATTTCCAATGCATCCTCATCTTTTTTAATAGCTTCTGCATTCACTCTCTCAGCTGTAGAGAAGAGCTGTTGGTACTCTCAATCTGACTATTCAAAAGAGAATCTGTATCATCAATAACATGGCACTTTGGCTCTGAAACATCGTCTATCCACATTGCTGTTGCAATTCAGAATTAAACACAATGTTTACTGCCTGATGCCTCCTGTTCCCAACTGCTCCATACGCACTCCTGTGGACCACTGCAGGGACAACTACACCTGCATCTCAATCATCACAGATTTTTTTTTTCACAAGTACAGAGTATCACACGTCCGCCAACAGGTACAGATACTTCTCCCAAGAGATAATGTCAGCCTGAGCTGTCATACACCTACTTAGATGAGAATTTAACCTGATTCTGACTATTTACCACTTGATTCACCTGACACCCGGTGTAGACCCAGAGGCATTCAATATGTTTAAAAACAATCAATACAAGTGTACAGGACAAAATGACCCATAACAGCATCTAAACATGCAAAATCACTGTGTCAAAAGGTTACTCATAAGTACAGGACACCAAACAAGGAAAAGTCATTATATTTCATGACATAAAGATGAAGGTAAAAATGTTCAACTCAAAAAGCTCAAATAGGTCAAACTAACCTTCAAAACAATAGATATTAAAGGAATGGTTTGACATTTGGGGAAATACGCTTATTCACTTTCATGCCAAGAGTTACATGATCAATACCGCTCTCATTTCTGTCTGCTGAATATAAAGCTACAATCAGTCACTGGGTAGCTTAGCTTAGCATAGAACGGCTAAATTAAACAACATATAACGTATTGGTCAGTGAACTTTAGAGGTGCTGGTAGGCAGTTTGCCTTTGAACAGAGTGAGGCTAGCTATTTGCCTGTAGCTTTATACTTAACGGACAGATATGAGAGTGGTATCAATTTTCTTGTCTAAGTCTCGGCAAGGAAGCTAATAAGCATAAATACACTTATCTTGTAAACCAAAATCCTACCTACCTTAGGTCCTGTAGAGTCGATATTTACCTGAATTAATTTCTGGTGGTCACTGGGTGGGTGCTGCCAAGCTGGATTGTGGCTAAAAGGAGTGTACAGTGTTCTGATAAACACTTTTGAGTAATTACTGGGAAACTAAGTTTTTTAAAACTTTGAAAACACAGATTGCCCAAAACTAGTTGATACCACTTAAGTGCAAATTTGCCAAAAACCTCTAAGATAAACATAATTTTGCACAGGGGTTTTGATGTCAGTTGGGTTTCTATGTTACTTGACCTTGTAAGCAAAATACTTCCAGATTCCAGCCTCGGCTCCAGTTTTGTCCACCAGTATGTATTTAGACTGGGATTCAGCTGAGGACATGCTGGACTGTTTGGTGCTGAGTTTATGTTTTCAGTTGTTTGACCCTGACTGCTGCAGTCCTCTGTCAACAGCCAGAATGCAGCTCTGTGTATTCCAATCCTCTTCCTTCTTCTCCTCCAATTGATCCGTTTATGGCCTCCGGTGGCAACGTGGAATTTGCTGCTTGCAGAAAACATTCGGTGCAAACAGAGAGAAGCCAATTCAATCCCTTACAACAGCACAGAACTGCTGAACTGCTGTTTTATTTCAACTTCATCAAGCAAACAATAATGTGAGTGTGGAATTAGAGGCAGAAATAAGAATCAGCTCATGTACACTGGCTTTGGCACAGGCAGCTACGAGCTTTCATCCTCAAGTTGTTGGTTTTCGTGCGTCTGCTGTGTCTCTGGATACTCTCAGTCTCATTTGCATTCAAACGACAGAGCAGCGGCCATAAAAGTGACATAGGCGGGAGCGTAACGTAATGGCCTTTTTTAAAGTAATAATGTACTGAGTGGGTATATTTATAAGAATGTCACACAAGTGTGTGATGGTAAAAGGGCAAGAATTACAGTGCAAGTGGTGTGTGTGTGTGTGTGTGTGTGTGTGTGTGTGTGTGTGTGTGTGTGTGTGCATGTGTGAGGGGAGGTTTACTTTCCTGCTTCATGTGGTTGCTGCACATCATCAGTGAAGTGAAAGACAGCATTCTGGCATCTTTTACACTCCAATACACAGGAGAATAAATTCCCTTCACAAGACCACCCTTCCCTTCTCTCTCTCTCTCACACACACACACACACACACACACAGCCATCCTTCTAAAAAAAGCATAAACATTAGGCACGAGCACAAGTTGCTGAGAAGTAAAAAGCCTTCTAAGCTGTTGATCCTGTTTGCTGCTTTGAAATTTTCCAGGAAATCTTCCTTTTCAATCTTTTTCACTGAGGGATGAGCGCATGGCATAGGAGGCTGGCGGAGACGGAGTCTTATCTATTGCGGGGCAGAGCAGCACTCTCTGAAGCTCAGCACACTCAGGTGCTTCATCTCGTGTGTCCTCTGCCAGTAAGCCTAAACCCTTATGAAACAGCGGGACGGCTTGAACATGAGATCATATGGGGAAGTGTTGTCTGGTAAGCCAGTATCCATGGGCAACACGCTAATACAATACAGACTGTCTAAATGGTAAGAGATGTCCAGCGAGCCCTCCAACCTAAACGACAAAATAGGATGTTTATCAGTGCCTTCCAAAATGACCCATGACTGTTACAAAAATGATCCATGTGAGTGTTTTCTGATTTGGTTTGGTAACTTAAACTACCTGCTCAGGTTTAAGGAAGACTGCTGACTGTTGGTAGGAGACGAAATGTGTTATTTGCTCTTATTTCACTGCTAGTGTGTTTTTTACCATACACTGTAAAAATATGGACATAGGCGCTGTGGCGTCACCCACTGGTTTCTGAAGAGCGGTTTTAAAGCTCAAAGTGAGCGGCTCCGGCCATCACCATCTTGGTAGTGCCTGACTCTGCCTAACTCCCAGCTATGGGCAAAGAGGTGGAGCTGAGGCAGGCCGAATGACGCGTGGTTGCTAAAACAAGCCACCTAGCAGCTAGCGACCTGTCATTCAAAGCAGCCACATTCTTAATTATGCATAACTTTACGGCTTAATAAAATTTTAATTTAAACAGGTGAGTTATAAAAAAAATTCACCCCTTGTACAGTTGTCATGAAAGGGAAATTAGCTATAGAGACCAAAACTGTTTTTTGTACCAGGCTGTAAACATGTTTATTTCTGCTGTAAAGTTGAGCATTTTAACATGGGGGTCTATGGGGATTGACTTGCTTTTGGAGCCAGCCTCAAGTGGCCATTCGAGTAACTGCAGTTTTTCCGCATTGGCTTCATTTTTCAGCCCTGGAGGTTGCCACTTGGTTTTTACAAACTCAGTCTCCCAAAAAATCATGTTAACAGACTGCTAAATGGATTTGCTTAATAGATACTAGACGAAACACAGTAATAGCTACAATGATTATGTTCAATAGCACAATTTTCTAGTCCTACTCCTTCTGTACAATGATGAGATGGTCAGGGTGGATTTTAAGTGGCATAGTGGTTAGGTTTAGGCAGCAAAACATACTTTGGTTAAGGTTAGGGTTTGGGAAAATTTGTGTTTCTACCAAATCGCTGAAAATAGTCCCCAACAAATACACTATTTACTCCTGTTTGAGTAATGTTTGCTAAAAACTACAGTGCCCAGCTGTTCTAGGAAATTATTTAGCCCTTTTTTAAAAATGTATATTGCATGACCTGTTTTTGAAGATTCACTGCTTCAGTAGGAATTGCTGACAATAACCAAAATATAGGATTTTTCCAGCCTTTTCCTTTAACCAAGTGATTTGATTTGGCTAAATATAACCATAAAAATGTTAATCATGCGTTAGTTGCCACAAGCAGATATTGTAGTAAAACAAATGGAATACATTATCAGGGAATGTTTTTATATTTTATGACTTTGCCCCTTCATTTATTTAAAATGTAATCCAGGCTGCCGCAAATTTTAGGAAACAGGGTCGGGTTTTGCTGTCTGAATTTATTCGATGCAAACAGTTGTTTCCTTTCCTTTTCCCTTTTGTCTTTGTATTTTTATAAAGTCATACAGCCTTCAGGTAAAAGCACATTTTTATTGCCTCAATTCATGATGTCTTTCTAGAGATTTAGTATGTAATCACACTGACTCTAAAACTCACGTAATTTTCATTCTGAACACACCTTAAGAGATTTTGCAGCGTAAGAATGTTGCGCTACTTTCACCTTTGTTTCTCAAAGATAGCAGTAATTCTGCACAGCCACAGGAAAACGCTTGCTTGTCATGAAAATGTAAAAATACTGTACATTTCATGTTTGAACAGATGACAGTCCAGTCCCGGGTCCCCTTGGTCCCAGGACTGAAAGAGAAAATTTGGTTTAGGAAAGTGAATGAATAAAAAAGCCCTGAGGCAAGATACACCCTGCAGTGGATCTGTTCAGCAGACCAGCAGCTAGTGAAATGAGGGTGTACTGGGCAGATCCCACTGTGAATATGTGTGACTGTGAAAATGAAGCAGGGAATTGTTTGCAAAGAGCACACACACGCTCAGCAAAAACCCCTTCCCTGGATAAAATAAAGAAGGTTAAAAATATATGTGCAGCTGTCGTTTGTGTCTTATGAACATTTGATGGCTGATGGTTTGGTATTTCAGTAACCAGAGGTTGGATTCCTTTCAACATGAAAGGCTTTTTTTTTTTGCAGTCTGCAACCCTACTGAGGGGGATGATGATGGGAAAAGCAAAGTAAAGAGAAAAAGTTACGGAGGCCAGAGAGAAGAGAGGGAAGGGGGGGTAGAGAGAACGAAAAAGAAAACATATCTAGCTCAGAGGAGAAGCCTCCGAGGAGAGACGAGTTTTGCTCATTTTATTTTGAACTTGCTCGCGATCATTTGAGAAGTTGCTGCTGCTCAGAGATGCTCTGAATTAATGGAAGAAGAAGAAGTCGGGAAGGGGTAAAAAAAAAAAAAAAAAAAGCATGGTGAGATTGCGACAAGTCCTTTGTGGAAATGCTTATCTGACTAAAGGAAGGGGGACCAAGGCCCTGACAGATTCAGGGCACAGTGTGTGTGTGTGTGTTTCTTCCTCTTATTTGTCCTGCGAAATAGGACATGGTAAAAAGGTTCCTGCTCATCTACTTTTGTGTCATTCTTTCAAGGGCAAACAACCTATGTGGCTGGTAGCGGTGTCTTATTTAAAACACAAACAAAAACACACACTGACACTGTAT